>JAABNY020000119.1:5199346-5212256 GCA_015164015.2 Brevimyrus niger | reverse complement strand
AAGGAGCGAGCTAATTAAAGAACAACAGGATGCATTTCTGACTGAACAGTCCCAAAAGCTCAGGAGAACCCCCCCCCCCCCCCGGTTTGGCTCATTGGAATCTACAACAGTTCAAGGTGGTTGACACTCAGAAGGGCCCTTGCATACCCCCTACATACAAAGCATTGTTGGGCATCCTGACACTACTATTATTGCATTTTGAAAATAGTACTGTAAAGTACACTTTACTTAGGGGACAAAAATAACGTGGTTACTCAGTTCCTACTCAAGAGCAAATTATGAACTAATGTAATTCCTGTATGAAAGACATGAACTGTTAGAATTGGTAAATGATGAACAAACACTGGATCAGTACATAACTAACACATAGTTCCTGGTTAATTAATACATTAATTAAGTACTGTAAGAGTGTAGTATTATTATTGGTGCCCCCTCAATCAAAATGTTACCTAAAATTGTTATAGTTTGCAGTCATTATATCAAAAAAGTGCAGCTTATTTGCAATATTTCACCAGGACCCAAGACCCAGTTGCACAATGCAACAAATTTTGGTTAGTTCATCGATTTAATCAAGTTTTGAAAGGTACAAAATCTTCATAGTATATCTCATAATGTACTGGTTAAGCTTGTTCTTGTCAAGAAAATGGATGTATCCATATAAAAAACAGATGTCATTTTGAAATATATCCATCCATCCATCCATGTTCTATACCTACTTGTCCTCTGCAGGGTTTTGTCCTCTGCTCAGGGATTCAGAGTTATGGGCACAAGACAGGGAATAACTCAGGATGGGGCATCGACATTCAAAGTATATAACTGTTGAAGTTTACACTGATGTTTACTTCTAAAACACAATTAAAACAGCTATTATTTTATCTCACATAGCTATATACTTCAAATAATTCCTTAGGTTCTTTTTCAGATTTAATTGGTTTTGGTGAAGTCTAGCACTGATCTCATGCACCAGAAATCATTCAGTATATGAGTTTAGGTTTGTGTGTTTGTGTGTGTGAGAAAGCAAAGGAGGGAAAAATGATGGTTATAGGAAGGCAATTAGGACATTCCTGTGCATATAAATATCTCAAGAGATGATGCTGGAGGATTCGTGAAGAGGCTAGTTTACAAAACATCAGAAGGGAGCAGTGTAGCCAGGCAGAGATTAAAAAACGACACAATTTCCCCTATTTACATTCCAGCCAATAGCAATACATGAACACTGAGTGGTAGAGTTCTGTTGTTATAATAAAGCTGCACCAAATTCATCAATTAATTTAACAGACAAAAGCACCAGGCCCATGTAAACAATGCAATTAAAATTGTGCATGATAAAGTGTGAGCATCATACTTTATTAATTATACGATCCACTTCGGTTTGTTTTTACCTCTTTGTTCTCTCGCTCATCCTACCGTCTTTCTCGTTACATTGCAAGAAATTGCGGAAAAAATAAGTTATTAAAAAAAATAAAATAAAATACATTTCACAGTCTACTGAAGCAAAGAAACCAATTCAGAATTAATCAAAACATAATAAAGTATGGAAAGTGGGGGTGGGGGCAGCATGAGTGGAAGCGAGTTGTTTTGGTGACTTCTGTTGGTGTTGCCACGGGAACGAGCTAGGATTGTTTGTTGTGGCACTGAGTCTTTGATGGCACTATTCTGACATCATAAAATGACAGCACGCGCAGAGCACTGGACCTCATATCATTTAATATGTCATACTACTTAACCTGAACCTGGGATAGTTAATTCTGGTATAAAATTCTGCTGAGCGAATTACAAGATGTACAATTCTTTTTTTTTCTTCTAGAGAATTACTGTTTAAATTTTCTTAATTGTGCTTTGAAAGTCTAATACATGTATTGTGTTGTTTTATAGTCTGGAGAGCACATGTAATTATGAAAACACTAGCTGTGGAAAGTTAATCTTATGAGTGAAGGGGATATCAACGTTGGGACAAACTAAGACTTGTGGTAGACCTGAATGCATGGCTCGCCCACTCCGCTGTCAGGGTTGGACTCCTATCTGTCAAGGGTTTGTCAGCCAGAAGGCAATTGCGTTTCCACATTTTCAGAGGCTACAAAGATAACAAAAGCCTGAATTCCACAAAGCTGCTCTTTCCCTGATGCCTATTGCAAAGTCTGCAAACATTTTTTTTAAGGTACAGCCGTTGACATTTCACATTTTAGCCTCTTATTTCCAGCCCTCTAGTCTCTTTCACGTCTGATCTTAAATCAGAAACCGGAGGTACTGCAGGGGACCAGGATACACTGTCTGTCAGAAGCTGAATGTTTGTTCTCTGTTTGTAGCTGTTGGTTTTTCTCACTGTTTTTCAAGCATCAAAAATCACGAAAATTGTTCCAGATTTTAAGATTGGAGAGCAATTCACCAGAGTCTGTTGCACCTTCTTAATCTGTTATTCTTTATTTCATTGCTGATGTTTTCTTCAGTTTTAGAATGGCTGCACCCCATGATTTACTCTGATATCAGATGTATAACAGTTTCTATTGCGTGATTACAACCTATGTGTAATTTCATCAACGTATTTAAGATATATGCATGAATTTTAATAGGACTAAAAAGACTATTCTGATTCTAGGACAAGACAATGTATAGTAAATAATGTTTTTAAAAGGTGATTTTGTTCACATACAAGAAAAATAAAAGGTCACACATCCTTCCATCCATCCATCCATCCATCCATTTTCTGTAACAGCCTATGCCGGAGGCTGTGAGCACAAGGTAGGAAACAACCCAGGTTGGTGGGGTGCCCTACAGGGCAGAAAAGGTTATACATACACTTAATTTTTTTTGAGTTAAAACTATTTTACTGCTGAAATTCTTCTTGAAAAGTGGGCTCAGAGAAATCATCGGCAAGGCAAAAAGGAATGTCTCTTGTAATCTCAATTTTGTGTGTCTGTGTGTGTGCATGTATTAAGTAGAACGCTGATGAAATACAGCAGCTACTGAAAAGCTAATGGCCACCACACACATTCAATGTATACCTACAGTACGTCTTTTTTTTTTCTAGTTTTGTCAAAGGGAACTTCACTGTCACAAGTTTTCTATTACAATTTCAGCCCACAAATCACACACTAAAGAACAAAAGACAGTACCAACAAAAAACACGTTTACTCACACGAAAATAATGTCGGCTATAACATTACCCAGTAGCTATGCCTCGTAGCTGAACATCTGCAGGCCAACCATACTGATGCAGAAATTTGGACGGAAATGTACGTTGTAGCACAAATGCAAAGACTGGGGAGACAGTGACAACATAAACAGCTTGTGTCGTAACCTGTATTGTGGCGGTTGTTTCATTTTTAGTTTTCAGTGGAGTAGTCCTCATCCAAATCATCTGTAGAGACTCACTCTTTGTGTATCATAATGTATGATTACCAGAGAAAATATTTCTGTAATAGTCTGATTCCAATTAGACAAAGGAAGCTGTTTTTAGAGACATTGCATATGGCTCAACAACACGCTCTCATTAGGAAGTGATAGGTAAAATACTCATTACATGTACAAAATTAATGTGGTGTTAGGCAGTTCTAGGGGAAGTCTCAACTTATAATGAAAGTAAACTTTTCTAACTGTCTAGTTATATATAACTTAACATTTGCTGAAAACCTGTGAATGTGCCCCAAATCAAATGTCAAAAAATCGAATGAAATTTATTAGCAACATTTAGCTGCTGGTGGTTTACGGATTTGAGGTTTTTGTACCATGAAATATCAATGGACACCGATGATTCTGGGTGTCGGAAGAGCAGGTCAGTGCACTTCCCTCACTGTATCCTGGAATACAGGCACCCTCTTTCATCAGCAAGTGACACATTTTGATCCAAATGCAAGAGCAAACTGGGCCACTCATTATTTGATCTTGTGTATTTAAGGTCAGCAAACATACTACTCCAGTCTGGGTGTCTGTGTGATGTCCCCGCCCCCAACCCCCAACCCAGCAAACCCCATTCAGTCAAGAAGCAGTACTAGAGTGATGACAGCCTTGAAATGCCAGGGGTTATAGCCACCCAACCCTTCTGCCCTCCCAAATGCCCCTAACCCCCTGCTAAGAATGAGAATGAGGCTTGCCCACCCCCCCGAATGGGAGATCACGAAGTTTCCATGTTATCGAGCCCCAAATCTGTAGCCCTCCACCACCTCAGAACAGCCCTGGCTTGGAACATGAGGCACTGCACCCAACGCCCCCCCCCCCCAACCTCCCCACCCCCCTGCCTCGCCTGGCCGCTTTATTTTCTGATGCCGGCCGTGTTCTGCTGAAGCATGGCTGTGAATTTGCAGTACCTGTTTATTCCAGCAGCACACAAGCTTATAAGGGCTTTCTCAGAGCTTAGCAAGCTTCCCTCTCTGCTCTGATCACACGCATGTTTACCCTGGACTTTAATCCGAGCAGGACTGGACCAAACATTTCTTTTGAGCGTCTTTTTGCGATGACATTTGGTGTCCTGAAAGAAGTAAAGCCTTTCAAATTTAGTCCACTTTCTCAGATTAATTTTTATATTCTCTCAAGGTAGCTGACTCATTAACTTAACAAATGGCCAAATTAACTTAAATAATGAAGTAACCTGCTTCCTTAGGTTATATACTATATAAGTGCATAATTGGTCTTCCCGCTTAGCATGCTTGATATCAATAATAAATTAATTAAAATTCATATTTCATTTTGGATTTGATGTACATTTTGTATATACTAAATGGATCACTCCGAAAGCCAAATCAAATCTCATTAAGCTATACTATTGTTTAATTGCTGGAATGGCTTTGATCATAATTTCCCTAGGTGACCAACTTTTCGAACAAAGTTGCTCTCCGACTCACCAGGCCCGCCAGACCGAAATGGGCCAACTCCTGACGCAGAAAACTCCAACGCCATTACCACTTCCTGGTTTCTCCTATTCTCGTATTAGTCACACTGATAAGAAGATAGTCATCTTTTGGATCTTGGACAAAGATTAATATAACAGCTAAGTGAACAAAAGAAAAAAGTTTGCCTCTGGATACAAGAGAAGCTGATTTTTTTTTTTCCTGTACGAATGAATTTGTTACATATACATATATACTTGGGGGGTCCATGAAGCTAGTTTGTATGTGTACCTTCACGTCTGATTTTCCAGTCGATAAACTTATATATGAATATGTAAGATGTCTTTCTTTGTATTATATCATGCCATTTCACCACTTATGGTTTAAAATGCCTGATGTGGTTTTGAATGAATCCCCTGTGATGGGCAGCTACATGTAGTTCTCCTAAATATAGCCCTTTGTGCCTGAGCGGATCAGCTTTGCATTTGTGGGATACTTTAAGTTTGAGGTCCTTTTATAGACTGCTTAACAGAAACAGCAGCCGTGATGCTGGTAAGGTGGTCGGGGTGCACGCAACGACAAACGAGACTAAACAAGTCCACCCATTCTTCCATCCATCCATCTTGCATAAGTGCTTATCCAGAACAGGGTCACGGACAGCCTGGAGTCTATTCCAGGAAGCACAGGGTGCAGGCTGGGAGAACCACTGATGAGATTCCAGTCCATCGCCGGGCTCACACTCGGGGCGTTTTCATGGTCACCAATTCACATACCTGCATACCGTTGGATTGCAGGAGGAAGCTTGAACACCTTGAGGAAATCTGTGCAACCAAGGGAGAACATACAACCCCCCCCCCCTCACACACACACACACACACACACACACAATGTGGGGGCGGGAATACAACCCACAACCACTGTTCCACCCCACACTTTACTGCAAACAAGTGTAATCACATGTTTCCTTTCATTTTACTTTAATGACTTAGATCATAATGTACAGTTAGTTCACCTAAGCAGCACACATCGTCTCCATTCATCTGCCAGACGGATATTAACAACGGAAAAATGTACAACAGAAATGTACCTTTGCAGATATGATAGACATGGCATACACCCAGGAAAGATTATTATTTGTGAAAGGATTTGGCCCTAATGTGGATCAAAGTTTTAAAGTGGCATATTTGGCCCCTGATATTAGGAAGGTGCCAAGCAGTATGTGGCCACAGCGGCGGCACTCTACCCAAATACCCTCATCTGGAGCAACCGGTGTAAAAATAAATGACGAGGTAAGATGTCACCCTACCACCGGCAAGGCCGTGCAGGCAATGTTCCATGACAGCTGTGGGGTGAAGATTGAGGTGGGGTTGCCAGGGGGATAGGGATGGAGCACTTCCTGCAGAATTTTATAATCTCCTTAAACTATGTGTGTGGTAGTACTTTAATCTGTGATTATGGCTGTAATGACCCCATGGCTATTCTGGGCCACAACAATGAAAAAAATCTTTCTGTTGTTAACCATCTATTTTCTATACCCACTTGTCCTATGCAAGATCACAGGGGTCAGAAGCCTATCCTGCAGGCTACGCACACAAGGCAGGGAATATCCCATGACATCATAGCCACACAGATACACACACACACACACACCATTCACACCTGCAGACAATTGTGCAACTCCAATTCACTTTAGTATGCTTTTAGGGTATGGGGGGGGGGGGGGACCAATGAACCTAGAGGAAACCCCACAGTGACAAAATCCACACATTCAGAGGTGGGGTAGAGAGTCTGACCCTGGTCCCAGAGGTGTGTACCCCCTTGATCTATCTTATCATTTTTAAATATAACTTGTTTGTGTATTTGTTCATTATGTTCTTTTTTTGTTTGTATATTTATGGTTGTTTGTTTCATCCTAGGGGTGCGAAACAAAAACTGTTCAATTAGAAATGCATGTTGATTCAAAAAGCAAAAAGAAGCAGAACTCAGCCGCTGTCTAGAGTCTCCTGGCTGTATCGTTCAGATTATGGTGGTGCTGGACCTGGGGTTTAACAGGTTACTGTTCTAATCACAGATGATTTGTGAGGTTGGGAAGGCTCCAAAACAAGAGCCACTGCTATTTTGTCCTGCTTCTTAGAGGATGGGAGTCTAAAGCAATTTCTGTGTGTTATTAAAAGAATACCCAGTCTTCTGTCTGCGATCTACCTCGTAATTCAAACCCGCCCTGATACGCGGCACAGATGGAACACAGGCTACACTGAAAAAAATCTGATTAAAAGTATGTGAGTAAGGTCAACATATTGTGTTCCAGCTGATCCAAAATATATTAATCTCTCTGTGAGCACGGCTCTTATGAAATATAACAAAATAACGGGATCTTCAACGATCTCAAGGTGAGTCGGGGAGAGAAATTGAAGCCGGCATTCGAGAAATGTCCTGTCCTGACCACTGAATGGTGTTTTACTACCTGCTGTCCCATGAGAGTATGCTTATGTTTCGATCAGGCATAATAGCCAGCTATTAACCACACCGGCCCGAGTGTCACAGACATGCCCATGGGATGACTTATTGAAACTGCGTATCACCCTGTATTTGATCCATAACAGAGATTAAAGAAGCATTAATGTGGATAAAGAAAGATACAAATGTATCCTTTCTCTGAAGTAAAAGCATAGTGATTGTGCTTGGAGCAGGAAGGGTGGTCAGGATATCAATGGGCAGTTAGAGTGACAGTACGCACAAAAGTAGATGTCTGCCTACTTTGAAGGGCCTCCAGTGGGTGCACAGACAACGACATGCACACCGGTGCAGTTGACTGTCCTCTGCCAAGGTCATGTTAGCTAGAGGAGGAATCGAGGGACCAAGTGATGTGGTGACAAAGCTGAAGGACGGATGTCTTTTCATTCAAACTTAAAACACAGTCTTACTGTCTAAACCATGGGAGTCAAACTCCAGTCCTGGAGGGCCGGAGCCCAGTGTAGCTTAGTTCATTCCCTGTTCCACCACAAATGATTCTTAGGAGCTGTGTGGTAATTACCATAAGGAGTTGAATTAAGTTTGTTAAATGAGGGGAAACTCTGCCCCCCCCCCCCAGGACTGGAGTTTGACACCCCTGGTCTAAACTCAGCATGTGAGGCGACATAGGCAGCTGCCTAAGGTGTCAAATTCTTAGTAAGGCGATTTCAGATTGTCTCAGACAATAAAGCATTTGGGGGGGTAAGCTGGCCACATGTGATTGGCTCCGGGTGGCCCTGTGACCCAGTGACCTTCCCTGTGTCATCTCCGAAGCACATGCGTGGTGCCATCAGCGAACCCTAATGTGAACATAGGGTCCAAACATATACTGTAAGCAGAGCACCAGATTTGTTCAGATCCTACTGTCTGGCTTACTGTCACAGTACATACTACCAAGCAGGATTTCAAGGGCATAAGAAAGTTGCTTCTTTTTTTCTTTTCTTTCCCTCCAAACGGCTGTCAGTTACGTCGAGAATCAGGGGGAGTCTTTTGGTTTGATTATCTGCCTGCCCCAGTGGGAGGGGTATATTAACATGCATCAACTGTACATCTCAAGAGTTGACACAATGGGCCTTAGGAGTGAATGAGGAGAAAGCACAAACAGAGGCTGATTAGAAAAAAGTCTTTTCAGGCTTCTGTCACATTTGTTTTTAAGGGAGTATGGCACATTAAAGTAATTAAGATGCTGGAAAGTTAAGGTGGTGAGTTTTTTCAGGATAGAGAGGCAAACATTTTGTACTGTGCAAAAAGGCAACTCTAGCAAAAATGTAATTGTAGATTTGCATAGATTTTCCTTTTAATTAATGTTTCTGGTTGTGGTTTTTAGGAATACACCTGCTTATCGGTAACAAACTCGCATGCTTGGCGTCAGTCGACATTAAAGCCTTAACGACTGAAATTAGCTGCAGAATCTATGCTTAATTAATCGAAATCCAATACATCATGTGTGGTGCAAGACACAGGTCAGCAATGTATAGTATAATTAGGAATGGTCCCTATATATAGGCCATCACAGTGAAGATCTGATTAGAGGCAGACATGACAGAAGCAACCAACACCTGCATTGGAACTCATGTATAAATGTGATTGATTGAAGGCACACCAAAATTACACACATTCAGCTACATATAAATCTGTAACTGCTTCATACAAACTGAAAAATGAAATGAAAAATGGCCTACTATTGTGGAATATCAAATAGATCTTACAGTTCAGAAGCCGGTTTGCTGTATCACTTGCTCACTTGCTAGGGGAAAAAAAATGTAGAAGTTGGGCTCTTGAATAAGGTTTAAAGGAATTGAATTTATTTCTTAGCTATAGCTGAATCAAACACACACATATGTATATATATATATATATATATATATATATACACTCAGTGGTCAGTTTATTAGGGACACCTATAATATAAACAACCTGCACCTCCATGTCATGTCATGTGGCTGCAAATGAACAAACGCAGTCAAGGTGAAGAGGTTCAATCACTGTGCAGCTAAGGATCGGTGTCGCTAAGGCCTGAACTACGACATGAACGTCAGCATCAGCCGTGGTGCTTCCTGCATCTCAAGGGCAGCTGCCCTCCTGGCATTTTCACATCCTACAGGGTCTAAAGCTTACAGAGAACGGTGCGATCAACAGAAAACACCCAGTCGGTGGCAGGTCTGTGGCCAGAAACTTGTTAATGAGGGAGGTCAAGGGAGAATGGCCGGGCTCGTTACATCTGACAGGAAGGCCAAAAGTGCAAAAAGCAACAACTCAGTACAACAGTGGTGTGTGCAAAAGTATGGCTTTTCAAACATAGAAGTGGTTCTGGAGACAGAAGTAGACCCTACTTTGTACTATCTAGGGGAAAATGTGGACCCTACCTGGTAATACCTAGGGGGTAAAAGTGGACCCAACTAGGTACTACCTGCAGTGGGGATAAAAGTGGACCCTACCTGGTACTACCTAGGAGTAAAATTGGATCCTACCTTGTACTACCTAGAGGTAAAAATGGACCCTACTTGGTACTACCTAGGAGTAAAGTTGGACCCTACCTTGTACTACCTAGAGGTAAAAGTAGACCCTACTTGTTACTACTTACAGTAGGGGAAAAAGTGGACCCTACCTAGTACTACCTACAGTTGGGGTAAAAGTGGACCCTATTTGGTACTACCTAGATGTAAAAGTGGGCCCTACATGGTACTACCTAGGGGTAAAAGTGGACCCTATTTGGTACTACCTACAGTGGGGGTAAAAGTGGACCCTACCTGGTATTACCTAGGGGTAAAAGTGGACCCTACCTGGTATTACCTAGGGGTAACCTAATACAGTGGCAACTGACTGTATATCATAGAAATTTATTAACACAAGTAATTCCTGACTTATTCTGCTTCACTTCTTCTCCAGTTAAGGGTGATAGAATAGAGGTGAGATCTTCTTCCACGACCAGCTTTTTTTTTCTGAGCAACATTAATTTAGTTTTTTTTTTTCCTGAGAATACAAATCTGAAAAAGGAGACGCGTCTTTAATGTTTAAGAGTCATTAGCTTTGCGTCAGGACCAATCTCTGTAATGACTCCTCTATTCAAATTTGGCCTTTAGAGGTTTCCAGTACACCTCATCATTTGCAATTATTGAGGCCCTTTCTCATGTGTCAGGCACTGGGGATTACAGAGGCTCACATGAAATTAACCCTACCCTTGTGAAAGAGACGCGTTTTAATAAACCAACTTTAAATATCTATTTCTGAAGTTGGAATTAAGATTTCAGCAATACTTTGGATACATTCCCTAATGTCAGTGTTTATATGAATTCAACATAAATAAATAGGTTAATACTTTGTTCTTTTAATAAGGTTTGGGAACAAATATAAACACATTGCCCAGGTTAAACTCCCTAAATAATTTTAAGTATATACTACTGAATTATTAGTATCACAGAATATGGTTACATGTTCCCTCAGTATTTAGTTGTTGCTAAACATATATCAGGGATATTTGACAACCCAAACCCTTTTTCATACATGCCTGTAGGTGATAAAAGCAAAATAAATTGACATGTTTTTTTTTCTTTCTTAATCAGGGATCAACTTGTTATCAGTATTGTCCTCCTAGGGCAGCTCAACATGAAAACTAAGGAAAACATACAGTTGATGCTTGAAAAATGGCCAGTATGTGCTTTTTCTGCTTGGTGCCTCTACACTGATCCAGGATCTGCGTCAGTGCATATATGTTCCTGCTCCTCCACATAATCCTGTTGCTGTCAGACCAGTGAACTCAGTACTGGTTACCTGCAAACATCTTTTTGGGTGTCAGGTGTTGGAAGGTTTAAATAAAGTAAAATGATGAAACTATTGCTAAGTAAATTGTAGCGTTCTATCAAGCATACATTTAACAGTAAACGTTTATTGGCAAAAACTACCCCCCACATTCCCGTACTCTGTGTAAGAGTGGTAATAAATAGTGGTAATTGTGTGGCTTTGTGCCCACAATTGGAAGGTCGCTAGTTCATATCTTATGGCCAGCAGAGTGATGTCACCGTTGGCAGGGGCATCAGAAGTATTTTGAATGTGGGGGGGACACATTGGTGGGGGGTCCCTCCCCCAGAAAATTTTTAATGAATTAGATGCCATTTCCTGCATTCTGGTGTATTTTTAACAGGTTGTTAAACACTGAATTTTACCTACAATAAGTCCTCATTGAACGAGTCCATATTCATCAGCCTGTTTTTAACTGCTACCCACTGCTATGCCTAAGATAATGAAATGAACGTGACAAAATTTATCACCAACATTGAGCTCAGGCTACTCCTAATATTTCAATGTTTACTTGAACGTTAATATAACGTGGCCTAGGGTTAACTTTGAGGGCATATAACAAAAGAATAAGGTCTTAGCAAAAGTTGGACATTGTGACATGGCAATGGGGCTGACGTTACCTCCTCCTGTATCGAGCAGCCTGCGCCTTTACTGTCTATGGGCTGCACTGACCATTCACTTAACTTATGTGTGGACTGGCCTTTCAGTGCTATGCGTATTCTCATATTCATCAAGTGGAATGGATTCTTTTGTGAAGCAACAGAAACAGCGCTGGGTGAGGTAGTATTTTATGTTAAATGTGGGGGGGGTCCAAATAAATAATTATGAAATGTGAGGGGGACACGTCTCCCTCAGATTTAATGGCAGTGACGCCCATGACTGTTGGGCCCTTCAGCAAGGTCTTTATCCTGAATTGCTCCAGAGCCACTCAACACTGCCTGTCCCTGCACTCCGACCCCAAACTTTGTCTCACCGGTACATTTTTTCTATTGGTGCTTTTCTACAGCCACCAGGAATGGAGCCGTACTCGACCCATAGCACAAACTGATGGTTTTCCATTGCAAAATATGCGAGCCATTCTTCACTTGTACCTGGGCTATGCACGGCTGAACGTGAGTCTAAACTGAGCTTGTCGCATCACCACCATCATCTGATTGGTCATAATGCATGGAGATATCGGTGTTCTGAGCATGAATTATCTGACGCAAAAAGCATATAATCCATATAGTATTATTTACTTGCAGTATCATACACTGTTATGTATTGATGCACTGGAACAGTTGAACAGAATGGAAATTTATGCAAGCGAATGCAAATTCTGCTAGCATTTCTTACTTCAATAACACAGTGATTCTCACAGATGCACTAGCAAAAATTACCACACAATAAAAAAAAAAAATAATAATAATATTAATTGCATATATTAAATCATGATGTACACCATGTGGACAGTGTATATACAGTAGTACCTCGGTTCTCGTACTTAATCCATTACAGACTCTGGATCGAATCCTAAAAAGTTTGAGCTTTGATCAAATTTTTTCCATAAAAAATTACGGAAAACCAATTAATTGGTTCCTGCCCAACCAAAATTAGCACCTAAATATGTGTTTTTATTATTTTTAGCATTTAAACACAAAATGAACAGGATAAAACAAGAAGAACATTTTCTCTTAATGGCTTCAAAAATTATAAAGATCTTCTGCTTCAACTGGTCCCAGACGTGCTCTATGGGGTTCAGGTCAGGGGACATTGATGGCCATAACATATGAGGCACT
>JAABNY020000119.1:5178623-5189282 GCA_015164015.2 Brevimyrus niger | reverse complement strand
TTTTCAACTGCTGCTGTTTCGAAAGAATTTCCCCATTGTGGGATTAATAAAGTCAATCTAATCTAATCTAATCTAATTAATGGTGGTGGGTAAGAATTTCTCGAAGCACATAAATATAAATTAATAAACCACAGCATATATAGCGAAAAATCAGGGGTGTAAATATACTAAAAAAAAACCTGTGACTGAAGCTGACCTAATGGCCGAATATTGTCACATCCCATAATGTTCCTGCCAGGGCGTCACATTTCTCGGCCTCGTTGCAAAGCAGAAGTATAACCCATGCAGAGCATCATCTGCACCTGAAGGTCCTTGAGTGAAGGTCAGGTATCCAGGGCTGAAACATCAGGGAATTTGTCTGAGAAGAGGCACCTGCCAGGGATGTGTACAGGGGCGGGGCCACAAGGGTACTGGCCTCTGCCGAAAGCTGATTGGCTTCCAGAGTGCTCCCTCCTGTCACTCACCGATTCAAAACATGTCATTGGCTAATGATATGGTTGGTCGTTCTATATGAATATGGCCCCTCTTATTCCCAAACCTTAATGAATCCTATAATCACAGCCAAAGCCCTATCACTGATTATAGAATCATGCAGCACCATCCACCAGCTGATGGAACCATTGAGGTTTCAGACCAGATAAGCAAACAGTCCTGCTGGGACCCAGTTAATTAGGGGAAGGCGTGTGTGTGTCAGCAGGTTTGCTCACCATGTCAATATCACTGGCCCGCCCCTTTTTTGCTGTAGACCAGTGGCTCAATGAAAAATTCCCAATGCTCGACAGAAGGTGTTGATACATCTACTGTGCTGCGTTAAACCGCTGTCTGTGAGGAGAACGATCAACACATGATAAATATTGACACTATCAAGAACATCCCTATGCAAACTAAAAAATCTACTGCATTATATTTGATGTTCATTTTTAAGGACTTCTGCATATAATCACAAGCAAATTTAATGCTTACATAAAATAAGTGAGAGATTCACAAGTAACTTATGATATGAATTGTCAGTGTATATTATACATAGCAGATTAACAAAATAATGGAAACACCTAACTAGATATTAACCTGAAGGTGTTAATATGGAGTAGGGGCATCAGAACAACTAATGATTGGACCCCAGAGTGCTCCCAGAACAACTTACAGAATGCCATCTTATTAATCCTGAACTTGGTATAGTGCAGAGGTGGGGGACCTGATCCATGGACAGCCAAAATGGGGGAAGGTTTAAGAAATGGCATCTCAGTCAGAGACACACTGTTACTGGTTGATTGAGAGGCCATCCCAATAACCTGCACCTACACCAGCCCAACTTGGATCAGGTTCCCCACCCCTGTTCTAGTGGGATGTTCTACTATTGTTCATGAAGAAAGGCCTCTAGCTCCGAGGTATGAAGGAGGTTGAAGATCCAGATATTGCCATAAAGCAGTATTTCCCAACCAAGTCCTTGGGGATCCATAACTTGTTCATATTTTTGCTCCTTACCAGCTCCCTATCATTTTTGGAGCTGGGAGGAAGCAAAAGCATGGACTGTCTGTGGGTCCCCGAGGACCCGACTGGAAAACATCGCTATAAAAGTGACGCTTGCATTGGATGATTGGGGAGGATTAGCCATGTAAGGCTGTTGACTGCATCCTGGTGTTCATGAAACCATTCCTGAAATTGTTTAGCAGTGCCTACTAGGGCACAATCACCATGGAATATAGGCGCATTATTACCATAGGGTGAACCAGGTCCTGCAAAATTGCCTCTGTTTCTTGGCTGTTATGTGATCATGCAGCGTAAACAAAGGATCTAATGACTTCCACAAGATGGCAGCCCACATCATTCGCCACCACGTTACACATTTGCCAGCAGACACTGTGGCTTGAAGGAATTCCTTTGGCTTTCTCCGATTGTAAACACCTGCATGTACACAACATGGCGAAAGTTGACTCATCAGACGTTACTGTTACGTTGCTCAAAAGACTGGGTTCTGTGCTTCTGACACTAAGCTACATATTTTTGTTTGATGGCCTTGGATACAATCAGTTTTTGAAACAGCCACCCTGCCATTAAGGTGTATGAAACTCCCAATGTACAGTTCATGTATGGGTTTTGTTGAGATGTGGTCACAGATCTCCATTCTGTGGCAGTTTTTGAGTCTTTGTCTTTGTGGTGCTTAGAAGTTCCTCTGACTCTGTCTGGTCCTGTTGGTGAACGTCGTCTTGTGGTTGTTCCTCTTTGCTCTTCGTCCTTGTAAACTATACACCGGCATAATTTTTTTAGATTTTTTCACTTGACATATTAAACAATTTTGCAATTTTTGTGGCTGATGTACCAACAATTCAGACACTGAGCACTCTGGAGCTCCTTTAGTTCCCTCTCACGCTGCTTTGAGTGATCAGCAAACCTCTTTTACTGGTGAGACATCCTGGCATCTGCATTCCACCTTATGTGACTCACCTTTGCAGCTGCTCTTGTTATAGTGGTTCAGTTGCTTCACACAGTCTTTTTTCATGTATTTAATCCATTTTTTTTGTTCACATCCTGCATTATTTAAGTTTTATATGAAGTCAAGACATTTCAGCAACTGATTGATTTCAAATCAATCATTTTTTGGCTCACAATGCTGACCAAAGGAAGGACAAGGCAGCAAACTGCCATCCACTTATGGCCCCTAAACACCAATTTATGCATTTGTCACCGTTCTCCACTTTTCCAGTCTGGTTCAGAGTGATCCAGCACTGTTCCTGTGACAAAGCCTAGCATCAGCCTTTTTCAGTGAATAAACACATACAGGCGGGGACACACACAGACACTCACATAGACACACACACACAGATCTGTACTCATAACTCTGTGTGGACAATACATTCATTTCTATGGGCAAAACTAACCTAATCCCAATAACGACAACCCTAACCCTACCCAGCCCAAAACCTAAACATAAGTAACCAAACAACATATAAAACTTTATGGCATTATATAGCTTTTTATTGCAGTCACAGATTACTATAAAGTTCAATTTCCCCTTGTGGGGACTGAAATAATGGTAACCACAACATCAAAATAGCAGGTTTTTATCACATTGTGGGGACATACAGTCCCCACAATTTAATGTATACCTGAACACACACACACACATACTGTACACCAACTTCTGACAGTAAGGGCCATTCTAGGGTGATCCAACAAACCCTGCAGCAGACTTCATCCTAAAATGATGGCAGGAATCTAAAGTAACTTGGAATAAATGGCAGACAACAATCCTGGCAACTAAGCTATTACTCCTGATTGGGGTCCCCCGCACCCCTGGACAATTAATTGTTCAAATCCACTCCCTCTCAGTCAATGGAGTCAAGGACGGCAACATACATCTGAAGGGCGCTTATACAAGTGAATTTGCATGATCATTCACACCCTGGTCGCTAATCCGTCCCCGTTTATTAAAAATGCTGAGCTCATGCATCACAGCAGGCTTGCTGATAATATACTGTACACATTCTCAAAGTGCAAGATTATAAAGGACCCCAGGAAGAGGGCATTTCCTTTAATCTTCCAAATTGTCCTCATTTGAGTGTAAGTTTTGCTAACCTTGGATATTTCTTTAGCAGTTTTCCTCTCAGAAGGCATGTGTGACGGATAGAATACAATGCTAATTATCTCTAATTACAGGTCCTTCTCCTAAACAACTTTTATTATATCAGCACACATTAGTAACATGCTGCTGAAAGTTAGTAACTTTAATTAGTCAGGCTCTGAATTGTATATTATCCATCCTTCCAGCCATCCGTTCATTGTTTAGTCTCTTATCCAATTCAAGGTTGTGGAATTACATATTCTGTTAGACAAATATTTGTCTTGTTTACCTTTTATTTAGGACGAGATTACTTAATACCGCCCCTGAGGGTGGAAGATGGGCTCTAGGAAATATAAATGAGTAAGAGATGTAATAACTTAGAGCAAAAGGAAAGCAACAGGCCAAAAGCTAAGAGGTGATGCAGAAAATCAAACTATACTGGTGAAAAAATACCTTTGATACATAATATTTTATTTTATTTTATTTTTTTTGGGCGGCGGGAGCTTTTGAAATGTCACAACCTTGCCAAAGGTAACATAAAACAATGACCATTCAAACCTGTCCCCCCTGCAGGTTTGGAGGAGGTGTGTTTCGTGTAAATTGGAATTGAGTGGAATAAATCATTTATAAAAATGACAAATGTACATGTGAAGACAAGGTGTGCAGTAAGTCGACAAATAAATTACATTTTTAGAGACTCCAGTTTTATATGAGATGCCCTCATCAGTTATAAAATATTAACCCTACCAAGCCAACACCTTTCCGGAATAGTCTCTTTCCCTGTCAGACACAGCAGAGTACCGAGCGTGAACATTTAGTCAGCACCAATTGATATCATCCATGTGAGCTGCAGTGTATCTGAATCTACCCCCACCACACCATCTGCATGTATTCAATTACAGGGACATAACTCTGGGTAGCACACAAAACCCCAAAACACCAGGCGTGACTTTTGCAGTGAACAAATTCCCCCCCGGTATTCGATGCAAAGCAAGGCCGTCACAGTCTCACTGCTTGTGAACTTAATCCCTTTCAAAGTCCTGACGACGCTTGCAAAATTATGTGAACATCTTAAAATGTTCAATAACAGCCACCTGAACGCCATCTAAAAGCCTCCTTATGCGTAATCATGCTCTGCTGCACATAAGGGATTATTGACGCAAGTGCCCAGGGGCCTCTCTCAGTCCGATAGGCAACATCAGTTGTCAGCACAACCCCAGAAACTTTCAGCCTCGATTGGGGTATAAATCAAAGGAATTAAGTTTGTGCATTTGCCTGATAGAGCGGACTTAGATATTTATTTACCAGTTTAAATCAAATGCAACAATCAGTCTCTCTCATCAGATGAGATGAAAGTTAATATTCCTTTTAAAAAAACATTCTAATTATCAGTGGTTATGGGGAGAATGTCAGTTAAAACTAATAGGGTAAATGGGTGATTTTTTACATTTTAAGATTTATGGTAGAATGAAAAATGCCACTTTATTAGTTATAGATCCACAGACTGATTTTGAAAGGCCATTTTAAATTAGCTTAATCATAACTAAAGGACACAAATATTTAAAACAGCCTGGATCTGTCAATTAACTTTTATACTTTAGGCAAAACAATTTAGTCATTTAAAATACATTAAAATGTAAATTAAGATATAAAAACTATACATAGATATAATCTTGCATAGATGTATTCTATTCATATTCTGTGTTTATTCATATTTTGTTAATGTTTAAGACTTGGAAAAAAACATATATTTACATATTTCTTGTAGCCATTCATCAGGTTCATATTCAGAGTGACTTGCAGGGAATGAAAAAAAGAACGAACAAGCAGGCGAAACAGAAGTATGGGCGCATAAATCACACCTAACACAATAGCAAATTAGTGTCAGGAAAAACCCACTGGAAAAAGAAAGCCAGAGGTGTCACTGCAAAGCATACAGTCCAAAGGACATGGCAGCTTGCAAACGCTACGAGGTTCTGACATTAGGAAGCTCCAGAAGCAGTCAGCTCTTAGAATTCCAGAGGACAGAAGCCATGGGGATCTGGTACCCGCCACGGGGAATGCCAGAGAAATGTGGATGCTCCCTTTTATGTGTTTTTTTGTGCTTTAAAAGTAAACGAATGGAGCCGACGTGTGAAATAGGCCTTCCCTAGCATTCTACACCAACCCTCTAAATCAAAAAGGGAACTCTATTAGGCCTGTTTAAAAATATTTTCACGCTACAGAAATCATGCTTGAAGTCGACCTCAATTCAAGGACGCAAATACTTTTTGGAAACTCAGAGTACTCCCTGCGCCACTCCCCCCCACCCCAGTAAGATCAAAATGGATCTCCCCTATCAGACTGCATATCACATCCCACCCATCTTGGTGGAAGGGCACCTCCATTCAGGCGAAAGGAACAACACAAATGCCGGCAGAGGGTCATACACCACCATATTTAGTATTTGCTGGTTAAAATTGTTGTGTTAGGCTCGTAGGAGTTCTGCAATGTTCTGAGTGCTGAGTGAAAAATGATTGGTTCAGAGAGGAGGCAGGACCAACAAATCAGATGTCTTGGACCCACCTCCTCTGTAATCTGATTGTTTATCTTTCAGAACCAGTCATGTTTCATTTTGATCTCTGAACATATTTGTGTAAGTAAAACTCCCATGACTTTGTATTGGTGGCCTGATTACTATTCTCGAAGAATACAAATATTAATATGTTGTCGTAACTGGCAAAAATTTTGGTCTGTTTTTTGATCTGTACCAACAAAAATGGCGAAATAACAATCATTTGTAGTGTACTGAATATTGTTGATATTGCAACCATGAAACCCAGTTGCTGATATTGCAAGAAAAGTTTGTAAAATTCTTCCTCCCGCCCACACCCTGCTCACTCTGTGCCCCTACATGGCCATTACAGCATATCAGTTTCCTGGCCTTTGCAGAAGTAAAAATAAAATAAAGATCATATCAGGAGATGATCTTTGCAGGATAAATGCAGGTAGTGCCTTACTTTCATGCTAGTTGACCATTAGCTCAGATATCAGAATGGTTCAGCCAATGAAAGAGCTGAAATTCAGTGCTAGAGTACATCAGAAAACAACCTATTAGCACACTTCTTTTTCACAAACTAACAATGTTGCTCTATCATTATAAAATAAGCTCCTTACAGATTACAGGGTTGTATAACTGTGACTGAACACAGTGTCTTTTATAGAATGAACCCACACCTATCCAACCACAACATTTCTTGATCTAGGCGTACTTATCTGCTCTGACTTTGACTCACTTTCCATTCTGGTAACAGTTTGTTTTTTAACTTCATTAGTATTTGCTATTTAGCTTTTCTCCGTATGTCCAGGCCTAGGAGGGGCCGACGTCACAGACAGTGCAGCTGTGCGTTCAATGGGTATGCCAGTGTTTTGTTTAATTAAATGTTAATGTGTGATTCCTAAACTGTCACTTAAAATTGAAAAACACTATCCATCTGTGATGGACCAATGGAAAAATTATGGTGGTGTAATAATCGCAAATTAACTCATACACTTATTCATAATCAGAATAAAAACGAAATTACAGATGAAGTTCAATATAATTTTTACTGGCTAATTTATATTTAAATGGGATGAAAGTGAAATGAAAGTCAAGTGCGAATAAACCACACTGACAAAAACATAAAACTCAACCACACATACTCTGGTTGTTGCTTTAGCACAGATATATATATTTTAAGCCATGGATTTTCAATATTTTAATAACAGAAAAAATATTTTTGTTTAATAAAACTTGGTGAATATGCATTAAAATATCATCCAAAAATTACCCCAACCTCTTAAAAAACTTTGGTATTGTTCAGTCATTTTGAACGTTAAATATTGTTTATTTGACTAATGTTTTCATATAAGATAAATTCTGTGTCAAGGAACTGTAACAATAACCACAAACCATAGAACATTTTGCCATTAGTACAGACATTTTAAAAGATTTAACAGACTTAGTTTATGTGCTGCTGTCATATGTAACAGACCATTTGAAACGGCTTTGATAACGTATTATTTTATTTATGTATTTTGCAGTTTTCCTCAAAGTAGAATTTATTACCACCATCGTTCAGTAATCCTCTTAATGCAATCTGCTCTTGTATTTGTAAGTACGACTTTATTTGTTTATTTATTTGTTCTAACAGCTTTACATCAGCTATTTAATCCCACCCACTTGGGCCTGAATCCCAAGGTTGTTGATGTCTTTTTTTTCTAAATGGCAATTCAGCTGCAGAGAAGAATTCAATCCTGAAGTTGCACTGATGACTATAATTGGTGGCCCAATGAATGGCTCCGGCCGGGAAAGCAGTGGGCGGACACCAGGGAATGCAAATGAGGTGCCATGGGGCCAAGCTCCTATTGGCCGTTTAGACAAAGCCACAGAGGACTGTGCCGGCCCCCGTTATCACACATGGGACGTGTGTCCTTTTCATCTAACCAGCTGCTTCTCCTTCAGCTCTGATTGCTCACACTCTGGCGGATAGAAAGGGGGAGTCGATATCAGATTAGCTGTCATTGAAGGACGTCGCTAATGTGTCGCACTCGACGAGACTCACAGCCGGGACTTTGCTTGTCAGCCGACATGTGAAAACTGGCACCTGTTCTTAACAGCTCGTGTCAACGCCATTGCAAAGCCTGATAAACAAAACCACATGCCAGGCCGTATCTCTTTCTGTTGAAAACCAAGACTAGGGGCCTCATCCAGGACAGGCTCATCATGAGTGAATGAGATGATAGTACATTACAACATTTGCATTTGACCCTTTACGCATCTCATTATCTTAATGGGGTATACACCCCTGGTTTTAATTAACTACGAGTGCCAGGGCTAAGAATGGCACCTATGCAAGGCCCTACAACGTTATTTCCTCTTTAGGGTCTCAATACATGGTTTCAATAATCCCTCCATTTCTCCTCTTAACTACTTGCTTGCCTTCCTTTCAAGGTCCAGATTTAATTACGTTTATATGTTTCGATTTTGCTGCACTGCACCCAACATGAGCAGGATTAGAGAACAATCTGTCGCCAAGCAGATCAGCCTGTCAAGCTTTCTGGCCCTTTTTGTAGTCATCTGAGACACTCCCTGTCCAATTAAGTAGCATAACGAGACATTCTCGTAAATGATTGGTCCAGGACCTCCCCAGAGACCCTTAACAGGGTAAAAGAATGGAAGGTATACTGCTCAAATCTTGGTCAGGCTTTGTGCCTAAAATACGATACTTCTTCATGTCCATGGACATTAATATGTACAGGAGCCAAACAAGGTTAAGTTTCTTGGTTCTTTATTGTCACTTTAGTCGATATGGAGGCAATCTATAATGTCTACTCTCCTTGAGTACTTGGCAAATTTTAACCAAGGTGCCTTATGGGAGTATTAGCTGAATAGTACAATGACAACTGCAATATACCTGATTGAATTTAACCGTTGGATTAAATATAAAAGTGAAATAAGGTTTAAATTAAAATAACACATAAGTATATATTTGCAAAGTTATATGTAAGTTGTATGTACTCTCTAGGTGAAAAGCAAAGATTTTAAGACTTTTTAATAACGTGAATCACCATGAACACACTAGGATACCAACACGGTTTCTGTAAATATACTCGCAGCTCTCCTGTAATGTGTTGCAATCTCTTTCATAATGTGACACTACTTTACAAAATGAGAGCTTGTATCAAAGTGTAATATGCCCAAAACAGGGCAGCACCCTAGACAGGATAGCAGCCCATCACCGGGCCAAACACCGAGGGCAATTTAGAGGCACCGATTCACCTCAGAGCATGTTTCTGGACCGTGGGAGGAAATGTGCCCGGCCATACAAAAAGCGGGCATGCAAGCCAGAAGGAGGAAGGACACCGAGGTGGGAATCTGCACTAATGCCAGCTGACCATTGCTTAGTCTGTGTTGATATTATGCAGGAGGTCATTGTATCTATAATTTACACCGTTTAAGTAAGCAGTGTGAAGAAAACTGCAACATTTCTATGATGACCACTGAGAATAATGATTAATAAAAGACAATCCCACCCTTCTTATTTGATCATTCACTACCTGTCACTTCACATGACTTTTTATGCACATATGTGGAAACTTAATAAAGTAACAAGCAGAGAACGGCAATAAAAATGAACGATTCGCAGATTAATGTAAATCAAAATGAAACGGCAATCGTGCCTTTTGGGCGGCCTGCAGCTTTCGGGATCATTCTGAAGGCACACAGAGCGGTGGAAGAGTTCAGCTAAGCAGTTTTCTGGTGCACTGGAGCACGGCACATGTAAACAGTGCAAAAAAGAGGGATTAATATCACAGTAAATATTAACTTGGTGTAATAGAATATTCAGCGTGGCCTCGTCCTTTATACAAAAGCTTGTGCAACTGGATTTCATCTTCCTGCCAAGAAGGGAGGGATTACGTTTCCCTGATGTTCCTCGGGATGTCATCCCGATCGCGCCGTATTTCATGCCGTACGCAGGTTTTAAACTATAAATACCTTCCTGCAAACTTCACCGCAATTCCACATCATTTCTTTATTCAAAGTATTACCATAATCTAGTGGGAAAAGAAAACATACTAATTGTTAGGATGGGGAGTCTTTCAGGAGCGTCGCTAAGCACGTAAGCAAAGCCCGCGGAGGCATTTAGCAGATAAACTCCCACAAAGTGCGGAGGGGTAAGCCGCTCTCAGCCTCTCACCTACAGCCCACCTCCAATCCCATGCCCTACTTATCACATCCCTCTTTCCTCACGGAGCTTCCTTCCTGCAGATTGCGGCCAAAGACAGAAACATGGCCAGTAGACCTTCCGTTGAAGTTCACAGGCCATGTCTAAAAACATCAGACTTCCAAATAAATATTCATCATGTTTTGACCAACGAGGAAGCTAAATATTCAATAAATGTGGATGTATATTAACGATGCCAAAAAGGTTGGATGCATAATTCATTTTTAATCACTGATGTAAACAGGATGCCACCCTAGAGTTGGCATTGGGATATGTTGGGCGGACACAAGTGTCCCAGGTATGCCAGGGGGCTGTGGATGGCGCCCGGGTGGGGGGGGGGGGGGGATGGAA
>JAABNY020000119.1:5166848-5178523 GCA_015164015.2 Brevimyrus niger | reverse complement strand
GAAGGGGGAATGGGGGGTGATGGAAGGGGGGGAGGAGGGTAAAGGACCTGTTTTTAATCGTTTTTGGTTAAACATCAGTGAACCAGTAAAAAGTGTTACCATAAAAAAAAAAAAATCCTGAGAGTTTCGGAAAAATTAGTCTGGAACGCAAGAATAATTCAAGGAATTTCATAATTGTATAATTATATATTTCTGTAAAGAAATAAGCATTCTGGACAGGCCCCAACACTGGAAATAAGTATTTATTTAGGTGACAGCATCTCAGACGCAATGAATAAAATTCCTCAGGTTCTTTAGCCCTGCCACATTAGCACCTGTGTTTTGAGGAACCAATTTGCAGTATCTACATACTGCACTGAGATCAGCACCTACCCGTCTTTGCAGGATCTGGACAGGCTTGTCCCAGGTTAGACTCAATCAGCTGCACCATTTTGACATTGGCAGGTCTCTCCGTACTCTGATCGGGCGGCATCAACAGAACACCAGCTTGAGCTAAGCTTTCTGTTAAATTTAAATAAAACATAAAAAAAACTTGTCTTTGAATAATTTATGAAAAAAAAAGTAATATTCTAGCCTGCATCTTTCTTTCAAGGAGAAGCCGTGATGTATTACAAATTCCACAACAAGCTTGAATCGCGTTAAAACATGTAAAAAATGGATGTCATTTCTGGGATCCTTGAGAGTACAATCTTGACTTGCATTTTCCAATCAAAAAAAAGGCTCACTACATACCTTTTTAAGCAGAGAAGTGTTCTTAAAATGTTATTTATTGCTTTGCGTGATACTTTTGCTTTGAATTGCAAGCACACTTCGCAAAACTGTAGCAGGGCGTGGTGCATTTATATTCCACAACTGCCTGTATTACCTAAGAGATATATAATATTCATAAACTTGATTTCTAACATCAAATAAACAAGCCAGAAGCCACCGCCTTCTGTGCTTATGGATCAGACTCTGCCATTTATTTCTTTTCCTTCTTGTTTCTATATTTGTCGTGCTCTCTGACTCTCTCCGGTTTTTAGTGCACCCTCTTATCTGTGATTTAGGATCCACTCGATGCA
This sequence comes from Brevimyrus niger, assembly GCA_015164015.2. Lineage (NCBI taxonomy): Eukaryota > Metazoa > Chordata > Actinopteri > Osteoglossiformes > Mormyridae > Brevimyrus > Brevimyrus niger. The sequence goes on along the minus strand of JAABNY020000119.1, from coordinate 5,177,462 downwards.
GTTGGGGCCGAGGAAATGAGAAGTGGCTGCCTTTGAGAAGCAGTGAGCTTTCCACTGCATTGCCGCCGGTTTTATCACTCCGGTGGCATTTGATGCCCATGGGGCTCACCGTGGCAATGCCCCGATAACAGAGAGGCAGGCTGAGAAGCGGGCAAACTAAGATCGCTCCGCACTCCTTGACCGTCGATCCTGGTCTGGCTGCTGAAGGCTGCGGTCATGCGTCACATCTGGATTCCAGCCAGTAACCCCCCTGGGCTACCACTGCCTGTTGGCCATCTACCCATAGTTGGCTGGATCTGACATTTATCAGACATGTTGCTTAAGCCCAGCCTATAGGAATGTTGCCACATTGTCCAGTTAGCCTTCAAATCCGTGGCCCCAGTGTTCTTTCGGAGAACCAAACCAGTCAGAATCAGTCAGCAGGTCGTTAGCAGCTGACATCCATTTTAAGCCGACTTCACACGGCATCTGCATGCGGTGTCACGTGACCCTACGTGTCTCGACACTTCGAAAGTTTCCATTTCCCGCGTTATCGCCGTCTAATCACCGCCGCGTCTCCCAAAATACACCGGGGGCGTGTCACATGATGAACAAACAGATTGTACCAGGTAGTTGTGAAACAAACCTATTATCTGCAAACTGGATTCTTTTAGAAGTCAGTTACAGTACTAGATCACGGCTGGCAAAATTTCAGATAATTACCACGAATTACAAATAAGCATTTCAAAACATGAGCCATCATCAATAGGCATAGGCTCCTAATTAAAGTATAAAATTAGGTGTTTAGGTTTAAATCAGGGCACTTCAAATAGGGCCTTCGATTCCAAATCCAGACCTTGTTTTTAGTTCTTTGAGTCAGTCAGGTTATCAATTACTGATTCTCGCCACAGAGGCTTCACACCTGGCTCACAATTACAGGAAGGCTGGAAAATGAGCTTTGCTTGGACATTGAAGCTCATGATTTGAATAACCCTAGTCTATATACAGTACTAACTAACCTTCACCATTTTCTTCTGCACTGGGAGATATGCATTTCATGGTAAATGCATGGAACACAGTAAATGCATTGTAGTAGAATTTTAAAGTGGGTTTATCTCTCACGCTGTATGAAACAGCGTAGATTTTAAAGCGAATGACTTTGTAAACAATTGTGCAGCGCAATGAAAGAATTCAGGCATTTACTTGAATGGGGAGCATTCAGAAGAGAACTGTGTAACCTCTGGCAGCTCCAGCAAATATAAAACCCAAATGTTGTTTGTTCCCATCTCTGAGCTCTCCCATAAATCCCGGTGTGATTGGGACAAGTTCTGCACATTCTTGGCACCTGGAATCAAGGGGAATGGACAAATGGGCGGCTGTGGAATTAGGTTCACTGCGGCTGGCAGAAAATCTTGTTTGGTTTTGCCTCCCATTGTTATATTTTTTTCTGCAGGTTATATCCAAGATTGCATGTGCGCCTTTGACGGAATTGCTACTGCTTGAAAAATTCACTTCTCTTGCATTTTTTTGTACAGCTCCTTGCAAAAATGGACCAAAATGTTATTGCAAGTGAATGAACCGTCTGACAGTGTTCATGGGAAAAAAAAAAATACTGTCACCAGGAAAAATATATATATATATATTTATATATACTGTATGGGAGGCAACTTTAAACCTCAGGGTATGTCCTGCGTTCCATAGGTACGTTTCTGCCTTCAGGCAAAGAAGCTGTAACTATAATTAGGTATCAGCCATTGCTGGCCGCTATATTTCTTTGTATTTATGTATATTTTTGTTTTGTTTTTTCTGCTTTAAAATAAGCCTATTTTTTATTTGCTGAACTCGCCCCAATGGGTAGCTTATTCATTTGTTAATTCATTCTTCTCTCTAAAACAATGCCCCGTTGACCACAAGCCTTGCGGTTATTAGTAACATCAAAGCAGCCACAGGCCCTGAAGCTGCTGCTAGGCCGCGTTCTGACATTGACGCTTCGCGTACTTCTTCCAGTCTCATCAGCTCTTCAGCGAGGTCGGACAGACTCACGGGTCGCTTTCTTTCCTGACAGCTCCCACCCGACTCCACCTTCCCGTAAAACATGCCGTAAATTTCTTAATAATGATCTCAGGGCAATAGATGTCAGGAAATTTTGGGTAAGGGATTTGAAACCTCAACTTCGGGCCAATGAAAGTTACTCCTAAAAATCAGCATTTCCTCTCTCGGTTTCGCCACAAATGTAATCGTACAGCATAAAGTCTTTTACAGCTGATAGGTTTGGAATAAATCGCTCCCTGTGCATATTCCAGGCTGAGTTATTCAACCTGCAGCACACAACTGGAATAAATCTTGTCATAAAATAGGCAGTGAACAAAACTCACAAACTGTCATAATCATAATCATTATTACCATCATCCTCATCATCAAAGTAGTCATAATGATAATAGTTAATAAATTCTGATAACATGTCTGGAAATGTATCTGTTCTGAAGGCACAATGCCATTAGCCTGAATTATTCAGGAACTGAAAAATAAAGGGCTGCTTTGCTGAATTACAGTTATACGGCCCCTTCAAAGCGTAGGTTGTCTGCATGCTGCTCCTGTTAAAAGCTCATGTGTTTACTACATTTCTGATGTTTTCAAGCCCCCTCCCTCCCCACACACACCCCTACCCTGCTCACAAGGATTTGAATGCACATGAAAGCCACATGACAGTATTAATCTCACTGCTGTTTACCGAAGATCCGTCATCGGAGCCGAGACCATCTGTGCAGAAATGTAGCGGCGTAGCCAAAATGTACTTCGGCTGTGATATATTAACTTTCCCTACACAGTGCTAAGGAGCAACCTTTACTCTATTATGGGGCAGCTCGTCCGCAATCAGCGAGCAGCTCCTCGTGTCTTGACGTCTTTCTTCCATGTTTAATAAGAAATGTGAGTATGTCAGAGCAGATTGTCAGAGGTTAATCTTCTTATAGTCAAATTCAGAAACCAGAAGATGACTGGATGCGTGTGGGAGAAAGACAGAGAGGGAAACAGAAAGAGAGAGAGAGAGAGGGAGAGAGAAAGTGACAGGAGAACTGAGCACAGGACATTCAAACACAAGCATATGAACAGAAACGTTCCAAGAAAGATTAGCATGTCGGGCTTTAATCAAGCAATGAAATACATACATACTTACATACATATAGAGGCTCCTTGCTTTATGATATTTGAACTTTATGATGGTGTGATAGAGAGTCATCAAACTTTTAATTTTGCTCTGTTCACGGGTTGGCGATATGCTGTGCAATACCTTATACTGCAGCTGGGGGCAGCAGCCACACCGGCATGCCTCCACGCTCTGTAGTGATTGTGCGTGTAGATGTATCTCATACGATGTTTAACAATATCTTTCATTCACGAATGAGTGCATTGGAGCGTAACCCCATTATAACCTGAGAAGCATCAGTACATATGAATTTCTTAATATACATGTTAGCTACAGGTCCAAGGCCTGGGAGCAGCAGCCCATCACAGGGCTACATATAGCCATCCATCCATTTCCTGTTTCGGTTATGGAGACATGGAATTATAATTATAATCCATCCATCCATATCACAACCACTGAATCCCAACTTGGGTCATGGTGGGGCCCAGAACCCATCCCGGTAACAACAGGCGCGGGGGGGGGGGGGGGGGGGGGGCGCAAGGGGGGGGCGGGGGGGGGGGGGGGGAGCGCAATGCAGGGCCGGCACTAACACACGCAGTAGTAATAATTATAATTATAATTATTATTATTAATAATAATAATACTTATTATTCTTGTTGTTCTTTTCATTATAACTATACAGGTACAGTACATAATTTGCAGGTAATCTACGGTATATAATAATAATTATTATTATTAATATTACACAGTGCTGTATAATACAGTACATACAGTACTGTGACTGTAGCTCTCACCAACGAACATCACAAAGTAGTACATGCAGTAGTTATCACAAGCCATTGTATTTAACTCAAATTCTAAATACAGCAGGCTTTATGGCCTCTTTACAAGTTGTCCGTACGTCGGACTTTCTTACCCCGCGGACTGTTTGCGCACTGAACACATGAACAACCTTCAGTCTTACTGCAATTCGCTTCCCTGCCAATGACGCCAGTACAGTTAAGCTTGGTGAAAGCAGCGATATTTTGGGCTCCCGTGCTGCAGCCGAACCACATTTGACGTGGGGGTCGGTTCACCGGGTCTGAGGTTATAATAAGAACGGCAGAGGAATCGGGAAACGAAAACGTTAACTGTTGTTACGGGCTGCGGGAGACGAGCGGCGCAGAAACTCCCATCTGCCACCCTCACCCCGACACACCTGAGCTCATTAGCAGAGCTGTGCACGTTTTCAGTGATTTACAGACGGAAAAGCGCTGAGTTGAGGGGAGGCTGAGTGGCGGAAGCTTCCACTCGGGAGCCCATGTGGGTGACGCCTTTAAACTCAGCTCATTTGTTAATGTAATCTCCGTCTCTGGCCCTTAATTCCTCCTTTTTCCAGTTTTATTGTTATTTTTGCTTTGTATAGGAAAAGAATTAATATTTTAAAAATGTATTAATTAAAAATGTTGAATAAAAACAGCAAATCGGTCTTTCATGCATGATGAGCCCCGACTCTGATATGCTGTGGGGTACTGAAAAAGAAAAAGAAAAAGGTGGAATTGAGCCAAGGCTTATTTTTCTCCACATTCCAGAATACAAAAAGGTCCTGATTTCTGTTTCCGTTGCTGTAACTTATTAGACAGATGTGCAGACTAAGCAGTGAACAGTATATTACACGGTGGACCACATTTCATTCCTTATAATTTGACATTTTGTTTATTACTTCGAATTCTCACATTCCACAAGGCACATTCGAATTGTTCTGATCATTTCACATATGTGCTGCTACCAGTGTAAGAGTCTCTTTTGGGTCGCACATGTAACGTGGACGAACTGACCCTCGTCTGTCGGCAGGTAGTGTTGAATGGGGGTTTTTCCACCTGGAATCCATGACACCCTTGGGGCCAATATGGCACCTTCAGGCCGTCCAAGGGGCTCATCGTAAATTGCCAAAATCCTAGTGTAATCATCGAGTTTATGCAAAGCAAGTGCTATTCAATGGGAACCAACCCCCCGAAAATGAAATATTGAAGCTGCACTCCCCAGCCCTTAGCTCCTCATTATATACCTCTTCACTTGGTAGGGGCGACGTGTGGCTCAATAGGCGAAGCCTCTGCGTCTGCGATCAGAAGGCTCTGGGTTTGAGCCTGGCCTTGACCAAACAGTCATGCATCCGTGGGCTCTTGATCAAGACCCTTAACCACCCCCCAACGGGTGTGGCTTCCCATTGCAGCCTAACTTGCTCTCACCTACATGTGTATCGCGGAAAGCAATATGGGGTCAGCAAAATCCGAATTTCCCTACAAGGGATCAATGAAGTGTCATTATATTACTAGTAGTCAGGGATCCATATCTCTGATGCATTAGAAATGTTGTGACTCCTGCCACTTACGGCCAGGTAGATGTGTGCAGCATATTGATGGCAGGTGATATGCAGCATGTTGTATGTGATGCTTGGTAGTCAGCTCATGATCTTTTGTTCCTTTGTTCACCCCCTGATATATAAGAGGATAATGATAGTAACCCAGGATGATGAGCGCTATATAAAATTGTCCTGCACACTCTCTACATTATCCCAGAGTCAGCCGGTCAATTAACCCGGGATTAACCGAATGACAGCGTAAAACCCAGGGATCAAAGATCTTCCTGAGGAGAAAAGATGCTTCACTGAATTAATAACACGGCAGCCTGAGTGTGGTTTGTGTGTGTGTGTGTGTGTGTGTGTGTGTGTGCGTGTGTGTGTGTGTGTGTGTGTGTGTGTGTGTGCGCGTGCATGTGTGTCATTTATGGTGAATCCTGCAGTACCTCACTCCACATGACTGGAATAACAAACCTGGAAGTCGTACCTCAGCTACATGACGATGTAAATGCGAATGTTTACACGTGAAATGGGCAAAACCATTATGCATAAAATAAGTTTGAGGCAGACTGCGACGGCTAATGAAATTAAACGAGGAGCCATTTGTAGGTGGATAGTCAGTGTTGGGGGGAAGGGGGGGGTGCTGTGACAATAAACATTAGCTGGGTTTTTACTCCCAGGAATACGGTTCAAATAATCAAATAATCGCAAGCTAGCAGGCTAATAATGCTTCGCTTCTAAGCAATCGGGAACAAAATTTTTGGTTTGCTTGTTAATCCCGAGGGCAATCTCAGTTATGTGTCCCTCCCAAAACAAAACTGATCCCACAACTCTTTGAATGCGCGCCCAAGTGACAATCCAATTTTATACACACCTTGCCTTCTATTTTAATAAAATAAAGTATAAATGCAAGCATTCTCTGGATCCATGGGAAAGAAGTACACACATTTTCCTGAATCCTGAAATATTAAAATTATTATTACAGAGCACGGAATGTTCCGGATGTGTCACACAAAAAAAAGTTACACAAAAAAAATCCTGATTTCTGACTCTGTCTTGTTTACTGCTTGTTTGTGGTACGTTTCTTTCAGGCAATCTGTCAACAGAATACCACAGGCGTGTTTCACGGCTCACTCAAATGTGCAGAAGCATATATTGCCCTGATGGGGCACGTACTGTAATCAGTTGCTATAGAGATGGAGTGTGTGACTGTGTGGTTTGTGGAAAATCACAACTGGCTGGTTTCCTGATTTCTGCAATACGATGTTTAAAATCATTTGCACCTTTCCCGCTCTTTCTGTTGTACAGAGGAATGCAGACAATTGCAGAACAACAGTAGTAGCAATAGCAGCAACAACAATAGCAATGATAATAATGATGATGGTGGACCACAAAGGCAATTGCGATGTTTTATTAGACATTTTAAGAGCAATATTGCCTTAAATGTTTTATCTGATTGCTGTTTAATCATCACAACCATTCACTTCTTGTGCTAAAACGTTCCCACCCTTCATTAAAATATCCCAACTAACTTCAATATGTTCCAACCAACTTCACATAAATTGTTCTGCAATTTTATTTGCTCATTCGTTTTATTCATTTGACTAAAACTGCCTACACTGTTTGCTCCTGAGCGAAAACAGCATGGATTGAATTTACCCTTGCCGGTCAGAATTGGAACTCAGAATTTAGGCCATGTGTCGTGTAAAACCAGGCATGTTTACTGGTGCTGTTGTTTTGAACGCAGCATCAGAATAAAGCAGCATTTTTCTCTGCGTCAAGTCAATAATGCCATTATGTTTGAGTGATGTTATCAGAGAGGGATCAAATTTATTCGTGTGTTTGTTTGCACTTCATAACATCTCACTTTGCTTCTTAATCTTAATTAAATCTCTTGGCTGTCCAGGAGCCATCTGCTGTGCAACCAAATCTCAATCAGAGAGAAATTTTTACTCAAAAGCTACTCAAAGGACAGAGCCTGAGAACAAGCAAACAAACAAACACACACACAACCACACAGGTTTGTAATTATATCTTTGTGGGGACTCTCCATGCACTTCTAAGGAAAATACCCTAATCCCAACATGACGGCCTTAACCCCAACCAAGCCCTAACCATAACCATGAGTGACCAAACGTAATACAAGACTTTTTAACAATTTATTTTTTGATGGCAGTAACAAATTTTTATAAAATTGAGTTTCCCCTTGCAGAGACCAAAAAAAAATATATAACGTCAAAATAACATGTTTTTATCACATTATGGGGACATTTGGTTTCTACAATGTAACATATATTAACATACACAGACACACACATGCACACAAACATATACAGGATTATTAAGGCCTTTTCAAGTAACATAACCCATAATAATTTGACAAAATTGTTGCACTTATAATGTCTTTATAAACAGTTACTGCATATCGACAAGATTACATATCAATCACATGTTGCCTCAAAGGAAACTGGGAAGAGAAATTAAAAACAAGCCACATTGTGTGTTCATTGTGGCACACAAGAAAAAAAATCACAGGAATTCCTGACAGCAAATTCCCAGAGCCACAGTAAGTGAGCAATGTGTCTAGATAAAGAGCAGTGCATCTTAATTTAAGCTTGCCATAATACTGTGGTGACTGATATGCGTTTGGAGGTACTGATCTGCACTCACTCCCTTTCTCTTTGTTTTAAACGCACACCGAGCCATTCTGAAAATGACTCCTCTTTGTAGTGACACAGGAAGCTCTCTGGTGGAGTTTCTGGAGTGATTTTTCTCGTTAAGGAACTGCTCGCGGGCCTCTAGATATTGAATCAGGAAAGACAAAGCAGTTTAGCGATATATTGTCCGGTAGCTCTTTTAGGGTTATAAATCACAGGTTTCAAGGGTATTTTCTGGAACATGGTAACTACCTCGGCCACAAAGTGAATACAGGTCTCTGCTACAACAGAACATCTTCAGGGAAGACTAATGAGTTTTTGCTGCTTGGTTAGGCTTGTACAGCTAATGTAAGACTCTTGCAGCACTTTCATGATCGTGTATTGTGACATTTAATGAAAAGGTCACCCAGTGTGTTCCTTCTGACACGGAAGACCACAAGGCTATGGCTTTGCATTCGGCCCAATGAAGATCACAATCTGGCTGAATCATGAACGTTCCTGCTAATCAAAGTGAGAAGGAACCATGTCATCAGTGAGCATTGGACAGAAATGTCAAGGTCAGGCTACTATTCTCCGACAACTAAGCCATTTTAGGAGACTTTTATGACCAGACTATTCCAAACTGGCATCTGAACACAAAGACTTAAAACATTCCATTAATGATGCTTCATTTGCCATATTATGAATAGAGGTACACTAAAACTCTTCATGATCTCTTTTGAGACATATATACAGTTCAAAGCAAAGCTTGGGGTCCAAACCCAGGGTCACCCATAAATCAGAAAGGAGGACTTAAACCTATGACCTTCTGAAATCAGGCATACTGTGCAGGCCTAACACACCAAATCACACACCGTCATTAACCCATTAACCACAGACTCCTTGGACAGCAATGTAGCAGTATGTTTTGGGTATAGGGAAACATTATTTTAAGAAATGACCTCATATTTCTTGAACATCATATGACCATGCAGAGCAGGCATCACACCTAGAGACTCCCTCAGGATAGCTACCCATAGCAAGAGACGTGTTGAAGTTTGAAGGCATCTTTTGAATGCCTCACTGACCATGTTATTTTTTCCCCTCTGGTCAGTGGTCTGGGTCTCCTGCTCTTTATAGCAGGTCTTTGTTCATTGACCTTGTAAACCAGTTGTTTCTAAATGGCAGTTCAGCCATAAATTCCAGCTTTGTGAAGATCATGACATACGGATGGATGGGGGCTTTCTTTGGATGGGGTCACGGCAGTGTTTATTCAGTTCTGTGGTTATTTTTAAATCCATGCTTTTAGCAACAATTAAGTGACTAGTGATTCCCGATGGTAAAGCTTTGCCTCTATCACCGTTACACTTTTCCTGTGCTGTTTGTCCATGTTTGTCATGTGTTCGCTTCTCCTTACTTCAAAGTTAACATCTTTTTTAATACGGTATTTCCATTACTTTTATCAACTACCGTTCTCATACTATAACACTCATAGAGAGAGATACACATACAAACACACACACACACACACACAATAAACACCTTTTTTGAAATGTAATTATTTTCCGCCAGTCTTCATCAAGAAAAGTGTCAGTTTTTTTTGTGATAAGCCCAAGTGATGTAGAAACTTTCAAATGAATAAAAGTTGCTGATGTCTGGACTGGGGCCAGCTGTGGTTCAAACGCTTTATTTTTCACTTCAAACACCAGGCATCAAATGGTTTACTGAACACAGTATCCAGCCGCCTTGGTGATTCTTAGTGGATTCATTTCACAGTCGATTTCCACCCCGGGGCTGTGGGGACACATGTCTTAAAGAGCAGATCCTAGAAGCACAATCCTGAGTGTCCAGAGCAAACTTCACTCGCTCAGCAGTTAAGCATGTGAAGTAGAATCTTTCTGCCGGCAGAGTTTTATTCAGCTTGGACAGGAATGAATAATACAAAAAGCATAATTCAGTCAATATTGCACTTTTACTCCAATTATTAGAAAAGACTATGAGTTTCTATTTATAATTTTCTTGGGCAGGCAATATGTACATGTCCAGGCAACTGAGTCAGGATAATTAATAAACCATATCCATCCTTCCATCCATTTTCCAAACCGCTTATCCTTCTGGGTCACAGGAAGCCCAGAGCCCATCCTGGAAGCTACGGGCACAAGATGGGGAACAACTCAGGATGGGGCGCCGAACCCATTGCAGAGTGTTGCTATTCATATTTTCAGAATTTCATAATTTACTGTATGAATGAACCATTGTTAATGGTAGGTTTCTGATTCCTTTCCCCCCATATTCAATTCTGTTTCCACCATTTCACCCACTGTTCTTAAAAATATGACTTTCTTTTGTTCAGGTAATACCTACAGTAACTCCATGCCTCTCATTGGCATCAGTTGGACTGTCATATACAGTGACCATATCGATTTCATATCAAACTGACTGTTTCAAATAAGCATTTGAGTTTCTCACCCTAACTTTCCTAACCCATAATTGCATTGATTTTATCACCGCTGCTC
>JAABNY020000119.1:5149709-5160905 GCA_015164015.2 Brevimyrus niger | reverse complement strand
GCTGGATCCCAAATCCTGGCTTGGATTGGACTGGGACCCAGGCATCAGGGGACACTCTGGTCAAGATTACTGTTGTATTATTATTATTATTATTATTATTATTATTATTATTCAGTTAGGTTCTATGCTTTCCTCTAACATTCCAATACTATGTGGTTTAAGTGGATTGGTGTCTTGATATTGACGTGATTTACCCTGCCTTGTGCCTTCTGTCTCCCAGTGTAGGCTCCAGGGCTAGTTCCCATGTCGTCATATAAATTTAAACGCAGTGCAAAGGGCCATAGTGCATTCGGGATTTTCATAATGCTCCTGTTCAATAAATCATATGCAGAGTCGTCATTGTTGGGAATAAATACAAATGATTGCCGGCTGACCTGGCAGTGAGTAATGATGCGATGTACTGCCTTGATGGTACTGAAGTGAGGCGAGTCCCAAAATGATGTCATTAAAAGCCCGCTCTCCTCCCCCCGAAAGCACTTGGCAGTTTCCGTGGCGATGCCCGTCGCCCTAAGTGGGCACTTGGGGAAGCGTCTTGTGGTCAAGTGACACTAATGGGAATTTGGCTGACGTGCATAAACCCGCCAGAGAGGGAGGCCAATTTAGTCTGCGATTGCTTCGCCTGTCCCCACCGACGGCCATCCCTCGCTTTACCTCTGCGTCTTCACAGCGCTAACGAACTTTCTCAGAGTTCTCATTATTGTGAATATTTCTAAATAGCTTTGCTGATTTCCTGTTGTATGCTTCTGAAAAAGTAAAAAAAAAAAAAAATGCAAACAGATCTGCAGTATGCAGGGATTAAGAGGACAGAACTGGGGACTTTACTAAATCTCCCAAAACAGCAATTTCAGTTCTAACAAAGGAACAACGGACATGGAGAATATAAGAGGGAAGCCATCAGAACCAAACATAGTCTCTCAGAACTCTTTATGCTTCTTGCAATTTCTTGCAAAGTCTCGCAACTTAGAGAAACGCCTACTTTATGTCAGTTAACAACTATCTGCTGGTGAGAGCCCTGACTTCACCCCCCATTAAATATCTGCACCCCGCCCCATCACACAGTGCATCTGTAGTTTGCCACCTGTAATAACACTGTGAAAGTCACAAGCCCCAGATTTTGCTAAAAATCTTTGCATGTTGTGCAGCTGTTACATGTGGGGTCCGTACCTAAGTGGAAACACTGAAAAAGCGTTGTTTTGTTTTATTATGAGTTCAGCTCCGTTTCTCCTCTTTTCTACACTTCAAATTATGTGAATTTATTTTGCTTTATTTATTTATTATACCTCATCAACAGGGGATATGTGGCTCCATGAGATATAGGGTGGTTTCAATCCAGTGGTCGACAGAATGATTTCACTGTCGGTCATTTCAGCAAGGCCCTGAACTCCCACTTACTCCAGGGAACTGGCTGACCCTGCTTTCTCTCAAAAATGTGCATGGCTTTGGATAGAAGTGCTTGCTAAATAAATAAATATAAAATGCATCTTCTTCTATCTTGAGTTATCACTGGATTCTCATGTCCTACCGTAAAACTCCTCAGACTAAGCGAAAGTGCTGATAAATGAATTATCTTTTACGAGAAGTACAAACAACTGCCAAAGGTCATGAGCATGAAAATAATGAAAGTTCGTTATTCATTTATTTTACTTCACAAATGTTCACATAAACATTGTTTATTTTTCCTTTTCATTTTCCACAGCACTTTCTGCATCCGGAAACCACAAAGCATTTTTGTTGTGTTAATTTCTTTTTTATTGGTATTACAATCATACATCCCAGCTACTGTGTCCCAACAGAAAAGAGCTGCTATGTTCTGAACTTAACAAAAGCGGCCAGTGCAGGAAGACGGAGCACTGAGATGGACTAACAAATCTCCCTGGTTACGGGACGGGCATCTGGGGGTAATTGTGCAACACACCACGTTTTCCCCCAGGATTCATATTCCCTGGGTTTTAGGTCATTTTAGACCCCCATGTGTTTTTACATGTTTCTAAACACACCATGAAATATATCAATTCCAGTTCCACCCAGCTTGTTCCTTATTCAGCCTTAAAAGGTTAAGTTCAATCTGAATAAATAAAACCAGCTGTTATTTTGGCAAATCAATGAATCTGACACATTGTTCTTGTCTTTAGTTCAGACTGCTGAGATTATTTTCTTTTTTATTAGCTTTCTTTTTTTTTGAAAGCCACCCAAGTTTGAGTCATCTTGTGGTTTGTTTATTTATTGCGTAGTAAAACATTACAATAAAAGTACTATTGCTAAAACACTGAAATATTATGTGTAAACCTGAAATTTCTCTTTGTACAAGTCACTACACAGTAGTGTTAACAGTAACTCACAGCGTGTTTATTTGAAGTAATATATAAATATTTCATTCAAGACATTAACAGCAAACAATTAAACATGGTTGATCTTCTAGTAAAACAGATATGTGGGATGTGACTTGACCTATGTAAGCTTTCTACATCCTCATCTGGATTTTACTGATCTATAGAGACTCCAGCATGGCAGGTGCTGTTGGCTTTACTTGATTTCGATAAAAACTATTGCAGAAGATCCTTGACTGACTCAACGTTAGATTCTGACCCGTGATTTAAGTTATAATACTATTCTACTCACTAAATCTATGTGTAACTAAGAAGAGGTAAAATAGAACAAGCCTGAATTGTGCTAAAGTGACGATAGGATTTTTACATCAACAAGAAGAAGACGTGATAAAAATCTGTGTCAAAAATAGCATATGTATGATTTACAGGAATCCAAACTGAATTTCAATGTTCTTTAAAGGTTTCCCTGTTTAAGAACTGCTCACCGTAAAGTCTGTGGATTATCTTGAGTGACCGGGTCATGATTTCTTGTCGGAGATGACAAATTTTACGAATGTATTTTTCTGGCGCTTTCATCACCACAGAAAGAATGCCATTCACTTCCATTATATTAGAGAGAAGCCTGACATTTCTCTAGCTGATAATTCCAAAGCTAGGTATCTCCCAGCAGTACACACTAGATGGACAGCACTAAAGCCCCCTTAAAATCTTTTTTTCAGTTTTTGGGTGAACTGTCCCTTTAAGATGCCTCCAGCATTGCCGTATCACTTGGGTGAGTTTGCGCTCTACTCCAGGCTCTGTGGATTCTACACTGTTATACTCGGTTTGCTTGGCTTTCCTTGTCAGCTGAGCTGGTGTCTCCATATCGCCTTGAGTTTATGGCACCGTGAGTGGGCATGCATATGTGCAAATACCCTGTGAAGGACTGTAGCGCTGCACAAGTTGTGCCGGCCTTGTCACTTGGAAAGACTCTGCATTTCTGTGGTTCTGACTGCATAAGTCAGCCACCTATTAAGCACTACTTCAGGGCAGGGGGTGACTGGAGTCTATCCCAGGTAGCAGCGGGCATAAAGTTGGGACACATGCTGGATGGTATGCCACTCTGTCAGAGTGGTACGGTGGCACATTCACACACAACGCCACCATTTTGAGCACACCAATTTAGTTAACGGCACATTATTGGCCTATGGGAGACAACATCTACAACGTGGGGAGAAACGAGGCACAGTGGGAGGATAGGAATCAAACCCCTAACCCCAGAGGTGTGAGGCAATAGCGCCACCCACTGTGAGACCCTAGTATTGAAAATAAACTTCAAATGAAAATATACTTGAAAGCATACTTCTTCGTTAATTGTTTTCTCTTTGGCTGAAGTTCATTCATGGTCAAAACTCCGCTAACAGCTCCATTGTTCTTTCCGCAACACTACTCATAGCCCTGTGCTCAGCACATGTTATTTGGCTGCTGTTACGGCACACTCAAAAATAACCAGGCTATGATTATTTAGGGGGAGTTTAACAGTGACCAGGTCCAAATTCAAATAAAGATAATGATATTACTGCTCTGTATCCACAAATATATCTTAAAAATACAATGAATGTAATAAAAAAGGACCATTTGTAAAAAAAAATATATATATATATTTAAATAGCACATGCAATATATGCCTTTTATTTATTACATTTATTATTCATTTTATGTATTTATTGTGTGTTATATTATTATACTTATAAATGTGCAATAGATAAATATTATACACATGTATATATTTTACTGATAAAGCATATGATTATGATGGTAATAGTATTAATGTATATAGTATTTTTTTTAAACTTTGCAAGATAAATTTACATCAATACATTTTGCCTAGAAATAGATGTAACACTTCAGCAGAAATGAAAATTGGAAGGGGAATGAATGAAGACCCTGAACCCACGTTGATGTAAATAAGTGAGAAGTAATGTGCAAATATAAATGTCAAAAATAGGTAGCATGGGGGGGGGGGGGTCAGGACGTCATTGTATAGCCCTTCTACATAATTTTCACACGTGTGAAATATGTTACTTCCACTCCGGTCCTCGTTCCTGTATGAACAGGGTGGCATGGCGAACCAGGAAGTACTGTAATCGCAAATGACCTCAACAGCTGAAGCAGGAACAAGAAATTTGTGTTATAAGGTCAATGGCCTGTTGTGGCAAACACTTGATGCTTGATACGGTGCAGTACAGATGAGACGTGTTCAATCTTCAACAGCGGCTTGTCAAAATAATCATAGAAGGCCTTTCTTTACAGCCCATCAACCAAAATGCTTTAAAACCAGCCTCTCACAGTAAAGCAAGCCTCTCACTTTGACCCTGACTGAAAAGCAGCTAAAGATTGTGGATAGAGAGATGATTAAGTTAGGACCCCTAGCCTGTTTCACTGTCACTGTTGCTGGCTTTATCTGGCCAATATTCATCTGTAATTGGATTTTTCTTATAACACTGATAACCGATATTTTGTTGCTCTCATCAGATTTTGAGTGGATGCATTCATTTTTTCATTCTTTTATATGTAATTGCTTTGCAGTCATAATGAGTTATAGCCCTTATTGTTTAATCTACATCTATATTGTTTTGCCCTATTCAAGTTTGTTGTTGCTCTTCAGAGTCTGTATTCCAATTCTAGAAAATTCTGTGATGTTTTACTATTCTGCCTTCTGGTCATGGTTCGTAATGCAGTACAATAGTTTTGTATTAAAAATTAAATTTATTTTACTTTACTTGAATTTCACTTTTTCCCATGTGACATGCAATCATATTTTTCATTTTTACTTAATTTACTTAATTTATACTTAATTTCTCATAATAACAAAATTATAAATATTTTTCTGGTTACTCTTTTTTCAAGTCAACTTCAAGGTCATTTTTTGAGCAGAGGTGATTCAGACATTGATTTCTCTGCACTGGTTTGGGCCGGAAAAACGCTACTGAAAGGCTCCTGTAATCAGGACGAGAGGATGAATTAGTCGAGCTCTGAATGACCATGATAGGCCTTGGAGACTGGAGCTAAGATGCATGAAACCTAACCTTGGGGCTTTGATTGTTGAGAAAAAAAAGAAAAAATGAGCCTTAATATGAGGCACTACTATATAGCAGCTTGTGAAAGAGGCCGGTTTTCGTGAAAGTATGACAATCAATGCTGAGCAGACCTTGTGGAATGCTTCAACCTGAACAGATAAATCCAGCCTTCTCAAGGATGTTGTGGAACTGTCTATATCAGTCTGGTGTAACTGTAGGTCTCATAGGGTGACAGCCCAAGTATAGTTTGGTAACAAATCACCTTTTTGCCCTGTTACATTGTTTAGATTAGATTAGATTAGATTAAATTAGATTCAACTTTATTGTCATTGTACAGGTACGATGTAGTTGCAGATGTGGTTCATCATCTTACCAGTAAGTGCAAATAGTAGGGTAAAGTGCAAATGACAGTGGGTGCAAATAGCATGTTAATGGGCAATAGACAGTGCTTGGAAGTAGTACATTAAAGAGCATTCATATAGCTCAAGAACAGTGTGTAGAGAACTTCATGGGATGCATTTCCATGGCCGAGCAGCTGCATCCAAGCAAAGTGCAATGCAAAGCGTCGGATGCAGTGATGTAAAGCACACCGTCACTGGAGCAGTGCAGACATGTTCTTTGGAGTGACGAATCATGCTTCTCTGACATGCAATCCAATGGACAAGTCAGGGTTTGGTGGTTGCCCGGAGAACGATACTTGCCTGACTGCATTGTGCCAAGTGTAAAGTTTGATGGAGGTGGGGTTATGACGTGGGGCTGTTCATGGGTTGGCCTCTTAGTTCCAGTGAAAGGATCTCTTAGAGCTGCAGCATTCAAAGCCATTTTGGACAATTTCATGCTCCTAACTTTGTGGCAACAGTTTGGGGATGGCCCCTTCCTATCCCAACATGACTGCGCACCAGTGCACAAGGCAAGGTCATGTATGAACAAGTATGATATTGAGGTACTTGACTGGCCTGCACAGAGCCCTAATCCCAAACCAACAGAACACCTTTGGGATGAATTAGAGCGAAGACTGCGGGTCAGGCCTTCTCATCCAACATCAGTGCCTGACCTCACAAATGCTCTCCTGGAAGCATTAGGCAAAAATTCCCATAAACACACTCCTAAGCCTTGTGGACAGCTTTCCCAGAAGAGTTGAAGCTGTTATGGCTGCAAAGGGTGGGCCAACTGCATATTAAAGCATATGTGTTAAGAATGGGATGTCATTAAAGTTCATGTGTGTGTAAAGGCATGTGTCCTAATACTTTTGGCAATGTAGTGTGTATATATGTATTATTGGGACACCTGCCTTTACGCACACATGACCTTTATTAGACATCCTATTCTTAACACATAGGCTTTAATATGGAATTTAATATATATATATATATACATACACACACACACACACACAAACACACTAGCCCAGTGTTTTATTTAGCATGTTTCCCACCTCTCAACATCTGCTTGTATTTTAGTTCTTGGTACCACATCGCTGTACGAATTCTCATCCCTGCACCTGAAGCCCTACCTCATCCGATGGTTTTCAATAACATTTCCCGCCTGAGGGCATTTTGTCAGAAGCGTCCACAGGACTTAAATTAAAGCACGCCTGGCAGCATATAAAGACAGAGCGGGCGTGTGGCTTCTCCTGTGCGTTGCCTCAGTGGCTTGTGGCTGATGAATAACCAGTTATCTATGATTAATATTACCTTCAGTTCAAGGGGAAATGTGTTCTGATTTATCTCCTGTATTGCACTGGTGTTTTATAAAAAAAAAATAAACAGAGAACAGTAATTCTATATGGTTTTTTGATGGAACTCGAGTGTTTATTCTAGCAGTGGAAATATACCTTCCTCGGAAAAATAACAGTATTAATATCACCCTCATTGGAGCAAATAAAGCATGGATATGGGCCAAATATATAGAAGCTCCCATCTTCAAATGACTTATCTTGCTCAGGGTCGTGGGCGGGTCTGGAGTCAATCCCAGGCAGCATATGGCACAAGGTCGAGAAAAAACTATATTTAGAGGGATTTCATCGAGAACATTCTGAAATTGCATTTTAATTTATGAAATTCAATTTCAAAATATCGAGTTAGATACTTCTTGTTTGGAAAATTTTCTAAACCAAAAAAATTAAACTGAAGAAAGTTTTTGAGATGGGAGCGGATTTCTCTACAGCTTGTTAAATGATGGAACCAAACATGTTTTCTTTTTTTTTTACATTCCAGAGAAGCAGTATCTGAGTGCTTTTGCTTGCTATCCATCCCTGTATGCTTGTTGAGCATTAGATCAGCCATGCATACAGACCTGGCTTCACGCATCTCAACTATTCATTCCTGTCGCTGGTCCAGTATAATAGATGGATAGCTAACGTCACATGCTGTGTAGCTGCAAAGCTAACATCACAAGTTATGTAGCTACATACAGTAGCTAACATCGCATGCTACATAGCTAACATCTCATGCTATTTAGCTACATAGCTAACATCACATGCTACATACTGTAGCTAACACCATATGCTACCTAGCTACATAGCTAACATCACATGCTACATAGTTTCTTGTGGTATTTTTCTGTTAACCTCAAAGCAAAACAAAAATTCCCATCAGCAAGTCGAGTTACTCAGGGAATCAATCATGAAGAAATCCCAATGCCATAACTAGCATCATCCTCAAAAAGGCTACACTGTCTGTCACTGGTGAGTTTAAACTGAGCCACAGGAAGCACGTACCTCAACAGATGTTTTCACCCCAGGAGGTGAGTAAATTTGGACCCGCCGGGCATACACTGGTCCAGATTGGCTTTGATCTGTCTCTCGTTCACCTGTACATAAATGAGTGATGGACCTTTAGGGATGAGCCCGCCACAACCCACGAGGGGGCACCTCCGAACTCTCCATCAGCTCCCCATACGTCTTCTTCATTTTTAAGAATCTCAATACTCTCCATTTCTATGCATACAGAGTGTTTCTAATTTCTTCCCTCCACATTCCCCGCATTTACCAGGAAATGCCTCTTTTCTTCCCTTTCTCTTCTCTCATTTTCTGCATTCGTAAAAAGACCATAACACCGAAATACATATTAAAGCGAAGATGAAATGTCAGTCAAGAGAGTAACTGAAACATCACTAGGACTACTGTTGCCCCATGATGGACCGGCATCTTGACTTGGGAATCCCTTGCTCTGTGACTTGTGTGGCTGTGATTGGCTCTAGGCTGGTCATGATCCTGTGGTAGATAAGATATTATGGAAGGTGGATGGCTGGTTGGATGTGGTAAGTTTTGGTGTTATTCTCGAAAGAAACTTACATTACCAGCAATATATATGGCTTAGAGTTGAGGAGGAGGAGGCATCATTTATTTTCTCCAGTGTTAGAATCCTTTTAATCTCTAGGAGCTCCTGGACAACGGGGATTTATAACTGATAGCAAGTTCACAGCCTAGTTTCTTTCAACTACTGTAGGCCACCTCAAGAGTAAATAAGATAACAAATAAGAAGCTGTGAGTCTGGATGGATTATGGTTTTAGGGATGTTCTCTAAGAAGAAATCCTGTAGCATGGATGGATTATGGTGTTTCCACACCCCCCAGTACAGGCGAGCAACTTTGTAATATCAAAGGACCAGGGACTGACTCAGAGGACCTTTGGAAATGCAGTGGTGGCATAAATGCTTTTCAAAGACAATCCCCAATGAAGCAGGGTATCCAGCGAGCTTTCAGAGACCTTTTGTCATGAGATCCCCTGTCCAATAGGGCGGTCTGTGTTTCTGCCAATGTGCAATGAAGCAGCTTTACTTAAGACACAATGATCTGAGACTTTGGGGCTCATTGTGCAAACTAATAGTACTTGCAGAGAATTTATCATATTCAAATGACATTCAACATTCAAGGCATATTGTTTCACTAAAAAGCTGTCAACAAATAGCAACATTTTTCTAACTAAACCTACGAAACCACCCAAAACTAGAAACAATCTAGAGCTGTGCACAGTTCAAAATTACCTGGAGAACAGAGGCAATTTGTAGTACTGCCAAATAGCAGGAGAGGAGCGATGTCCTATAACCGAAACATATGGGCAATTTCATTTTCTGGATACAAAGGGGAGATCTCATGGGCAAAGTTAATTCAGAACGCTGTGTAAGGTGGTGTGTAGCACATCTGTCCCTTGTTAGGTCTCTGCTTGCTGAAGCGTATGTGTGTTTATCTGGTGCTAGTCAACCATATTGCTGTCATGTAGTTCATGATGTCATGTAGTAGTGATGTCATGTAGTAGTGATGTCACATAGTTCATGTATTATCACAGGAAAAATGGTTTCGGTTGGTTGGGGGTGTCACGCAGGCCTGCGAGTTTTGCTTATACTGTAACATGTGGCCTTGTGCAGTGAATATCACAGAGTAGGAAAATAGGTGAACCATATGAAGTTTCAGGGTTTTTAGAAATGGACGTTTGGTCCTGATCCCCTGCTGTGACACTGAATACTTATTAGCATGTGGCCAAGGATGGAGAAGGAGGTTTAAACCATATCTGCCCATCTCAAGGGCACTTGTTAAAAAAAAAAAACACAACAACAGAGCATAATTGAATATCAACACAGCCTTATCTTAGATCATCGGTGTAAAATTTAATCATGACCACAGTTATTAGATTCCAGCAGTGATTTCATTTTGGTTTAATAAAAAGTTAATTAATCCCACCCATATATTTAAAGTTTAGCCACAAAAAAAACAACAGTTTACATTTCCTGACACGTTATATTAGTCAAGAATGCAGGAACACTACATTGCTGTGAGCCAAGTAATATGTATCCCCAAATTACATGTTAATGACATTATATTTGATGCTTAAATTGCAAGAGAAAGTATGTTTTTATTTGTTTTTTAAGCCATAATGATACAAAACGTGCCATTAAATGACCTTCAATTCACAGTAACTCTGAGATACGCCCTGTACGTCTGTTTTCTTTTAATAGTATCTAAAATGTCTTAAATGTGTCTAAAATGCAGTACAGTAACGGTCTTATCCCTAAAGATAAAGACTCCCGCTCTCAAATTGCATGGCTTCACAGCAGATTAGACTGTAATTAATGGATCTCCCCATCGCACTCTCATTAAGTGGATTTGTGCCATTATCCCCTCCTGCCTACATTCTTGCCGCCAACTGGTTTGCTAGAACAAAACAAAAGGAGACAGTGCACTGGCAGACCATTTCCATCCCACCGCACGTTCCTCCGTCGGCAGGCAACGTTCCCTGGGACCTGGATGGGAATCTTGGCGGCGGGGATGGCATTCGCAGCGCTGCGATGGGGATTTAGGGAAACTCTTAGTCCCATCAGAGGAGGATGTTGTTCTGCCGAGGGAGGCCGGCTACACGCTGCCGAGAAGGGGCGCGTCCATGCGCATAGCCTGCATGCTACTGGCACTGCGGCGATCACGGAACCGCTCGGGATTCTGGGAAAACGAAGAATGTGATTAGTTTTTCCTTAGCAGATATTTTGATCCAGAACTAGCTGCTTATAGTGTCGCCTGTTCCAGCAGCTGGCTGTATTTATAAATCCGTCTTCCATAGTTGCTTTTCCCATGCAGGGACACGGTGAGGCTGCACCCTATTCCAGCAAGCACAGGGTAGAAGGCAGGGAACTGGCCCGCATGAGGGACCAGCAATGGCAGCTGGCTGAAGAAAATAAGTTATTGCAAAGTTACTTGCTTCATCATTTAATCATTTAATAAGTCCTACCTTTTGTGAAGGAGCCGGCTTCTGATGACAGTCCATAGAAAGTTTAAGAAGACTCCAAACCCACAATCCCATAGGTATGAGGTCACGGTAC
>JAABNY020000119.1:5136510-5149618 GCA_015164015.2 Brevimyrus niger | reverse complement strand
GTGTGCCCCCAGCCCGACCTTTATTAATACTTATTTCCACCTAAATGTTTCTGTGAAGCATGGCTTGCTGGGTATCGCTGGGGCTTCACACGGCCTTCGCAGATGGTCCTTTCTATTGCCACCTCTGCTTCTCCTTTCCCATTGCTCAGATGGGCCTCCTCCAGGTCCTCCAGGTTCACTCGCAGCCCAAGCATACGGCTTTCGGGGATCGGCTGCTAAGTTACTCATTGTTGTCGGCGGGAATGCCATCACAGCCGTCTCCCCTGATTCCTGGGATGGACTCCAGACTCTCTGTAGGCCTGCATTTGGGAAGCAGCTACATGTGTTTCATTTTCATTGTACGTTATGTTCCAAACCTGGGAAAACGTGTTTTCAAAAGGCATGTATTCCATTTGGCTGAAGAAATTCTGAATATTTGTAAGCTCTGAACAAAGGTCATAAGTATAATGTATATTGGGGAACACCTGTCCCCCCCACCCACTCCCCAAGTATTTAGATGTGCTCATAATGTCCCCTTAATATCTATTATAATTATGGCCTTGGCCTCTCCCATTTGTTGACCCCATGGCTAAGGCCTTCCTCTGAACAGAGATCTAAAGGAATTGTACAAGATATGCTGATCATGGCAGATACAGAAGGTCCTATCAGAATCCACCAATCAAGGGAGAGGGTCGATGATTTAACTATACAGTATGACTGAACTGGCAGCTCTGAATGTGTGTTCAGCCTGATGAAAAGAGTGACACCTTTCTCTGCCATCTCAGCAGAAAAGGTCTGTAATAACGCTTTATGTAATTATGCCATATTATCTAAAACAACAGAATGTAACAAATTTAATAATGATAATAATAATAATAGGGCAATGTTGTAATAAAATATATAGTAATATTTTGTCAAGTTATTACAAAATTAGGTAATATGAGGTAGTTACACGACACATTGTTATATTGTGTATGACAACTATTACGCGATGAGAATTTGTTACATTTTGTCAAATTATTACACAATGTGGCATTATTATATAATGCATTGTAACAAGGCATCCATTGATACATTTACAATGAGAGTTTCTGATTGTGTAAGCAGCCTACTTGTTAGCCAAGCAGCCTAACTGTGGCTTGCCTAAACCAACTTCAAAGGTGTGAAATATGAAGTTGTTCATCATCTCAGGGACTCGTACGCACTTTAAAGAAGCATGAGAGGTGTATGTTTTGACCATAACAATAGAAAAACTGTGGATGATCCTGGGCAGTGAGGTCCCCAACACTTCCAGGCAGGTTGTAACCTCCCCAATAATCAAAACCAGCCAGTGCCACCCCCCTTCAATGGGTGGGGATCTCAACCCCCAATGCTCAGCCAAAAGTTATGCTCTTGCTTCCAGGGTTCGATCTCTTGTCCTTGTGTGACATTTGCTGGGGTCTTCGCTGGTAATTTAGAATGTGGTTCTCGTGTAGGAATTACAAAGACATCATTGTGGTCACCCTGCTTCCCAGGATAAGAGTAAAATGGACTTGTTTACTGGTTAGTCTTCCTGCCTCCCAGTTTCATATATTCTTGTTCTGTTTCCCTGAGATGTATTTCTACAATGAGAAGACGGAGTGGGATTTGGTTTTCATATTTGCGGATCTTTGAGGGTACCATTGGACTGTATGACAGCTTCAACAAGTATTGCGATATGTGGGTCTGTCACATACCAAGACAGATTCCATATGTGACAAAACACGTGTCACATACACAATGTGACAAGCAAGGCCAGCACGTTGGATCAGAGGCTTGCACTTCTGCTTCTGACCTCCGTGGTTGCTGGTCATATGTCATCCTCTTTTTTGTGTGGGTTTCTTGCTGGCTCCCTGGTTCCCCCCCCCAAAGTCCAAAAACATGCTGAGATTAATTGGAATTCCCAAATTGCTCATAGGTGTGCGTCTGAGTGGATGGTGTGTCATTGTGCCCTGTGATGGGTTGGTGCTCCATCCTAGGTTGTTCCCTGCCTCGCACCTGTAGTTTTCAGGATAGGTTCTGAACCCCCCTTGACCCTGAAAAGAACAAGCGGTGTCAGAAAGTCAATGGATGGATGGATAGAAATTGACCATAGTCTGTCTTCGGTCTAGTACTCTGTACCACACAGGATAGATTCCAGGTCCCTCCAGACCCACACTGGATAAGCTGTGGAAACATTGGTCAATGAAACAGAACTTCGAAATTCAAGGTCAAAATATTGTGCCTCTAAGGAGATGGTTACTGGCTTAAGTCCCTGTGAAATGTCCATCTATAAAACACTTTCTGCACATTAAAAAAAATGTGCAAATGCATTTCCCTGTGACTCCGAAGTTGTGAGTTATATTTCACAGCACTGAAAGACAAGGCTTCTCATCAAAGTAGAGTACCGTGAACTTAAAAAAAAGCATAAATGAGAATTGTCGAGATCCACCAGTGAACTGTTAAGCAAATTTTCCACTGATCTTTCACTGGTGCTTTTAAAATATCATATTACTACTTTTTTTTCACCCATCACCCAGGCACTGCTACTTCCAGGCCATTTCGGGGGGCTTATTTCGTGCTATCGTTGCAGGGCTGTTCAAATAATTTTCCATGGCTGGCTTCTTCTTGTGGCAAGGGAACTGTAGTGTGTTATTTATTGTCCTTCTAAGAAGGAAGATGAGAAATAGACCCACATTTGTTCAGTAGCAAAGTCAGGGACCATGTAAGACGCTTCATTGGCCATAGCGGGATATTTGTGGTGAGGCCAGCGTCTCTCTGTGGCATAGTTCTGACATGCAGGAATTATAGGCCTCACAACTGAGTAAAGCCAGCAGTGGATGACCGACGCAAAGCTGCATGTTTTCTCCCTGGCCTTCAGTGGGAGAGGCGGGGATGAAGGCGGCCCCACTTATTTACGCGAACGCCGGGACTGAAAGGAGGTCTCAGAAACGACGGGCCATTCTGTTTGGATTCTTCCCAGTACAAAGACAGGCAGATAAGGGAATTGGTGTTTCTCCCTGTGTTTGCCCTGTGACAGACTGGCATCCTGTCCAGGGCGGACCCCTGCCTCGTTCTCTGTGCCGCCTAGAATAGGCAACATGTTTCCCCGGAAACTCTCTTTTGAATAAGTGGGTGGATGTTTTTATTTTTCCCAAGTGGAAGGACCGGATTACTTATGAATATATCCAAATACCTATAGCTACAGTAAACAGACAAAATAGTACTTGTAGCTATTTTTTTATCACCAGTAGCAACAAAAAGAACATTTCATCTAGAAAATATTTCCCACATAGTTATCTGTGCACTCTCTCCTGCTGGGAAACTAGCTGGACCAGGTGAATTGTAAAATGTCTCATTTGCATCCCAAAAAAATATCTTTGGCTGCAGTCAAAATAAATCTATCTTGCCCATTTTTATGACTTTTTATGTTTAATGTTGTAACTTAATGGGTTTAGAACTGAAAAAAAGGGATTGACTTTGGAGAAATCTTCCCTTTTCATAATATTTCATGCCCATAATGCAATCCAGCTTTTGGAAAACATGACATTTTATAGGAACTCTAATGCACTTTGAATCGCATGAGCTTTTAAACTTGTGTATTAAGTTTTGTTACCACAACTGTGCTAAAACTTCTTCAAGGTTAGTGATTTTACTTTGGACAAAGAGAGAGGACTCAGGGCAATGGAAAAGCCCATAATACTTTGAAAAGGTGCAGGTGGAAGAGGAAGAGGATCACCAGGCACATGATGGATCGGTTGAATAATTAAAAGACTGTAAAGACTCATAGAAAAGAGGGGATATTGTGGAGGAGGGTCATTAGCAAACCATTTTAGTTGGAGTGATTTTGCCCAAACTCTAACAGCACCAATCCGTTTTTATTTTTCCTTACAGGCCACAGAAAATTCATATCGTAATTTGAGTACCATATAATTCAAGTCCAATTAATGCACGGCAGACTTTATAGGGGGGGGGGGGGGTTATTTAATTGCTTAAAATTTTTCTTGTTTTCTAATTTATTTTCCATATGGCGTTTATGCCTAGAACAGGCTGACATGAGGTATTTGTGAAATACCTGGGCGCCCTTGTAAGTATTTAATGGTCTCTTTGCTCTTAAGTGGCTCGTAAAATCTTGAAAGAGGAACTCCAACACGCAGAGACCAGCAGTGACCATGGGGGAGGAAACCTAGACAGATGTTTATGTGTAGATAGGAACCCAATAATTATACATTACTATACCATGAACACTGAGTGGCTCTACGTGGCTCACGTGGTTAATCCTTTCACACCTTCTTCCTCTAAACAAAATAAAAGTTGCCCCCCCACCCCACCCCCGAACTTGTACTATAATGGTATTAAAGCTTAAAAATTAACTTGAATTGCAAAGTAATCATGGAGCCAACAGAGAATCCTTTTGCCACATATTACTATTACCACACATTATTATTATTAGTAGTAGTATTTCAATTCTCATTATTATTTTTCAAATGTTCTGAATATTCAAAATTTGTCTGAATGAATACAATATGCAAACACAAATCTAAAGTGTATCATATGTACTGGCATGAATATAATATGTAATACAGAGAGTTAAATATTTTTTTCAGAGCTAAATGCAATATTTCTTGTTTATCTGTAAAGAAATGCTAGTATACAGAATAGAAAATAGAAGTGAATTTAGATTGAGCACTCATAGTTGATTTAAATAAATGTAAAATTTAATGAGTAAGCATTCAATGTGTATTGTTTATTTGAATAAATGAGAGTGCCATGAATAAAACATTGATGTAGTACTAGCAATTCAACACTTACAATTACATTCCTTTCACTTATTTCAGCGAGTCTTAAAGTGTGTGAATTTTTAACATTTGGAACAGTGGAATCCAGTGATTGGGTTGCCAGTGATAATTGGTATGGTGAGTGCATCCAATTACTGGAGTCTCTTAAAAGAAGTACATATTGAAAAGGTTATCAACTACTTGAACTTACTCCGTGAATAAGTGGTACATGTTAGAAAACAGACTACACTAGTGCTGTGTTGTCATTCGACCCTGCAGTATTTTGGTGTGCGTTTACACCGACATTGGTTTATATGAATATGTCTAAAAATTGGGCTTAGTGTGTAGCCATGTCACCTGTGATAAACTGGTATATTGTTCAGGGTGTCCTTTAGACTTTTGATGACATTATATATACAAACCTATATGACCAGTATCTATGGCTCTGTATGGCTCAGCATGTTAGGCCTCTATACCTGTCATCGGAAGGTTAGTAGCTTGAATCCTTTGGTCGGCAGACTAATGCTGCTATTGAG
Source organism: Brevimyrus niger (assembly GCA_015164015.2). Classification (NCBI taxonomy): domain Eukaryota; kingdom Metazoa; phylum Chordata; class Actinopteri; order Osteoglossiformes; family Mormyridae; genus Brevimyrus; species Brevimyrus niger. The sequence goes on along the minus strand of JAABNY020000119.1, from coordinate 5,144,328 downwards.
CCCTTGACTGAGGCCATTAACCTCCAGCTATGTGCTGGTGGACCTTGACCCCCAAATTCTTCTCAACTGTATGTGTCTCATGGAACATTGTGGACCAGGAAAAACAATCTATAACTATTCTTGAGGTTTCCCAGTATGCATAATCGTGTTGTACACATTTTTCGTCATCTTCCATTGCCGAAGATCAGCTCCAGTACAGAGGATGGTAAAAATCCCTGGATGCCATTCTTGCCCCACCCCATATTTCAAGGATACATTGGTCGCGTCCCCGAGTTCGTTCTTGTGAGGCAAGCTGGCAAGATCTGTCTTGCTAAGACCACAAGTACGATCTTTGCATTCTTGGTATCCAGAAACACAACTAGCATTAAACAAGAGATCTTGATGTTATTTCCGAAGACCTTTGGGGCTCTGCAGGGTGCTGCCCCCTTTTCTCTCTTAATTATCAGCCTTGGTCTTGCCCTTTCCCGCATGGGAGTGACACAGCTACGCCGTGCTCTGGGTAATCATCAATGCCAGAGTGAGGTGTGTGGCAGTCATCACCACCTTGTGCCGCCCCCCGCACCCCCCCGGGCTTGTGGTAATCACACAGCCCAGGGGGGGGGTGTGGGCGGCTCCCCCCCCCTCGGCCCCCCCCCCCCCCCCCCCCAAAGTACTGTCACTACCATAATCCTCCTTCTGTGTCTGTGTCTGAGTCTCAATACTCTTATTGTATCTATTCTCCTCACGGGTTAATCTCTTGTATGCACTTTACATTTACATTAAGCTGCTCAGGTTATGATTTTTATCTAAAATTATGATTTCTATCCGGCTGGATATTTTACTGCAGCTCTGCCTTGCTCAAGGCTCTCCTTGGTCTACTGCCTTCAGGTGATGATGTGTCCATGTCCATAACAGGCCTGATCTCTGGAACTTTCTGCCTCTGGGCAGCTCATCAAAGAAGGGGCCCCATCTTCACCGCTACTGTGTGGATTGCAAGACTTTAGGATTAACATTACACATTCTGTAAGATATGTATTGGACTTGCCTTTCGGGCTGTAAGAGCTATGCTTACAATGGCAGGTTCCCACCTGGGATAGCAGCCGGTGAGTCCCAGTTACCCTCCACAAATCACTGGACCAGTGCTGCCAGTCTCGCTCTGACTTAATCCACATGACCGTGCTGGTTGAAAATCAGAATAGACGGTTAAGGACTCTCCCATGGTGGAAAAAAAAAAGAACGAGAACTCAATATAAAGCCTAGCTTCAGAGATCCCCTCAATCCTTCAGACGTCTCGCTCAGAAATTAAAACTTCGTAGTTTGCCGCAGGGCCGTCGGTTCTTCACACACGGGAGACATGGGCTTACATATATTTGGGTCCCCGATAGCTTAGCGTAGCATCACTGGTTCACAGACGCCTGTGAAAGATTCTCGGGGGATGTTTAAGAAGAGACAGGCCGCGGTGCAGGAGGACGGCAAGGTCTTGCGCTTTTAACGAAACTCGAAGGAATGCACCCCCCCCCTTCCCCCGCCCCCATGCACGATGGCTTTCAGCCATCACGTCAGCCCTGGCTAGATCATCTCTCCCGGGGCAAAAATAAGGGCCGCACCTTAAATTGCAGTCTTTTGCCAAAGAGTCGTAATAAACCCCACTTTGTATCTTTCATCCGGCCTCAGCTTTCCAGCGGCGAGCTGAGAAATCAGTACGAACGTGACCCTCCGCATCACCTATCGATCTCCTCTTTTTCTCAGATGTTAAGTGGAAGCAAAGGTGGATCTCTTTCCTGCTGACCCACAGTCACAGTGCAGATGCCATTAAATCCTAATTCCGTTTTAAAGGCACAATTTAAGCATTTTACTTAGACAAACACAAGAGTTTGAACAGACATCGGTGGACTAAAATTACAAACACAACTGTTTTGAATTTTGCAGTACTGCGGGGTGGGGGGGCGGTGGGGTGGTCACAAACCCATTAGAGATTGGATTCAAGCCTATAACCATGAACATGTAAGGTAAAGGTGTTATATTCTGTGCCAGCAACAGCTGCTAACAAACGCTAGCAAGTGTAACTTATACAAAGGAATCAATGCAATAAATGCGACGATAGCTAACTATATAAGTGGAGCCTGCGCCGTGACAACATTGATTTTTGCGCAGTTAAACACGGCACCTTGTCAGGCGACGCCACGCGGATTTACTCCGACTTCCTGTCGGCAGCCGTGCTCGTGCCTGTCGTCGGTCCAGCTGCGGTCTGCGCTCGTGACACGCACGTGGGGTGTCCGCCTCGCCCCGGTTGCTGGCGACCTGCCACGTTCCAGGTGATAATTCACGCTCATTCCACGTGAAGGGAGATGGACCGGTGGTGTCGAGTCCTAAAGAGGAGGAGGCCCCACAGGGGTAAGATCACAGCGGCCTCGTTCCTGACGCCGATCCCTGGAAGATCCCAGGGCTGGTGCTGTCGGTGGGCCAGGCACAGGCACAACTCCTCAGCGCTCATCAATGCTTTACCCTTTCAGACACACATCCAATATTCCCATCTCGTACATATAGCCCTGTAGCCGTGTCCTTCACCTGTATTTCTGTTGACATTTTACTTTTTGACCTTCGGTCCCACGCAATCATAAAACTTGGGAATGTACAGATATTAAAAACTTGAACAAGGATTTGTGAAAGATCACCATCGGTTGAAAGAATCCAGAGATGTTAACAGTGGAACACTATGGGCTGGGGGTAAGTGAGGTGATCTTCGGAGGAAATCTAAGCATTTAATAACCCTATTGTGATTAAGTGTGGGACGAAACAATGGATATATAAAAATTACTGCAAGCTCCTAATTTTGCTGATGGACTCCAGAAAACCTCAATGGAACTTTCCTTAGAGCAACACTCTTACAGAGAGGAAACGGCTTTGCTTTCAGACACATGCACTCCCCGTGGCTGAACAAGCAGCTTTTCAGGCTTATTTTCAGATTATGTTTGCTATTTAATTGCATCAATGAGTTTAATTTAGGTGTCACCCCGAGTCTCTTTGGATATGAATCACAGAAAGGATGTTAATATGGCCTATCTAAGCAAGCTGTGAGTTTGCCTAAAGTTTATCTTTTCAGAATTATGAGTCTAAGTGTCCACATTGCTTGAGAAGTTAATCAGTTTTAAAAATCAATTACCTTCCTACTGTTTCATCTAAAAGGTGGTGGCATCCACAGCGTGGTCTTTCAGAACCACAGAGACTATAAGACCTTTAGCCTGCGGCAGCCTAGTGACAGGAGTGACCCAGACAAAAGGGCGAGGAGCTGCTCGGCCTGGAACCGTCTTGAGAAGGCGGCGACGGACGAGTGGAAGTTATATTTTTTAATGCCATAGAGGACACACCTCGCTATGTCCCAGTGGGGGTCAAGGAGATTGAACCTCAGCTGGGGGTCTGTTTTGCCTGGAAGATAAAAGTGATGGTGTAACATTTGTAGGATTTCGGGGCAGGTCTGTGCAGTCGTGATAAAGAACAAAGGAAGAGTTCTAGAGGGGAAAGGGGAAAAGCCCCAAAATAATGAGGGTAATAACCAGGAGATGCTAAAAGAGTGAATGAGAGAGAGAGAGAGAGAGAGAGAGAACATAAAAAATGAGACGATTCTTCAGACTATTACCAAAGGAGAATGGTATCATGAGTGATGTGACCATTTTCAAAGTGTGCCTTAAGGAAGAGTGAGGGAGGAAGGATTCAAACCTAAATCATAGTGTGATGCCGCTGATGTCCATATGGTGGTCCTGTGTGTCAAAGGTGATGGACAGATTAAAGAGGATGATGACAGATGGGAACAGGGGCTTCTATCGTTGCCGAGAAAAAAAACAGTGTCGGTCGAACAGTCAGCCTGGTAGGCAAACAGATTGGGTCAAAGAAGCCTTTCTTACTTACTTTGTTGCTACAAGATTTGTGAGGAAAGGAAAGAGCGAGCAGTTGCTATAGCGACAGTTAGGGTTTAGGAGGGAAGGTGGTTTGTTGTCTTAAAGACAGCGGGGACAAAGTGGTAAACATAGAAGTGTTGATAATCCAGGTAATGAATGGACACAGAAAAAGTTTGGAATGCCACTCAGTAGGAGCACGGACCCCCTGTGGCGGAGGTGCGAGATGGTGGTGATCTTTTGTTAGGGGACCAGTATTTTAGTGACATATAAATGATTGTAGAAGTACAGTCTGTTTCATTTATTGTGTTTTTAGTCTTACTTTGATATTTATTTAAATTATGTCTTAGAATAATCATGCGGCTGATTTCCCAAGTTCTGATTTCTCATTCAATAACTTTACTAGGAGAAACCAGCTTTTGCTAATTTAACAAAGTCTGACCCAACCAAACTAAACACAAAGAAGAAAAAAGTCAGTCAGAGGTTACAAAGCGGAAGGAGAAAAAAAATGAATAAAAATGACAGCATTGAAATTTTGTTTCGTCTCTCCGATTTATGTCTTAAAACATTTTCACTCACCAGAGTGCAGAAGAATATCTTATATATGAACCTTACATTTTTCTTTAGTTCGCAGCTATAAAAATTGTAACAAAAAATAAGGAGTAAAATGTTACTCTATGTACAATACAGGAGGTTAAAGGGTGGGAAGGGGTAAAGAATCATTCAGAGGATGGGGGTGGGGTAGAGACTGTGGGGGGGGGGGACACAGGTTGACACCAGAGACGGGGCAAAGATGCGTTTTCTGAGTGACCGTCTACTTATATATGCGGCTTTCTGTGAACAAAACAGGGCTCGCTTTTCCGGCCCGTGTGTGGGAGGAGACTCAAGGGCAAAGGCAGATGATCGGAATATTTCCGGAGAGCCAGCGAACTGGAAACTATCGCCTAGGTGGATGCAGGATCAGCGGTGTGCGCCTTGGGGAAAGGAACTCCGGAGAAAGTCGAGCTTGTTAAGAAAGTTTCCAAGAGGCCCTTCAGGGCAATACTGAACAATGATGAATAATTTGCTTGGATGACCACCAGTAACAGCATGATATTCAAACGACCATAGAGGGGGAGCAGGCGAGGTGAGGACAAGCAGTCTCCCCATTGGGTCTAAAAGCACCGCTCTACCTCACGATCAGGGTCAAGGTTTGAGGTGTGTAGGACAGGAAAGAAGCGAAGACGTGGGCAGGCGGTGTCCTCTGGGGTGATTTTTGTTTGCATAAATCTGAGAAATTCGAAAGCGTTGAGTGGAGTGTGGGCTGTTCTTCACAACAGACCTGCAATTCGAGGGCACGTCTATATAGGAATTATTGTAATATATTTCATATTCCAATATAACAGTGCAAAGCAAATGAAATGACTTTATAATAAAATGTGTCGAGGGATAAATCACATTGGATCTGTTGTTTGAAACATTATATGGAGACTGAAGGTCAGATTGAAGGACCAAGTTTTTCATGTAGCTCAACAGTTTTGTGTCACCAATAGCAGTTACCAGAAAAGACCGGGGGAAAACATCAAAGAAAGACAAAAAGAATACAGAATTAAATGACTACAAAGCATTGAATCAATCCAGTCTCCCTCAAGTTTTTCTTTAAGATTTTCATAACTGTCCATATTTTCTGCGTAGGCTAGCCGAGGAGATTTTATCGGAAATAATGCTCGGGGATTGTATTTAAAACATTAAGGCCTCCTTCACATTACCTTACTGTTCAGTTCAGATTTTTTGCTCAGATCAGATTTGCTTGTCTTGATGGTTCACATGCATAAGTACAAGCGACCTGTACCTAAATGTAATGTGAATTGTCTGTCCTCGGGAAACGGCATGCATGCGCACATTGATACGTTCCATCACAGCTGTTGCTCTCCACCGTTGTTATTTTGCGTTGCCGCCAGTGCTGGCTGCTGATGACGCCCAGCTCATGCGTTTCGGCGGAAAAGCCACATGAATTCCATTCTCATTCACGCCGCGTGGCCACGAGTTGAATACGTATCCAATCTAGGACCACATATGAAAGTGACTGAGATTTGACTGGAGATCGGATTTATGCGTCCACACAACCCTGAAAACATCAGATTTGTGTCACAAAAGAAATAATTAAAAAAATCTGATCGGTCACTTCAGCCAGGTAATGTGAATGCAGCCAAAATGTCAACCGTCCTGCCTATGTAATGATACTTTCTGTTAAAGTATCAGTTTACAATTGGCAATGGAATAATTCGGCCAAACCTGTTTCATGCTGCTAGCAGATGTATACTTAAAATAATACTTAAACCTAACAGTAATAGCATTTATACATTAATAACATATCTACCTCTATCCCCAAAATAGAAAACTACTTCATTTCACCCTCTACGTTTTTTCGTTTTTTGCTGACTTGCCACAAAAACATTTTACTGCACTATAATGACACTGGCAACCCTGTTTTGTTTTACTTTTACTATATAAATTCCTCTCTACAGACATCCAAATTATTTTTTATTTTTTTTTGCGTTTTCAAGACAATTTATAAATTAAGCCAGATGTCAAGTTTGTAAAATCAGTTCAAATTTCAGGATGTATTGGAAATACGGCTAATTACATCCATTTCTTGGTTTCTACTCATTCACAAGAGCTTTGCCAATTACTCTCTTGTGGATGCTAATTAAACCTGTTAGGCGGCCTAATAAAAGAGAGGAAATGTGGCATTGTAAGAGTCGCACGCTTACATTTTTGTTTACTGAGAGCTTGGAGACACATATTGCGAGACAAAAACCCTTTTGTGACTCTGTGTTTACTCATGTAAAAAATATAAGTATCAATATAAACCTTAGAGCATAACTGTCACGTTCGGTGAGTGGCGAGCAAGCAGGGGAGGCGAGAGCAGGCAGGTTTCGGGAAATAACAGGGTTTAATCGGGAAAACAGACAAGGTACTCACAAACATAGAGACTTCAATGACAGATCTGGGGAAACTGACTGAGACACGGACTAAAGACAAGCTAGACTGAACGAGCAACAGGTGACCACAATTAGACAAAAACAGGAGGTAACGAGGTGGGCGTGGCACACAATAAGGAGCGCCCGGAGCAGGGCGTGACAATAACCATTCAAAAACATAACACATCATGAGTGTGGCCTGTTTTGACTGAATCCAAAGAATTCTTTCAGGTAGATACTGTATATTATGTACAGACAAGCCCCCTGATTGGTGGGTTCCTCTAGGACGGAGCAAGTGCAGAACCTCACTGAAATGCTGATGGATTCCTTTTCACGATGTTCAGTTATTGATCTGTACCCGGCGTGTCCCCTGGGGAACCAGTTGTGGCAGCTTATTAATTAATGGACTGATGTTTTGAACTGGAGTTCAAGCTTGTACTAGTGTGCAAATCTGGTGCAAATTGTCAGGACACATGAATAGCTATTCACTGTGACCCCTGCCTGAGCAATGGAAGGTAGGCAGAGGGGTTGACAGCTGCTAAGGGTAATAAACATTTTATTTTTTGTTAAAGATACATTTCCTGTGACTTAGCTTATAAGTCACAACAGCTACCATGATATATTTGATGCTAACATAATATACATGATGTTTTTATGTTGCGTGTGTTGCTGTATTTATTGGTGCACAACCATGTTAGTGGTGTTTGGAGTATAGTAATATTAAGGAATATTTACACTACTGTACTACAGATGAAAACTAGTGTAGAAACTTATAGCAACTTATTAATGCAGTTTATTGTACTATGGGTGTAAACTAGAGCACTGCAGAACAAAATAACGGTATGTTGTCAGAATAAACATAAGAGTAATATCTTATAATATAGACATTACTAATGGAATTGAGAACAAAAAGATCATACATTATATTGAATCTATATTTCTAATGTTATTGTGTCCTATAACATTTCTTTGAAAAAATGAGT
>JAABNY020000119.1:5118844-5129792 GCA_015164015.2 Brevimyrus niger | reverse complement strand
TAGATAGATAGATAGATAGATAGATAGATAGATAGATAGATAGATGATAGATAGATAGATAGATAGATAGATAGATATGATGAAACAGATTCTTGTTTTTATGATCTATGAAACACACCAAAAAAGGATGGATATCATATTGACCTTGACTCGGCTTCATGCAGTTAACAGCACTGTAGCTAATAGATCAGTTGGCTTTTGAAGTCCTATCTTCAAGAAACGACAGAACTTTCCTTATAAAAATTTCAATTCAGTGCAGACGTGGCATTTTAACAGAATGCTTAATGAGAGCTTTAATCTCGGTTTTACAAAGATAATAAAAACCACTGTTGGATTTCACATATATCTTAACGCTCTGTAATATTCCGCACTCCACTCCCAAGAGGCTGTCCCTAATTTAATTCTCACCTAAATGTACGTGCGTTCGGGAATCACGTTCTTGCCAAAGTTGCATGCCACTATCTTGTAGATTCTTAAGTCTGTTGGCTGTACGTGTCATTTCCATGTTACATAAAATTATGACAGCATTGTTATTCCTCTGCTCCATACAAAGTATGTGATATGAGATGAGGAACACAAGCACTACAGGGAGGACCTAGTTTTCTCATTGAATCCCCAAGGGTACTTTTTTGTGTATGCAAGAGAAAATAACCAGAACTTAGAGCATGACGCCGAGATGAACACTGAAATGATGCCTTTGAATGAATTCATTTATATGGAGACATTAGATGGATGCAAAACTCAGCTTAAGGTGAAAGATAAAAAATTAGGCTTGAAAGTAGAATGGGAACTAAGATACTAAGACTAGTGCACCAGTTATAAGAAAAAGAACACCTTCATCAATCAATTAGCTTTTGCACAAGACATCCATCTTCCATGACTCCTTTACTGGTATTGGGTCAGAACGAGCCTAGACAATCCCTCGTTACGATGAAGACAAGGCATGAGACACCCACGATGGTATTCCAGTTCAATGTAGGGCATCCAATCACACACTGTTAATCACAGGTAAGATATGCAAATTAATCTAAACCGTATGTCTCATGGAAGGAAACCAGAACAGCTGGAAGAAAGCCATTTGAACATGGAGAAAGCAGACCAACCTCAAACACATGTGGAGCTGGGCCTGGGAATTGACCCAACAACCATTTGCGCCATTGTGCTGCCCACTATGACACGTCACCGCCCATTATTCAGTTATTTATGGACAATATTTCACTTCATATTAAAGGAACATGACCTTTAAAATGATATAAACAGGTATTAGTAACAATTTACTCTTCTGGATTTTTGTATATTTTTTTGAAAAGAAATAATTCTCTCTCTCAAGAACCCCACATATTTACACAATTTACATCATGTTCGCTCAGAAGTCAGTTCTTGAAAAAGAAAAATTCAGCTATATACCTGTCATTATTGCTGTTGTTCTTTGGGTTGCTGCTATTTGTAGAATCATTATTATTTAATATGTACACCCACTGTTCCGCATTCACATTCCAACCTCATATTTCATGTGATTTTATGACAGAATAAAAAAAAATGAAATAACCATTCTCAGCCAAAAAAACTTCCACCTGAACCGGCAAACTAGCAATGAACTTTCTGCTTTCTTTGCATGTGCTGGACAGTTAATTGATTGATTTACCTTGGAAAATGTTGCTTAGGTTAGAGTAACACAGGCATGAAAGTGTGATTTGGGGCGAGTGACCACAGGCAGCAAACGAATGCAATTACAAATTAAAGTTCAATTACAGCTAAAGTTCAGGTTGGTATTAATCTTCAGTGAGGAGTCACATATATGGAAAACTTATGAGCTGGCATATGAAAGTCCTGTGAGAAATCACATCTCCAGGGGGCCTGTCCAGGAAGCAGTAATGAAATATTACCATCAGGGGTTGGGGAGGGGGGTCTATGCAGTCATAGAAAAACCATTTCTGGGTTTTCAAGAAAAAAATATTACAAATGTAGAATCAGGGGACCGTGCCAAGAAAAGTCGTGTGTCGGTGGGGTGTGTGTGTGTGTGTGTGGGTGTGTATGTGTGTGGGGGCGGGGGGGCTGGAAAAAAGATGCAAGGAGACTTTTAGATGTGTGCCCGGCTAAACGGCTCATTCGTCTGAAAAGTCCTTTCAGGAATAGGGCCGGCAGCACCGCTTAACTACAGTGTCATCTGTGTTTGCGAACGGTTTCTTGCACAGGCGACGACAGGGGACGTGTTCTTAGAAGACCATCTGCTGATGACATTCCCCTCAGATGTTATCTGCAGGTATGATTCTGTTTTGCGGCCCTTGTTTTCTTCGTCTCAAATTTTGCAGCTGGGATGCAGGCATCCATATAGGACATCGGGATCTCATGCTTGGCCTGTTTTGAGTGGCACACGTCTGGTCTCATCTGCGTTCGATGCACGGCATCTCTGTTTGCCCTGTTGCTGGATGTTCACTAATCCAGTTTTTTGATTGACTCATATGGATATTTAGAACGAATGAATCTACATTCATACAGTTGTGTTAACACTATTTTTGTTTGTAACATTATAATATAACCCCATTTTCCTTTGTGATACTTGTTTGGTAAATCCATAATGTATTTTATTATAGTAATTCGAAAATCCACCACAGATCCATATGCACTGAAAATGCTCAGAAATGAATGTGCAGATTAAGATATGTGCTAAGCATGCACAAGGGGAGCGTGCTATGAGGGATTATCTAGCAATTGAACACATGATAGCTCTATTTTCAAACCCTCCAGCAATTATTCCAACAATAAAATAGCAGATTTATAGCTGTAGCAGGAAGCTTTATAACACCCTACATCACACATGCATGTCCATCCATCCATCCATCCATCCTTCCATCTATCCATCCATCCATCCATCCATCCTTCCATCTATCCATCCATCTATCCATCCATCCATCCATCCATCTATCCATCTCACTTCCAAGCACTTATCCACTACAGTGTAGCAGTGACACTCACAGAATGGCAGTCCATGCTAGAATGCACACATCCATACACTCTACCATTACATCACGTACTATGACCAATTTGTAGATGCTAATTATCCAGATTGTCGGTCTTTGGTCTGTGGGAGGAAACGAGATTAACGAGAGCGAACCCACGCAACATGTGCTGAACATGTGACCTCCAAACACACGGTGGGGAGGCACTGGCTCTCCTGAGCCCGCAGCTCTATCTCCCAAGCAGCCATGATACCCACAAGGCATTGCTGTAAAACATCTAATCCCAGCACTACGGCTGCTGTTCTGTGTTCTCCCCCCTGCATTATACCATAAACATCACCACCAGAGGGCAGATGTTTATTAAACCAGGCCTGTGAAAGAGCATTGGGATGAAAGGAATGGTATGTGCTCAGAAGGTTGCTGGTTTTAATCCCAGGGTTTGTCAGAGTGATTCTTACCATTGGGCCCTTAAGCAAAGCCCTGACCACCCTGTTACTCCAGTGACTATGTAACCCTGCTTACTCCAAAAAAATGTAAAAATAATGTCGCTTTGGACAAAGGCATCTGCTAAATAAACATGTAAATGAAGGCTATTGCTCTGCAGACTTCCATGGCACAATATTGCATGCTATGGGCAATTTAAAGCTAGCAGTTAGGCTAACTACTTATCTTTGAATTGTGAGAGCAGGTACCCCGAAGGACAGCCACGCAACGCAGGGAAAGCTCAGCACATAGAGGGGCTTTCAAACTGTCGCTGCTGAAGTGCATCTCACATAGCAAACCAGGACTGTCGAATTGTTCTTCTGCCAGGAGGGAGGGGGGGGGGGGCATTAACATGGTTTTCCTCTTTACACTATTACCTTTTCTCTTTTGTGAAATGCGCTAGCATGTCATACAAAGACATTTATGGATCTATCAGTGTTCACGCCGATTCGCACTCACAGCACACGCAGGTGGCGTTGGAAGCTTCAAAGGTGGGAAACAACCCATCGACTAGTCATTCCAAGATGATCAAAGGATGATGTAAACAATAAAGTGTGAATGTGCGGAAGCAGGGAACATCAAAGGCATCATGTGCTGAAATAATCAGCGAGTGGCGGGAGAGAGCTCCGACCAGGCACTGATAAATAACGACATCTATGCTCAGGAAGGAAAAATAGAAAAACATTGCTTACACAGTCCTGCGTGATTATTGTCTTCAGGGGCATTAAGTACAGTCAGCCTGCATGTCATGCGGCTCTTGATAGTATGGTTTTAAATGATTGTGTTTCGAAAATACATATATAAAAAGGTAAGGCTTGTACAGTGTACTTCATACACAGAAACATACTGTACTGTGCATGTACAATGTTTTTTTTGTCATTTTCTGCTAATCAAGACATTGTTACAACTACTGTACTGGTTCTGCATAGAATTTGCATTGCATCAGTAGAGTTTTGTAATGTAGGCATGATTTAAATTTTAAACTATAGAACAGGTTGGGCATAGGTGTATATGGAAAGTTAAAGGCTGGACTGTATGTCGTGCTGGAGGATCGTGGTGGGTTGTGGAACCAGTTCACTGCATAAGATGCAGGAGCAGAGTGCATTAATTTTGTTTTGAAGATTACTTGAATAAGACAACACAGTGGAACCTCGGATTACGAATGACGCGGTTTACGAGTGTTCCGCAAGACGAGCAAAGATTTTTAATAGATTTTGACTTGGAAACCGAGCAAGTTCTTGCAATTACGAGTATTACGTATACACTTTGTCTGTCGAGCATCAAGTGATCACAACTGAGCTGATGGTCCTTCTCTCTGTTTCACGGTGAGATTGTGGGTAATCGTGTCCCATGCTCGGCCTCGGTTGGTGTGCCTCCCTCGTATAGTCAAGATCAGGTAGAAAAATACCACCCGAATTGTAGCACTGCCAGCGATGAATCTGTTTAAGGACAATTAAATGCCCACATTTCCGCGAAATCAAAAAGGAAACTAACGCAGCTGTCATTGGATAGGTTCCTCATTAATAGCTTAACCCATTAGCCGGTGCTACTCAATAGTTTCACAGGGAAAAAAACAGAAAGACAAGAGCTGATTTTTTTCATTTTCTTCATTTTACATTTGATTTTTTTCTGTCCCTTCAGTTTAGCTGCTTGTTAGGTTGTATATAACATGATGTTAAGCAGATACCACATCAGTTACAGTGGTTTGATTTTATCAGGCCTGTCTACTCTATAAAACAAGGTCTTTGACTAAAGGGTTATATAAAAACTTTAAATATTTGACTGATAAAAATTTTATTAGTTAACTGACTCATGTTACAATGTATTTATTGTTTATTTTGGATCTAATGTTATTGCTGTAACAGTAATTAATATGTAATTTGCATACACCATTTTTAATTATGTGTCCTTTAATAATGTAATGCTGGACATGTCAGCTGACTTGTTTGTCTTGATTTTTTCTCCTTTTTAGTTATTAATTTATAATTCTGCAATCAACAGCTAACATATTCTACAAAATGTTTTATCACAGTTTTTTTTATAAGAAAAGCGAGATCTGCAGTTGTTTAATCTCTAACAACAAGCTAGCAGTGAATATCATGCATTTGTTTTGATGTGCATGTAACATCAAGGTACCGTCCGCGTAACAGATTTTGTAGTTGGTTTCAAAACGAGTACTGTGTAAATCTGAAAGCAACTCTTTCAAGTAGTGGAAAAGGAAATGTCTGCGCTTCAGTTTTAATATGGTTCTATGCCATGACAATATGAAAGAGTGATGTTGTGGCTTTGAGGCCGTTGTCTGCAGATGCGATTCCTCCTCGATCAGTGTGCCTGAAGTATCTGTGTCTCTCCAGGTTTAAGCAGGGCTCCTCCTACACTCTGAAGGGTTGAGAAGTGACCCCCTTGCTTCCCGTGCTAGACACCAGGCTCATTGCAGGCCTGGATAAGCCCTTATGGGATATGGAGGGATGTTCATATTCCAGGAATGCTTGTGAAATTGTGATGTTAAGGTGAATTATAATTTCCATTCATTTTGGAAGGGTTTAATAATTAATGCTTAAAGTTATTCTACCATTGGAGGACACCACCACCACCGCTCCCCTCAAACCCAAAGAACAAAGACTCATTAATGAGCATCCAGGAGCCCTGTCACTCGTTGCAAACTGGAAACCTAATGTACTGTATTGACCGCATTAATAAAACAGGAAATGCATTTCTAATGTCTTCTTTTGCGGTGCATTAGACAGCATAAGCTTCAGGGTCATTTGTTTGTTTGATTGTTTGATACTGGAAGAAAAATCAAATGGGAAAGCAGTTCATTTCCATGGTGACCGTAGCCCCGTAAATTCCTTTGACTCGTGCCGTCCTTCTGCTTCATGCCACGCGATCAATGGAGTTTCACAGTTAAATTGATGCCATCACGTACATTTGAACCCCATGCCTGCTTGTCTGATAAATGTCCAAAATTAGCGCAGGAGTGCAAAGATAGGCCAACTCTGTCCAAGCCTTCTGGAACCTACTCATGGCTACAGACTCAATCCTATATAATATGAAATATATGTCAAATTACTGCTCAAAGACATTCTTCAAAAATACAGGCAAAACTGTTCTGGTGAAGGCCCATATCTCATTGTAGCCCTTTCCCAGCCAGTGGAAACCGTTGTAGATTAAATATTTCATTTTAAATGGCTGCCACGTTTGTTTACCTGCTTGTCTAGCATTGTTGTCATTTTATCAGCGATGCCAAAAGGCAATCATGTCCTATCACAGCGTTCTAAACAGGTACACAACTCCTACAAAGGGACTTGTACATTGCAAACACACACAATCTCATTATAATTTTGATCAGAAATATGGGAATCAGGAGCTACTGTAATCAACAGCATCACAGTTAATGGAAAACTATGTGAGGCAAGAAACAGTCAAAATATCCAAGCATATACTGTTCTACCTAGTAATGTTTTCTGCCTCACTGTTTCTATGCAACCAGAAGATCCACAGATCTGTTTAAAGAGATAAAATCATTGTAGGCTTTTATATATGTGGAAATTACCCTGTCAGTTGGGCTTTTGAAATAATGTAAAAGTCTATTGATTTAACAACAGTTCAAATGAATATTCAAGGCGGAATTTTAATGCATTTAACCTAATTTAATCAAAGATAATCTAGATATATTGTTTGTTTTCCAGTTGACTTCTCGCTCCTTTCAGCACCACAGGCTAAAATAATGCCTTTAACAACACAATTAAAGGCCATGCTCCAAACAATTGGTTCTGGAGGAGATTTAAGACATAGAGAAGGGCCCTACCGCTTAGGCGGAACCAATTAAAATGAGGCAACGTGACCAGAAAAACAATTATTAAAAGTGTAGACAAAAAAAAATAATAATAAAAACAGATAAACATACAATTTTTTAAATCTTTTAGCGAAGATTCTTCTTCTTTGGAGATTCCTAACAAAATTATTTCATTAGACCAGATCCTGCAATGATCTCCCCCTCTAGTTGAGGTCAGGCTGTGGAAGCAGAACTGCAGATTTCTCTGATAGGGCCAGTTTCCCCATGGCAGTCATAGGTGGACTGGTTTGCCAAATTAAAGGTGAAGCGCGGTGGGAAAAGATCCCTCTGAACTTTAATAAGTCACGCAGCTCTAGTTCTCTTCCAAGTGGGGTCAAAAATAAGGCGAATACTTTCCTCAAAGCACTAGGAAGTGAATCCGCAGGGGCCTATGCACACAGCCAGTGTCTCTTTCTCATGTGTTTTGTTTTAGTATAGTCATATTGGGTCTAAATGACACTTTCATGCCTGTCAACCTGCTGACACAAACGGATGAAATTCCCATCGAGCATTTAACTGCTTCCGGCATGCTAATTATGTGCACGAGCTAGGCAAAGTAAATTGATATTTTAAGGTGAGATTTATTGGAGCAAAGAAAAAATAAATACCCGCGTAAATAATTAATCACACAATGAACACTGCTGTTATGAAACATTTATGATAAGGCTTTTGTTTGCAAAATGTAAGATTAATCACAGTCTAGATTAGTAATTTAAATTTAGGGTGCCTGGCTGAAACATGTGCTTATATTGGCTATGTAAACAGATGGATATTTTGTTGGAGTATATCTGTATAAACACTTATGGGTCCTATGGAGGGAACTGAACTGGCAGACGAGCTTCCGAGTTCATGTAAATTTAACTACCGCACTGCTGAATCTCAGTCATATTGAATCCACAATATTCTTTAAAAATCCGAATAACACATCATGAGGTACCAAGTTAATGAAATGCAAAATAATATTAAGATTCTCACTCATGGTGGTTCGGTTGCATTCACACGATTAAGGGAATTGTGGGTAAATTGTGAGCAACATCTTAATGTGTGGGCAGAGCGGCTGAACCTGCTTAGTATGAACTTTAACATTCATAATACACCAGGCTCGAAATATATGTGCATAATATTGCAAGGGGGATATGAGCGACTGATCCCTCTCAATCAAAGATTCGCCGGAATCTTTGTGGTGTGACTAGGGATAGCTAATCCTGAAGATGATGGACGAGGTCAATTGACTATGGATTTATAACTACACAGTCCGTGAAAGGCAAGACTTGTAATTAGAGTCCGACCATAATAATGAATTCTGTCCACATATCCTGAGTAAAATCAAACCGACTTCCTCACCATTTTTGTTAATTCAGTATATCTTTTGGGAAAAAAAATAAATAAAAAAAATAATATCTCACTTATCCTGGAACAATGCAAGTCGCAACTGACTTTTAATGGTAGAACACATTGCTATCAGTCACGGTTTTTTGCTTTTTAAATAATGAAAGGAATAATGAAATGAACTTGACCTTTGAACTTTAAAAGGTCAGATATGAGACAGTTGGTGGAAGCCTGCTCATGTGACTTGAGAGAACTCACCAGAAGACGAGGAGCGACAGCCGCTGCAGTGTTGATCAGACACTGCCGTTTCTCATTATTGTTTAGCCATAAGGTCAAGGTTATTCCACGCATAAATATGTGTGTGACAATTCGCTACATAAAATGGGTTCCTTTCCACTCACGCAAAAGCCTCCAATATGATACATTTTTCTCAACTGACTCATAAGTACTCTTCAGGGCCACGAATGATGAATTTTGCCTCAAAGCTGCTTTTAAATTTGTATATCGAATATAGATCTGTTTCTGCATTCTTGTATGGATACGGCTGCAGACAGGGCTGAAAGACACTGGAAACTGTAATTTAGGATTTGCGTAGAATTCACATCATGTGAAGCTAAAATATTCATTCGACAGAAGCTCTTTTTTCCATTATGTTTTTTCGTCTGGGTTTCTTTGAATATCTGTTCAGTGATGACAACCCCAATAAAGTATCTGTGAAATGGGAACAGAGAGAATGGAGAAAGAAAGGAGTATTGTGCTGGCTAGTGTGTGCTGCTATTGTATGTGTATCACCCTGCATCAGTTCAGTATCTATCATGATAAAGTGTGAATAGTTTTATAATATTTTCTTCATGTGCCTTTGGTTTACTTGGATATACATGGCACCTCTAGCAGATTTGTGGGTTGCACCTTCATGGTGTGATTCTTCTGTTCCACCACATCCTATAGATGCCCTACTGGATTGGGATCTGGTAACTGTGGAGGCTTTTTCAGTATAGTGATCTCATTGTCATATTAAATAATCCAGTCTGAGATGATCGGAGCTCTGTGCTGTAAGTAGCCATTAGAAGCTGGGTACACTGTGATCATAAAAGGGTGGAGATGATCAGCAACAATACTCAGGCTGTGGCACTGAAGTGATGTTCGTTTGGTATTAAGGGGCCCAAAAAAGTATGCCAAGAAAATATCCCCCCACACTATGACCTTACCATCTGGACCTCGCAGCAGAAATCTGACCATGCAATGTCTTTAGAATCTTTCCTTGTCCAACTTCAGTGAGCTTGTTACCCGCTTTAGCCTCAGTTTCCTGATCTTAGCTGACAGGACTGGCACCCAGTGTGGTCTTGTGCAGCTGTACCCCATATACTTCAAGGTTGTAAATGTTGTACATTCAGTGATGCTCTTATGTAAACCTTGGCTGTGGTTGTTTGAGTTGCTGTTGCCTTTCTACCAGCCTCAACCAGCCAGGCCAATCTTCACCTGCCTTCCTTGACTGTCACTCACTGGATGATTTTTTTTGTTTTCAGCTGATTCCCAGAAACCCTAGAGATGTTTGTGGAAATCCCAGTAGATCAGCAGTTTTCTGAAAGACTCATATCAGCCCATCTGGCACCAACAACCGTGCCACGTTTAAAGCCAATAAAAATCACCTTTCCTTCCCATTCTGGCGTTTGATGTGAACATTACCTGAAGCTCCTGACCGGTACCTGCCTGATTTTAAAAAGTGTGATGTTAACATAAAAATTACTGATTATATATATTTTTAGCAGGTGTGCCTAATAAAGTGGTCAAAGTGAGTGTGCATGTATGTGTGTGTGTTAGTTAGGGATATTGTCATTTACATGAGTGCTTTTCCTATTTGCTCTGAATTTTAATGAATAAATAAGTAAAAGTTCCTTTTGATATAACTAATAATGTATGAGAAGAAACACCATTTTCATTAGTTTAATACAGTATTTATTACCCCAAAAAATTTAACAATAACAGGGATAGCCCCAAATAACAAAAATTGAAAATGTCAGTAGTTGGTGTTTCCATCATTTGCCACAATGACAGCTTGACAGCGACGTTTCATGCTCCTCACTAGCCTTATGATGTTGTTCTAATGCGTTCCACTCTTCCACAAGTGCTGCACACAGTTCTGCCAGGTCACATGGGGGTGGGGTACGATCATCCAGTCTCTGCTTCAGCTGGTCCCAGACGTGCTCTATGAGGTTCAGGTCAGGGGACATTGATGGCCATTATCATCTATGAACAGAAAGTCGGGGGTGTGCTGGCGGAACTGGGGGATGATGATGGGTTCTATGATGTCTCTGAGGTAAGAACGTGCAGTGACTGAGCC
>JAABNY020000119.1:5047130-5079445 GCA_015164015.2 Brevimyrus niger | reverse complement strand
TCAGATTAAACCCCTTCGTTACCCTTACCTGAAAACTCCTGCCTTTTTGGTTCTTGCTGCACTCACAATCATTACACATCACTGTAAAAAAGAAAAAAACTGAAACAGGTGTACATTAAAGAATGTTCATATTCGACATGTTTGTCTGGTTATGGAAAATTCACCTGCAGTAACAGTGCCTGAAATATTTGGCTATTATGCTTTGCATTGGATTATGATTTGTATCCTCTAATAATGTTTTAATAACATATTATATATTAATGGGAAAGCAGGGCACAACCTAACACATTTTAGTTCTGGTTAAATCATTTAAAACACATTTTAACTTAATCATATTTTTATATAAGTAACATACATATATTTAATACAAATGAACTCTTAAAGTTTGTCTTTAGGACCTACCGATTTTGTGTAATTACACTGAAAATGACAGAAGTGAACTGGGTTACAATTTCCTTAAGGCCACGTTTTTAGTAATTTATAAACACATTCATAATGCATTATAGATACCTTCATAATGTAGTGCAAGGCATCTTTAATGTTTATAATGACCATTATAATGCATTATGAAGGTATTAATAATATGCTATAAATGAGAGCTTCATAAAGCATTCATAACGCATAATACACAAGCTATAATGTGTTATGCCTTTTGATAAATATTTACAGCCATGTTTATAATGCTTTAAGAATGCATTATCATATGTCACTGTGAATTGTAACAATTTACCTCGTGGACGGGGGTTACAGAGAGTAAGTTGCAACACTTGCTAGTAAAGTATGTTTCAATAAAATTAATTCAATGCAATCTTGTCTATATATAGCTTGTCTACTATAGCTGGATGCTGTTTATGAATCTGTCTGTGATGGATATCCACAGATCTGTCCATCCCTCACCTAGCCATCCATATATCATGCATGGAGGTTATTTGTGGACATTATCTCTATATCCATCTCTTTCCATCCATGACAGATGAATGGATAGATAGGTACGTGTGGATATCTGTCTTTCCATCGACATCATGGATGGATGAATAGGTATTCATGCAGGTCTGTTTATCCAACCATCCATCTATTGGCCTATCATTGATTTGATATGGAAATAGACGGACCGATGGATGTAGATAGATGGGTAACACGCACGTGTCTGTATATCATGATCCCTGTGGCAAAATTCTCTTTTTTCCTGCCCCATCTTGCTCTCCATGACACAAAGACACATATGTAGGTGACAGCAAGCTTGGCAGTGAAGGTCAGCTACCCGCAGTGGTGCTCATGGTGCTCGGGGGGGGATAAGGGCCTTATTCAAGGGCCCACAAACTTGACTGTTCTGCCAAAGCTAAGCTTGAACCGGCGACCTTCCAAACACAGACACAGAGGCTTAGCCCATAGATGTATGTGTCTTGTTGTATTAATGTTCATATTTATGCTATTATTGGACAAACTGTATTTAGACACCTTTCCGTAATTTTCCCCTTGAAACCATCATGCCAATAAATTCCTTTGAATTGAAATGAAAATGTTTTTTTTTTGTTGTTTCACTATCATTGTATGCTACGGGTGGCTTAGTTGTAACACTGTCTCAACTAACTCCGCTGTCTGGAGTTTGTCTCAAGCCTGGCTGACACTGACTTTGAGTTGCTTACATGTTAACAATATAAGATTGCATTTGGTGACAGGCACACTGCAGGATCACAAATGCACACATCACAGGGCTTAAATTCCAGGTGACCTGAGACAAGGCCTAGCCTGCTACGAGAGGTACACATTGGCTTAGGCACCAAAAGGGGGTCAGTGACCCCCCCCCCCCAAACACACACAGATAACATAGGGAGGGGGGGCAACACTACAACTTTTATTGGCCAAAGATTTAGGGACCTACAGACAGCAGAGTGGACCTCAAGGACAGGATCCCTCAACTTGGCACACAACCCCCTTCCCAGACATCCTGCCTTACATACCACTCACCCAACATACCATAATTGCATTTCCATAATTACATTGTTTGTTTCTATTCCATTATTTCATGTTTGTGTTTTGTGTATTGCTTGTCTTACGTTAGTTGTAGTGTTACAGTACTTAGGAATAAATGTATGCAACTTCAGCCTCCGTTCATTGAGTGCTCACAAGAGTCCCTGCCTCTGTGCAATCTTTCCCTGTGCAATCTTGATACATGCTCTGAAACCTCAAACTTGCCTGAAATATGGCAAGAGTCTCTCTCATAGGCTGTGAGAGGAGCTTCGCTACCAATCGTCTACATTACCTGGTGATGCAGCTCGCTGGACGAGCCTTCTAAACTGAGGTTACTAAGTGATACTGGTAATTATTGAATCCCATTTAAGTCTCATATTAACAGACTTACAGGGATCCTGCAATTGAGTTTGAAGGAGCTTACCATTTGGCATAACACTTGGTTAATAATCAGCATTAAATAATTCATAAAAAAATTAACTAATTTAAAAAAATATTGGTGGAGATATTAAAATTTACCTGAGCTAATAATTCCTACAACATCCAGGTCAGTGATAGAAAAACAAGTATGATTAAGTAATTTACTTTCATGACACCCTTTGCTGTAGATCCCATGAAACTCTCTGTAAATGAGTGGGAGATTGCTGCCAATCCGGTAAACTGGCCTGCTCAACCCGGTGGTACTATATAAAAGGTCAGTGTTATATTTAGCCAAGTGTTAGGAGGGACCCAAAGCACCCCGATGACAAACAGGAATAGCAGTTGCTAAGGATCTTTGAATGGTGAGCAGTGTCAGCACGTTATTGCGTAATGCTTACATGGAAGCGAGGGAAAGGCAAGAACGGTCAGTTTGCCCTCATGCCTCATCCACTCCATTTGTCAGAAAGAATCAGAATCTCATATAATGCCCTTCACAGCATGGCAGCCAAAGAGCAGTGACCACAGAAGAATGACCTCATGTTTTAAGATCAATGTCAATTTAAGGGGTTCCAACAAACATCTTGTGTACATCAAACGTTCTTGTGAGGGGGCTGGAAGGTGACCTGCAGACCTTAAAGTGTGACAAATATACTGTGCTGCAAATATAGTAATTTAGAATATTCAGGAAAACCTGAAACGCAGCACATGTAATGTAGGAACTGGGATGGGGCAAAAACATGGGCTGTCCGGCCGGGAGCTAAGAGGCAGCAAAAATGTGAACTATCCAGCAGGGAGCTCAGAGGGAGCAAAGACATGGACTGTCTGGCCGGGAGCTCAGAGGGAGCAAAAATGTGAACTGACTGTGGGTCCCCAAGGACCGGATTGGGAAATGAATGTTTGTTTTCCAGATGATGTTCGCAATGTCATTATATTTGATATAGACAGTGTGCAATATGGTGCAATATGGTAATCCAAATTAGCCACGACTTCACACAAAGATGTCTGTGTTGTTCTAAGACAATATTCCTTTTATAAATGAGAGTTCCTGAAGAACCTTAGTGTGTGGTTTTCATGTTCCAGCTCCGTGTGGAGCTCCCCTAGAAAAGGGAGAGCGAAGCCGATCTCCCTCTGTAATCAAACCTCATTTCAGACAAGCAAAACACAGCCATCAACACAGCCAAGGCCCTACATGAAAGGGAAGGGGTGCGAGGGCCGTCATAGTGCCTAAAAACTCATGCTGTTTCCATAACAAGACAGCCTGCCATTTTCCTCTGGCGCTGCTCCATTTTCATCCCTCCCTTTTAAGGGAGAAGACAGGCAAAGGAAAAACCCTTTATGACCTAATTTTATAAGATTCTGGAGACAAGAAATTTGAGAGTAAGGGAGAAGAGACGGGGGAGAGGAGGGGGCACTCATAAAGAACATTAAATTACTTCAATTAAGAGCGATAATTGAGCAGAGCTGCAAATGCCCGCCTGTCACAAATACAAATTGCACTGCACAGAATGATAAATATTGCTGATATGCTTTACATGGATCTGAGTAACGGGAATTTTATGAGAACAAGGCCTGCTTTTCTCATCAGGGCTTAAATTAGCCAAAGTGGTTTATATTTTTATTATCAGTTTTTTTTTCAGGGTCAGAGATGCTCTTCTGCAGTTCAGCAATAAGTATGAAATTATTAAATTCAAGGCCATCTTCTCCTTTCCTATTAATGTGTTATACATGGCAAAAAAATAATAATTAAGGTCCCCAGCACCAATGGAAAGCTCTTTAAAACATGTGTTCACATGTTCCGGAATGTCCTTTGTGGCCTCGCTGCATGACCGTGAATCAGCAGTCTAGGTCTATGATGTTTTTATTATACTCTGCAACTAATGCACAGTTATTTCTGAGTAACCGTCCCTGGGGTCATATTGAAACATGTCATTACAGTAGCGTCGACTAAAAGAAATACGCAGAGGTGAAAATGATGGTGCCCGAGAACATTCCTCCCCCCCAACACCCTCATAGAAGTGAAGAAGACTGGCTTTAATAGATGAAAAGGAAATGTGAAGAATAGCATGAGAAATGAATTTCACAGAGTCAGGGGTATGGCGGGTCTCGGCTCATGAGTGGCGTTTTCGTCTGGGAGCTTCAAACGCATTGCCAGTTCTCTCAGTCGCACTCTCTCCTTTGTCTTCCTGGCAGACTTTGATAAGAGCCTCATGGGTGATTTGCTCTTATTTACGAAGTGCACGGCTGTTAAGATTGCGATCGGGACAGAAAGGCCGGAAGGGGGATAGGAGGGGGATGGGTGAAGTAAGGGCGAGGGGACGGGGGGAGGAGGGGAGAGAGAGGGTCGGGGAAGGAGAGTTTAATCTCTTTTCACACCTTCAATGCTCGAGGAACTCAGTTTGGGGCTGTCCCCGCATCGCCGAGCATGGCGTGGACATCCACCGCAATACGTGACGGATCCACAAGGAGGCGACGTGGCACGTTGGCCATGAGAGGGATGCCCCGCCGTTTGGGGACCGATCTGGGTGAAACGGTACCCCCATGAATAGTCACAGGATGGATGCCACAATGCAGGAGCTAAGTCCGCAGATGTTGGGCGGCATAAAGATCTCGCTCTCGCCGAGCTCTGAGGACCTCCTTAAAGAAGTTCGCTTTTCCCTGGTTAATCGGTGACAAGGAGGCCACAGTTAGCAAACATCTGGTGGACTCGATGTAGAAACAGTTGCAATGGAAAGCTGAATTATGCAAACACACAGCATGTTCACATTTCAGAAGGTGTCACAAGTTAATTGGTGATTCTCCTTTAGGGTGAGATGTCCTGACCTCCTACAGTGTCGGCACCACGACTCGCCACGCCCCCATGGCTCCTCGTCTCCGCACACCTGACCTCGCCTCCCATACTGACAGATGAGGAGGTGCTCTCGTTTCAGATAGCCTCTCGTAGTGCCCACACCGAGCTCCTGGACCACCAGAATCCCTGCTGAGAGGGGCGGGAAAGTGCAAGGGTTATAAATGATGCTGTTATATGGTAAGGGTGGGGTATCTGCCCCGTTGCTGAGGCAGGCGTGGGGCATTGGGGGCTTCCTTGACAGAGACGGATGAATCAGTGGCGACCAGATTTACCCGCGGAAGCAAGTTTATAGAGTGCTGTCAGAAGGGAATTGGAGGAGTTGCTGTAATACAAAACCCAGCCCCTGGTCATCAATCTCCCAGAATTCTGAGCTGGATAAGCCGTTGAGTGCCTGTGTAAAATAACTACACACCTCAACCTTTCACTCATAAATGCACAAGTCATCCAGAACACACTCCTTCTGGCCATTCGAGGTGTCCAGATGCATCCGTCTCACGCCGCATTCCGTGAGTACTTTCACTGCGTTGGTCCTCTTCATGTAAATGGCTTGTTTCCAGCTGCCAGTTGCAGCATCAAAACTGGCGCAGGAGCGGTTACCCAATATACCAGCAGTTGCTAGTCACCATATGCTTGGCTCCAAATTTTATTTCCGCATCTGTCTGGAGCAGCATGGTGAAGTTCATATGTCACATTTACAGGGGAGTGGGCAGGGGGATGTGGGAACAATAGGTCTAATAGCAACACGGAGCAAAATAATATAGGAATAAGCAAACATAATTAGGTAATAAATAGAAAATGCAATATTGGATCCAGAATATGCAAATAGACAACAATAAAGTATATAAAACTGATAAAGTGCAGAAATGATATATTAACAACAGTGTGCAGTGCAATGCAGTGCAATACTATACACCCACTGCAAGAAACAAGGGACAAATTAATATAGTATCCTAACCCAAAGTTCCACTGTCATTATATCACCTCTATATTCCATTGTTACTAGACATTTGCTTAGCGCTTTGGGGGCTACCTCTGTTCAAAAGGACATAATTTAAAAAATAAATTAAATGGTACCACCCTGAACTGCAAAGGTGTTTTACTTCCTAATGCCACAGGTCCGGATTGCTTTCTTATGTCAGCATTGTGGGTATTTGCAGAATAATATTTCTGTTCGTCATCACAACGTGGGTCACTCGTTCTTGCTAATTGGTGAGTGGGCAGAATATTTTTGATGCCACCCCTTCAAAAATATATTTATTGCATAAAAGATCACCGTGAATAAAAGCCTTTAAATGTCTGACAGCATTATGAATTTATTCCACATCCCCTACATAATGCGGAAATGTTTGACAGTTTTATAGATGTTTACTGTATTTGTCATTTTAACCCACAAAACATGGATGAAAAATGCCTTTTGAGACTGTCTCTTGGGTCATTTAAGAGAACGTGCAAATCCTTAGCAACCCCGTGCAAACCTGCAACTGACTGATATGTTGTCTAAAGGAGACAGGCATTGCAGGGGCAAAAATTAACATACTGAGTTAGTTGAAAATGCATTCAAATGTCCACAATGGAAAACACTCTGTGGGTCATGTTTGTGCATTTACTTATTCAAATTCCTGGCGCAATATACATATTAATCTTGAATTTCATTTACACTGCTGCATGCTGGTCTACACCTTGTTATTAAGGTTCATGTGTTATCTTGCCATGTTATGCCTTTTATATTTACTGACATAATTATTAAGGTAAGCCCCCCCCCACCCATTCACATTTTGAAAGCAGGTTACACTTTACCTTCATTCGTTGCACAGTAGTGGTTGAAAGCTCTAGATTCCTAATGGCGCTCTTTGGCATCCCTGCCCCCATCATCCAGCTATCCCTGCAGAAGCATGCAAGAGCTGGAAGCTTCTCCAGCCAGTACTGGGAGTACCTATGAAAAAGCCAGGTGGTACTCATCCTGGCCGCTCTTGTGGTATACCCTCCGAAACAAATACAACGAATAACATTTTGATCCGAGAACAACCAAAAGCATCTTGTCCTTAGAAGCTCCCTCCTCAACCCTGGAAGGTCTGAGCTCACATGTCTTCTTGTTTATTTAAAGCCTATCGCTGTTTATTCTCTACTCAGGAAGTATTTCCAATTTTGCAGGACAGAGGAGTTTCCTCCGTGGCCCACTAAACGCTGGAAGTAGTCATTTTTAAACATGTATTTATAAACACTGTTCTTGAAAAAACCCAACTGTTCCTTCCCAGCTGACCCAGCCATCAGGTGCTGTTAAGCGAACGCAGCGCCAAGCTTTGTGCAATTCATAACTCATTAAACCTAGATAAATTTCAGTGTCTTTTCATTAGTATTATTATTGTTGTAGTTCCTGCTCAGAATAATAATATATTGCCTGGAGCCCTTCCTAGGAAACACCAGACACTAAGTGTGCCTTCCCATTGTAGGATACACAGCCACACTGAGGGGAATTAAAGAGAAACCAATTCTCACATCCACACCATTGAGTTGTTTGTGGACGCCCTGAAGTAGTGAGGCTACATCTATCATTATCATCATTATTATTAAATCTTGTGTACTTTCGTTAATTAATGCAATTTTCCTTCATAAAGGCCGCTATTGAATTTTCCTTTGGGAAAAGCTATTACCGCGACTCTTTGAATGCTAACTTTGTTGACTGGATGATCTCTTACATTAATTAATCTGCACATCGAACGCTTCCTTCTCTGTAGTTAAAAGGGGCCTTTCAGCATTCATCTTGCTGTCATCAATCTGGAGCAATATTTTGTTTTACAGGAACACAGATTGCACGCTACGGACTGCTGTCATAGACGGATATTGTTATGTAAATGCGATCGCACATTATTCTCAGCTTGACTTCCATTCCTGTCTCACCATTTAGAGCTGAATGCCATTTATATGCCCTGCTAATCTAGCCAGTCACCACCTATATCGATATTAATATGTTGCACAATCTCAGTTTTCTCTGGCTTTTGATATTTAGTGCAACTTAGAGCTACAACACTTGTCACACATTGTTTCATGAAATTCCACAAAAACAAAGCCTGCGGTTTCTGTGCACAGTGTGTTTACTTGCTTTCATATCGATTGCCATCCTAAATTTGAATAAAGGAAAGATTTAACTGATTGGAAAAGCTTTCAGAAATTTTGTGATATTAGTTGTTTCTTACACACAGGCACACACACACATACGCACACATATAATATCATCTCATGATTCAAGGCTACCAAAATTTACTTCCATTGATCTGTGGCAACAGCTTATACAGGGTCACGTAGAGCTTGTTGGCCCACCCAAGGGTATGAGGATCCCGTTCTATTTCAGGCCACATACTCATCATGCACTACGGGCATTTATGAAGACACCAATTTACCTAGCTGCAGGTTTTTGGATTAAGAGAGGCAGCCCCTGCAGAAGCGAGGGCGGGGGGGTGGTGGCGTGCAAACGCGACAGGAAAAGAACCAGGACCAGAAATCGGACCTGCAGCTTTGGAGGTGTGAGGCTGCCATGCTGCCCGCTGGGCCACCATGCCGTCCATTAGACTGGTCATTAGAAGCCTCCATAAACAATTCTACAATGTCAAATCAGAACCAGCTACAACAATAGACTGTGAACAGCAGATGATAATGGCCTATTGTTAATTTGGTAATTTTGTGTATTTAGGGCAGAGGTGTCCACAGTGGACCCAGTGGCCCACAACATATTGCCCAGTATCACATCAAAGTCATGTTACATGGTGTTGCAGCAGTGGATGAGATGCTAGTTAAAAGGAAACCATTGGGAAAGCATCAGGAAACCATCAGGATGCCCATGAGCTACAGGGATGGAGATGCCTGACCAAAAAGGTACCTGTCCAGTTAAAATATACACCACAGCACATGCCATTTATATGTGATGCTAATCGACCCGAAGGAACAAAGATCTAAGGACATCTTATTTGGATATCATGGATATTTTTCCTGTATATGATTGCACATGATTCAATACCGGAAAATGTAGGAGTGTAGGTGTAGCTATTCTGGGGATTCTGATTAAAGACCCCGAACACAAAATCTTCCGCAGGGCTCTTGAGTGGCATTTGAAGGAGCTGTTATGTCATATTTTGATGGATTTTCACTCTCTAAGTTGTAACTTGATACATGCATAAGGTCAATGAGACATGAAGCGTGTCGCCCCTCCTCCCACCTCCAAACTAATAAGCTCTTTACTGGTCCATGGTAACTTAAAATGAATCCACGCGCAGAAAGCCAACTTTCTTATTACTTTGAAGGTGAGTTGGCGGGTTGAATTATGGCTCCAGTTAATTGGCTGTGACTTTGAGGACAAGGTAAAAGATGGGAGTAATTCTTCGTTAATTTTCTTGGCTTGGAGTGTTGCTAACAACACACAATCAATTACAGCGCGCTGATTGCGTTATGACTGAAACACCCAGGTGGAGAGAGTTGTTCCCTTTTGCGTTATTCCACAATGGTTCCCTGAGGTAAACAATGTCTTTATTGACTTATGAGCAAGGTGGGAGTTTAGTATTTAAAATACAATACTTCTGCAGCATGTCACATCTTCAACGAACATGTATTCTCTGTGATATATCCTTCAAAGATCATAGACAACGGTGCCATAAAATGTGCAGAGGGTTACTGACATCCCCGTAGCACTGCCCCTAATTAAACGCACGCCCTGTGCACTATAAGCATGCTAATCTATAAGTGAACTGTAGCGCTTTGATCCTGAGGGTGATGCTGTGAATCACGCAGACAGATTGCAAAGCATTCGCTTCCCCCCGACAGAATAAATTACACAAGTGTTGTTTACCTCTTAAGAGATTCAGAAAATGGGCCTACTTCTCTTAATTGCAAAATAAGTATCGACAAAAAAGAAAGATGGATGACGCAAAGAGAGAAATAATTAACAGGAAAGCTAGGCCAAAGCTGGGCCTTTGAATAAACTTACATATTCTGGCCATCAATCTTTCTATACGCCCATTTTCCAAAATGAGTATTCAGGTGAGGGCATAGCAGCCATTCCTCGCCAACGCCTCTGGGCGATTAGCAGGCATTCCCAGGCTAACTGAGTGATGTAAGCCTTCCAGCCGATCATAAGTTGGCATTTTGGTTTAACCTCCATGGGAATATAATGGGACCTTAATGGGCCCCCAAACTCACATGATCTGCCCCCTTTTACACAAAGGGGCATCATCTCCACTCTGTGGGAAAAAAATAACCAGAACGGCCCTGCGGGTTTGCTTCCTGCATGCGTCAAAACACAACCGATAGTCAAATGCTGTTTAATGATTGAAATTACCAACATTAATGGTTAAAGTAAATCTAACCAAAAGCACTACCACGTTTAATTAACAACCAGAATTTCATCACATTAATTATTCAATGGAACTCAGAAAGTAGGCTGAAAGCCCTAAACCCAACCGATGCTGACAATCACTCCTTTTACTGCCCGAACCCTGCAGTGATTCTAAAGCAATTCTGTTAGATTTGGTCAATCTGCCCTATAATAAATCATCGCTTTAAAGAAAAGTTCTAACAGTAGACTTGCAATTAGGTTAGTAAGTCAACTGACTGCACAAGACAGTCGACACTGTGAAAAGAGGAGTCAGTGAGCAGCCTCAAAAGCCCGCCTGTCACCAAAATGTAGGGTTAATGGCGTCATGATTAATGGCCATCTTATTTTTCACTTACAGCCAGCCAAAAACAGGACCTAATTTAGAAAGTTGTTACTACTTTGCCTGTCTGTGGATGACTATAGTCACGACTGAGGCAGGATGCAATTCAACTCAAATATCAACAACCTAAATATTATATCAGAGTTTGGTATAATAAAAAATGATATATCAACAGTACCCATGCCTGCTGCCCTCATTATGAATGCAGATGATAACAGATGTTAACAGCCTTAAGATATAGATCACGTGTTGCTGCAGGGCTGCGTTGCCTGTCTAGCACACTTCGGGGGAGCGAGGCTTCTCTGACAGATGCCATGAGAAGAAGGTCCGGGGAACACACTTCCAGGCAGATCTGGTCTGGCGTTTCAACCGAATATGATGGGAAACGACAAAATCTTCTACTGTCCACCTGAGTGACTTCTATAGAAAAGAAAGAAAATGAGGCAATGAGTTAGCAGTCTTCCTTTCTGGACGGGAAGGGTTTACTGATGAGTACATTGCTGATTGGCTGAGCCCTAGCCATTGTGTAGAATTAAAGAGGAGCAATTCAATGTCCTATAACTGCACAATCGAATGCTTTTAAAGATATGGTGTGAACATGTTGCAGCCTGGAGTTGCCGTTTGAATGTCATGGTACAGAGACATTGGACTATGAGGTTGGTACCAGATGAAGGATTTTTCCTATGTTTTTTTTTTCTTCAGTTCGCAGCCCCGAGTCTTTCACAGATCAGCAGGCTCATCACCCCTTTAATACAAAGCTCTACAAAGCCGTCCTCCAGAGAAACCTCATTTCAGTCACTCGAACCCAGAGTCTCGTGTGTACCCGAGACTCACCTTCCACTCCAGCACCGCAGATCGATACGCTAGCCGCTAGACAGCGGAAGCTGCACCTATCTGTTTGCTGTTCTCACACTCCCGCTATCCGGGACCTAAGAACAAGATCACGAGATACTCAAACTCCTGCTCCACCCCCTCCCTCTGGGGGACTTTTCCATCCCTTGCATGTTTTTCCACAAAAGCATTCGTGGTCTGAGTTTTTCAGTTCACACTCATAAGGAAAACATTCTGAGGCATTCAAAAGATTCTCGCAAGGAATAATAAAGTTGAAATGTCACCTACCAGCTTTTGTTCTGCAAAGTCCATGTGCCTCTTTGGACATTTTGTTCTGGAAGATCAGGGACATGCGGGATAACAAGACAGCAACACAGGGAATTTATACTAGTGGACAAAATTGTGGAAACACCTAGCATTTTTGGCATTATGCTTTAAAAACTGCTACACAAATATTGCCGGTAATGTTTATAGACAATCAAAGAATGTTACAAATGTCATACTTAACTAAGTAAGTAACTGGAGCAACAGTTGAATACAGTTCTTCATTCTCTAAAAATTTAAAGTGCTTCCAAAATTATTGCCACTAGCGTAGATGCACCTCTCACTACAAGAGCAAATAGGATGACATATAAAAACATAACCAGCTCCAGAAAAAATGGTATTTACACGAAACCTTGCATACAAGAACTTTTTTAGAACAATCCTTATGCAGATTTAGGAAACACATGTTCTCATTATCTTCAAATACATACTGTTTAGGATCTGATGAAAAATGTGTTCAGGAACCAGAGTTTCCAATATAAGACAAAATACCTACCTGATTCTAGGAGAGACCAGGGACAATTGATCGGGGACTTTTACTACACTTTAGCAACTAAGTCCAACTATATTCCCTTCCACTTCTGTTGGCTTAAGTATCCTAGCAACAACTACAAAACATGTCAAAGTATAAAAATTGACGAATAAACAGATAACAGATTCAATATAACAATTGTCCCCAGTCCCCACATCATGAATGCTGTGGAGTTTGAATACCCTTCAAACTGGCTGCCTCCTTTTATTCTCCATATTAAATATAGAGGCCACTAACCGTTTCTTAAGCACACTACACTATCGGATGTGATTTTCAAGCAGAAAACCTCTATATTACATGATTGTATAAATACTACCAATTAAGGTTGATGAAGGGCTTTTTTGCGGAACAATCCATTATTATGCTCTTATCATAAAATAGTGTGCATATTATAATCTATGCACCCTTCTGAATTTTACAATTTAGATATATATATAGTATAGTCCTTCATATTTAGTTAAGCTCTCTGGTACCATAGAAACTATCTGTATTTTTTATCTTTAAGTTGCCCCAGTGTACAGCCAAGTTGTTGGGCTATATGTTTTATTCGCTTGGCCAGCAAGGGCACTTTAATACTTTACTTGCACAGCGCTGATTTTGAAAATGCATTCTGTAGAACTCAGAATACCCTTTGACACTGCCATTCCTCTCCCCGTGCACAGAATCCATTGATATTCTCACCGAGCAGTGGAAATGAACACTGCAACAAGTAATTCGGAGCACCGTTTCAGAATTTGACTCTGCGGTGGATCGCACAGGCCTAGCAAAGGCTACCTGCGTGCAGTTTATCTGTAATTACATTCTGCAGTCTTGTAAAAAATCATTTCCGTTAAACCGCGGCTCTATTAAGCGGGACTACAAGCGTTTTCTATTTGCCAGTCAGCACCGGTCATCTGCATGCACCGATTTTCAATGTTACCACTGAGAGCTGCATATGAGGTCGCTCTTTGTCGATAAACTGCATCTGTGGTCGCAAAGACTTGTAAAACGCAAGCAACCAGCAAACACACAAAACCATGTGAGAGTTCTTATTCAAAAACCAAATTTGTGTGGTAAATTAAACGTAAAATCTCTATTTTTTGGGGAATTGTGCATGAAAACAGAACTGTCTATCCCAAGCAGCACCGGGCAGGAGTTTGGGGTTCACCCTAGAGGGGATGCCAGTGTTCATACAATCCATTGCAACATTGGTTTCATAGTTTCATCCAACTCATACCAAGTAGATCTGTGTATAGATATAACTTGTTAGAGGCAGGTAGGACTTGCTTTTGCCTCCAGAACCACTTCAAGTTCAGATGGTGCATTCAGAGAAGCCGTTCTGCACACCACTGGGCTGTCATCTTTGTACTCACAGTCTTCCTGTCAGCCTTAACAAGTCTGGCCATTCCCTCTGACTTCTCTCATTAACAAGGTGTATTCAGCTCACAGAACTGCTGCTCACTGGATACCTCTTGTTTATTACATGATCAAATGTAAAATCTAGACATTGTAGTGCATGAAAATCCTAGGAAGGTGGATATTTCTGTGATACGAGATCCACCGGGCCTGGTACCGGCAAGCAGACCACGTTCAAAAACGCTTAGATCCTCGCCATATTAGTGCTTAACCAAATAGTAAATGAACTCTTGACCCCATCTGTATGCTTTGTGTATTCAATTATTCAGCCTGATGAACTGTGTGGAGGAGCAGGCTGTTAATTGTATATTATATTAACTGACCACTGAGTGTTTGTTTTAAGAAAAAAATCTTTTAAAACTTACAGATGCAGGTAGAACAGCAGCAATAATATTTATATTTACTAATAAGCACAGAAACCATAATGGTGGGCATTACTAAAGCCTTGATCTTAAAAGAGTCACCTATTCTGTGTAATCTTATTTCATACTTTTTTATTTATGATAAAACATAACATGATTAAATTAATATAACACCCAAAAGTTTTTCTTTCTTACCAACTTACTGACTGTTAAATTAATCCAAAACAGATAAGAGATATACAGCCATTAAAATATGACAGTTAGGTGTCTGATTATTTAAAAAAATAAAAAAATTCCAACCAGTGAATGTGTGATTCCTGAAATCTATTATTGGCTTTGCAATTTCCACTCTCCAGTAGCTGTGATACCCCACTGCCCCACTGTATAATTTCCCAGCACATATCCGATATAGAAAATCAGAGAAGGGCAAGTGGAGCAGGTCCTCAATCCCATACAGGCTTAAGCTGTGTTAACTGCATCTCGGCTACAGCTAATGCCGAAATACCACAGCCACTTGACCAGTCCATTTTGCACTAGGGATGCGCAGATCGATACTGAAATATGAATGTTTTAATTCTGAGAATTGATTCTAACATAAAAGTATTCATTTTTATTTGGTAATTTAAATGTTAATATTATTATAGGGAGCAGGAGAGGGGCATGGTAACTGGGAGAACTGGAAGAACGTGCACTCCACAATATTTAATTTGGATTTACTCATCCCCGCCCTAAGTAGAGCTTTGTATTAAAATGATCAATTACTAATAACTAATTCCCTCCTACACCAGGGCAGGACCCCCATAAGCGATTACTCCACCAGTTCTACCAGCAAGCACCCCCAACCCCTCCATCACACCCCACCCCACAAGACGGATGTTCTTCCGTCAGGTTTGGACCAGCTCTGAATATCAGTATTGAGATCGGTATTTTTTTATATCATCCTTGGAATCGGATCAAAAAGAAAATCAGTGCTATCGCACATCCCCGGATCCCGATTAAAACACCAGCACTGTGCATTTTTTGCGACATGCTGCACGTTTTCCCCCCAGCACACATGTGCTGCTATACTGGAAAGACAGAAAGCCTGCAGAATGATGACGATTACAGGGCTGACTCCGCCCTGCTTTCTCTCCGCAGCCTAGCTGTAGTAGACCAGTTGGCTGAGTGTCCCTAGCCGTGACCAGCCATTCCGCAGGTGGTAATGAATCCACATCCCCGTCAGTAATCTCTCCAAATCCTTTGTCCTTTTTCTTATTATTGTCATTCCCTGGCCATTGCAGAAACTCTTCAGGCTTTTACTTTGGCTCCCTGCACTGCTTGATATTTCTGACAGCAGAAACATATTTATCCTGATATTTAACTGGAATTATCCGGACGGATTGTGTTTGAATAACAATACGCCTCATAGCACGTTTGATCAAAAATAATCAGATAATTTTCTGACTGCCCCTTCCAAGGATGTGTACTGTGGTAATATTTATACTATATTTTTATGCAAGCATGCACATATATTTACAAAGTATGGCGGGCCACCTTAAATTATTAAAGATTAATTAAACTTACACATCATGTATTCCTGCAGGTACAGTTAATTACTATTGAAAACGACGAATGCAAATGTGGATTCTGCTTGTGTCTCTCAAGGGCATAATTACAACGCAGTAGAGTCCCAAATGAGAGCTGAATATTACTGCACAAATAGTTAGTCTGAAATATTTTCATATCCAGCCTTATGGGGCAATTTAGTATTGAATATTACATCCTTAGTTAAAGAATGCTATCAAAGAAGAACAACTGCTGGAGACTGGCTTTCCATCATTTCCGTCACAGTCAGATGAATTTGGATGGACTATTAATATGTATATGGTAGAATTAAACGGCAGATTTTTCACTGAATTAATACATTAAGATTGTTGGTAGCACAAGTGTTTTTAAAACAGAAATACTTTTTTTCCAACTAAGACATTTATTTTTTGATTTAGAGGGCAATGAATTGATAAAAGGATTAGCTACACTAATTGTTTCTTTTTAATTGAGAATGCTCATACAATTGTGTTTATTTTTATTGAATTGGGACATCTGAACACCTTTCAAATACTATAAGTGCTCTTCTTAACAATGAATATTTGTAAATAAAAAGTGCTACGTTCATTTTTAATATCTCGCTTATTGAATGTGGCACAAATAGTATATTTTGCTCTAAGCATCTACAGGACTAAGCTGCCTGTATCGACACAACAAATGCCAGACAGGAAGAACAGTTACTGTGCTCCCATAATGCACCAGGGCAAAAAATAACTCCAATCTTTATTACATTTTCCTTGCTAACTAATGTATTTTCTGTTAATAAAGTTTTGTGTATTTGAATGACAGTCTACTTCTACTGGCATTGTAAGATATGTTATAGATTCTATGTTAAGCACCAACAAGGGGGACAGTTGAACCATTTAGCGTGTCTGCTGGATACGATTGAATGACCTGCAATCTCCCGTTCCTTAATTTCTGATTTGGGGTAAAATGTGTGCTGCATCAGCAGCTGCGTCTTGCAAGGAGACAGCCAGCAGTTCCCCAGAAGCCCAGAACCCTGACTAAACAGAAAGTCAGCGCGCATCACATTTTTTTTTTCTTAAAGTGGCAGGGAACAGAGATGAAATGCGAGTGTGATGCTGTAGCAAGTGATTTCTCAATTTGTCTGAAAATAATGTCAGGGAAAAAAAATAAATTATGCAAATGTGTTTAATCGGCTCCGAGAGCCTGGAGGGAAGCTGGTGTTTACCTTTGAGAACGGGACTTGACGTGGCATGCTTTGAATTTTTATGCGTCTCAGCAAAGCAACTTCCAGGTCAGCGCACGGTAACTTTAAACGCGAAACATCATCCATCGAAATCACTAACTCGCTTTGGATGAAGTTACCAGCTAAGCACCAGTATGATAATGGAACGTCAGCAAAACAAAGGAGCTGATTGTGGCCTACAGGAGGCGGCAGGGCTCTAACACACGTGTCCACATCAATGGTGCTGCAGTGGAGAGGGTGAGCACCTTCAAACACCCCAGCGTCCACCTACAGGAGGAGCTCACATGGTCCACAGAAGCGCGTGCTCTGGTCAGCAAGGCGAGGCAGAGGCTCTGCCATCTGAGGCAGCTGAGGAGGTTTAAGGTCCCTCCTGCTGTCCTAAAGGCCTTCTACTCGACTGCCATAGAGAGCATCCTGACCATGAGCATCACAACGTGGTTCGGGAACTGCTATGTCCAGGGCCGCAAAGCCCTGCAGAAGTTGGTGGTTAGAGCAGCTGAGCGCCGCACTAGATCTGCCTGTCCCTCCCTTCAAGACATCTACAACAGCTGTAGGACCAGAGCAACAAGAATCTCCAAGGATCCATCCCACCACAGTAACTCCCTGTTTTGCCTGCTGAATTCAGGCAAAGGCTTCCGCAGCCTTATGACCAGAACGGAAAGAAGCTCAAGAAGGAGCTTTTTCCCCCAGGTCATAAGGCTCCTCAACCAGGACAATACCCAAAGCCTCTAGGCCTTCTGTTGGACTCTACAGTGACTCTTCAGTCACTTTAACACTGACATATCCTATGAGTGCTGCATCACACTGTCCAAACTGTTGCCACATAGCCCTGTTCTCTTGCATATTGCACTTATATTGCACAGCAAAATACCTCTTACCTGTCACTTATGTATAGATTATGTACAGCTGAACATTTCATATATTTTTTTTATCCTATTATCTTTCCTTCTTTTTTTTCTGTATTTTGTTATCTTGCACAGCTGCTCTGAGTGACCAGGGTTACATTCCGCTACTTGTATGTGTACAACTGTGTAAGTGACGAATAATCCTCTTGAAATCTTTAAAGACTTAATTGAATGCCTCGCCTGTAATGACGGTTATGCTCTGGTCTCACCTGAGACATTGCTGCAGGATCAGATAGTTTTGCTGCGAATGCAACCACAGTAGTAACACCCCTTCCCCTCCACAGACTGCGGCCTCTAGCTTCCTCCCGTTCCGTCCTGCCAGCCTGAAGGATGGTGCACAGAGCAGAGATTGCAGGACCAGCTGCATCCAGACGAATTGAATATCTCCTCCTGGCTGGTCCTCTTCATCCCAAAGCCCCTGACCAAAGGTTGATGTCGATCTGCAACAACTGCAATAAAAGCATGATGGTAGCCAGCAATGCCATACTATAACAGGGATGGAGGTAGGCAAAATTGAACTGAAAGTGAACTGAAGCCATTTGCACAGGTCCAGAAGTACAAGTACTTTGGAATTCTTGCACAGTTTACCCCAGTCAAGACTAGACTGAACACAGTTAGTTACATTACACTGTGGTATTTTTTTCCATATAAGTCACGTGGTTTCTTGGATTTAAACTACAACTGTTGAATGGTAAGAAGACCACCTTCCACCTCTCTGCCCCGAAAAAAGTTTCAGATTAGCAAACAAATGCAAATTGTTTATCTAGTAGACACTTTCATCAAAAGGGACATAACTTTTTTTGGTAACATTTTATTTAAAGCATTCATGTATAATGATTTATGATTTTATTATTCATTCATCAAGTGTGAATGCTCTATGAAGTTGTCATCTATAATGCACTATAAATACCTTCATAATGCACTATAATACTTATACCGACCTTTATAATGCATTACGAAGGCATCTATAATGCGTTATAGATGAGAGCTTTGTAAAGCATTCATAATGTATAACACACATGGCTATGTTATGCCTTTTATAAATAATCACAGTGGTACCTTGGTTCTTGAACTTAATCCCTTCCAGATTCTGGATCGAATCCTTTTCGAGTTATGATCAAATTTTTCCCATAAGAAATAATGGAAATTTAACTTTTTTCCCGACCCCCCAAAATTACACCTAAATATGTTTTTTTTTTAGCATTTAAACACAGAATGAACAGGATAACACAAGAAGAGATTTTTTTTTTTTTTAATGACTTCCAAAACGATAAAGATCTTATCCCAACATTACCACTGTCCTACCCCGATTGTCCACATCTTCCGTGTGCCACGGCCCCATGTGATCAGCTGTCTCTGGATTTTGTCATTAGACCTTTTTATTAAGTCCTTGTTTCAGTTTGATTACTCAGTCCGGTTACTGGGCGCGTTCGACTTGCTTACAGTGCTGGCTTAAAGCAACGCATTCTGATCCCGACGCAATGTATTACGGTTAGATGCATTGCGACCTCTGACCTGGCTGCACAAACTGGAACCGCCGCCGTGACGACACACCTTTGCCCTTATTGGCTGAGGAGTTTAGTTACATGCATGACGTTTGCATCCCAGGCAGTTCCGATGCATAATCTGCTATTTCTCCCGAATATCACGTAAAGCAGTGAGAACTGGTTTTCGGTTAATTTACCTGGTAAAATAAAGTTTAAATGAATGACATAAATGCTCTAATAGTACACGTAAGGTAGTATTCTATTTATTGTTAGTTAATTACTATAATGTTACGCTACTTTATTTGGTTAATCGTCTAGTCTGTGAAGAAGGCATTCAAGTAAGAATTGCATTGTATTATGACTCATTTCCTGGAGCGTACAATTGATATTAGGTCAGCATTCACGGTTCGACTTCTGATATTCAGCCGGAGTTCTAGGTCAAACTGGTTTGTTCGACTTTCCAGAAATTCGAGTATTGTAAGAGACTTAGTGGATGTCATACCTATGGTCGAGAAATTCAAGTTCTACTGAGTTAGAGAACCCAAATACCACTGTATAGCCATGTTCATAATATGTTTATAATGCAGTCATAAAGTATCAATAATGCATTATGATGACTGCTTTATGTAAAGTGTTACCATTTTTTTTGGAGAAAGGAGGATGAGTCCGTCCCTGAAATAATTTTGAGTTGAAATCATTCTTCCAACCCTGGGATCTGCTCCTGGCCACAGCATCCTAACCTACTGCAACACATCCCCGCAACCACTTACTGCCCCCTTTCTGTGCCCCGCAGACAAAACCACTGCTCAGATCCCAAACACCAGGCCCTTCTTGTATTTCTTTCCATGGGCAAATCCCCAATGACCAAATTTGTATTGGAAGCACTGCACTGTGGCGAGTGGCAAAAACAAGGCTAGCCTTCATTAGCAGGCTTACAGGGCAGGGAGCAGACCCCGGACGGTGTGTCTGCGCTGCTCCACCGGAATAGCAACAAGTTCCACACCACCATTACTCCTTTCAAGGGAGGGACCCCAAAGAAGAATGGATTTATGCATGTTGACATTAGCCCCATTTGTAAAAGACTTACTTTTTTATTGTGTCAGATAAGAAACCTAATTATTCTATGAAGAATATAAGTCTGTCACATATTATTCCATCCCCTCAATGGAATTTACATTTCAAAAAGAAGGATCTAATTACCATGTCATTGCACAGTGGAATAACAAAGACCATAATTTTATAATAAATCAAATGCCCTTTGAATCATTGAAATTACAGTAATTGGTTCTTTAGGGGTATCTGTTCCCATGTATCCAAGTATACGTATGTGATGGACATATTTAATACATTTTTGTTTGACTGATTTACAAAATGTTGATTAAAAGAACTGCTTTTGGGAATTACTCTTTAAAATGGACAGTTTGATGAGGGTGAGGTCTTGCCATAACACTATGCATTATTGTTTAGCATGAGACTTCTTAGTTCTTTCTTGCAACTACAATATTTGCAGTACCTTTCTCCCCTCCAGTTCACAATTTGTCTTAAAACATGTTATTTATTTATTGATTTTCCAGCTGGCTTTTCCCTATTTTGTTTAAAAAGGAGAAATTACAGTTGCATTTTGTAAATGCAACATCTGAACTTTTAAAATCGGTGAAAACCCTCCTCTAAATGGATTTTGAGTGCACCTATTGACTTTTTTGCAAGTTGAGTGCAGATACAGAGGAGATTAACAAGGTCCAGAATTAAATGCTGGGGAGTATAGAGTACGCTCATGTGTGGAGACAAACATGTTGCTAAGCTACAGGCTCTGAACTGAAATATTGTTGGGATTTGATGCTTATGATATTTAATTGAGGGCAGCTTCCTCAAGCAGCAGCTGTTCTTTGCTTCTACAACCTGAAAACAGAAGGTTCCTGAGGAAACAACAAACCTTTTTCTAAACAAAGCATATAAAATTTATATAACATGCAAGAGTCATTGGAAAGCTCAGGAAATTTAAGGGAAACTTACCTTCCCGCTGCCGGTCAAGCAGGTCAGCTGCTCCAGCTTCACAGTCAGTTTGAAGCCCCTTTAAATATCCATTATATGGCCAAAAGTATGTGGACGCCCCTATTAATTAAAGGAATTGTTTAATTAAGCCACATTGCTGACACAGGTCTATAATTAAGGATGCGGTCATATAATCCGTAACAAACTTTAGTAGGAGAATAGGCAACTGTACAGAACACGTTCCACTTGGCACCATCACAGGATGCTGTCATAGGATTCCAGTACGTGAGTTTGCCACATTTCTGCCCTGCTACAACTGTCCTGGTGAACCGCCAGTGAAGTGATTGTGAAGGTCAGAATGTCTGGGAGCCAGTTCAACTGTGAAGTGGCAGCGACGCAGGTTCACAGAATCGACCACACCTGAGAGACCAACTTCAACACCCATCCTGAAAGGCAGCTAATCCAACCAGCGATGCTCCAACATCCAATGGAAAGCCTTCCCAGAAGAGGAGAGGCTAATCTAGCAAG
This sequence comes from Brevimyrus niger, assembly GCA_015164015.2. NCBI lineage: Eukaryota > Metazoa > Chordata > Actinopteri > Osteoglossiformes > Mormyridae > Brevimyrus > Brevimyrus niger. The sequence goes on along the minus strand of JAABNY020000119.1, from coordinate 5,057,354 downwards.
AACAGGCTGTCCGACTTCATATTGATACCCTTGGTTTTAGAATGAGATGTTGAATAAGCTGGTGTCCCCAATGTATTGACTATACAGTATTCAGTAGAGTGCCTCAAGCATGAAGTCAGGAGACACTGGATTGGATACCAGCCTGTCATAAGAAACATATACTCACATACACTATGGGCAAACCCAATTCGCCACATGTTTTTTGACCCCTATGTGTACCCATAGGGGGCCCATGCAGACACAGGGAGGACACGCAAACTCCACACATAAGGAGCTGTGTACATTGTGCAAAACCCACAGGCTGGGAGGTGTGGGGCCACAGTTCTACCTACCGAGCCCTGGTGCTGCCCCTGCAAAGTATGTTCAGCTAATTGAAAGAGCAGAGACCCAAGGAGACATGGGTCCGGTCCGCACGCTTCCTGTGACGCTCCACACTGACTTACAGGCTACACTGGATTTGTACGGAGTCTGTATCAGTACAGCTGCACTGTGGCTTCAGCTTCTACTTAGTCTGTAAGGAGACCAAGCTCTCTGTGGAAATCAAGGATAAAGAAATGGGGTGAAAAAACTGTATATTCCAACTTAAAAGTTTTAAACTAGGAACTATTTTTTAAAAGAATTTCTTAATCTAGATCCTGACTGTCAAGCTCGCTTCCAGACTCTGGAAGTATCATTTTCATCTCCTCCGCTAATTACTTAATGGATTACTTTACCAAATTTTCTAAATTGTATTTCCTCGGCTCTGTGACAGTGATGGTGGCTCAAAGGCGTGCCAAGCTGGCTCCTTGAATCCCTGCTTATCCATTTGCTCAGTTTTGGCATAACACTGACACACGCAGACATTTGCATTGATGCCCCAAGCAGATCACAAAGCAACCTCAAGCCTTATGAGAGTCCCTGGTCACACATCCCCTGACCTCCTCATGTGCTCATACACAATATGTCTTAAAATATATATTTTTTATATTATAATTTGCCATTAATCTATTCTGCCAAAAACTCAATTTTTGTCATCAAAAGGTAAATGTATTTAGTGTTTAGAACACTCTGTATATGAGATTTAGTTGAAATGACAGAAGTGCACAAATATTTATTTCAAAGCATACTGTAGCATTCATAGCAAAGCATAGGTTAGCGTAGCAGAGTATAGCACACCATAGTGTAGCGTAGCTCTGTGTTAGATGGCATAGTGTAGCATAGCACAGTATAAGACTGCATTGTATAGCGTAGCAGAGTATAGCATAGCATAGTGTAGTGTAGCATAGTATAGCATAGTATGATATGTTATAGTATGGCATAGCGTGATATAGTTCATTACATTGTTTCTGGTAACAAGCTGTAATACTGAAAGTGAATTTACTAGCTCTGTCAGTGTTTCTGATACAACAGCAGCCGTGAGGTGTTTGTTGATGTTTCTTGAACGTCTCGAGATGCAAGATTCGGCTTCAAACCTCTCGAGGTGAGAGCCTCCAATAACAAGTGTGTTTAATCTGCCTGCTTCTCTGAGCACCCAGGGGGAAACATGCGCACTTAACTTCACCTGTTTGGAGTTTAAATTGCTTTCACATTGACTGCATAATGGGGGTTTTTTCTCCATACTTTCAGTTTTTTTCCTCAGTGCTCATTCTCCACAGAAGAGAATGCCGTGGACTTGTACCCGTTGATTAAATTGAGGAGGAGGAGTCCACCACTTGTTTTCAGTCTTGTGCAGAAGCGGCAGGACAAGCGAGGTGATTGCAACGGGGCTGTTTTCGTGTCATCATTTTGAGAACACTGGAGCTGACCAGGCCACACGTGTAGGTCTACACCTTCAGCAACATGCAATAATTAGCTTTAACAAATTTCTGTCTAGGATGCAGATGATTTTTTGGTTGTTTCCTTTTACAAGATTGGAAAATAATATATAGGCTTAATTTCAAAGAGGGCTATACCTCACAGTATGTGGTCAGGTGTAAACAGGAAACCCTGATATATTTTGCTTGTCCGGCCTTAACTTAGGGAGGCTTTATCTTATTATCATTGGGGGGGGGGGGGCATCCTCTCATCAATTATTATATAATTAAAGTGCTCAGTTTACGCCCGTCCAGGAGCCTCCCCTTCCTCTATGAGACATCCCTGGCTAATTGTGATGGTCACAGTCGTGGCCATAAATGTTTCGTTTTTAGTAGCCGGTGGTAGGATCCGTGGTGCAAAGCATGATGGGCGTCATAGTCATATAGCTGGTCCTTGTAAGAGGATTTCATGTTCATTGAGAACGTCTGGAAATATCGTTTGCAAGTCTTCGTCTGTCACCTGGAGTTCTGATTGTATTGCAACTGTTTTCTTTTTGGCTGGGGAGAGTTTGTGTTTATTTGTGGGTATGTGTGCCCTACAATTGCCTGCAATCCTATCCAGGGTGCCCCCTGCTTGGAGCTGTATGCTGCCTCAGACTCCAGCCTGAGAAGATAAATGGCTGAACTGGGATGAATATAACTTCACCTGATGAGCTGAACCTCCCTCACAAGATACCAGCGCCATTACACTCGTTGAGGACAACAAGTTAATTCAAGCGCTTTCTTCCTAAATCACTTTTGACCTGAGACATTCCTCACACTCTAACTGTAATTGAACCAGATAACAGAAGACAGTTTTGTATTATAAGGAGAAAGACAAAAAACAATCTGAATTAAAATTCACAGCAGAAGCATCATAATCTACCCCCCCCCCCCCCAAGCTGAAGCAACAACCCCTGAAGAAGTCCATAATCACCTATAGCCATTAGATAAAACATTATCCTTCAGTACAATTTTTTTTATCCACTTTAAGGTAATGCATTTTAAAGTATAATGCTTTATCCCTTTAAGTGTAGATTTAGAGGAAATTATAATAAACTCACAAGGGGAAAGACAGACTTTTACTCAATATTTTTTTTTTTTTACTTATTCCTCCCACCTCATCCCACAATCTACAAAATGAGTTAGATCTTTTGATATTTCACCAAAGAAGCTCAATACGAATTGACAACTGGGTGTTAACCCCCCCCCCAGAAGCACAATGTACGGCTAATTGGCTTGGGAGCGTCCAGAGCAGGTGGCCCGGAACACGCCTGAGGTGACGCCGAGGAAATCCGCAGAACTGGCACTCATTTGTCCATCTTGATTCGGTACAGTGATGGCTGCCCTTCACTACTGCCTGTTACGGGCTCAGTCAAGACGGCAGGCCAGCAGTGCAGTTCTCTGTCAGGGAAAATGCTTTCTGACATTACATTTTAGATATTTAGCTTTTATCCGAAGTGACACACATTTTTTTTGACAAAGCAGGGTTAGGCGGTCCCTGGAGTAATGCTCAAGGGCCCAACAGCGGCATCACTCTGCTGACCCTGGGATTTGATCCAGTAACCTTTCGATCAAAAACGGAGCATCCCAACCCGCTGAGCCACACAGCAGCCCCAAAGCCTTTATGGCAGATATAGCAGGACTCGGTAAACAAAAACACAGGAGCTCGGCAGGGAGAAGTAGCAAACGGCTGCTTTGCAATAAAATGACTGACATATGCAAATGTTTGTATTTTGTTTGTATTTCTTTTTCCAGAGGCCATGTTGATCCAGCCATTGTCATATTGGTAGGGGATATATTTTAAGTGTCCGTGACTGACAGTATGACTCGGGGGTTCTGGGACTGTTCAGGCTTCAGACAGGGCCTAAGTTTTCTACAGGCATTTTGCTGTTTCTAGGATGATGCAATAGCATTTTAAATTAAACTGGCGGGTGGGGGGTGTGGATCATTAAAGTGATTTAGCAGCCAGTTTTATCCAAAGCAGTTTCCACAGCTCAGAATTAGTATGGCTATTTATAGGGAAAGATATTTTTTATTGTACTCATTCATCGGGTGCAGCAGCAGAAGCCTTGTGATGCAAATCTTTAGCGATTAGGCCTCCCGCTGTCCTCCGTTAGTCAGCCCGGTCTCTGCTTTACTGAGGGTTACTGAAATCTCTGTGTTGCAAGTAACGTGAAATTTGTTAGAAAAAGAAGTGTGGATTTCGGTGAGACATTTCCCCCTCCATTCCGAGGTTCAGAGGCTGAGGAACTCGGTAATCAAGCTTCCGGAACAGCGAAAATTACCAATAAGATTAAGATAAAGTTTATTGATCTCATGAGGAAATTTGTGAAATGGGGGAATCAAACTCAGGCTATGGCGGCACGAGAGCCAAGCGCTGACCACCAAGGACCCCCTAACACTTCAGGCAACCAGTAATGATTGGGGCTGTTTTAACAAAACCACACGCGTACACAGACACAAATATCTATGCATACATGTCTGATTCTCAACTACCATCAATCGCCGGTCATCCCTGCTGTAAATTGTTACACACAAACAGCATTTCTTAGTAAATATAGCATTTAATGCGAAATAGAGTCATTATATGAAACATTCATTTGAAGAGAGCTACCATAACAGTCCCAACAGAACAGCAAAAGTTACACAGACAAGAAATCATTTGCTGTAACATCAGGTCGACGCGCGTCGCAATACAGATGCGACTCTCCTCCGTCCATGTGGCCGCGGGCGGCCGTGCGTGTGAACGAGTGTGTGCTTGAGTTTCACATACACACCTGTGACACAAGTTATACAACCTAAACAGACTCCGGATAAAACGGCAAAACGAAAACTGACAGGTGAACTCTTTCCGGATAGTTCACTTCAAATACCAAGTCGTGCTAGAGAGGACTTCTTAGCTTCTCAGACTGCACGTGAAAATCCATATTTAAATCTTTTTCTTTTTTTTTTATCCTTTCCTACAATACTTCAAGTACAGCCTTTAGATATATCAGTCCAAAAAAACTATTTACAGATGGACTGTACGTTAGATTTATGAACTTCATTACCGTGTCTGGTGTACAATGCTGTCTTAAAGATTCCTTCCACACACACACATAGACGGTTAAATGGGATTGCTCGTTTTATATATAGCGCTCTACTCGGGTCGGATAAATGTGCCCTGGGTCGGCCAGGGATGGGCTCATTGTTTCTGGGGACCCATCGCCTCGGTACAAAGACACTTAGGAGACACCCCTCCCTTTAGATGTTTGAAAAACCAAATAAATAGCCAGCTAGTAGAATCAAAAGATTGTAGCTAGCTAGCTAAGTTAGCTGGCTGAACATGCTGCTTCACCTACTCTGGAATACAGGTTATGCATTTATTACATTTTATTAAATGAAGTGACTGTTTGTGGCCGACATGGGGGCAAACTTTGGGGGCTGCACACAAATGTGTGGTTTGAGCGATGGTAACGACCCCAGCCCCCCCCCCACCCCCAGTATGTTTTCTCTCTTCAGTTCTTATTCCAGAATTAACTGTGTCCCTGTTTTGCTCTTAATCCAGTTTTATTTCTGAGTAATGAAAATAAGGAAGTTGACCGTTCTTGTATCATGTTAAAGGGATTATAACAGACACATAATTATCCTGCGAACAAACAAAAACAAGCTCCCCAGCTACACCCTGAAATGTTTTCCTGGGTTCTGGTGGTTGTATAGAGAGAATGGGAAACTAGGCTCTAAGAGTAGGTGTTAATCAGCACATCTATCACTGCATATGTTTTATTAATGTTAAACTCCTCTTGCTGAGGCAAAGTGGAAATGAACAACTACGTGTGTGTGGAGTAGATTTAGAGGCTAAATCATTTTAATTGTGCGGATTCATATCGGCCTACATTTCACAAGTCCTCCGTAGTTAATGGAAATAGAATGGCTTTTAAGGTGTTAATCCTAGAGTATGTACATTTTCATTCCACATGGCGTTTTCCATCAGTCATTTTTACACAAGCATAGATGCATAAATAAACTAGAAAATAAAAATAGAATTTTGTGTACGGTGGGTGGACTTTACTGCTTCCCGTTTGGCGGTCATGTTAATGGCTTATGCTAGCTGCTGTGAGTGATCGGACCGATCGATGCACAGCCTCTTCAAAACCCCCCAGTCCCTGACCCCCAGCCCCGGGTGCAAACCTCAAGTGCGGCGGCCAGTAGTGCAGTCAGTCCATCCCCAGGACAGCAAAAATCACCATCAAACATTAATAAGGGGGAAAAAGCTCAAGATGTCTACAACTGAACAGAAAATTATGCTCTTCGACGGTTTCTATTGTCTTTATTTAAAACGGTAAAACAGAATTGTAATGACCTTGACTTTTACGCCAGAGAAAAACGTTAATGTTATTTTCTTTCACTGAATTCCGCTCGTGACAAACATCAGCGTGGCATCACTCGTAACTGATTATTAATAAGACTCTTAACACTGCGTAATGTGAAATAAAACGCATACATCTGTGCAGGCCTCATGGTTAAAATGCTTCACGTTCAACTGAAGAATATATTTACCCTCTTTTATACTTTGACAAAACATTTTTTGGTAAAATTAAAAAAAAAAAAATTATATCTGGTCTACATTTACATTGTTTTATTAGATTAAAAATGCTTTTACTCAGTTAAGAATGGCAGTTATTAAAGTACCTTTGCTCCCTCAGAATAAATTCAAGGCCTCTTAGTCAGCATATTTTTTTCTTTCTTTTGTTTCTTTCCATAGGTTCTTTAAGGTAACAACAGACATGCTTGGACAAATATGATACAGTCTTGTTAAATGGTTTTAGTCACTTTGCCAAACTAAAAATCTTTCTTTTTTTCCTCGATTTCAATTAATAATAACATTTACAAAGTGTTCAACAGTACATCAATAAGTCGAGTGAAAACTTCCAAAAAGTTATCCGCCTTGATCCGTTTTGTAAATATTTATATGTATATATATTTTTTCTCTAGCAGAGTTTGGTAGTCAGGTGGTCAGATTGTTTCAAAATCTCCGTGTTGTACATGTCCAAGGCGTGGTTGACCCGGATCATCTCACTGTTGTTGAGTTTCAGCCGATGTTTCAGCATACAGGAGAAGAGGTCGAGCTGCGGTTTGCCGGGGGCCACCGGGGGCGCCAGACGGTTGATCCGGTCCCTGATGTCCAGCAGCAGCAGCATGACGGACGACGACGAGTAAAACTGCGTCCCCTGGGTGTACGACTGGTTGACCTGCTGTACGGCGCTGCGCAGGAGGTCGGCGTTGAAACGCAGGCTGTACCCGAACACCTGGATGTCGGAGATCTTGATGTAGATCTGCCTCTTGTTGGGGTCGGAGAGATCCACGGGGCCCTGGCCGGTGTCGTTGCGCAGCGTTGTAGGCATCTTGGCCCGACTGCGCAAGTAGATGTGCACCGTCTCGAAGAAGGTCTTCCAACGGTTGCCGAGCAGCAGGGTCCAGTTGTAGCATTGTGAGCTCTGCAAGCGCACCCTCTCCCAACGCGGGTACCCGTGCTCACCGAAGGGCATGCTCCACCCCTCCGAGTGGCTGCCGCTGAACGGGTTGACGTAAACGAAGAACATGGGGTCGACGCTGCTGTTGCGCATCTGGCAGATCTTCATGGAGAGCCCGACGATCATGTGCAGGTAGTCCATGCGGTTCTTGTTGCTCTTGAGCGTGAGAGACATGCGCTTGCGCCACCGGGGGTCGAAGAAGGTCTCCAGGCGGATCTCGTTGCTGATGAAGGTGGTGTGCACGTACAGGCGCGAGTCCATCTTCTGCAGCAGGTACTTCAGTTCCAGGTCCTGGAAGTCCAGGTCCGTCTCGAAGCTGATGAACTGCTCGCTGCGCTCCGAGTCCACGTTCTGCGGCTCGCAGCGGCCGCGGTACAGCTTGTAGCCCTTGTTGCAGGAGCCGCACTGCGAGATGTTGGCCAGGCTGCACATGGCGCAGCTGTTGTTGCCGCCGATCACGCAGGGGATGGGCCTCTGGCACAGGCTGCCTCCCGTGTGGCAGACGCAGGTCCGCTGGCTCTCCAGGAAGGTGCCCCAGAAGCCGTTCTCGTTGCAGTACAAGAATGACTGCACCCTGTTCAGCCACTGCAGCACGGACCTGGACAACGGGCGACAGAGGGAAACGACATTCAGCAACATTTGCTCTCAATGCAACCGTGAAGCGACGGCCATTTCCCGCCGTTCCCCGAGGCTGCCCGCCTCATTTCCTGAGTAGATCTTTTCCGCTCTCCTCCATATTTTCCCCCCAGGCCTCCTCCCCTGTCATCTCTACAGTCCTTTATCTCTGCTAGATGAGGGAGAGTTATGATTTCAGGAGGGAATGTGTCAAGGTTAAAACGACACGAAAATTAACCCAATTTGCAAGATTGACTCTGATGACAGTTGTCCCAGATCAAACTGCAGGAACAGGCTAGTAGCGCACGGCTTCTGCGGACGAGCTGGATTAGGCTGTTCCTCTCACCACTGTCATTTGTGATCTTAGTATTTTGTATAAACATCAGTTTGTCACACTAGTCTCAAAACAAAAGAAGTGAGTAGGATATATTACATTTGAAGGCATTCTTTTATTCCAAAGTGTCCAATTCAATCCACAATTTTAAGCCAGATCACAAGATAGTCATGAGTAAATCTGGGAAACAGGGAAGCTTTGCAAATATCGCTTCACTTTTCTAAAAGTCAGTAGTAAAGAGACATAAAGAATGAGATCATTGGCTGTGCCATATTGCAGTGCTACAGTATCCATAACTCAAAAGCAGGATACGCACATTCATTGGTTTCCATACTGCTGCAGATGCAACGGTTTCAACTTTAATATTTTTGCTAGCTGGCCAATGGTCATCACAAAAAAAGCAGAGCAAAAGTCACACAATAAATGCAGTTAGGAAAACTGTAAATGTATGAGCTACTGACAAAGACACTATTTGTTCATCTATTACTAACATTGCATATTTTCAAATTACATGGGCCAATTTCCTGAGGACCATATTTTCTATGCTGCTTTCCAATGCTGTTATATAGGAGTACAGTTTATGCGCATATGTCCATACCAAAAAAATGTCTTCTATTTGCTGCCTATTAGAGACCAAAGGGAACTGATAGCATCCGAAGCCTGCCTCGCTAGAGGCAGGTCCAGTTTGAGCAGGCACGCGCTTCAAAGGCCTCCCACTGCATCTTTTACTCTCCCGTTACGTCTTTTCTCCAGGAGTGACGCGGCCACTCTGCAGTTTGCCACAGGGGGCGATATGGAAATGACGGGAATTGACTGAAGATGGGTTGTTTGTACAGAACCCACACGTAATCCCCACGCCGGTAACAGGGACTCGGACTGGTTCTGGCACTCAGTGTGGATGACAGACATGACTGCAAGCAGAGCTACATCCTTCAGGGAGGGAAAGGCAACAGCGCTTCCGGCAAATGAAGCAGCGGCAATATTCCTTGTCGGTATTCTGCGTTGGGTGCAGGCGCAGATCAAACACTCCAGCACATTTTAGTTTTCGTCCATATTTTTTTTCTGTTTTGATTATCAAAAGTGTAGTTTGGGGGAATATTCTCTCTAATTTCATTGCACAATTTTCAAGAAATTGTCTGCAAATGTCCCCACAATGTGATAAAAAATGCTATTCTGACTTTCGGGGACAATTTTGTCAGTCCCCACGAGGGGTAACTCAATTTTATAAAAATCCGTCACTGCAATCGTAGAACTAAAAATGTCAGATTAGGGCTGGGTAGAGTTTAAGGAGTCCATTGCCGGGATTAGGGTTTTTCCCATAGGAATCTATGGTCCTTACAAAAATATGGGTACAGGTGTGTGTGTGTGTGTGTCACAGAAATTGGTCTGCCTTATACTCTCCCTGTATCACCATAGCAAATATGTCATAATATCTGATTACAGGTTGATCAAACAGACCCGTGTCACCAGAAACAGGCACATGAGATGCGCAGGTATGGCAAAGTTCGTCGTTTGCTGTCACAGATCTCTAAGCGTGCCTTAATTAGGGTACGAGTGATGACAGATCGGCCCAATTAAACCGAAGCCATTAGTCTAGGTGGTAAAGAACAACTTCAGGACATGTTCTGCTCACGAGGAAGAGCAGAGTGTTGCAGGCTGTTCGCTTAATCGCTCACTGCCTGGCGATTAAAAGCTGTGTCTCGGCAAGAGCAACCGGAGACACGGAGACGAGTATATCACTCCCGGCAACAACAACCAGAGAAACAAAGACGAGTATTTCACTCCCGGCAACAGCAACTGGAGAAACGGAGACGAGTATATCACTCTCCGCAACAGCAACCGGAGAAACGGAGACGAGTATATCACTCCCGGCAACAGCAACCGGAGAAACGGAGACGAGTATATCACTCCCGGCAACAGCAACCGGAGAAACGGAGACGAGTATATC
>JAABNY020000119.1:5025560-5047030 GCA_015164015.2 Brevimyrus niger | reverse complement strand
AACGGAGACGAGTATATCACTCCCGGCAACAGCAACCAGAGAAACGGAGACGAGTATATCACTCCCGGCAACAGCAACCGGAGAAACGGAGACGAGTATATCACTCCCACAACTCGCTGGGAAGTCGGGACTGCAGAGAGCAGGTTGTGACCCCCCAATCATATCATTGGTGGCTGATGCATTGGAGAAAAAAAAAGCTTTTCTATATCATCTTACTTTTAAATAATTAAATATTTAAATAGCAACATGTTTCCTGATTCTTTATTCATTGTCTTTGGTGTTTATTCATTCATATTCCTCAGCAAGGCATTATCACCTGCCACAAAGTCCCTGAAATGCATAAGCAGCTATGGACAAGGGAAGGATGTTTGGATGGAATTATTGGTATACAAGTACATATTATTCACAACTACACATACCTGTATTTGGTTGTATCATGTTTATTTACTTATATAATTTCCCCCACATTCTGTTACCTGTCACGAAGGCAATTCTGCTGAAACAGCCCTTGTGTTCTTCCCTAATTCTGTTGCGGTAATTAATTAAATCCGGATATTGGCCAGAAACCCGTATGGCTGACAAGATTAGCAAATTTTTGGAAAGTCTTGCTGCTTTATGGGACAGACTATGTTTTTTTTAATTTAATATTTATTACAAGGGACTTGGCTGAGAGCTATGTTTCTGCTGAGCCAGGACAAGAGCCTTGGTGATTGTATACACACACGCACCATGCAGCGAGACAGTGTTCAGGTCAGGTAGAGGGCAAAGCCACGTCTCCTTGAGGGCAGCAAAACGGGGAGTCATGACTTTCGACAGTCCTGTGACGGAGTTGTGGGGGGGAGGGGCAATGAACTTCAGCTTCCATTACCACATTTAGGGGCCCCAATACCAGAAAGGTCCATCAGGGTCAAATCAAAATGAAGCACATGGGGTGTGTGTGTGTGCCTGTGTGGGGACGGGGTGTGGATGTAACTCTCTACACCTGTAGAGGGCGCAATCATCTCCTCACTCTGAGCCCTACATTTGGGACCCGTCACTGTCTCTTACCGTGAAAACACTGTGATTTCTGCATTGGCACATGGCGATGGCTGCCTGGTTCCCTCGACGACCGTGACGGCGGTAATGTCATTTTCCATCAAAGCGCAGAGCGCGGTACATCAAACGCTTAAATGCCGGAGAAGCGCACACTGTGCAGGCAGAGATTAACTGTCACCTAAACGACTTAATGCCGTTTGTGTGCTTGCACTAAATGTAAATTATGTTCATTTATTTTGTCTTGTTTCAATTACATGGCTTTGATGGCACCCATGATATTGTCACAAACATCCATTAGCATTAGTAGTAAGTGTATTTAGGTGACTGAGAATTTACACGTGCTGCCTTCGCCTTGTTCGATCCCCTCATCCAGATAGATTTTTAATTATCCATGTTCCCTGGCATTGGGCACATTTTGTCCTCGAGTCACTCACAAACACATAGATGATGAATAGAACGTTCTACTGTAGGTTTTATCCTGGGGACCTTTCCTACAGACTTCCTCTGGGTGTGCAGAGGGGACTGTCTTTCTCCCCAATGTCGATATCTGCATTACTTTGCAAAAAGTAGCCCAAGGGATTTCCGACAGTACCTCACTTTTTGCTAGACAAAATTCTTTTGCCTGCATCATATTTAATTTCTGTTACAGCCTTAGACACACCACACTCTGAGGTAATTTATTTTTGACAGAGGGCTGTTTGTCATATAGCTATAGGACAGATACCCATCAGCATGTATTCTTGTATTTATTAAAATAAAACATTTTCTTATTATAGATTAATGTTTGCTCCAAGACCCTGACCAGGATAAGTGAATGGACAAAGTATAGACATAATCCTATTTGCATACAATATTTGTTTATTTATTGTCCTATATCAGTGTTTCTCAATCCAGTCTTCTGGAACCCCCAGGCAGTCTGCATTCCTGCTTTCTCCGAGCTCCAAGCACATCTGAACGAATCAATCAAGCAATCAAGAACACCAAATACCTGGTATATTGGGAGCTGGGACAGAATAAAACATGGACTGTCTCGTGGTCCCCGAGGAGCGGACTGGGAAACACTGCCCCATAAGCCAGGAAAACACAGGTAACGTCACATGTATCTAAGAGGTCCGTGCAAAAGAAGCTCACCAGCCCCAGGACACTGGGTGGTGGTGGGGAGATCAGTGGCCCAGCCAGGAGCCCCGGAGAAGCTCACCTCTCCCTGGGCATCTGGTGGCTGGGCTTGTGGTGGCAGCGCACGCTCAGGCTGAAGAGCTTGCGGGCCGTACGCTGCATCTTGAGCCGCTGGGCCTCCAGGGAGCTCTGCAGCAGCCGGAAGCGGGCCTGGAGATCCCAGTCGCTGCCCCAGAGGAGGTGCACGCTGCTCACCGGCAGGAAGTGAGTTGAGGGCAGCCTCTTCAAGAAGGACTTGAACTCGTCTGAGAGGACAGGCAGCGAAGGGGTTAGCATCGGTGCTAGGGGCATACATCTTAGGAGATAGGGGAAGCCTTTGGGATTACAGGCAGGGACAGAATTATCTTTTACGGGCCTGTGCTTCTCGTCCTGACATGTACTGGGTATGCGGTCATGGGAGATGTACGGATGAATTCCCTTGCTTACTGGCAGCCATTAGCCGGCAAAAAGTCCTGTGTGCTGTGACGCCGGCGGCGTTTGATCAGTCAGCTCTTTAGCCGGCTCAAACACGCGGCCGTCTGAGTCAGAAAGCAAACTCTTCTCCAAGAACAAACATTTGCTCCTGCAGATTTTTTCCCTCCTTGACCAGCCAGCATTATGATGAGAAAATGTGATGCCTATTAGTTTTTTCCTGATCACTTTCTGACAATAAGAAAAAAAGCTGTAAACAGTAGTTCATCAAAAAACACTGGCTCACGTCTACTTCTTGATATGACGAAATTTCTATGTCGATCCCCATCCAGTTTGGATGCAGTTACCGATTTCAGTGAGAATATTTACAGTATAACTGCCAAATTCTTTTTTCTTCCCCATTACTTTCTGTCAGGCATAAAACTATGTGAATGTTTACTATAAAGTTTGGGGATTTGCAATGCCAGTGCAAGGTACTACAGTTCTTCTATGACCAAGGGGAGTTTGATTTGTGTGTCCAGCATTATATAGCGATCCTCTATGTTTGGGCTTTATTACATGTTAATAATATATAAGGCATAGGAGATGTGAGATATTGAGTCTTCTCTCATGCATTTTGATCAGGTAAGCTGGGCAAGAAGGAAAGATTATTACTGTCTGCAGGCTGGTCAAAGATCACACGTCGGTCCGGTTTACTCCACACACTTATTCTTTGCAATATAAATTAACTTATTCATGAAAACGGGGGAAGTCGCTGAACTTTAACCATGCTGAATATGTACCGATATCGGGTTCACCTTCAGAACGCAAACTGTGTTTGCGAAAAGGCGACCGTGCCTTAAACCGGCCCCGCCTTTCAAGTGGGGAAGAGCTGCAACGCTAATGGAACTTGGCTTTTTCCCCCGTCAGCCGTTTAAACAGCTGACTTCTGAGCATCAAAGAGAATTATTCATCCTCCAGCTCACGCGGGCATGTGGCCGCACTCCGGCGCGTCTGAAAGTGACTCCGCTGCCGCCACGTTTGCTTTGACGACACACAAAGAGAGGCCCGCGCCTGTTCAGCGCCGGGCCTCATGAAAACCTGGCAGAATGAAGAAATTGACTGATATAATTAACTGCGAGAGCCTTCCCCTCTAACCGAAGGCGCCTAAAAGACACTGAATAATTCATTCTCACTTTATTACATGCTGCCCTACAGAATTTAACATGCGGCATTTATACGGGGAACCGTGGAGGATGAGAAAGGGCCAGAGCAAGCCCCCTGCCAGAGAAGTACACCTCTTGATTTTATTTCCATGGTCCACAGTTAGGCACAGAATAACATTATTGTTGCAGGTTTATCACTGGGATTGGAAGAGCACAGCTGATCTTCTGCTAACATGCTATGGCTAATCTGTGGACCTTCTGACCTGTACTACCGCTACACATTGATGGTGAATCATTCTTATATCGAATGAGTTTTCGTAGGGTTATGCTAAAAGAGTAACCAGAGCCCTTGAGGGTTAAGGGCCTTCCTCAAGGGCCCAACAGTGAAATTTCTGTGGGATGAGAACCAGGGACCGTCTGCTCACAACCCACTGAGCCACATACTGTCCCAAAGACATTAATAATTTCAAATCTCCATCAAAAGACATTACAGCGTTTTCACAGGACTTCCAGACTAATTTCCTGGCTGTTATAACCAATCAACACAGTCTGAGATCCCAGGCCTCCTATTACCTGAATTTTCAAAGTCCTTGTAGGTGGTAGCCCAGGTCTCTGCCATTCCCATCAGGGTGTTCTCGATGATCTGGATGTCGGTGATGGGGCAGTTGCATTGCTGAAACTCCTCGGCGCAGCGGCACACGCACTGGCTGTTCCGGCACACATACTCCCCCTCGCCGTTGCACATGATGTAGCTGAGGGCCGACTGGACGAACTTCTCCTGCAGATACTCGGGGAAGATTACCTGCAGACCTGGCAGTAAAAAAAAGAGGGATCCCCAGTTGACTGAGCGTATTTGTTAGGGCCCATGACGGAAACAAAGACGTCGGAGGTTCAAAATGACGTGCTGCTTCTCAGCCTCTGTTAGGTCATGTGATCACCTGGGATAGGACTGTTCGATTAACACCGATCTCAGCCGTAAACTGTTCAAAGGCCATTTCCTCAGGTCCAAACACCTTTGAATTGCCCTTCTCTACAGCGCAGCATGCGACACGAAATAAGTGACTGATTGATATGCGCCATCCCATCATATTTTGGTTAATTTAACTCGACAGTAATGTTTAATCTGGTCTTGAATGGACGCGGCCACATAAATCGAGGTGGCAGATTCTGCTTTCTTTGCCAAGGCCAGCGCAGGGTGCAAAGACACTGTGAACAGATATAGAAAGGCGATTCAGCATTACGCAACGACGGACCGAAGAAAGGATGCTTTTGTTCTCCCAAGTCTTGGCAAGGACAGTTGTTTTTTTTTGTGCCTATCGGAACCTGTGTTCCGCTCAGCTTATTCCGAAGTCTGGCCGCCTTCCCAAAACGAAAAAAGACTGTAGAATACAGTGTACTGAAAAGTAATATATATCTTCTATGCAAGACTACATGATGTATGCCATTATACTGTAAGTATACAGCATCACTAATTCCACTCACAAGAAGCATTATCGCAACGTCACCGTTCTACTCATATTAGTTTGAATAATAGTTACGCTAGGAAAAGAGTCACCAGCCGCTAAAAGCCACCAAAATATAACAGGTTAGCCTTATTGAACTCAATGGTGAAGGAGAGAGTTTGGATTGGAGGGCACACAACATAATTTAAATACTATGGTCTGTTTACTGGAGAATGAATGAACCCAAATTAAATATTGGGTGAGGGGCACCCCATCTCCCCAGTTTCTGTTCCCTTGGGTGAGCTATAACTGTAAAAATGACAGGAAGTTATTGCCACAAGAAATCCCCTATCGCCAATGGGAGGAGACCACAACACAAACTCATTAAGTTAAAATGCAACTAACTTGATATACATATGGAAAACATCTGTCAGCTGAATATGATTCTGTTAAAAAAATTGTGTAAGAATCCTCTCTGATGGACCAACAAACAGATCCATGTGACACTGGTAGTGGACAGTTTTGATAGTTAAGGACACCATTTGGGCTGAGTACAGCACCACAAAAAAGAGAACATGAATACATTCCATTTAAGTGGACAAGTGAACAAATTAATTGGACGAACATGAGAAGTTAAGTAAGGGAACAAAATAATGTACCAATCGTAGTACTGGAATCTACCATGTAGTCAGGGTTACTGGGACACAAAATGTTCCTGAATGAAGGACAAGAAAAATATTATAAATAATCTGTTTACTTGTCCTTTGACTGACAGCAATGCTCATTTTCTCACATTAATGTTAGAACGTTTGGATGTTGGCATATGACCAGTAGGTGACATTAAAATTCAATTCCATACCATTTTCCCACATATTTTGAATATATGTAATATACTTCTGATTCAGTGAGTGTTTACATATTTCCCATTTTGTGATTTCTCTGTCTAAAATCAGTGTTGGCCCATCTGTGTACTCTGAACACACTGCAAGTCAATTTGCTGATTAAATCTTGCTGCATCAGATGTTCAGTTTTATAAGGGGCAAATCACACGCTTGCGAAGAATGAAATTATGCAAATTTTGCCCATCCATAAATATGATTCAGCCAGGATGGATGGTCAATGTTTCTTTGTTATCCTCATTATTTTTGACAGGCTAAACCGTAATGTTTTAATTCTAGTTGGTAAGAGTAGCTCGGTTTTGCTAAGTGGGATGTAGTCAGTGGGTTTTCTTCTTATCCATCGGCCCACTAATAAAATTAAGGCAAACGATGCAAAATTTGTAAAAAAATAAAACAAACAGTGTAAATAACAAGTGCAATAAATCAGTAATTATGTGTGATAATTACTGATGCAGATTCCCAGAAAATGCTACAAAATTGCATTTTCTCTGTTAACATCCAGCACAAGCATTTGCGCCATTCAATATTTGTTTTCCGTATGGTACTGTGGATGGATCCGGAACAATTTCCTTTCAAGGGAAAAAATTTGCACCCGCCGATGTCAGTTGCTGAAATGGAAGGCTTCCTGGCAATGTTTGTAAACAACTGGTGACTGCAGCAGAACGAACACACCGATTCCGACCATTTGGAATCTTATCCAAAATAATTTCAGCACCAAAATTGTAGATAATGGGGAAATTGTTAATGATGGGCGAAGCCTGGGATTGTAAAGCAGACTTGAACACGTGCCCAGGGTGGTTAATGGTACTTTGAGTAGGAGTAGCGGACTCCTTATTATCTCACTCTTCATTCTGACCCTACGGTGCCCAGAAAGCGGTCTTTATGACGCACCCGTGCAGAAGAAATCGAGGCACGCGGCAGAAAGGCTCGCTGCGGGTCAGCTCCACGGTCCTCCTCCCAGAGTGCCGAGGAGGCCCAAACGCGGGCAGCAATGGAAGGTTTTCGACCGCGGTGTTTTGGACTACCAAGGATTCTCTCGCTGACAGGCTGCCCGGGGCCCCCGAGCCAATATTCATTTAGCTCAATATATTCCTGGGCCTGAAACTTTAATGTGATTTGTGGGAGGATCCAGATGGCAGGTTCACGGATGGGTGCCGCTCGCTGACAGTAGTGGAGCCTGCAGTCGAGTCCACAATAACACCGGGGCCATTTTCCTTTATTTATTACATCAGAGCTTGCCGAAGGTGAACGCTCTCCATTTTTAATCTGATCGGAATGCCATCGCTCTCTCATCATTGTTGTTGTTTTTTTTAATCCTTTCTTATCCAGCGCTGACGGCACATATACAAATACATTGTTTTATACTTCCATCTAGCAGATTTATGGATTTTTTTCCCCTCTTTCCTGAAACGTATTTTTCACAGTGAGTCATCTTAAAATGGACTTTCTCTTTAAAGTAACGGGCGATCGGGGTGTGTCCTGCGTAGCGTCGGATCCAAAAGTGTGAAAATTCATCAGCAGCTGCCTCAAACACGATCAATCGGGCGTCGTTATTGCTTTGACTCACAGCTGCGCGTCCAAATAAAACATCACAGTAGCATGTAAATGGCTTCGCTTTATTAGCAAACCAAACTGTGGCGACCAACAGGATGTATACCTTTAACACCAATCGGGAATCTACTCTTTAATGTGCAGCTAGAGTGTCCACTAGTTAGAGAAGGACCACAGGAGTGAAGAAAATGTGCGCAGGCTTACATATGATGGGACTAAACCTTGAGCATCGGCTCAAATGCGCAGGCCCGCACAGCACGTCGATTCAGCTCTTTGAACATTTTATTTTTATGGACTGATAAATGGGAACAATGCCCAGGCAGAGCTTACAAAGGCTTTATTCCCTGCATTGTGATGCCAGACCGTGGCCTATAAACTTTGATTTCATCAAGGATTAATTGTGCATTGCAAAGCCACAAATTCACAAAATAATCATTATTTAACACGCCGCCCCATAAAATGCCCTGCTTGAGTGCGGCACGTTCAATTACACTAAGTCTTTGTTACCCGTGTAGTGAACTACGGTGAATTTTAAATCGAGAATGTGTTTTTTTTTTTTTTTCCCCGCCCTCATCCTGCCCCTTCTGTCCTAAATTTAGAAAGTTGACAGGAGGCAGGAATGACCACTAAACTAATCAGGTCAGTTCATCAAGGTTACCAGTTATCAGTGGTGGATGATTTATTATTCTTACTATCTTCCAATATGGCTGCTGCTGGTCCATTAGCAGCATTAAGAAGTCAAGAGGCTTGATGGTTTTAAGTCTGCAGTACATGTTCCGCATTACAAGACCCACCATCGGGATCAGCAGTTAAGCGACAACCTTTCCAGGAACCTTAAGTCGGCCGTGTTTCAGCCCCTGGGTCCTCGGGGAACCTCACATATGTTGCTGCTCAGACATCAGTGATGGGATTTGTCCACCGCACTTGCTGCTAATGCCGTTATTGCACATCGGCTTGCGTTGGAACACCGCAGGGTAGCGGCAAGGGGTGTGGCCGTCGCAAAGAGGTCTAAACTGTCTCGGGGCAAAGCGGCACTGCAGCCGACACTGCTACTCCGAAGGGGCGAAATGCCCGAAAACCGAATGGCACTCAGGTGAGGCCTGTCTGTGCAAACGGCGGCGGGTTCCACCTGCGTGACCTGTAGACATTTGCAGAAGTGAAGAGAAGAGGATCGGGGGCGAAACGATAGATCGGGGAGGAGAGCGGGAGCCGCAAACGCTCACGTGAACACTTGGGAGGTAACTGCGACGGGGGATCTCTGACCCCATGTGAGCCAGGGGCCACATTCAAGTGTTTAGGTAAGAGACAGCAGCCAATTAACTTTGGGAAATGATAGGATTCTTGTTTTTCTTCACTTTTTTGACTATACAAACACTTATTCCAT
Source organism: Brevimyrus niger (assembly GCA_015164015.2). NCBI lineage: Eukaryota > Metazoa > Chordata > Actinopteri > Osteoglossiformes > Mormyridae > Brevimyrus > Brevimyrus niger. The sequence continues at coordinate 5,037,987 of JAABNY020000119.1, read as the reverse complement.
TTTCTCTTTATGCGCCTAAGGCCAGGAAAGCGGCCTCGCTCGCCACACACGACACCGTGTCGTGCCACGCGCAGGGGGCCGTTGCTTAGTAACCGCCGGCCGATGCAGCCGTTGGCCAAGGCCGCCACGTTTCCTTGCCGTCCGCGTGTCGCGCTCACCTGTTGCATAGGGACAGAGGCCTCAGATAATTCCCTTTCATCCCCTGGCTCACAAGCCCAGGGTTCCTGCCTTTTCTGTTTATCCTGCACTGTCCTGCCTTCCCATGTGCACAGTCTGTGTGATCTTTGTTTACACAGAGAGACATGTTGCAGAGTCCTATACCCCAAAAACACAGCAGGGATCTACTGAAAGCAACAATCCCCCAGACGGGGGTTCAGTGCCACTGCATGGGATGAAATAGTTTGTCCCTTTTATGGAAATGGCGTTATACTGCATTTTCTGAGTTTCGAGTAAGGACGAGGGAAAAGTGCATTTCCCCTTCATTCTACTGTAATGAGAAATCCATACAAATAACTGTGAACCTCAACTTTAATATTCTGATTTCGTAAGGAAGGGTAAAAAAAAACACTGAAGAACAGGACCCTGTAACCTCGGCATAATATAAGGTTTTCAGGCACAACTGACTATTTAAGCGTGGTACTTAATGTTGCCATGGTCACCCAGAATACCTGAGGGAATGGAACAATGCAAAACTGTCCCATTTAAAGACTGGCAGGTGAAGCATGTATTTTTTTCCAATTAAAACCAGTTCAGTAAATCTGATAGGGAAAAAAAAGAAAGTGGCAACATTGAAATAACCAGATGTTACCATTTAAAATTCAGTCGCCTTCTGCAAAATCATTACAATTGCGAAGATTTAGCTAAGTGCACATCATACAAAAGAAGCTACCTGCTGCACACACTGATTAACGTTACTGAGATTCATGTAGCAGTGCAATTATCTTAAAAGAATGGAGCTGTCATAAAATGTCACAGGAAACAAGGCCCGCCAAGGGGGCACGAGCATCTCCTCGCAAGGTACATGTATCCGAGGTGAGCCTGCTCTCCTCACTGACTGGACTTAAGAGCCCTCTGCTCCGGGTAGGACACACTGACAAACACTTTGGGGAAAAATGGCGGTGGTGATGGTGATGGGTTGGGGTGGGGGGCAGTAATTACCATAAAAGCTGAAAATTACATGTATAAATTGCCCCACCGTTCAGTCCGAAGCCTGTCACTGAAGAGGGTTAGGGAGAAATTGCATGTTACCAGTGAGAGGAGACTGGAGTGGAAACGAGTGCAGCTGTCTTTTGTATGAAAAGCTTACAGACACAGAGAGCTATTCTGCTGTAGATTCAGCCTAACTGATGCCACATTATTAATAATAAATGCTACTAATAATAGCAATAATAATTATATTGTTATTATTGGTAGTAAGTAGTAGTAGCAATAACAACAACAACAATAACAATACAATAATAATAATAATAATAATAATAATAATAATAATAATAATTATAATTATAATAATAATGATGTATTGTAGTTTTCTGTTTTTCAGCAAGGGTGAAGCTGCGCCCACAGCGGAGACAGCAGGATCTCTGTTGGCATTTGTAGGCCAATATTGAAATTGTTCATTCAAATAAAATACCCTGGGGAGGCAATGGGGCAGCTAACCCAAATTCTGGCTTGGCTTCCTGGAGCTACACAACAAGCCAAGAAGCAGGGTGTAACGTGTAGACGGCACCCAGCTCTACCCAAAGACTCCTTCGGATTTCATTTGATTTTTCAAGCATCACAGAGCCACAAAAAAAAAAAAAAATCACATATCTAAAAATAAAACCAGCACTTGTCACACAATTTGTTTTACAATGACTTCATTTCAGAAAGTTTTAAAATGTTCAGAATAGATATCATATTATATTATTGGAATTGGGAACAATTTCACATGCTAAGAGTCATGCAATAAACAAAACAAAATATATACAAATCGGTATTAATCAGAGCTGCACATAGGCCTGATACTTTTGTAACTTCATGTAAAATATGTAACAAAAGTTTACGTTACCCATACGTACAGAAAAAAAATATATATAAAGTGGCTTGCAAAAGTATTCGGCCCCCTTGAACTTTTCCACATTTTGTCACATTACAGCCACAAACATGAATCAATTTCATTGGAATTCCATGTGAAAGACCAATACAAAGTAGTGTACACTTCAGAAGTGGAATGAAAATCATACATGATTCCAAACATTTTTTACAAATAAATAACTGCAAAGTGGGGTGTGCGTAATTATTCAGCCCCTTTGGTCTGAGTGCAGTCAGTTGCCCATAGACATTGCCTGATGAGTGCTAATAACTAAATGGAGTGCACCTGTGTGTAATCTAATCTCAGTACAAATACAGCTGCTCTGTGACGGCCTCAGAGGTTGTCTAAGAGAAAATTGGGAGCAACAACACCATGAAGTCCAAAGAACACACCAGACAGGTCAGGGATAAAGTTATTGAGAAATTTAAAGCAGGCTTAGGCTACAAAAAGATTTCCAAAGCCTTGAACATCCCACGGAGCACTGTTCAAGCGATCATTCAGAAATGGAAGGAGTATGGCATAACTTTAAACCTACCAAGACAAGGCCGTCCACCTAAACTCACCATCCAGCAGGACAACGACCCTAAACATAAAGCCTGGGTAACAATGAAATGGTTTAAAACAAAACATATCTATGTGTTAGAATGGCTCAGTCAAATTCCAGATCTAAATCCAATCGAGAATCTGTGGCAGGATCTGAAAACTGCTGTTCACAAACGCTGTCCATCTAATCTGACTGAGCTGGAGCTGTTTTGCAAAGAAGAATGGGCAAGGATTTCAGTCTCTAGATGTGCAAAGCTGGTAGAGACATACCCTAAAAGACTGGCAGCTGTAATTGCAGCAAATGGTGGTTCTACAAAGTATTGACTTCAGTTATTTATGTGTAAAAAATGTTTGGAATCATGTATGGTTTTCGTTCCACTCACGTGTACACCACTTTGTATTGGTCTTTCACGTGGAATTCCAATAAAATTGATTCATGTTTGTGGCTGTAATGTGCCAAAATGTGGAAAAGTTCAAGGAGGCCGAATACCTTTGCAAGCCACTATATGTTTTGAGTGGGTAGATTTGTGTCTTCGGGCTAAGTAATGTTGTTGGGTGTGTGTATGGCTCTGTACACATATAAAATTATGTCTGCATAATTTGGACTAATTGAAGCGGCGTTCCTTCATGATCTGACTGATTATAGTCCTTAATGAGCATCCTGCATTTCAATAAACATTCTCTTGAAGAATGAGCTATCGTGGTCGCCCCTGTACATGTTTGCTTTACGAACATCCAAACAGTGCTTGAAGTCTTGCACGGAAAATACACACTGAAGGCTTTTAATGTGCTAATAAAGATGGTATCAGATGGGAGTGAGAGGCAGACAAGCCTGCTCGGTTTAGAGATTCTTTGTGGAGTGCTGACACTTCAAAACGCCCCTTTGTTTATTCATTTCCAAACCTCTGCTCAAATAGTATTCAGTGCCTGTTAGGGTTGAATGAAGTTTGTCATTTTTAAGCTTGATAAATACGAGCATTACGCACATCCGCATCCACACAAAGCTCGGGGAGTGTCCTCCCATTTCCACTATTACGTCTAACACTCCCTGGCATCAGTACATCTAGACAGATTGCTACACCATTCACTGAGCTCACTTACTTTTGAATTAATGCTAAAGACGTCATTTCAGCCAGAACCGTATTAGATGTGTAGAATCAGACGGTGCAGTAAACACACATATATTTTTTTGCTTGAGCTTGAAGCTCCAGTTAAATGTTTGTTCAACTGGACAGAAATGTAGGGGGAGCAAACAGGACATAAGGGGCATTTAGTCAGACTAGAGCATCTACCCAGGCTTTACTCTGAATCACACAAAGGCATCTGTGGTCTGGGAGTATTGCTAATTTAGGGTGAGGGGGTCTCAATGAGGGCGCCCTCCAGTGGCCCATGGTACAATGGCGACTTGGTTTCAATAGCAAACTCCTCCCCTGGAGCGAGGTGTGTTGGCTGTTACTCTAAACCACACCCTAGACCAATAACAGTTACTACTGAAGTACAAATGAGGAATAAATATAAGAATTGCTTAAGATAATAGATGTGTCACTATTCACGAACTTTGCTCAGACAGCACTAACATTCCATTGACTATGCTAACTTTATTCAAATGGGACTAACATTCTGTTATTTTAACATTCCACGGACAGAATTCACATTCCTCTGACTATGCTAACATTCCTCAGATATGACTAACATTCCAGCGACTATGCTAACATTCCAAAGACGGGACTAACATTCCGGTGACTGCTACATTCCTCAGGCAGAATTCACATTCCACAGTATTGACTATACTAGCATTCTACAGATGGAAGAAACATTCTAACTATGCTAGCATTCAACAGTCAGCACTAACATTCCCTGGACTATGCTAACACTGCACAAACAGCACTAATATTACTTAGACCATGCTAACATTTCACAGACAGAATTCACATTCCAGTGACTATGGTAACATTCCACAGATGGGACTAAAATTCCTCTGACTGTGCTACATTCCACAGACAGAATTCACATTCTGCTGACTATGCTAACATTCCTCAGATAGGACTAACATTCCGGTGACTATGCTGACATTTCACAGACGGGGCTAAAATTCCTCAGACTTGCTAACATTCCACAGGCAGAATTCACATTCTGCTGACTATGCTAACATTCCTCAGATAGAATTCACATTTCACTGACTATACTAACATTTCAGAGACCAAACTAACATTCCACAGGCAAAACTAAAATTCACAGACGAAACTAACATTCCACTGACTATGCTAACATTCCACAGACGGAACTAGCATTTCACCGACTATGCTAAGATTCCATAGACAAAACTAACATACTGAAAAATATGCTAACATTCCATAGATGAAACTAAGATTCCACAGACTATACTAACATTTCACAGACAGAACTAACATTCCACTGACTATGCTAAGATTCCACAGACAGAACTAACATTCGATGGAATATGCTAACATTCCACAGACAACACTCAAATTCCGCTGACTATGCTAAGATTCCACAGACATAACTAACATTCCACTGACTATGCTAACATTCCATAGACAGATTTAACATTCCGCTGACTGTGCTGATTATGATGCCCAAAGATGAAATCAGCATTTCAAATCACAAAGGTTTACAGAAGTAACAGACAGAGTAACAAATATAGTAACTGGCTGAGATAAAAAACGTGTCACAATTCATTAATGATGAATGAACAGGAGATCAGCATGTAAGTAAGATTTAATTTTGTGGTTTATCAATATATAAAACATAGCATAATACTACATTAATTGTGTCCCTTCAAGCAAAGTGTTACCAGGGAGGGCAAAGGTATTTGGGCCGTTTGGATGTTCTGCACTGACAAAATTGGATGGTAATGAAAATCCTGAAAGTTTTACTTGTGATTTGGTATCTGGGTAAGTTTTGTCGGGGCAACACATTCTGTCTCCATGTTCACGTTGTCCTTCCACCCCACACACCTCTCCCTTATCATCCAGGCCGCTGTTCAGTTTCTGGAGACACAATGAGCCCGATGGCAGTTCTGGGAGGGAAACAGCAAATACAAGAACACCTTTTAATTTTTTTCCCCAATTCTTATAAACATTATAAACTTGAAGAACAAGCACAGAGCATCACAGACAAAAATAGGGCACAAATTTTAAAGGCCGCGGTCGAAATAAATTAACCAGGCAGCAGTGGAGCGGAGAAAGAAAAAACTATTGTGCCCCCCGGGCATGATAACCTGACACACAGAAGCGCAGGATGAGCGTAAACACAGCTGCCAGACTGTCCCTGCTTTCCTGCTCTTAGCTGCAGCTTTCTAGCCCTTTTACTGTCCTGCCGAGAAGCTGTGTTTGCGTTCGTCCTGTAGCTTCTCCTCATTAACCTCGAGGTCTGAAACAGGCTACAATACTGTTTGTCCAACAGGGGGCCCCGATTCAAAGACACCTCACCACAATGTGGCCCTGGAGCCTCCGGGTGATTAAAATCACTCCGTCTTGTTAGAGCAGTTTGCCCAAGAGTGGCTGCTCTGGGTCATTCCCCTAAAAAATGTGGCTTAAATCAGAATTCTAGCACATCTGTGGAGGGAAGTGTGCTTGGAAAATTATAACTCAGACTATACCAGAGCATAACTGCAGCTTTTGAATTTTTTGAAGTAGTAAAAATGTAGCATGGTAACCTCAGCTTGTCATATTGCCACAGTTATTTGGGTTTCTTAAAATGATTTTTTATGGTGAGGGGAGGGGGGGTTGACATTAAATACTTTAAGTATACTAGTGAGCAGTTATAGTGCTTAAGGGATGCGTTGGCATAAAAAATGCTAAGTCAGCAGTATTACAGTACCAGCCGGCTTGTTTGAAGGCAGGTTGCAGTGCATTGGTCAGGTGCCAGTGGTCACTGTGGTGGAGGAGGGGGGTTGGGTTGAGAAAGGTGTAATTACCCATAACTGGCATAAACATCACTGCTGCAGCCAGCGTCCAGCTGTGGTAGATAAAATCCTAATTAGTTCAATTGAAATGTCCTCTTGTAATCAGGTTAAGTGGGCTTTATGGATTAATATTGTTAAAGCCTGCACTGGGAAAAATGGAATCGAGAGACAAAGGCAGTGGTTCATATTTTCCACAAGGGGGTGGTGTTTCACCAAATGCGGGAGCTGTGTGATTTGCGGCTTTGATACTCAATTCACATTTTCACAAGCCAACACCAAAATTTGTATCAAAATCTTTAGAAGATAAATAGGATTTTAATAACATTAAAAGATAAATCAGTCAAATAAATCCATATGAAAATGCATCGCATTATTTGTAATAACAGCTTGGGTCTGACATGGTTTTGATTCTCGGTGGTTTTAGTGAGGGAGTATTTTATTCTGTGTCCTTGTTTGTCACTGCATTTTCCCAAGAGTTCATTACGTAAAAAGCCCTTTATTTTCGAGAACACTGTCCTTTTGTCTTGTGCTGAGTTTCCTCATGCCAGTGACCTGCTTCACCATTTTTTTTCCCTCAAGTTCACAGAATTCCTGCTTTTAGTGACACCCGGTACAACCCTGGACTGAGGCACCTTCATCTGAACCTGCGGAGAGGTGAAGAGGAAGATGAGCCAGAAATGAGCGAGGCGGCCAGCGTGAGGCGCTGTGGGAGAGCGGCAGTAGCACCAAGGTCGACGGTGACTGTAAGAGGGCAAGACCGTTGCAAGACAAGGTGCAGTAGCTGTTCACCTAATGGTGACGTTCCTCTCAGAGAAGCTCATACTGTCAGCACCGTTACCACTTGTCTGACTGTGGAACAGCCTGTGCAAATTAGAGCGCGGCCCAAATGAGCATTTATCCATTGGCGCTGTCTCAGCATGGGCGACCATTGTTAAGGCCACAGAAAGCCATACCTGCAAAAACAGCCCTTGGTCAGTGCTGAGGGGCCAGCTGGACCACTGACCATGACGCTCCAGTTTGTACCAGTCCAGCAGTGTCTACACTGGCTTCACTTACCACCATTTTTCTCTCTACAAAATGAGATTAAATGAATAATGTTCATCCTCCTCTAGCTCCCCGGGGTCTAAACCCTCTAATTCCCCGTCCACAGTGAAGCACGACCAAGGCTGAGTATGATAAACCCATAGAATAAATGGCAGTCAAGCGATATTCAGCATGTAGTCCGAAAAGTCCGTCTGCATCCTCCTTCTTCCTCTCTTTATCCCCTCAGGTGACTGCTTGTAGGAGAGGGCCGTCCTGCAAGGTGAGCCCCTCCTGGATCATGGATTCGTTGGTTACTCTCGACTACTGATGGCCGGTCCCTCCATTGACGGGACCTGGTCACCCTCTGGACCCCTGGAGCCTCCATGTTCTGGTGCAGTTATGAAAGACCTGCCAACCCACCACCATCCATCCCGCCCCCCCCCCCCCCCCCCCCCCCCCCCCCCCCCCCCCCCCCATCCCATCAGCCCTCCTCCAGCCCTGACCCCCACTCCCCGCCCGTGGCCCTGCCACCTCACAGCATTCCTTTCGGCTGCCTTACAGAGGGCCATTGTGTGACTGGGACCATAAGCCCACAGTCAGAGTACTCAGTACATGACCATTGGGATCACCTTAGGATGCCACAGACTGGGTGGGGGGGGGGTGTGTGGGGGGCGGGGGTATACAGGAATTTATTTTCATCTCCATTCCCTCACGCTTCAACCAAGAACTGGCACGAATCCCTCTTGAATCCCACCTTGCTCCAAAGTTAGGCCCAGAAGGTCCGTCCAAAAAAACTAGTCATTAAAATAAACCTGAATCTATGAATGAAATTTAGTGAATTAGGCGTTGGTGGTGTGGGGGGGGGCATGTTGTGATGCTGCTGATAAAATGTGAATTTAAATGCAAAAGCACAGATAGATGTGGGGTGTCCAGATTCATCCCAGTGCCTGGCTTTTATTCCTACCTGCGACTCTGCAGTGTCTGGATTTGCCATGTAATCATGTAAATGTCATTTGAACTGTACAAGGCCCCTCCGAGGCCTGGTGACCTGCAGGCTAAATGCACGGTTTAGTCTGCGCGCCGTCTGCACTGGTCCTGCACTGGTACCCCTGGCCGACCTACATCTCCAGTCTCTAAAGGGGTGAAGCTCTTGAGAAAGCTCTTTCCCATTCCAGCACAAATGCCCAGGCTTACGTTACAGAGATTAGAAATAAGAGCTTTTTTTTTTTCTTTACCCCCGTCTTCTTCTTCAGGCACCAGGTTCCCAGTGTCCCCCTGACATTCAGGACAGCTCGAGCATTAAGATGGAGAGCTTCTGACCGCTGCCCCACTGATATACAGTATAGCTTAATCAGCCCAGCGTGTCCCTTCCTGGGCAGTTTCAGGCTGTGCCGATCGGACGCGGCACACTTTGGCTTTGTGGCAGGAGCCCTGGTTTGCATACCCAACCAACAGCAGATGGACATTATGTCCACATTTGCTCTGCCAGGCACCGGTGGAAGCATTCCGGAGACACTCAGAGTGAAAGGGGAATTAACTGACTTGTACCTAAGCTCCCTTCTGAATGTCTCAGTTGATTGGAAAAAAAAATGTATCACGAACCCATGAAGAGACTGGCTTTGCCTTGTATACTGTGGGGGTTTGAGGGGGGGATGCAGAAATATTCCTGTTAATTAACTTCCCTCCTCTATCTCTGCCCTATGCTTGGAGATTCTCATGAGAAGGATCAGCATAAAACGAAGAAATTAGCTAGTTTTGCATCCTGGAGTCAACACTATATGTTTAAGTAAAAAGCCTGGATTTACGCATATGATCTCCCTTAGATATACAATATGTCATACAGCAGTTAGTTTTTAATTGGGAAATTTTAAGGCTAGTTGCTTTAATTCAATGTTTTCTGTAATTATCAATTAGGAATTAACCTAAATATTCAATGTAAATACATGATCAATGTCAAATCAATATGTGTCTACAGTAAAGACATATTAAGTAAAACCGATTTGGGTAAAGAGCGGTGAATAATATTTCTCTGAGAGTCTACAGAGGCCTGGGTGTCTGGATGAGTGTCTGTCTTGTACATGCAGAAACCAGCTAACATCACCTGGATTGGAGCATGAAGGCCATCCCACATTACTGGGTGAAAGGCAGCAGCCTTCAGGCAAAGTGCCCTTGCAATCAGCTCCCACCACAGTCGTCACCAGCGAGAGCCCCCCGCACCCTGCTTAGGGAATTCCAGCATACCATCCCCCCGTTTTTATGACGATACCAACCAGGTGAGGTCATCACAACTCACCATGCCGATTTCACATCGCTACCCTGTGCTAATCCCCCCCGCGTCTAGTAGAAGCTGGACTTCTGTGCTTCGTATGAAATGAGTTAGTTTGTCACAGTCTTGTCACATGTCCAGAGGGCAAGAAGGACACAGCAACACTAACCTGTAGCCTGCAGCCAGCAATGTGTCAGTACGTTTTGCAAGTTGGGGGTCGGAAGAAAACTTTTTAGTAACTGACTTTGTGCCTGTTCAGTAGCACAAAATATTAATGGGGGTTCAAACCCCTAATTTTACTATGTGGCTACATGCCTACTGTTGTTAGCCCCCTTATGTGTTACAATATATTTGTTGTTTACTTGTATGATTTCTGGTGTTAAATGATTTTTTACCATTTTTGACCTTGTTTCCAAAAGGTTTCTGTGCTAAAAATCCACAGAAGTGAGTGAAAACTATTCTTAATTTAGCGACCAGGTATTTTCATTCAGGCAGAATTGTCCTTGGGGTCCTGAGGAGTCGGCCATTTTAGCAAAGCAAATTTAGCAACGTTATGCCCCCTTTGCCACTTTTGGGTTTTGGATGTATGATATCCTGCATCCATCATGTACCACTTCTACACCAAATCTAAATGAGCCATAATCACCTCAACATCTGAAGCCTCTATGATATGTATAGCAAACTGAATTTTAAATTCAGTAAGGCCTTCTTTCGTGCTCTGGAATGTTTGTTTGCATTCGTGTGTGTGAGAGGGATTATCCTGCATGATGGTCAATGACCGTCTCTATCAGAAACCTGACATATGGGGTAAATGACAGGTTTATGATATTTGAGCTGGTGGATTGTAACCCGCATTGCATGCTCTGACAATGCCGTGGAAGAGGGAGGAATGCAAGGAGGTTTTAAAAGTATGATTCCTGCAAAAAGAGGGTAATAATAATATTAATACATTTTATTTATATAGTGCTTTTTCAAGAACTCAAAGACGCCTTACAGAACAAGTGCACAGAAAACAGATTAGAGTGATTTAAAAGTCATTGAAATCTACAATTTACTTCTTCCCATGTTACTAAGATGCATCTCCTCTATCATTTATCAGGTCCAAGAATGTTGTGAACCATTTTCACGTACGACATTGCACATAGGGAATCTAGTTTGTTTCAATGGTGCTTTAACAGTTATTTTTTCAATCTGTATTTAATAAATTGGTTTCTTAATTTTTTGATTGTGGTCACCACACATTCTTGACTTGAGTGTGGGTGTCCTGAACTAGCACTCTCCGGATTTTTTGGGGTCATCATTTTCCTTTTGCCCCTGTCATTTCTGCCGAAGTAAGCTAAACAATCACCAATAAGGAATGTTTCCGAGTCTGGATGATCATTTTGGGGTGATGCAAGAGCATCACAGTTTTTTGGAGATGGTCAGGTTCTTGGGTCACTGTGATTTCTGACAGGTCTTCTCCTTCTGTTTGTTCAGCTGGGACAGGCATTTTAGAAATCAGAGGTGGCAAGGGAGCATTCTAGAAGGTCACTTGCAATTCCCTACTTGAGCAAACAGCTTAATTCACAGAGACTGGGCAGCGCCATCAAACCGCTTCTGGTGAGCAGTTTTCCCATTCAGTTTCAGTGATCTTTCTCGACTTTGCTGAGTGCCCCTTGGATCGAGACAGATTTCCACCCATCGCTGATCATTCTGCCAGATGTACGTTTTGGGAAATAAAAGTGGATCGCTGTTTGTCATTATTGTGTGGCACGCTTCAGAATGTGAATCCGCCGCTGATCTACCTTTCACCGAAGCTTATAAGTACCAAATATAACCTTAAGGGTCTGATCCCTGGTTCCTAAACCAAAGAAAGTGAGATTTGTATCTACGTAGCCTTCGATTTCAGTTAAGTTCCTTCAGAGCAGCGGGGGTACATTCCAACTGTGTGCTCTAGTACTCTAAAAACGTTTCTTTTCAGCACTTAATGCTCATCCGCCAATGAAACGAGTGGCCTTTTTTGGAGCAAAACAATGGAACCACAGACAAGGCAAATGCTTTCACTGCGGGGGACATCGCAATGTTTTGGGGGAGCAAGTTTCAGAGCGAACTCATCCAGATGAACCTCTGGGTGCTTCCAAGCAACATCACTCATATTGTTCTCAGAGGGGTGCTGGACCCAGCGCAGACCTCAGCATTTAGCATGTCTGTGAACCTGCATCTGTCGCCACGTGCGTGTGTGTGTGTGTGTGTGTGTGTGTATACAGTCAATGTCCCCACAACGTGATGAATACCTGTTTTTTTCCCCCCCAGTGTCCTGGTCCCCGTAAAGGAAATCTCAATTTTAAAAGAATCCATGACTGCAATGAAAAAAAATAAAAATGCAAAATCTCTTGTACTTTGCTTGGTTACTTATGGTTATGGTTAGGGCTGGGTAGGGGTTAAGGTTGTCATAGTTAGCCCATAGAAATGAAATAAGGTTGTCATTTTTCCCATAGAAATGAAAGAGCGGTCCCCAAAAAGATATGTTTACCCGCATCTGTCTGTGTGTGTGTGTGTGTGTGTGTGTGTGTGTGTGTGTGTGTGTGTGTGAGAGAGAGAGAGAGAGAGAGAGAGA
>JAABNY020000119.1:4978496-4993131 GCA_015164015.2 Brevimyrus niger | reverse complement strand
ACCTGTGTTTGTAACTATTATTGCTAAAATTCTGATGCAAGCACTGCATTATTATCAAATAACATGTGAACACACTTACACTCATGCTTTTACACAGTGCAGGGTCACACTGAATCAAAAGCCGACTGCACAAGGACACAAGGCAGGGAACGCTACCTCACTGCAGCTTCTCAAACAGGCTCACGGAGCTCACCTGTTTCTGGATGTGGGGGAGAACATACAAACCCCACATACAGAGAAAGGGACGGGACTTACGCCCCAATTGTAAAGGAATAAGGATATAATTCTGATCTCTAATCTGCCCTATTAAATAATACGCTGTATAGCGGTACATTACATTTTCCACAGACTATCTGTGCATAAATGACTATGGGACAGATGATCATGTGTTCTTTCCATACCGGTCTGTTTACATGCGTTGTTTCTACATTTGCCTCACACTGGCAGAAAAGCAACAGATCAGTTACCTAAAAAGGATTATCAGGAATCGATGCTGTAATTGATTACACGTTCGGGTTCCAGCGGTTATCGGTTGCTGATTACGTCTGGGACATCTGTGTCACGCCACATACCCCTCCATCCCAACAGTGATGTCGCCTCTTCCCCAAGGATGAGAAAGCCTTTGCTTCCGCACAGAAGCATCAGTCAATGTCTAACCCTGACACTCTTTCCAACTCCATTTCTCCACTAATTACCAGCTCCTCCCAGCAGTCATTAACTAATCCCGCAGTGAGGGACCGTCATCAAAATTCTAAGAGGGTCGTGACATGATTCGTTCTCCTGCCGCCTCCCTTCATCACCCTCCCCATCCAAGGTGTGCCATGTTTTTGAAAACATTTTATTCATGGCCTGGATTTTCTTTTTTTTTGTTTGCTTTAATTATAAAGAATGTTCAAGATGACAATTTTTATTAGTGAAAACAAGGACAGCACTCGGTCACACTTAGACAAGATCCATCCATATACATCTTATTTATTTAGCAGCAGCTTTTATTCAAAGCGACATGCATTGTTCTTTGGAGAAGAAAAGTCAGACGGTCCCTGGAGCAATCAGAGGTTCGGGGTCTTGCTCAAGGGCCCATCAGTGACATCGCTCTGCTGACCCTGGGATTTGAAACAATGACCTTCCAATCAGAGGCACAGCATCCGAACATGCTGAGTCGCACACAGTGACGCAGCCCCCCACCACAGAAAGAAACATGATATGCATGCTAACGTGGCTAACGCGGCAAACACAAATACCACGACTTGACTGACAGCATTCCCAATGTTTGGTCACCTGCAAATACGGCGTTGCAGGATCCGGAACAAGCAGAGTGGTATGTTGTGCTTGTCTCCTCCCTGAGTGTGACCTCTCCTGTCCTCTCCACCCGCCCGCTGCAAGGGTCGGCCACATGCCGCTCACCGAACACCATGAACTTACCTCCCTCGCTCTCCGAAAGCTCCCTGTCTGTTCGCGTGCAGCGTGAATATGAGTTCAGCCTTGCTGTATTCCCCATATAGCAGATGAAACTGAACACTAACGAAAACTAGGCCAGTAAAAAAGTGCCCCCCTGAAGGAAGCAAATATTTTTAGAGATAGGAAATTATACGATTTGAGTTTATTTGGACAACAGTCTTTAAAAGTGCAACTTTTTGGGGTTTAGGATTTATTTCTGGTTGGAATGTCAAGGGGGAAACCAGGGCATAACAATGTAAAGGTTTCACTCCAGTAAACGGTGATGAAAAATTGACGTCAAACTTCAAATCAGCCAATCAGCCTGATTTCAGGCAGCATGACATGGCGCAGAACGGTGAAATGTAACTCAGCACAGTAACTACATACTAAATCGCAATCATGAAATTTTCATAAATTGATTAGAGCCGGGCTGATTAAAACGACAAAGCAATTTAAAATGACGGTAGACCATAATCTCCCTAGACTTGTAATGATATGTTATAGAATTAGAATTACAAATGTAACAAATATGATTAATTTACAAAGTGATCCGAAGCTAGTCTGAAAGTTGCTGGAAAGCCTCCCTATGTTATACCTACAGCAGCCCTATAAAGTCATGTAGAAATAAACATCACTCATTGCTATTTTTCTGATTGTTTAAAGATGAATATTAAGTTATAAAATCTTTAAGTTGCTATTTACAGTATATATGTAAATATATGTGTTTATGTATATGTGTGTATCTGTATGTGTGAGGTGCCAGTGAACATTAAAATTGTAATATACATTAACATCAATTTATCCAATAAATAAGAAAAATAAACATAAATAAATATAAACAGCCTGCGGATGTTTGACTGCTTGAAAAATATGTTATATGTAGATTATAATACAGTCATAATATTTGTAATAGTGCTGAAAATTCCTTAGACACAGCATTTGAAGGGCACCAACTGAAAAATCTGTGATGAAGAACCCAAAAAGAGTACATTGGCACTGTGGGATCCTTTAGCAAATCTTTGTAAACGCTTATCAAGTCCAGGGCTTTATAGATTTTCGGTTTGTAATTACTCCCATTACAATGGCTGTGTAGAGCAAGCCTCTCAGCCCTCTCTCTCTCTCCCTCTCTCTCTCTAAGCCTCATGCCGCGCGCGGCCCTGATCGACGAGGAGCCCGGCTGGCCATTTTATAAATATGTTCGTCCCAATTGATGCTCTCCATCTCACTCTTTGATTACAAAACAATGGTTATCCAAACCCTTTAAAAATGTAATGTTGAGTAGATTTGCATTTATATTGGATTTTTCAGACAAGACAAGCATGAGACAGGGACAGGAACAATGGCCGACCGCAGATCATCCAAAACATGATTGACCTTGTAGTGTCAATAAATGCATAAAGAATATGATAACAAAACTGCGATTTTCAACACTCTTTTAGCTTCTGAAAATGCATTTGTTACCTGTTACTTCTCATTTCAGCTACTATGTTCTAAATTTATCTTCATAATAAATAAAAACTGGACAAAGCAATTTTCTAAACATTAATTAATTGTATTATAATCTTAAATTTTCCTTACTAAGCAGAATAGCATAATATGAGAATAATACTACAGAACAACACAGAAGACAGCTGGGTAACAGTATGCAAGTCAAATTGGTAGCCTGTGCGAAACTAATTAACTCACCAGCGCCAGATAAAAATAGACAGTGATATAAGCTATTACTTCACTTTATTACCTTTTCCCCATTAAAGCACCAAGTAGACGTATGATTAAAAGATACAGTAGCTTCTCTCTAGAGAGAGCACATGACAAAACAATCTGCACACGTATACAGGCACTGTATTCAACTTTTACTTTGTGTTTAACGTAAATTTAATGTTAAATATGGAACAGTTAGTTGATGTATCACAACTAATCTCAAGAATTGATTTGTGTATTTTTGGCACACGTTTCCCAACCAATCGAGTATTTAGACCTTGCTTCATGTGTATCTGGTCTGATTAGCACCAACTCACTCTTAGTTACTGCTACTGCGGTCAGCTCCAACCTATTTAACGTTAAATACGGACACTGCGGTGTGTTGGCACCTGCCCAGGGTTGGTCCAGCCCCCCCCCCACCCTGCGACCCAAGTGGAAATTAAGCAGTCACAATAATGGATGGATGGAAATTTGGGATATCTAGTTTATGTTTCACGTTAACTCGTAACAAAAATTTATATATCAACTTTTTACATGGGCTACCCCAACTGATTGAGTAAATAGTAGAACTAGACCGATTAGCATCAGCCTATTAACACTAATGCAGGAATCATTTCACTTGTACTCTGGACCAGACATATAAATACACACATACACACACACACACACACACACACACACACACACAACCCTATGTCCAAAACAGCAAGCTGACTCTAATCAATGACAATGACAACTCTAACCCCCGCTCAGCCCTAATCGTAATCATAAGTAAACAAAGTATAAGACTTTTGCCATTTTCTTTTTAGTTTTTGACTGCAGTCACTGATGTCTTTTCTTCAGAGAGACATGGGACATTATATAGATATATTCAAAAACAAGATCTGAAATAGTCTTGTGCTGTCAGTCCCTGAAAGCTGAACACTACATCCAGCATTTATGAATGATTCCACAGTCTCCTGCAGCCTCATTTGGGTAAACAGCTGCAACGAATAAATGGTGGGAACAACATGGCCGTTTTATGATAATTTTGTGCTGAAATGTAGGTTATCTTTATTTGTTTTTTTTTCTACTCATTGGGTTCATTTTCTGCACTATGAGGATTCTACAGAAAGATAAAAAAAAAGAGCTGAACACTAAGCTCAGCATCCGCTGCAATATTTACAAAAAGCCTCTAATCTCTGCATCTCGTCCCATGTAAACAGGGACCCACAAGTGTGAATGCCCTTTTGATCATTAATAGAGTGCTCCCAGTTCAGCCTCTTCCAATGTAAGGAGTTTGCCAGTGGAAAAAGATAAGGCTTCTGTAGAGGCCTCTGTCTTAATTGTACTGTGGCCAGGTGTTAAAAAAAATCATTTCCATATAAATTCCACATTAAATTCCTTGTACTTTCAGTTACACCAAACACTGAATACAAGCTTAGCTCAAAACGACAATATATATATAAAACAATGTCTTTTCCTACAATGCCAAAGTCTCCTTACAGACACCTTAGTCTCCCAACCTGTTAAGAACCATAATATCCCAGAATTCCAAGGAGACGCCTTCAAGGGGCTTTACCATGCTTTCCGAAAAATGGACAGAAAGGCACTAGCCTGCTGTGTCTTGCAGACTTCCGGTACATCAATGACTGTAACATTATCTGTTTGCTGCCCGTCTGAGACTCAACTCTCCTTCTGAATGTAAGGTGCATTGTCTTTAAACATGCAGTAATTATTCAGTGGCATTCAGAGAACAATTCGAAGCTTAGGGTAATTTAATAACTGCAACTCAGACCTCCGACCAGACAGTAGAACTGCAGCATTTAGGTTTAATTTCCAGTGAGAAAATGGCACGAAATAGAAAAAACATAAATATAAAAATTTTAAAAGCCCAATGCTTGCAACTTCATTGCAAATCTGCCGGCCAATCAGAATCAGCCATTTGTCCAGCTTTTGCAAAGATGTCTGACAGATGTGACTGCAGATTTTCTAATTCAATTTTTAATGAGAAGTGGGCTGTGTTCTGCTGGGCACTGACGCAGCCCGTAATTGTCCTGTCACCGGCAAGGTGATATTCTGCATCGACGGCTGAATTTTTAGCGCTTACTTCAGCTCAATAAGTGACGGAGACTGGGCTTTTGTGCGAAACCTTTGTATTTTCGTGTCAGGATCCGTGTACAAACTCGGACAACTGCAGATGCGGAGCCCACTCCACTCCAGACCCTCCCCCATCAAATAATCACTGGCCCCTGACATAACCAGGCAGCACACGGACTCGGGCCCCCAAAAGGGAGTTTATATAAACGCTCCTGTGAAGCAGCCATCAGACAACCGGATGCATGAATGTGGCACCTGCACACGGAAGAGTGGTAGCAAAAAATGACATTAAATGGCAAATAAATATGAAAAGCAGAAACGGACTGACGTCAGGCTGGAGTGAGGGAGAGTTGGAGAACCCCTGTATTTCACTTCAGCGGAAATTAATCAAATGTATCAAGAGACAAAGAGAGGGGGAGATGTTTTTTTTTTTCAAGAATCTAAGGTGCTGACAGGAAAGGAGGAGAATCAAAGCTCTTCGTCGAGAGGAAGGATGGCTCCCAGTCGCCTGTTTGTTGTACCTTGTCAGTTCGTTGAAGGGAAGATTAACAGGGTAAAGAAAGCAAAGGGGTAATATTTTGAATTTCCAGCAGCTGCTCAGTATTGTATGAGATTGCCGGGGGAACAACATGTCGCTGCGTGAAAAGCCGTGGCGCGCCTGCGAGTGTGTCGGGGAAGATCCGCAGCCACGTGCCACATTCTGGGGCAATTAATACTCATTTCAGGGTTTTGCGACTGATTTTAGAGAGAGAGACAGAGAGAGACAGAGAGAGAGACAGAGAGAGACAGAGAGAGAGAGAGAGACAGAGAGAGACAGAGAGAGACAGAGAGAGAGAGAGAGAGAGAGAGAGAGAGAGAGAGAGGACGCACTCCAAGCCGGCGAGAGCTGAAGTTCCGTGGTTCTCAGGAGAGACCCGTAAACCTCCGGGCAAAAAAAAAAAGCAATACTCTGGAGCCTAAAAAAAAACATGCACCTTCCATGTATTTTCAATATGCACTTAAAAAAAATTTGGGTCACCGCGATCCAGAGCGTGTATCTGGGAAGCGGCTGTGGCAAGGCAGGGTACAACCTGTACAGGACAGCGGCCTGGTGAAGGGAAGTCACCAATATACCCGAAGCACCTGTCTCTGGGGGCGCAGAGGGAAGTGCCTGGAGACAGCCAAACATAAGCAAGGGGAACATTGCACACTCAACAGAAAAAAAAAACGGAATCTGTGCCACAGTGGCTGCAAGAGCAGAGACACCCTGGATGCCATCTAAGATTAGTTTAGACTCACAGATTAGTTTAGACTAACTGTGCCCTGTCAATCACTGTTATCCTTCATCCCATTGGTTATATGATTGAGTCTCAACGGGTTTTGGTGGGTTGCAAAGTCATGAATCCCTTTAAATTGTTTTGTAGTTCAGCGTAACAGTAGTGCTTTCCACTTAGTGGATGGGGTATAGAAAATGAAGGATGGAGTTCTCTTTTTTTTCCCCTGAATTCTGCAAGCGTAACTGTACACAGATTTTCTCCTGAACATCAGACAACAGCCCTTTAAAGAGCATGTCAGGTGACCAAGGTTTGCAGCAAACATTCCACTAACGTGTCAGTCAAGGGCTTCTCAGTTCGTCTCCTGTTTATATAAATCACTCACAGCAGTGCCGAGCCCCATTAAAGCCTCCTGTCACTTCAAACTAGCATTTAAACGTTGTGTCTTTGGTGAATCCCAACAGAGACATTCTCACAAAGGTATCACCAGTATATCCCAGACGAAAAACAAAAAAATAAAAATCGCCCACATAGTGTAAGAAATGCTCCTTGTTCTTTATCTTTTAAGGCTAGAGTAGAGGGAAGCGATAGTCAAAGTGAACAACCATTTATGACACAGCTGTCTCCAAGCTGAAAGTTTCCAAGCTACCAAAAGATGTTTCCTCTGATGATTCTGACAATGGCATTCATGTTTTCCCCATCTATAAATATGCATCTGAATGTCAGCTGGTCTGCCTGTCATTCTGGATTTGCTGCGATGACCTACATATAGTCTGTTGTAGGCAAAGTGATAGCTTGGCAGTTAAAAAATGACACTGGCAGAAACACCTAGTTTAATGGGGAGAAAAAAAAGTGGCAATCAATCAATTTTAGCGACTGCCCAATACGTTCCCAGTATTAGAGCAGATTTCCCGAAAATGATCAAATTAAGCACATGGCTGGGGAGGACAGTGCAGTTTTACTGACATGAAATCACTGTAGACCACAGCAGGATATAAATATGCCATAATATAACCCTACTATAAATCTACAATTATAATATATAACACGTCAGATTATATATTGTATGTCACATGTGCTAAGGATTTATTATGTCAAAATCTGACTTATGCCACAGCTCAGCACACATATTAAACAGGAAGGAAAATGTACCGATAGTTTTGTGGGGATTCTTTCATAAGCAATCTAAATGTGCCACTTCCCCCGCCACAAAACTGCAAACACACACTATCATTCAACTTTTCAGCTCAACACTTAAGCATTCCTTTAAGATCTTCGTTTAATTATTTATTAATTATGGACTGCTGTTCACAGAAAACCTTTTGGGTTAGGGTACCGTTATACACAACTGCAGTGCTGTAAAACCCAGTTTAAAACGAGGAGAACACAGACAGCAGTGGTCTGAGCCAAAACGTCCAAGATAAGCTAGATAGGCCCAGATTGCAGCCCTCCACACTCACAGGGAGCGCTGTACATTTCGACTCACTTAAGCTTCTTTCGGCCTACTTAAACTTCACATTCACATGCATTTACTTCAGCTTTGGCTGAATCTTCCCTCCGAAGCGACTCAAGGTCACCGCATGCAGAGGCGAAGCAGGACCAGTGCAGAATCATTAGGCGCAGTCACTGTTGTTCTGCTTTTGCTGCCTCTGTCAGCTACCAAAACATTGTAGTATTTGTGGATATAAATCCCCATATAAGCCAGCTCAGTAATCAAGACACATTGCACCTTGGATCACGAAGACAACAAGCTACAGTACTGTAGACAAAGATCACTGAATACTGAAACACTAAAGCAGGTATGTATTGTACATCAAACATTAGCTTCCCTGCTTGCTACCAGAAAACTGAGCACAAAGACACTATACAAAATGGACATGAACTGGTTAAACTGTTAAGTGATATTTATAATAAAAAAAAACTTAAACAGTGATAACAGCTAGAACTGCACCAACAAATCATCAAAAAGCAAAAACGAATCAATGAACCTGTTATTCTGACTATCTACATACATGACGTTGGTGGAAAGTTCAGTATGCAACTCCAAATCCTTACATTCTACCTGAACACTTAGCATTCTCTTATAAAAGATTCAAGCCAAATGCTGAGAGAGTTTTCATAATATCATTATGTCATTATTATCATTGTGTCACAGTTATGTGTAGCTCCGAGGAACCTCCTTGGCCATCAAATAAACTACTACATAAAATTCTATGTGCATGACTGATAAAACAACATCAAATTTTGCTGCTATAAACTAAAATAACCACATTTTAGACCCATTTGCAGGTAAGAAGCTTGTTTAAGAGAAATTTAGAAAAAAAAATGTTTAATGGAAGACATGACACACACTCTGTCCTATTTGTATCACTCACCATCTACCAGCTTTTTTTTTATGTAACTGTGGCCTTAGCATTTGCTTATCTACCTTTCAATGCATTAAGCTTCTGTGTTTGAATGCACTTAACCTCAATTGCATCAGTTATAAAGCATCTGCAAGCCATAAACACTTAACAGGGGTACAGGTTGGAATTGTTTGAATGCATCTGCCAAACAGCTAAATAATGAGGTGAAATAGCTTTCTGGTTTCTTTAATGAACTTGTGATCAGCAGAATGATGTCTAAGCCTTGGCATAAGACTGGGGTACCTGGCATCTAGCCTTTATTTATTTTTTTCTGGAATGATATCCAAGGTTGTTGGAGACACGTAAAACTAAAATTATTTCGCTTTTGCAGGCTCAAAGGCACAGAAATGGACTCAGTCTATCTCCGGGAAAACCTTAAGTTATCGTCTTTGCGCTGATCAAAGCAAGAGCGCTACGCTAAACTGTCTGTTCCCTTCATGTTACCACATGATTAGCACGGTAAGGTTTTATCTCTGTTCTTCTCTCCGACAGAATCACTTCAAAAAAATGACTGTTATT
The DNA here is from genome assembly GCA_015164015.2 of Brevimyrus niger. NCBI lineage: Eukaryota > Metazoa > Chordata > Actinopteri > Osteoglossiformes > Mormyridae > Brevimyrus > Brevimyrus niger. The sequence continues at coordinate 4,983,737 of JAABNY020000119.1, read as the reverse complement.
CCACTCTTATGTCCTACCCTGCACAGAAATGTGAGAGCATTAGAGTCTACATTTTTTCTTTACTTTTGAGAGAGGCCATTTTTTTGTCTGGAGTATTTCCTTACCAAATAATCTTGTTATCAATAAAAGTATTCATACTACAAACGTACCCCGAGACAAATCATCGACACAGTCCCGTACCAGGCAAACCTTATTGTTGCAGGACAACAACATCAAGGTTTTTCACATTATAGGTCCAAAGTGAAGCTGACAGACTGACAGTAAGGTTTTTGGCAGGTCTGGGTCACGGTGACCCCCGCCCCCCCCCAAAGCACTGTTACAGCACAGCTGAGAGCTCAGTCCCAAATGTGCTTCGGGGGAAAACAATAAACGAGTCAAAACGCTAAAAATTATTTTTAAACAATGCTCACAGCTAAAATGGAAATGCATCCCCCTCACCCCCCCTCCCCACCGGGGTAGATTACTGACTGTTATATTGCATTCTATATACCGGAAAATTCCACACACACAGCAAGATGTCATATTAGGGGGACATCTGAAGACGTCACGTTTCAGATCAGGATCACTGGGTTTCGGGGATTACAGAGATCAGAGGGTGATCACTGGGTTATCATTACAGAGAGAAGTTAAGTAAAATGTCATTCATTTTGCCGCTTAGCAGACCCTGCCTGACAACCTACATACAAGTTCTGTACGTTTCACCTGCTAAAGCGCTACGCTCAAGGGCACAGCAGCAAAGCTGCTTCCAGAACTTCAGCCAGCGCCACAACTCCCTGTCTGTTTCAGTCGATACGCCTTTAATGGGCCCCGCTGAAATGAGGGTGTTCTAAAAACCACAGACGGCGATCGCGACGGCACAATATTTACCTATATATTTTATATCTGGTTGTAAATCCTTGGCGGAATCTTTCCACAAAGGAGAGGTAACTCCGAGAGTGGTGGAAAGGCCCGCGGTCCGAGATGAGCCAGTCAAATTGCTTGGAGACATGTTGCTCGGCAGCAGATGGGTCCTGGCGGGAAGACTGAACTGTTATATGGTCCCATATAAACAGGAAGCAGATGACCTCAATAAACCTCCAGTTCATGCTTTTCCTTCAGCCGCTCTCTGCTCATTCTCGCTCCATTCTGTGGAGACCTGTAGGGGGCGATAGATGAAGAAAACAAACACACTCAGTCCATTTAAATAAATAAGAAGAAAAGAACTCATAATAAAATTAGCTAATTATGTGACGCTGACTAACGAGGCAGTGTTCTCTCGCTCTGCGACGGCACACGCGCCGTCTCAAAAGCACTTGGTCCCAGAATCCTCAGGCTGTTATCAGGTCCAGATTGCAGCTGTCCATACTAACAAGGAGCATTGCCCTTTGTAGATGAAAATGAATCGGCACCCAGGACGAGCGCTCTTCACTTTTTATAAACTAATTGGTTCCATGATAAGATCAGACAAGGTTAAGAGCCTGGTTTATCATACGTTACAGCATCAGGCTAGTCAGAAAGACCAACGATAAACTGCACCGCTTCATTGTTTATTGGACCCAGACGCAGCTTTCAATGACAGACTCACCAATAATGTTGAATTATTTCATAGGAAAATATATCACGTATTTACCCAAAACAAACAATATTTGTCATGTAGAGCTGAAAAAAAATATTTCTAACTGGATTGGGATCTCACCAAACCTGCTAAATGTTTTGCCTTCTTACCGGGAAAGCTTCCCATATGGTAAACATTTCATTTCAATGCAGCTTCCATAAAGATATCCAGTTGAGCAGTGCTCCCAATCCGGTCCCCAGTGACACACAGACAGTCCATGTTTTTGCACCCTCCCAACTCCCTGCCAGACAGTGCAGATTTTTAGGAAAGGTGGGAGAGACCAAAAACATGGACTATCTGTGGGTCCCCGAGGATCGGATTGGGAAACACTGCCGTAATGGATCACAGTAAGCCCAGAGTCTGTTCCAGGTAGCGTAGCATATGAGACAGGGGACGCCAATACAAAACCCATACAAACAAAGGAAGAATGTGGAAGCTCCACAAGCACACGGAGAAAGAGCTAGGATACAAATCTCCACCCAGTCCTGGAGCTGTAAGGCTACGGCCAACCCACTGAGCCACCATGCTCGTCCTTAGTAAGCATTTCATGTATGAAATAAACCACAATACTGCCCACTGCATACAAAATGAACGACCATATAAAGCGTGCCCATCTTCAGCTACATGCCATCTCATGCGCATAACAGTGGAATGCAACAATGAGCACAGAGTTTTAGTCTAGCGTTGCAAATCTGCTTCTCCTTGCTGTGAGAGGATCTATAGTCGTGACTTCTAGTATTCAACAGCCTTCTTTTTCAGTGTTTTGCATAAACTCAGAGCTCGTGTGCGGCGATAACAGCCCGTTAGCTATTCAGTATCTTGTGCGTGCGCCTGCTGACTTGCATTATTTATAATCAAAGCAGCCCACAACACATGAGCACAATCCTGCAGTGAGTACCTCATATAGCCATCGTTTGGCCCAGGAAAGTTTCAATGCCAAACCAAATTAGACACCAATTATTCATCAAAGTGCATTGTGACATAATACTCTTATGTGCTGCATTATACATTATAGAGGGGCTCTGTGATCCTGATTTGCCGGAGGAGTTTTACCCTGTATCTACCCACAGTGATAAGGGAGCCATTTTCGACTATAATTGCATTTAAGAACTTTGGCCTCTAGCTTCTGAACACCAATATTATGGCATTAAATTAGTACTGCTGTGTGCAGAAATGATTTCTTTTTTTCATGCTTTATTGGGGGAAAAAGTTACAACGCAGCCAAAAAGCCAGAAAAAAAATTTATGGCACTAAGCCATAATATTACCGAAATATAAATCACGGCAAAAGATAATTCGCCAGTGATATCCATTGAGAACACCAGTGGTCACCCACTAACATGAGTCTTTAAACTCCTTAAAATGGATAGCAAACTGAACAACAATTTGACCAAGGTCTTTTGTTCAAAGTGTTAGCTGAATTTTGCTAAGTTCACTGAACTTCAGTTTAAAGTTTAAAGACATACAAAACAATGCTAATTAGGGTTTTCGTTGCTGGTAACGTAATAAGAAGTGTCAGCTGGAAAGACATTGTACTGTAACAGTATTAACTAAGGAAAAAGGTGAAGGTGCCCCCTGCATTTTCACTGCAGCTGTTTCCTGACCTGCAATTCATCACCGATGTTAGGAGTCATCGTGATATATATTTATTAGCTTTACATACAACCATATGTTTTGGGTGATTATTTAAGCATCCTCAACCCGCCGGCAGATTTCAATGGACAGACTAACTGATCCGGGGCACAAACAAAGGCAGCAGAGACAATGACAGATCTGAGGCAAAATAATTAAATGGGAATCCCATTTTAAATAATTAACTTAAGCTAATGAGGCTGGCTGTCAGAATAGAGCAATTAGTCTAATTGAACAGAAAGGTAGGGGATTCGCAGGATCATGTTTTAGAGTATGAAGGACAGTGCAATTAAACTTCAGTTAACCTTGTTGTGTACAAGGTTTGGTGTATTTGAGGGGACAAAATGTGTTTGGTATTGGTTAATTGAATCAGTCTTTGAATTTCATTACCGCTTGATTAGCATATATTTGCATTCACACATACCGATACGCAACATGTTACGCAGTCACTTAATCACTAAATTATATATACCTATCACATAAACACATAAACATACAATAATTAAAGACATTAAGTGATACTAGTGCAGAAAATTCATTTAATTCCATAGCTTGCACTGCGTATTTTTTATTGAAACCTAAGTCCTCCCACAGACAGTAGAAAAACTAAACCATAGTAAAAATTAGTTGCTATTAGAATACCGATTTTTACCCCCCTACATCAAAGCAACGCTTCTTGCTCCACGCTTTACTCAGTATTCACTAATGTGTCTGCGGATATATTTAACAGTGTTTTTTTTTCCGGAGTAGACGTCAGTGGACGGGTAAACACAAGCCCATTTTCTGCAGACCGCCATTCATCTCATTAGTCTGAAAGCGAGAACGGGGCTGTACATATAAGAGGGTAAAAATACATGTAAATGTCATATACAACCCTTCTGATACAAATCACTCACATTAGATGACTCAACTAATGGAGGCGCGAGTGGATCACGTGACCGGAAGGGCAGGTGTTAACAGCCTCGCGCGGCGCTCTATCCCTTTAGCGCTGTAACTCGATAGCTTAAGTGGACGACTCTTAAGTGTCTGAGTGAAGGTTTGTTATGCGTGTTTAAACCCTGAGCACAAGTCGAAAACAAAACAACCCAATTTGTGTCAAATACCCGGCACATATATCACATATCTGTATTGGGTTTTGCTTCCCAGTGACTGGCTTTTTAAAATAACAGGTTACAATAAGTTATACGGTGTTGCCAACTTTGGCTAGAGTGAGATTTTCAATTCAAGACTGATCTGCACACACCTGTACATGTATGTAAGAGTTTTATTACTTTATTAATAGTTTGTAGGGTTTGCAAACTGCCCCAACACTTTAGATGTAGCTAATTTTAGGTTTATAATGGAATAAAATAGATTTGCCGTAATGTTTCTTTGCATGAGCGTGACAGTCTGAAAGCGGTTGGCGGCCCTGTTCCTGAAGATGTGCTATAGCAGTAAATTTAAAGGCTTCTTCAGTATTTTTTTATATATCAAAGGGGATAATTCTAATACGTAATAATTCAGCACTTTTGACTGCAGTTCTAATATCGCCTGAAAAAAAATTAGGATAATTAATATCTGTATATTGTATAGGACAAGCGGGCATTGAGAATGGATCTATGGGTTGAATATAACACATGTACTACATTTAGGCTGCAAATCACACATTTTAAAATATTTTATAGCTCATGATCATTTATGAGAAATATAGAGCAATTTCATAAAAGTGTTTAAAGGGGCAGTTCACCCCAAAACTGAAAAGGGATGTTTTAGAGGGACTTCAGTGCTGTCCATCCATCTGGGCTGTTCTGCTGGAAGCTTCCTACTTTTGGAGCTATTGGCGAATGAATGGGAATCATTCCGTGGTGATTAAAGAGCCAGATAATCCAGACTTTGTCCTGAGCAGTTTAATGTAAGAACTATTCCCTTCTCCCAAACTCTGCACATCACTCGTATCACTGTGCTGAAGATATAAGTATGAGCGATATCTGTGATACAAGTGGTGTGTGGATAGCATTAAAAAAAAAAAAAAAAATA
>JAABNY020000119.1:4945742-4971503 GCA_015164015.2 Brevimyrus niger | reverse complement strand
GAGCACTGCCATGTGAGTGTAGGGCACTGCCATGTGAGTGTGCCCCAGTCGAGTGTAGGGCACTGCCATGTGAGTGTGCCCCAGTCGAGTGTAGGGCACTGCCATGTGAGTGTGCCCCAGCCGAGCGTAGGGAACTGCCATGTGAGTGTAGGGCACTGCCATGTGAGTGTGCCCCAGTCGAGTGTAGAGCACTGCCATGTGAGTGTGCCCCAGCCGAGCGTAGGGAACTGCCATGTGAGTGTAGGGAACTGCCATGTGAGTGTGCCCCAGCTCATCTCGGCCATTTGGGACACTTCCCAGCAGAAAATAGCATAATAAAAAAGCTCTGCTTAAAAACTCAAGATGAAGAAACATATTGGTGGGGTGGCAATGGTGGAGGGTGATACGTTTGATGTGAGTGTTGGCATTGGTGTTTAATGCCCCTGATCTTAAAAAAATGTCTTAAAATAGACTCATCCTGACCCCTTGCCTTTAAAATGTTTGCTCCAGAACTCAGCACTCCCCGGAGCTCAATCATCTTTTTATATCCTTCAAACGCAGACCATGGGGAGGATATATCCATTTACAAAGTACTACAAGGTGCACCATACTCCCCAAATAACACAAAGAGTTATATAAAAATGCTCATGTAAAATTCATAACACATAGAGTTTAGCTAAGATGCTCTTTATCCATGGCAACAAACACTAAACAAATCCTTGTTTAACGTTTCCCGAAAGGGGAAGTCGGTTCCTCTTAAATTATTCACCGACCAGATTTCCAGACTTGCTCTCAGTGCCGCCAGAAAAAGGGGTAAGGATGAAATGCCGCAGAGCAGGGCACGCGGCGGCTTTTCACACAAGCTTCTGGATGTTTCTGAGAGGTCCACACACAAGGACATATCATCAATGGGTCAAGATCGTAGCCAGAGTCAGTTGACACCAACGTGATGCGTGATTTAAGGTGTTTTGGCGTCTGACAGGGAGATTTTTCATCTTTATAAGGGTTAATAAGCACCTTAGGGAGGTCTTTGCTTACGTCTGTGTGCACTACTGTATAATTCAGTAAAGATCTGCCTCCTGAACTGATGGGCGTACATGCTGGCATATCTATCACAAAGCTTCTTACAGGGAAAATGTGGGTATGTGTGATGTCTCGCCCACTGGACAGACAGAACTTGGTCCTCTAGGGTCCCTCAGCTTTCATGGACCAGTGAAGATCTTGGAGGAGGTGGAGATGGGGGTAAAACGGAAGCATGAAGGGACTGCAGGGGTAAGAGGGACCTCCTGTTTTAGATTCAGACAAATCACCTCGCATCATGAAACTGTGTAAAGACTGTCCACGAACTCAGAGAAATGTAGTCAGTAGTGTGGGTGCAGTGAGGGTGGAGTGAGCATCTGCTGCAAGGTGGAGCAAAGGTGTTTTATGGTGATAGGCAAAACCTAACTTGCTTCACTTAGTTTGTATAGCAGGTTCTCTGGAAATTCCCAAACCCCTGTCTGACGATTTGTGTAAGACGTCTAAAACTGTAAGGGTTTTGTCATTCACATCGGGGTTCACGAGTCTTCAAGGGGTTCTAAAAAGACTCTAGAGCAGGAGGAACACTTTGAGTGGGGACTTTTATTATTGAGCAGATGCAGAATAATAAGTCTGTAAGTCAAAAGCTGCATTTGGACAATGACAAAATAAAGACGTGCATTTTGATGCCGGGAAGGAAAAGAACTCATAATATTTAGGCAAGTAATGATGAAGCCCAGGTTCTTAAGCCTATTGCAATCCCAGTCTACCAAAGATGGGGAACATGAGTAAAGATCTTTCCTAACGCCAGTATTACTTCATCATTTGCCCTTGGAGCCCAATGTAAATGTACCCTACAGGGAATGCCCTCCACAGAGCTTCTGAAGATGAATATACAAATCTTTGACAGACGATGTTTTAAACCTTTTTCCCCCCCTAAAAGGGCAATTACACATTACTTGTGCATAGCAAACAAGTAAAGTCACTTGTTTTTTGTGTTTTTAACATAATGCTATTTAATTAGTTGGTATTTACTGTATGCCTGACAGTTGCAATTCATTTATTTTAAAGAATAACATAAAACAACGACATAGGAGACTGATGACGATCATTAGAAAAATGGAACTGTAGTCAAAGTGTCCCCAGATGTAACATAATGAGATCAGTAAGTTACACATAGGAAAAGAGGAAAAATCCACAAAGAGTGATCATGCAGCCTGTATCTTAGTAGTACGACGTGACATTAAATACACAGGAGCGTAGTTAGAAATTCTGTCCCCCCACCTTGAGCTTGAGCAAGTGAGCGAGGAGTCCCCACCGGCAGATTCTGGGGCCCCTATGAAGAGCCAGGCACCCTAAATCTGCTCGAGCATCCATGTCCTCCCACATCCCTGACGCTATATGATGGATGTCATGAATTCGTTGGCGAAGCAAGGCTCCGAAAACTCACCGAGGCCGGGATTATAACGCGCTGTCAATCACCGAATGGATTAAACCACTTCCCTGTGGATTAAAACCCCCCGGCGAGTGACAGGGCATGTTGATTTTACACAGTGTGGCTCTGGAAGCCTATCATTATTACTATGTACCAGAGAAGTGCATACATACATATAAAAATGAAAATGTGGGGGAATCACATTTTCTGTAAGATTAATGATGGGGAGACAGGAGAGGTGATATCGCTCATGCTTGGTCAGTTTTTTTTTTCTCCTCCCACAAGAAACAACAGAATGAGGCTGGAATCTGAATCACGGGGCAGGTTTCGATTTTCATTCTTGAACTGAAACTAATATGAAATACATTCTGGGCATATACAGTCCTTCTTGGAAGATTTTATTGAGTGGGGGGGGAGAGAAATTTTTTTTTTTTGGGGGGGGGGGTTCACACCCATAATTTTTCTATGCTAGGTGTCTGGTACACTGTTATTACTGTACTCCACAAATCATGGTGTTCATATATTCCTAACCGATTTAAGCTCAAGGACTTTTAAATAGACAGCAAAGCTGCACTGGATAAGTGGTATAGAAAATGGATAGATGAATGGACTTTTAAATACCCCTTTTAGCGAGCAGACGCTTAATGGGCGACTACTTTGAACCGCCGTTTCTCCTTTTAAATGCATTGCGATTTTAAAAAGCGACGCCGGAGTCTCCGCTGCTCTTTGTCGGAAATTTAAAACGAGTCTGTCACACGTGCCGCCGGCCGCTGTTTCCGGAACATTTTCCACTGAGAACCGGCGACGGGGCTGCGTCCGCCCTGTGTGAGGGATCACGGAGGCGCAGACCGGGCGACGGGGGGGGGGGCGCTAAGGTCGGTCGGGGGCTTTTCATCCTCAATGTTTTCGACATCAGTTCTCCTCTGTTCCCGGCACTGCATAATAGAACCACAGCAGGGGAAGAAAAATTGCCCATCCATCTGCAATGCATTCAGACGGTAATTAAAAGCACAGATTACTAAACCTCCTGAAGCAGAACCACGGACATTTTAAGATACAGAATTCATCACTGCTTGTTTTTTTTATTTTTCATTTTCTCTTCGTATAATTTTTCCGAGTGGAAACCATAGAACCCACATGAAAACCATGGAAGCTGTAAGGAACGTGACATTGTGTAGCTCCGTAGGGTAGGAGCCTGGTCCAGAAGCTCATTGGTTTGAATCTTCTGCCTTGTAGTCAAAGCTCTGTTGGGATATTCATCAAAGGCCCTTAACTCAAAAAACAGCTCTAGAAACACAGGGGAAAAAAAATGGCTGACCTGGTGCTCTGACCCCAAGCATCGCTCCTACATCTGAGGCTCATAGTGACATAATGGGATGCATGAACGTTTAATTTCATTATACTCACTAGCTGTACAATAACAATAAAGGTGTTCTATTCCATTCTGAACTCCGCACACATAGGACCAGGTGTGGGATTTGAATCCGCAAACCTGGAGGTGTGATGTGTCGGAGCTGCCTACTGAGCCTCCCCAGTGAAGCAATATGGCTCTAAAAAGCTGTTCATCCATATGATCACAGTTGGGGGGGGCGGGTGATCAACAGGCACAGGTCTCGATTGTAAAAATATCATAAATTGAACGTGCCTTTAATTAGCTGTCACTAGTTTATTGTTACTTGAAAAGCATCAGCAAATTGGCCAAGTGAGGAAGGCAGTTTATGGTGCAGGTCCCATGGGCCAAGAGGCCTCTTCTTCTGATTATAAGCTGCTGGACAGGCTCATGCCTTTTTAAATGATGTCTGTCTGGATTCCCCGTCCTGATTTCCCAGCATTTCCATTACGGCTGAGTAGAGAAATCAGCCGGCGATGGTGAAGTGGCCTCCGCTCCATCCTCATCTGCTCATATTGATTGTAAATACACACTGTGTTTCCTGTTCTGACTGATGTCAGTCTATGTTCCAGAATCGAACGGCACGTTCTGGACAGGCCGCAGCCAGAAATAAATTTTGTGAGGGGTGGGGGTCCAGCTAATGGACTGTTCTTCGTAGATAAGGAGATTGCCCCCCTTCGTAGAATTTTGCTGACGTGAGGGTTCAAAATCATAATTTTACTACCAGGCCACATTCCTAATCAGTAGCAATAATCGTATTTATTTCACATGGTAGTGCCCTATTTTTTATTTTCTTTTGGGGGGGGGGGGCTTTCAGACCTTTGATTTGCTATGTGGCTATGAGCTTGGTCTTGGGGGTTGTGTTAAAGTCCAGCCGGCCTCGCTCCATGGCAAATCAACACCTAGACATCTAGCGAGTCAGGTGATCGACTCCAACAGTATACATAAAATCAAGTACTGTCAGCGAACTTCACATTGTCTGAATTGGCAATAAGGACCAGGCAATCGGGTCTCTTTTGACAGCCAAATAACAGAACATGGTGCGTTACCCAGTTTGCAAGGAGGAAGGGGAGGGCAACTAATATAACACAAGGGCTCAGATTAGTTGCTACTGTAGCCTAAAAAATACAAAGTAAAAAATGAAAAGCTTCACACAGTGGTAAACATTTTAACACATCGGCATCAGTGCAATGTGTCAATATTGGTCGATGCTGGTTCAAATTTAGCAATAATACAGCTAAAGGCATGACTACTAACATAATGTAGATGACTGCATTGGTACACCTGCATGTGCTATAGGAATTTGTATTGGCAGTATTAGTATTATTGGGGTATTAGTGCATACTTCAGAGGCTCACTATACTCACCCAAGTCAGGGCGACTTTCTCGATGTCCCACTGCCTACATTATATGAAAACATTCATGAGATCTTATTAAGTAACGTCACTAACGTCAATTTCACTCTTGATTTATGGAGCTCAGAGTTTATCTGGTTATCAGAAATAATAAAATCAGACAAAAACATATTAGTTATAGGTACTAACCAAAATGATCACAACTACCACTATTGGTATCATGAGTGCTTCAATCTGGAAAGTTCATGATGTTTGCAGATAAATTAACATTACGTAGGCTAAAAAACGCAGTGTGTTTACATTATGCTATTTCCAGTCAGACCTTCTGCTTTTTGTAATTACCGTATTTTTGTGAATAATCCACTTTCTTAACTGCTATTGAGCAGGATAGGCTGATTTATAGATTTTTCTTTACGAGAAATGAGATTATACATTCCCAATAATTAGAATTAAGTGAGCATGGTATCATTTAATTGGAATTAACAGAAAGCCTTATCAAACAGCTACACCTAGATCCTCACTAACCAGAAGCTTACAGTCGCACACAAGAACCACTGTGCCTCCTGGTGGATTCACAAAATAGCATCCCCCCCCCCCAAGATAATTAAAAAAATGAAGGAGTTTTAGGTCACACTGTTACATCAAAATTACACTGTGCAGTATGACACAGGGCTATGTGTAAGGTTGTAGGCGACTGTTAAAACAACAACAAACGACCGTTATAAAAACAAACAGGAACAGGATCAATAAAAAAAAAAATCAAAACGGTCTGTAAAACTGTCCTCTGGAGCTTAGAAACAGAAAATAAGGTAACATTAGTGACACGGCTGTACATCACATAATCCATTACAGAAAAACATCAAAGGCGCTTTAATATATTGATTAAACTTATTACTTGTATGTAACATCTGTCCATGCCCTGGAATCTGAATAAACTATGCCACATTATTTAGCGTGATTATTGCGTCATTTCATACTTAGCTAGTATTGGACTTTCTTGTTCTACTGTTATAGCAAATCCTTATGGAGCAGTTCAAGTGATTACCATTTTGACCTAAATATCGTATATTTGAATGTCATGCTTTCCTCTGAGGGGTACTATTCCGAGCCCTCTCATATCAAAGCAAAGATGAGCTTTCAGAGGGAGCAGGATTTCGAGACATTTCTCTAGCGCAATGCTTTCGTGAAAAATGTAGCTGCCTATCACCCAGTACTGATTGGGCGGCATTAATCCTCGACAGCGCGACACAGTTTGGCGACGGGGTCACCTTAGACCCGCGGTCCTCCCTTGCTCCATCATCCCTAATGTCCTGAGGGGACCGAAACAGCTTTAAAAGACGTTTCCCTATTACACAACTGAGTCACAACAAGATGAAAGAATGACTGTGTGTTTTGCAACAGAGGGACGGGGAGAAAATAAGGTTTGTTAATTAATGCCAAAATAAAATAGACAAATTCTAGTTCAGCCTGGTGGAACCATGAAAAAGCAAGGGAATGGTGATGGCCTGTGTATCACTTACTATTGACTAAAAACAAAACAAAAAATCCAGAGCAGCACCTATGACCTGTCCATTCAGACGTTTCTTTTTTCAACTGGGAACCAAAAACCAGGTTGACCAGCAACAGGATCGAAAACAATCAAAAGCGTAATGCGATGCTAAAATATCTGGAACACTCAAAGCATACAGACATTTGGGTCAACAAACAAATGAGATGAAAATGATTATCTGGCCGCCTGATTAACTTATTAAAAATTCCTAATGTGACTACAGAGCCTGTATCTGAATTTTAAAATCCAAAATATTCAGTCAGTGCTGGAACCACACACACACATACACACACACATTATTAAACAACACATACTTTCCGAAAGATAGTAAATTATAATAATTATTTTTATGATTAACCTTTACAACGAAATTGACATTAATTCATAAAAATGTCACAGAACGTAGTCGATTCAATGTTCAGGTTTGTAACACTTTCAATAACAGGGGGTCAGCGAGCTACACTCTTTAATCAAATGTCAGCTCTCCAGAGTACCGGTCGCAATTTATAGTCGTCCACTACGTTTTTACTGAATCAATGCCACGCTCGGTGTGAACGAATGCGACGTATTTCTGCAACGGCCCCCATGGCAACACGTTCCAAGGAGCGTAGAATCTGGACCTTGTTCAACATTCGGTGCATACTTTTAACGGGAAAGCGATAGTGAGTGTATATGCAGATGGTTTACAATGTGATGGTATATGTAATATACAGCTCAATGAATTTGCCAAAAGCAGATGCCGGGTGAACGGACTAGTGCGGTTTCAATGGGCCAGTAGCGTAATGGGCCTCTTGGCGGACATCTGTGGGTCGTAAAGAATGATATCACCCCTTGGAATCTCTCACAGGACTTCTTGCACGGGCAACCTGAGCAGTTGGTCGACGGCCTCTCGTCGTAAATTTCAGCTGCTGCGAAACTCTGCTCGGTTCCATCTGGGGAAAGGTCGGGGCGCAGCGTGTCATTCGAGTCTCGTGGCAACGCACGACCCCAGCCTCCCTGGCTGTCCCGTCCATCAACGATAGGCATCAGTGTAACGGGATGCACTGCCTGCGACAGATGGACAGTCTCCCCCCGGGATTAGTTACACAATCTTTTGGGCGGCATGGTAACCATTGGAGAAGATTCTGGATAGAACCTTAATGCCGCGTGGCCAGAAAGCTCCGGCGTCTCAATGATCCTGCCTTGGCTTTACTATAGAGCCAAATAGCAAGACCGCCTTGTACGCTCCTTTCGATGGTGAGGAATCCCCTTGCTTTGTTATGTGTCCCATATTACCTTTATTTTGTAACTATATATAAATGAGTAAGAATGAGCAAAACATCTCAACAGGAAGATGGCCATTTTTGTTTGATGTCCTGTCGGGCGTACAGCCCACGTTAGCGCCTATGCTACAGGTTCCAGATGATCGCAGGCTTGAATGGAAAACTGACTCCTGACTTTCAAAGGATGAATGGAAGGGTGGATCTCGGATGAATCCCCACTGATTATTCAATTATGTGCGCTGTCTTAGGCGAGGCCACCTGAATAGGGACACAGAGGTTGCACTCCGCCTACGAGAACCGAACACAGCACAAACAATGATGAGATAAAGCTTAGTGAGCTCAGGGTAGATTGAGACATGTATCTGCTGTAATACATAGCAGAAGAAGCTGGTCGCGTGACGGTGTTCCCTTTAGAAACGTGTGAAAAGCTTTTGTGGGATCATGGGATTAATGTGTGAGAGGCCTTTATAATGCTCACTTTCACTGTTTCCTTTTCTCTGTGCCGTGTGCTTGTGAGTACCGTGTAATATAATGAATTAGGTCAGGATCGTTTCCCTTTCTTTATTTCCCTAAAAGGTTAAATTCATTACATGGATCCCTGATAAGGACCAGAGAGCTTCTAACAATTAAAACCAGGCTGAAATAGTGCAGAAACTGTATCTGAGTGACGCCTTCTAGTCTCAGTTTTGAGTTAGCTATGTATCAATGGGATTTTGCCCCACAGACTTCTGAATTCTTTAAATACGTACCAGTGGTTTCTCATTAGCTGAGAGAGAATTTCTTCAAAGCAGCAAATTATGCTCCTCGATTAAATATTTACGGATCAACCGTAGCCGTAAAAGACGCTCTGGTGTTTCGGCAGCAGTGAAGTAGAGATCTACACTGTTTACAAAGCTACCTTTAAGGATGTCATATTTGCAAATGCCGAGAGGGCTGTTACCAAAGCAGTTTTGAGGGATCATCATGATCAATGATACGGCGATGGCCTGTTGGCACTTAATTGGGATAGGTCTCCATTAGGAAAAGGCTCAATGAGGACACCCAAGGCTTGCCATATGAGAGGATGGCTACAGAGCGGACAGGACCATGGGAGGTAAATGCTTGAACTGGACGCATGGGTATGATTCAGTACCTGGCACGCTCCCACAACATATGGACCACGGAAGGACAGAGGCGCCCATTTGGAAATGGGGCCTTTGTCAATCCATCCCACTTAAGTGATGAGGTGACGTGAAGGGCAAGTCAAGCCAGTCATGCTAAAGAAAACACAGCCGGGGAGGGGGGCAGGGAGAGTGGTGTATAAGGGCAGAGCATCATTGCTTTTCCACTACAGCTTGCCACCGGGGCGGGACGATTTGCTCACTCTCGAGCGACGAGCGAACTCCTTTTCGTTGGTTTAATTTTGCAATTCCTGGCACCCACTTCGCTGGGGAGGGCTGTGACAGTGGCGGAGAAATGCCAGCTGGCAGGGTCCCCTCCCCCGTCAGGTTGCTATTGTTTATTAATGATCTCAACAGTCTCCTTGGACTGGTGCGAGGGCAACCCAGCTGGCAGTCCTGCTGTATTATCAACATGGGGGGGCTCTCCGAGTCCCGTCCCCCGTGTTCAAGCTCACCTGCACGAAGGCAGCTCGGATCCAGAGACGTCCACTTCACGTTACCCCATTGTTCAATTCGAATGTTTCATTTGTGAATTGCATGACACTGAAAGGGCGTCACCAGCCCACCACTACTGGAAGTTCACGAGCATAGCCAATCAGCAGGACTATGTCAGCATATCAGTGACAAAGCTATAGTGCGACAGACACCATGGCGTTTCTGGCAGTTTGAACAGGAATTAATTTTAAGACAAAACATTGTTCCCACCACAATCATACCTGCAGCATTTTTGCATCTGTCACCTCTTATTTTTATGTTAAATATACCAAAACATTTTTCGACAAAGATTAAATATGGTGATAAAATGCTAATAAAACCTTGATATATGTATAAATATAATGTTTCTCTTGTCCTAATTGTGGCACTACATGCCAAAAACTGCATTTATTCAGTTACATTTGTACAACTTACTTTGTATGACTATAATTCAATGAGAATGAATGTAAAAAGACAAAAATTTTACCTAATGAAGATATTTATACCATGATTGCCTTTTAAATCTTTAAAAAACCTCTGAAAAGATTACAAAGCCATATCTCCATAAGTCTAAGACAGATTAGAATAACAGAATACACTTCAAGCAAAAATGTATTAAAAATATATCTAATGACAGGGTACTTAGCTTACTTTTCAGTGGTTAAGGTAACTATATGATTCTGATGGATGCTGCAGGCTAGTTGCAAATGCAAATTTCCTCTGTGATAAGTAAGGCAGGTGTTGCACATCATGTGCATCCATAACTCCTGTTCAGTGGAACTGCAACAGGACATGACTGCAATAAATTATCGTATTTTAGTCCACATTCCAGCATGCTCAATCATCTAGGGTAGAACTCTCAAAATATTGCTTTCCTTTGTGTTTTTTCCTTTCTTATCTACTTACATAACATTTGATCACTTGTATCAAATCACCGAAGGTAATCCGAGCGTCTGATTGTTGAGGCACATATGCAAGAGTCCTTAAAACCTCGAACTCTGCTTGCTGTTGTGCGTTAGTACTGTTGAACTAAATATGAACAACATCACCCCATAAATCTACCTATAAAAGAACACTCACCATTGATAGCTCTCTTCTGCAGGAGTTGTACAGGTTAAATAAACAGACTTGAATGACAGTAACCTAATAGCTGTTAGTTCTAGCTCTAGAATGGGTTTGGCTCTTGTACCACTGAGTGATTTAATTGACTTGCATTGCTTCAATAATATATCCTGCATGAAAAGTGGGTAAGACATTTTTTTTCCAGACATTGCTTTTGTTAAATATATCAAGCATTCAAGTGGTAATTTTTCCAAAAATAAACAGATTTTTTTTTTGCTTTCATTCATATCCAGCACAAAAAGCTACCCACTAAACAGATACATTCTGAAAGTGCAAACCAAGTTCATCTTTGATCTCAAGGCTGCAGTAACCTGAAGATTGAGAGGTGAGTCATATTTTGCAGATTCACAACTGACATCTATGCCTTTGTTACCACCCCTGAGGGTTATGCAGGTCTGTGAATGACCAGTTATTGTCTATACTCATTTAGCAGATTTCAAATTTTCATTAAATCCAAGTGAAGGGTCATTACATTTTTTTGACAGGCACTTCTCTTGACACCTATAGCTGCTGTCAGATATTGTATGTTTCTATGCTGAAGGATGACTAAAGGTTTTCACATACAGATATTTTGTATATAAAGATGTAGGACTAAGCAATAGAGTACATACAGAAATGTATCATTCCAAAATATGTTTTTATAGAATTCTTAATTGTATTATATCATTACAGATATCATTCATGTTTTTTATGAAAATAAATCATAATACATGCATTTAAAAATCTGTAGGAGAATATATTAAATGTTGAGTTAAATTCTTAACTCATTAAATGATTTGAATGTATTTAATATATGTAATATTAAATTATTTGAATGTAAGAATAATCATGGATATTTGTTTTATAAGTAAATATATATGTGGGAATAGTTCTTGTAGTAATGCTCAAACAATGGACGAAAAACAATAGATATATAATTATGATCTTGTCACTGAATTTGGAACAGGATATAGTCACAACTCTTGGCTGACAGCTTGTGTCTCAGAAAGAATAAAAAACAAAACATGCAAGTAAAGCCATACCAAAAAAAAAAAAAAAAGATTTGTCTGTCTCTTTGTCTGGCTTTGTCAGGCTGATGAAGCTATTGTCTTGAGAGAAAAAACAAAAACACAAAATGTTCAAGGAAGAAACACAGTTTTCCAAAAGTTTGGTTAACAGCGCCTGTGTTCATGTTGAGAAAATGTATTTTGGTAAAGGTATTCATTCTTTTTATGACGAAAATATGAAAAAGAAAGCAGTAGCTTCATTCCTCCAGTCAGTAGAGGTCAGTAGTTGATATCATGTACAATCCAGTCACTACTCAATGGTCCAGCATATGCCCAAATGCATGAAAGAGCCATTGATAAATACTGATGTACTAAAGAGGGTCATTTTCTTATTAACCAAGCCACACAGAACATGTTCAGGCCCTAAAATGGTAGCAACCATTGGAGCTGTGAAGATTCTATATTATTTTACAGAACCAAAGGGAAAATATTTTAATTATGAGCATAATGTCCTGGAAATAAGTATGAATCCTTTGTGACAATATGGTAATTATGGCCTGAGCATAAGTTCAAAAACTTCACTGAAATAAGCATGACTTTACTGTGGAGATTTGGTCCACACTGGGGGTATTTTGCCGCTGATGCATAAAGCTTGTCTTCATTAACTTCATTCACTGTCTGGCACCCAAAACACAATTTGCATATTGCCCTAGCACAATAACTCATTGAACTGTTACTCTCTCAACAGACAGTATAAATATCGACAAGTTCAATCTATGTAAAGATATGTCGGTAAAGCCAACACCCTTTTTCAACATACTACAGCATAAATGCATTGTGACCCTTTCCAATTGATTATACAAATTACAGAATGTTAGAGCAACATCATGAGCAGGTACTTGTATTACTAAAGTAAATCTGTTGCTTTGGAAGTAACAAAACAATTAAGGTATGGAATGTGTGTGTGTATGTGTGTGTTGATTAAAATGAACATGGTCTCCACAAATATTCAACTAAATTCAATTGTCATTCATTTCCAAGATGAGACAATATATACATTTTTCAGGTGGTCTTTCATTCTCACTGAGAAGCTCATGGAGATTCTTCTTCAGCTGAGGCATAGGTGTCATTTTAGGTTAAGGTGTTTGTGTCATGAAAATTAAAGCCACGTGATTTTTTTTTAATCTTTAAGACTAGATAGTACAGTAGCAATTAAAACATTGAGCCAAATATTATTTCATATACATTGATGGAAGAAATGTATTAAAGAAAATAAAATGAACTTTATAAGACTAAAATCCTGCGTGGCCATTATTGAAATGGCTCTATATAGTTTAATGACACATTCAATTAGTTTGTTGTTAATTGTAAATTCAAAAAGAAACGGTGAATGCCGCGAGCTCCCCCTACAGGTACATACGTTCTAGTTTACCTAAATTGTTTGAATACATTTATATATCTAAAAATAATATAAATTGTAACGTTTATAGATATGTAATCACACTATCGTGTTTTAGTAACATTCAATCTGTCGTGTTACTCTGTATCATGTAATAATGGATACTACGATATTGCGTTTTTTGGTTGGATAGCAGTTCTTTTTCACATTGTCTTTCACATCTATCCATCTATCTATCTATATATCCATCTCATGCACTTACACAAATCATCGGCCATTGATCAGTATATAAATGACAACATTGACATCGTGAGCGAAGTTCCCTGGTTAATGCACAGGGACACGTAAACTTCTTTACTGCGTGGCCAATGTACTATGCATTTTGAGAAATACGCCGTTAAACCCAAGTACGGAAGAAAGGAAGGATAAAACGGAAGAATATTGGAATATTTTAGTTAATGCTGGCAATGTCAGGAGGGTATTACGAAGGCGCATTGTTATCGTACGCACACCACGTTTCGGGTACTGAGTTTGTAGTCATCAGTCTGATTGATTGAGGATCACCCCATGCGTACATGGGGGCGATTCATTTTCTTGAAATGTAGCCCCGGTTTCTTTTCAAACAGTAAGTGATTCATTACCACCTTGGACAAGAGTGCAACTTCAACAAACACCATCCCAGAGCTTAGCAGATGCACGGATGTGGGTGCTTGTCAAAATAAATGTTGCAATGTAGCAATAACAATTTAGTCCGACTCAAACGGGCAATAAAATGTACAGATCTTCAAACCTACATAACAATCCATTGGCTTGCGAAGGGCACCGGGTATTAAACCACACGAATTGAATAATAGGTCCTCCGCAGCCAAATTTAAGTCGGTTTTTTGCTACCGGCTCTAGAGCAAATTTTTGCTGCCGCTGAGGGATGGTGTGCCGGTACGTGGTCAATAAAAGGAGACTGCGTGGACTGAAAACAGATCCGTCTGCCCTACACTCCCTCTCTCCCGATGCAGCATTTGCTAAGCACTGCTCCATTCATCCACTCTTTTTAGTGAAAGGAAAAAGAAAATACCCACCGCTCTCAGTCTACGTGTACGTTTAAAGAAGCGAAAAATAACCGGCCATGAAAGTTTGCGCCTCGAATTAACAACTCACTTTATGCAATTGCATAAGCCTGCGTATAAACTTAGGTAGGCACGAATATATGGCAATTGTTAAATACTGCAACGAATTTAAATGGAAAAAAACACACAGATATATATACATATATTATTGCTGCCTTATAAATGCAAATATTTGCAATGAAAGCATAATCTCCAACGAGGTAATAATATACTAATAGCACACCTTAAGGCGCAGATTAGACTTTACGCGGTGGAATATCACGTACGAAGGCAGCCTTACCTAAAACCGATCCTCCCCAGTTACTGGAAACCCAAGTCCCCGTTGTTTTATTCTGTTGACGGAAAACTTCTGCTGCTGGAGCATATGATCCCAGCTCTCATAGTGGCAGCCTAATCTCTGATGCTGGATTGCGGATGAGTTGGCAGTCCTTCTCATGCTCGGGGGAGAGGAGTCCTTCTCTTCGGCCGGGCTACGGGCATCGGCGTGCGGGGAGAAAGAGAGAGAGAGATGCGGCGATTGCCAGAAAAAAAAGTGTATGGAGTGGAGTGCGGTCCAGCCGGAGGAGGGGAAGGGGGGATGAAATATCCGCTCAGACTGGACGCGATCCGGAGCGTGGGGAGAAGGAAAGCAAGCGCGAAAGATCAGGTGGAGGAGTGCGGTGGATAGACTGAGGCACAGCGAGTGATGTGAGCGCGCAAAAGGGGAGAGAAACTAGGGGGAGGTGCTGAGATTACAGTTTAGTATTATAGAGGATGGCTGTGCTAGACAGTAAAGGGGTGGGACTGTACCACATAAAGTGAATGGGAAAGAAAACTGGGGAGGGGGGACATGGGTGGAAAAAGGACCGGCCGATCTTGACGTGGGCTTTTTTGTTGATAAACATCGATTCAGTATCGTTACCCCTTAGGTATATAGCGTGGCAGTGCCAGTAAAAATTAGAAACATAAATAAACCCCAAGACAGGATGTTCGCTACATAAAAAATAAACCGAGTTTGTTAATATGAGAAGCCGTAACTCATGCACTCGAGCAAGGCGGAAAAGATAACAAACAAGGATGCCGGGATGACCCGGATTTCTGTGCAAAATAACTTGAAAACTCAGTCTGCACTGGAAACGATGTGCACAGGGCTGGTGACGTGCGAGTGATTGCAAGTTTGCATTAAAAATGAGGAACACGTGCTGCCGCCCATTAATACTTTAAATAAGTTTTAAAGGAAAAGGCTGTTCGGCTTTGTCATCGTTCTTTAAAATATAACGCTGTATAAAACGCTGTGAATTAAAATTTTAAAATGCGAACAAACACCATTGAGATCGATGAATACTGGGCACGTAATAGAAAAGGGAGAAACTATCCGGCTGACGCTGTCCAGGGTCCTGACGACATCACACACAAAGGTGACCGCCGGTAAAGGTCAAATAATACACACGTCTATGGACAGCCTTGTAATGTTTGCCGCCTTGATTTTCCACGGTTTCTACTAGTATTTTTGCTGCATCCAAGAAACGCTGCGATGAAAAATGGAGGTGCGCCGCGATTTACGCCGTGCGTAAGCGGACAAGGAGAGCGCACGTACGCCGGCAAAATAAGGCTTCCTGACTCGGCTTGAAGGACGCAAGCAAGACTGTTGACTGAATGCTGTGAAAACATTTTTTAAAAAGGAAAAATACTATTACTGCTACTTCTATATTATAGCTTCAGCTTCAACTAGTAAGAGTAATATAAATAAAGAATAAAACAATACATCATTACCCAAAGTATTATATTAAAATTCATATAGAGATTTGTTGAGATTATTATTAAATACAACATTAAAAAAAAAAAAAGTTATTGCCCCTTATGAGTCTGTGTAAGTCTGATTTTAAGACTGGCGTGCAGTGGAGACTTCCATGCCTTAAAATGCCATATAATTATTCTGGAAAATCTGCCATGGAAATTAACATGTGACAAGGAAGTGTGGAGAAAAAAATGAGAGAAAGTCAGCAATAGGCAGAATCACAGGTGTGATGCCGGGGTATTAATCTGGGAAGTGCAGGATTCGGTCATGGGCACCGTGTCTCGTTTGAGCAGCTGACATCATTATCTAAGGGGGTTGTAAGATTGCCTATCTGGGAGGATATAGATTATGTCAAAATATGACTTGTTTGTGATATATTACCCTTTGTCTCCGATTCATAGGTAAAAAAGTGACAGATAGATATATAGCAAAATAAGCATGACCATTATCTGGGAGCAAGCATGACCTATCCTGAATTAATGGCAGTGTGGAAATTCAATTAAGCATGAATCAGCTCCTTATGCTTAATAAAGAAAAACTGTACACTGGGGAAAAACCAGCATATGAGCCCGGTATAGAGCTTTGACATATTTCAGCATGTTTTGCGAAATGCCTTTGCTAAACAAAATAGACATTCGTGTGCTGTTTTTTTCCCCCAAATACTGCTGAATTATTTTTACTTCAATAAGTAATTTTTTTTTTTGTTCCACTCCATTGGATCACTAGATAATACATGGTAGGACAGGAAGGAGTTTCTGCAAATGCAATTATAGCTGATGACCCCCTAAGCCAATATCTCAGTTGCTGTATCCTATCCGGCTCAAAAGAATAGTGTATAGGAACCAAGAAATTCTGGGGGCCCTGGGCAAAAGTCACCTGGAGTCCTCCCTCAATTATACATATAATTTGAGGTGTTTATAGGTCCCTGGAAAGTGCTGAGGCCCCTGAATCTGCCAGGGTAGCCATAACCCTACTGTCCCCCCCAGTGTCAGTGATACAAGAGCAATGCGGAAACAGCAGGTAAGGCAGGCAGGAAATACATTTTAAAGTTTAATTCAAATGTGACAATGTCATAATCACTGAAGGGATAATGGGTGGTTATATTCTGTTTTATAATGTTTATATGTTAATAAATTGACCAATAGACAAATAAACAGAAATGCACACATTTTTAGACAACTAACAGCAGTGACTAGGTCAAAATCATATTAACAACATTTAAATCAAATTTACATGTTAATTATTATAAACATATAAACATGTTTATAATTACTGTGGTTATAATCTTTTGGCCTCTGTTTTTATGTGTGAGTAACCCAAGAGGCTGCTCACCTGTACAGTTTGCATGTTGTGGATGTGCAGGTCGCCATGTCTACGTTCGATTAATAAGCAGGCGGTAATGTGGATGCCGTCAGCAGCTTCAGTGTTTCGGCGGAACCAGCGGAATTATAAATGCTGCGTTTCACTGCGTTCCTGTTATCTTTCAGCTGGTGAAAGGTTTCAGTCTAAACTTCCAAATAAGTCACAATCACTTCACATCACAGTTTAAAGGGCCCAGATGTTATGTATTCCGTCATTGCAACTGAAATTTAATTGTAAACTGACATCGGAACATTCAGAATCGCATTGTAGCTTTTCCTGCATGTGCTTCTCCATTTTACGTATTAAACATGTGACTTGAAATCATAAAGTATTTTTTTTTTTTTTTTTTTAGAAGTTTATCTGTTTCCATGCAGCCTTGAGCCTTGGTGATGTGATGCATCAAAGTCACCTTTCTGACACTGTTGATGGAATATGGATTCAGGAGGGGGACGCCGTCTCGCGATGACTCTGTTGTGTGGCAACACTGCATTAAGTCCTGTCAAGATGTATTAGTTACAAAGGTGTGGGACTGTACCAGTTAGGGATGACCAGACATAGCAGTCAACTGTAAAAAAGAAAAAAAAAGAAAGAAACAAGAAAGGAAAAGAAAGCTAAAGTAGCAGATGAAAGGAGAAAATCGGAGGGAAGGATGAGAATGTAGCATGTGAGAGAGTGTAAGGGATGAAAACAAAGAGGGGACTGAACTGTGTTGGGAAAACTGCTTTGCCTTGAAGCAGACAAAGGAAAAATGAATGATTGTCTTGAGGTTTTTTTTTTTTTCTCACACTGAGCAAAGGCCAGGCTTTGCCGCACGGTTTAAATAAACCAGACAATGGTGCAGAGTGAATCATCTTGGAATCAAACGGTATGAGAGAAGAACAGAGGAGTGAAGCTGAAGACTGCAGATTGTGGATGATCTGGAATGTCATGCGAGTCGATCTGCTTGGTGATGGACGGAGAGAAAATGGCTCTGAGATCCTTCTTTATGCTGTGAAAAAGAACTGATGAAGATATATCTTGCAAATCATCTCAATGAGCATTATTATAAAATAAGGAGTTCTCCAGGGTTCGGGTATGGTTTTTCGGTATTTTTGTTTTAGACGTACTTTGTTGGTTTCACTGCATAATGCAGTCGATTATAAAGTCAAGAATGTCAAAACGTAGAATGTAGAATTTTTTCTTTGCTCATAAAATACGGTAGCTTATTTTTTATTTTTCTTGTAACGATTCGTTTCACTCAGTGGTGCTGCATATATCCCATACAGTGAAGGGGTGGGAGGAAGAGACCCAAGGAAACAGAGCAATCGCAGGTCGAATGATAATTTGCACCCTTGCAGAGGCGTTCAGACCCAAAGCGTTGACTGAGCATGTCTGCAAGGTAGGAGTTTCTTGGTGCTTAGCTGACAACTTACTAATGACTTGTGCTGTAAAGGTTCCCGAATGCGGCCTCAGAGCGTTTTCGCCCCCTGTGTTATTTCGGGTCTTCGTTGTCTGCCGTAGAGTTACACCTCATTAGGCGAGTTGTGAAGGGGACGACAGATGTCCAAACACCCAGCAAGTGCATCCGTCATTGCATTTGCATGAGGATGCCCCCCCCCCCAACAGAAAGGAACAAGAAAAAAACAATAGAACAGAACTGGACAGTCACAAAGAATAAAAGAAAACTGAAGCATCTGCAAAATCATAATTGGCAAATGTTACCAAGTAATTCGCAAAGCAATGTAGGAAGCCAGGAATGTGGCCATACTCTTGTTAAGGGGGGGTTTGCATTGGAGGGGGGTTACGCTTTCTAAAATTCCTTAGCATAGAATCAGCTTAGTGACTGATTCCAGAGGAAATGTGTAGTGTACAGATCAGGTGTTCTGAGAGTTAGCATGTTGTATGGGGAAAAACATAATGAATACAAAAGAATACATACAATAACTTCAAAAAGACAGATACACTAAATAGATAGATATATAGATAGTATTTTTGTTTTGCTACAACAATTGTCTTTTAGATATTACTGGCTTTATAAACGCAGCGGATAAAAACCCTATAAATTGAGTAAATCTCCTTTCTCGCTGTAAAATTCCTTAGAGAGGCCATTGCCATCTTTATGAGTCCCAGGAGATTGGAATGCCACACCCCCCCAAGAAAGCACAAGATACACACGCCGCCATCCAGTAAGTGGACCCGCCGCTGATGTGCCAGTCAACAAATTATAATATTTCATTCAACATTAAGAGGCCTGGGTTTTATGGGGGACTGTAAAACAAGAAGGGGGAAATGAAACACCTCCCTTTGATTGCCTGGGTTAACGGGGGTCAGACGGATCGACCTGGATGTATTTAACAAGGCGCGAGACGCCGGCGCCCCCCCCCCCCCCATCACTCCCGTGGCACGATGTTACAGAGCAGGCCCTAGACAGGCAGCTTTACTGTAGAGATAAATGACTTTGGTAATGGCAGCTTACAGCCATTAGAGCGTGTGATGGGGAAGCTGGTGCTAACTGAGTGTCTGAGGGACAGGCCTGGCTCGGTGGGAGAGAGTAGCTAGACACAGGAGAAACCCCGCCTCCCCAGGTGTGGGGGGGGCATGGATGCCTTGACAGATTCAAGAGACCCAGCACTTTACAGGGGCCCAAGGTGACATTTTGTCAGGGGGCCCAGAATTTCTAGGTACACCCCTGCCCCCGCAGCACCCCCTCGAACTTTTGTACTGTAAACACAAGGCGGACTAATGACTGCGGCTCCATTCCAATCCTCTCCGCTTCTCATGCTGTTATTCCAACCCCCCTCGCCCCCCCCCCCCGAAAATAATTTGGTGCCCTCCACGTCGTTACAGTACATTTACGATGACCGCGTGCCCATCCCCCGTGTTTTAAATACGCATCGGCGTGGCAGGCCGGCCTTGGCCGGGGCGGACGGAAGAGCCGCACCGATGCTCCTGGGGTCCCGGGTTCGGCGCCCTTGGGGGAAACATTTGGGACGGTGCAGGACAGCAGGTGGAATTGTGGTTAAGGACACAGACGCGCAACCTAAAGTCTCCAGGGGGGGCAGTGCTGAAGTACCCTTGAGCAAAGTCCTTAACCTGAATTGCTCTGAAAAATATGTCTAGCTGGTCACACAGTTATTAAAAAAAAAGGTTTCTTTTGAGAAAGCACTTTTACAGTGTAGCAGACAGCAAAATAATAATAGTCATACAAATCAATGTCGTACATGACGTGTTCCTTACGAGGCTGCAGTCAACAAAGGTGTTATTTATATTTATATAGATGTACATACACACACGCACACACACACACACACACACACGCACACGCATACACTCAAAAGGCCCAGTTCTTTATATACAGTACATCTCATTTGACACACGTTCTTTAAAATCAGGTATTTTGGCCGCCCATCATATCGGCCGTATTCTGAGCGAGAAGCTAATTTTAAACGACATCCCCCCAAAACCATCCCATTACAACACGAAAACTAACAAGTAAGACATTTTACATTAAGAAATAAACACAAACATTTTCTTCGTCAGGGTTGCTGTGTGTCAGTCATTAAGTGCAGCATGCGGAGCAGTAAAGGAGACGCCTGGTCCTGCTCTGCCGCTCGACAGAGACGTCGCATTTAGCCTGCTGAAG
Organism: Brevimyrus niger; assembly: GCA_015164015.2. Classification (NCBI taxonomy): domain Eukaryota; kingdom Metazoa; phylum Chordata; class Actinopteri; order Osteoglossiformes; family Mormyridae; genus Brevimyrus; species Brevimyrus niger. The sequence goes on along the minus strand of JAABNY020000119.1, from coordinate 4,950,490 downwards.
CTGCAGTTTCAGCAGTTACAGCCTCCACTGTGACCCTCCTCTCCAAATCACACCGCAGATGTTACTCTCCTGTACTTTTTTTTTTTTTTAAAGCAGACAGTTCCATAGACGACTTCTCTCTCGGGGATATTTCGGAAAGCATTTCGATGACACTCCTCAGTGACGATTTAAATCCACCCTGCACTTGAACCATTGCTGCTAAGCTGCTTTTTTTATCTGCCTGGGTTTTTTTGTTTTGTTTTGTTTGCCGTTTTCCTGGGTTAAACCATAGTAGGTCACTGATGAACAAGGGGGCTGTGTGCGCAGGTGAGATCTCTGCTTAGGGTGCGCAATTTCCACGTTGTTTTGTACAGCCCCGTTTCCCAACGAGTTGGGACGCTGTGTAAAATGAAGGAGAAACAAAATGTGATGATATACAAATCATATAAACCATATTTAATCATAAATAGAACAAAGACAACACATCAAATGTTGAAACTGAGAAATTCCCAAATTCTTCACAATATTAACCTGAGGAACATTATTCCTGAATTGTTGTATTATTTGCCCACACAGTCTTTCACAGAGCGGTGAACGTCTCCCCATCTTCACTGAACAGAGACTCTGTCTCCCTGAGGGGCTCTTTTTATACCCAATCATCTTATTGACCTGTTGCCAATTTACCTCTTTACTTATTGGCTCTTAAACCAGGTGTTCTGTTTTAGCACTGCGCAACTTTTCCAGCCTTTTATTGCCCCAGATCCAACTTTTTCGTAACATGTTACTGGCGTCAAATTCAAATTGAGTATATATTTATCAGAAAGAAAAAAATAATTCTGTTTCAACATTTGATATTTTATCTTTGCTCTATTTACGATTAAATATGGGTTTATAAGACTTGCAAAACCTTTTTATTTACATTTTACATGGCATCCCAACTTTTTTTTGAAATATTGTTGTACCCAGGATGTGGTTTCCACCAGCAAAAAAAACAATTAAGTACATTGTTGCCAAAGCAGACAGTCGGCACAAAAAAATGATTCACTGTAGCAACAAGAATTAAAAGCTCCATCTGCGCACAGACATGAGATTATGCCTAAGCAGATGTTAGCATTACTGAGAAAACTGTCCAGTAAAAACTCCCTCTGGGTAGTTTTGTATTTCCAGATCTATATGCATGCGATACACAGCATCCAAAAGAGTACTAGCAAAACTCTCTTTAACCCCTGAGTCACATGACCGAAACATTTATTGACATTGACTTGACACATTTCAGCGGCCTCACGTTGCTGGTACCCTGACAGGAAGATCACAGGCTGATGTTGTGAGTAATACGCCTCATTTCCAGTAGTGGTGACACCGCATTTTTTTTTCTGAGAATTAAAATGATAGGGGAGGAAATAGCTTGAAATCATACCTCTCCTCCTAATTCCTCCCTTGTTTTTAAAATAATCAGAAGCTCTAGCTGTTCACAATTAAAATGTACACCAAGCAATACAAAACAGGACTAGAAGATTTGTGTTGTCACATGTGCAGGCTGATCAGATGTTACGTCCAACCAGCCCCGCCTGTCTAATCCCCTCGTTTCGCTTCAAGCGTGGCTCCAAACTAGGCGCACTCTTGTAGAACCTCTTGTTCCTGCCCTCCTGTTAACCAGTCACAGCTGCCTTGTATTTGCTTCTTTGTTAGTCATTTACAGTATATTGGTTCCTGTCAGTGCTGTGCCTCCTGTTCGGCCATTGTTGCATGTTATCATGCGTGAACCTGTCCCTTGCTCGCTAATAAACACCCTCACCGCCATATCGTGACAGAATGATTGAACCATGAAGACCGGGGTAGCTCCTACCTGAGGAATCGCTTACTTTCATTATCTGATTACAGGGAACACTTACCTTTGTGAGCAATAGTGGTATTGGCCCAGTGCCCAATAGGAACCTGCGGCCACTCCTTTGTCAGACCCCAAGTCCACTTCAGACTAGAATGAAGTGGAAGATGCCATTCACACTCTCCCCGGAGTTCTGCAGGAGCTCCTCGGAGATCCCTGGCTCAATGGGTCACCCAAGGCGGTCGCCCTGCTGCTCCAGAGAGGGGCAGAGCTGGAAGCGATCTCCCCTGGCGCTTCCCGGGGCTTTGCTTGCCTTGCACTGCTGGGTAAAAGAGACGACCCCACCGCCGACGGAGGAGCCACCGCACGAGGCCCTCTCATCCACCGCTGACGGAGGAGCCACCGCACGAGGCCCTCTCATCCACCGCTGACGGAGGAGCCACCGCACGAGGCCCTCTCATCCACCGCCGACGGAGGAGCCACCGCACAAGGCCCTCTCATCCACCGCTGACGGAGGAGCCACCGCACAAGGCCCTCTCATCCACCGCTGCCTCTGCTCCACCGGAGTCCAGCCCAAGAAAAGCCAAAGCTCCACTGGTGTCTGCCCCTTTGCTGCACTTTGTTTACCCCCAGGTACAGTACGTCTGCTGTGCCTTGCTCATTCCCGGAGGTCCCTGCTGTGCCTTATTCATGGCCTGAGGATCCCGCCATGCTGCACCCGCCTGCAGAGGGTCTGCCATGCCGCACTCACAGTCAGAGGATCCTGCAGTGCTGTGCCCGCCCCCAGCAGACCTCGCCTCTCATTAGCCCAGGAGGGCCACCTCGCCTTCATTCCAGCTCCTGCCACACAGTTGCCAGCAGGCCTGCCTGTTCCTGCCACACAGTTGCCAGCAGGCCTGCCTGTTCCTGCCACACAGTTGCCAACAGGCCTGCCTGCTCTTGCCTGTTCACCCATAACTGTCACCCAGACGGCTCCTGGCTGCCTCCTCGTGGCCATTGTCCAGACGGCTTCTGCCTAACCTGCCCAGTCCGCGGCCATCTCCTGGAGGGCTCCTGGAAGGGTCCTGCCCAAACTGTCGACGTTGCCTTGTCAGTCCGTATCTGCTTGCCTGAGGCTACTACCAGTCCTGCACCTGATGTTCCAGCAGCTGCTAGACCCACGCCTGATTCCCTGGGTGCTTCTGTCCTAAAGGACGACATTCCCATGGAGTACCTGGAGTGGGAGTCTCTGAGCACTATTGTGAGTCTTGCTTTGGGGAGACCTGTCCAGAGCCCCAACCACATGAAGCCTGGGCCTCGAAGGGATGAACTGCCCCAACAGACGGCCTAAGGAAGAGGGGGATGGAGGGGGCCAAAGAGGGGGATGGAGACACACCCACCTGTGGTCACCACCCCACTTCCAGCTCTTGCTCTGCAGGCCTCTCTGGACCGTCCTGCTCTGCAAGCCCCTTGGGGCTCTCTGGTTCCAGTTCCTGCCCTAGTCTCGGCTCTTACTCTACAGATCCCTCTGCACCCTCCAGCTCCTGCTCTGGTTCCTGCCCTGAATCTTACCCTGGTTCCTACCCTGTGAGTCCCTCGGTACCGCCCAGTCCCCCTGCCTGCTCTGCATGCACGATTTCTGTTGGGGGGGGGGGGGGGGCAGGAGGTACTGTCATATCCAGCCCTTATCACCTGTTTAATCCCCTCGATTCCCCTCTAACATGGCTCTAAACTAGCTATGTCTGAGGCTTGTTAGTCTTTAGTTGTTCCTGCCCATCAGTCACAGCTGCCCTGTGTTTGCTTCATTGTCAGTCATGTGTAGTACCCCCCCACGTGCAGTCTCTTACAATGCAGCTTCACCTGGGTGTGCCTTGTTTCAACGTCATGACATCATGTGGCACTGGTGATTGTCTACCACCATGTCTGTTGTTAATTCAGCTCTCCACCTGGTTGGGTCAAGTTCCCCCACTTACTTTGTCATTAAGGACTAGTGCACGTGTCCAGCACTTTTTAGTGGTCTTAAACTAAAACCCGAGTTTTAGAAGAGACAATAAAAAAACGACGGAAGCCGCGTTATTCACAACAGATGTGTCAGGGGTACGCTGGCTACAGAGCTTATCGGCAGGCAAATACACTTCTCTTAAAACGTAATTATTGTGGACAGTCTGATGCTGATGAAGGTCATTGTTTGCTAAAAGCAATTAAGGCAGATTTGGTTTAGGGATTAATTTGAAACTTACAGCGCTGTAGATTTCATGGGCACTTGTGGCAGCATATCACCAGCATGCTGCAGCCACATCATGGGGCTGAGTAAAAGTGCGTTTAATGCACCATCGATCTGACAAAGCCTTCGGATTAAAGCGTCCAGGTGTGTACGCACTGCGTCATCATGCTACTGATATATGGCCACTTTAAACCCCGTGATTCATTCTACCTTGCATTCTTCATCGCCAGCAGGTAAAGACCAGGACAGGGGAAAGGAACACAGCCATGTGAATTAGACCGTGAATCCGGGGGAAAAAAAAATGAAGAGGCATTACGTGTGTAAAGCACAACGGGCGAATTAGAGCTATTATTGTCTGCGAAGAATGTTCTGGCAAACGGAGAAGCTCAAACTCCCAGAAGTGCAAGCTTTTGGCTACAGTGGGTAAAGAACTCCCACGGTGAGAAGAGCGAGAAAAATCCCTCATAATAAAGAGAGAAATTTTGATAATACCCCTTTTCCAAGTTTTATTTGGAGAGTGAATTCAGTCAGCCAAAAGCTGATTGGCCCCCAGAGTGCCCCCTCCTCCTGTCACTCACCAATTCAAAAATATCATTGGCTAACAATAATGTTGCAACCCGTATGAATTATGGCCCTTCATATGCTCCCACCCAAGGGCGTAACTGGCTGGAACATTGGGGGGGCTGAAGTCTCCACCCATTACGGGCAGAAACATGATTATTGGGGGGGGGGGGGTTGTAT
>JAABNY020000119.1:4926452-4936841 GCA_015164015.2 Brevimyrus niger | reverse complement strand
ATAATCATATAAGGTGATTTAAGCTTTAAGGTATGCCTTGTTTTCCCCAGGATGGCCAGGCTCCATGCCAGCTTCCCCCGAACTTATTTAATGTGTGGTTTCCAGCAGATTTTTTGGTCTAACATCACCAAGGAATTTAATTTAATTTACCCTTATCATATTTATATATTTTTACTTCCATATTTCTCTTGTATATTTTCCAAATAACATAAATTTAGTTTTGTCCAAATTTACTGATAAATTATTTATATCAAACCATTCTTTAATTTTAATTATTTCCTTTATCATCACCTCCAAAATCTGCTGCACTTTCACCCTAGAACAAAAAATATTTCTGTCATCTGTATATAAAACAAATTTGAACATATTTGATACTCTACAAATATCATTTATATACATTAGAAACAATTTTGGACCTAAAACTGATCCTTGAGGTACCCCACATGCTATATTCATAAATCTGGAATTATGTTAATAATTATATATGTTGATAATGATAATTATATACTGTTAGTTATATAGCTCTTTAACCAGTCCAATACAATACCTCTAAAAGCATACTTCATTTTTCTAATCAATATATCATATTTTAAATTATATGAATACTGTCATGTCCCAGTCCTGTGTGTCCTGCCCCCTCGTTAATCCCATATGGAATCCTCCTGGTCACCAGCTGTATCTAGTCTTGTCTAATTGAGTCTGTGTATTTAAGTGTTTCCCCGACTCCTGCTTCCCCATTCCATACCCCCACGGTTATGACAAATATGGTATTTTTGGTTCATATAACAAGAGCTTATTCAGAAAGTTCACATTATTTTTTAGCAATATATGTTTGTCCACCTAAATTCATTTAAACGTTTACATTTAAATGCAGAGGGTGATGAACCACTTATGAAATGCTAGTCTGGGCATTGCTGTCACTCCGCCATTTTTATAGAAGCTGTTAATCATTATGTTGCTTCAGGTCGTGTCTGTCAAATATCTCAGCTTTTCACTAAAGATGATGCGTTTAATTTTTGCCTGAGAAACAATTCACTGGATTGGACAATGAATATTTTTATTTTTCATTTTATAATATTGATTAAAAAAATCCAGACTGCTGAAGGATTTTGTCAGCAAGGGAATTTATTAATGAGCAAGTCTATTCTCTCTTCTGTATAATGTTAGCATGCCCAGGGGAGTTAGGCAGCCAGTTGACCTTGGATCCCCAGAGGTTTTTTTTTCTTCCCACTTGGGAGTTCTTGGTTCCTCTCCTCCATTGTCTTTTCTTTCTTTCTTTCTTTCTTTCTTTCTTTCTTTCTTTCTTTCTTTCTTTCTTTCTTTCTTTCTTCTCATTTCCGTCTCCCTGTATTTCATATTGGACACAAATGATGTAGGAATATATTACACCATATAAAGCACTTTGGGGTGACTGTTGTGAGAGGCGCTATATATAAAAATGAATTGAACTTAATATGGGGGGGTGATGTATACTTTTAGCCATCATATTTAATTTTCCCAACAGAAAACAGAAGTGTATTGAAGTGCATAACAATTAATCAAAATAATATGACACGTTGTAGAGCATAATTTATTCATTTAATCCATGTTAATATGAAAAAATATTCTGCATTTTGCAGTCTTTCTTTGTATTACTCATATTTTGACAAATAACTGCACTTAAAAGTTTCTACCATCGCATTTCCGAACATCATTTGCTTAAGAAAACTGGGTCAAGTCAGGATTTTTAAGTTTTTCAGTTATATCTCAGAAAAAAAAAACATGAAGCATACACTGTAGGAATAATCTTCTGTTCCGTTTGTGCTTCAGCATTCCAGTTATGGATATGTTAAAGTACATGGTGGATTACCTTTATCTAAAATCTCTGGTTATGCATTGCACGGATGCTGAGCTTTGTATGATACTCATGGTTGTGTACAACTAGACACAACCATATTGTTTTTCTTTGAGACCAACTTCAGGAGAATAAAATGATATACCAGGAATGAGAAATGTCTCCCCAGAACAGTCATAATAGGGACATGATATGTCGATAAATATCCATGTTTAAAAATAATTGCACAATGATGGGATTAAACTGAGTTGTTCGGTCAGGGCACAGTCTAGCACCCATCCGCAGCTTGGGTCTGTCCAGACGCAGGCAAACCAATTTGGGAGAGTCAGCCCAGTCGTACTGGGCGGCGACGAGGTGAGCGTGTCCATCACCCGGTGTCAGCGGGCGCAGTAATGTTTGTGGATATGTCCCTGTCTGACTGCGACAGCCTGCTGACGTGCAGCCGTCTCCCGTGACATTAGTGACGCAGTTTGGCAGTTCAGACCCCCCTAAGCCATCCTGGAGTGAGCGTTTATGCTTCTACCTCACAAATAGGTCTTAAATGACCAGATTCACTCCACTTGTCACAAGCTGCAGAAAATGTTTGCGAAATAAATCCACATAAAACTATAAAATGAAAAATATATTTGTAGCTGTGCTCTATATATAAATATATACAACACAAATGATGTTGTTCGATGTCTTTTTTAACAAACATGCAATTTACATAGTTATTATGTTTATTTTAACTGTTTGTAAATTAGCAAAATTATATACTTTATGTAAACTGGGTTAAATTTCCTTTATTTAAAAAAAATCTTTTTAATTATTTGTTTTCTTTTCCACCACCATCTGTGCACCTTAGTTACCTTCTTATATTTGCAAGAACTGTTATCGAATGTAATAAAAAAAAAGAAAAATCAGAGTCCTGAATGGGAAAATGTGTTGTAATAGACAGAATCTTTCATTTCTGTATTATTGTCATGTATTATTAAAGCAGGTGAAGAATTGCCCTCCAATAAATATGGGGCTAGTGTTTACTAGTATACTACTACTACTACTACTATTACTACTACTACTAACTAATAATAATAATTATTATTATTTAAAAGAAAGATTTAAGAAATTTATTTGCTGTCACTATCATTTTACATATTTTCCTTGCCTTTATATTTTTCAGTTAACTCTTTCATATCAATTGCATTCCACATAAATCACATATAATCTCAACATATTTTCATACATCAGTTTGTGACACCACATTATGTGCTCTGTCAACACTGAAAGAAAACACCTGATGGTCTTTAACAGCAGCAAAGAAAAAAGCCCACAAGTCTGAACTGCGTAAGAGAAAAGACTCGTGCCAACCGTAAGCTATTGCATTGGGTGTTCATTAATGAAGAACGCTGACAGGCAATCAAACTTTATCCCTGGTAATAGCAGATGTGTGAGAGATGGAGCTGCAGTTGGCTCACACACATCCTTGTCTACGAGAGAGAGTCGGCTCGACCTGAATAATGCACGCAGCATGTGTTTCCGAGGCAAAGATGAAGGGCCCGGTCGATACTCAGGCATTTACTTCAATCAGTATTGATCAGCCTGTTTCTGCTTCTCTCTTTCTTTTTTGTTTTGTTGGGTTTTTTTTTTTTGCAGATGCTTTCTGCAGTGTTTGGAAAGAGTGACCTACGAGGAATAATCAGGCGGCCAAAAAGATCGCGCACACAGAGTTCTTACAGTGCTGAGCTTCTCAGGAAGAATGGGACTGATTTGGGCGGACCAAGGGAGTGGGAAATGCACAGTCCTCGAGCGGCAACCAAACATGCTAAATCTGGAAGCATGACATGCTCATTAGCAAAGAGGGCAGCGGTGTAATGCTAAATCAGAGATTACGAGGTGCAGTGCGTTTGGCTGTATCCTGGAATGAGCGGGGTAATCTGTTGAACAGGGCAATTTGCAGGGCTGTAACTGTTTGGGGGCACTGTTGGATCCGCTCCTCTTGCAGCTGCATTTATTAACAGCTCCGCTCTCCGTTCGGTCTCTGAGCCGACTGCTCACAGTAGGGGGCTCCTCGGACGCCTTCGTAATGATTTCTCAGAAGCCTTCATTATCAAATCAGCGTGGTGGATGTCAAAACAACGGGGCCCAGGCCTCGAAGGTGTTTTCAGCTCCCGCTGCGATCCCTGGTGTTGTTACACAGGGGGCCCGGCCCTCGGGGGCCTACTGCAGGGGGAAACCACTGGGTTCGACAGTGCACATATTATGTGCGCGCCCTATCAACACTGACACGCTGTACGGTGAGGAGCTCACGTCAAATGTTCGACAGAAGACCGTTGTCAATGACAAGAGTTATACTGTAGTTGCTAGGAAGCACCTTGACAACAACATGGTGATTGTCAAGAGAGCGAATGCAACGGGGGTGAAAAATGCCCCCAGGTGTTACGACTTCTTGGACTTTGAAGTGAAGCTCGCCCCCTTCAGGTCTGTAATGACATTATTATGAGCATATTCCCCATTATCTCTTACAAAACTCATCCATTTAGATGCAGTGTTTCCCAATCTGGTCCTTGCGGACCCACAGACTGTCCATATTTTTGCTCCCTACTGGGAGCAGGAAGAGAGAGTAAATTTGGACTGGATGTGGATTTCCATGGGCTGGATTGGGAAACATTGCTTTGTATGACGCAATAAGAAGAACACAAGGTCAGTGCAAATTAAATGTGTGTGTGTGTGTGTGTGTGTGTCCCTGCTCAAATTGAATATTTGCCATCTCCCCCTGCTGTCAGTGTGATACTAATGATTAACGGCTTCAGACTTCAAACAGCACTTTAAAGTCTTGTGTCTGTCTGAGCCTCTGGTGCCCTCCTATTCCTTTAATCAACGGGGTGGGCAGACCATGCAGAGAGACTTTAACATGTTTTCCACCTCTCTGCCATGTGCAGTTTGACCAGCTCTGGCAACCCTTCTTGAAGAATATTAAATAAGCCCATCTCAAATATTTTACAGGAAAATTTATAAATGACACATTTCAAATATGAAGGACATGAAAGTGTAATAGTTTTTCCCTAATTTATTGACAGCAAGGTGCAGTAGCATATGCCTGAAAACTAGTCATGTACATCTGTGATGCGTATTTAGCAGAATCCTGCATATAAAAATGAATATTTCATTCTGTTGAAATCATCCTTAATAGAGTTCTGTGTGAAAGGTACAGTAATATTTTAAAAGTTTGATTTGAACCATCAGAATGAAATGGCTGACACCCTGAAATAAAAGTTCAGCCTCATGGAGAGTTTATGCTTTTTCTATTATTAATTCAGCGGTGCTGATGTTCTCCTGATGTTCTCCTGATGTTCTCCTGATGTCCAAGGCTTATAAGACATCTGTGGACATTGCACCTCCAGGCAGATTTGCAGATTTTTTGACATTCTGCCCCATTTCTGTGGGCCCCCTCCTGAATAAAGTCCCAAAATGAGGCACAGTGGCATCTCTAACTTTACCCTTAGTGTGCGATTGTGTGGCCTGGCTTGTAGCCCATAGTATCCCCTCCCTCCCTTTTCCTGTGACTGCTGCACCCAGATGAGAACCTATAGACTTTGAGGTGGCAGCACCAGCTAAGCAGAAACCCCTTGTACTATAAATTCTACATCATAGCTTAGCTGTTGGTAGATTGATATTTATCACAGCAGACGAGGGAACTCTAAAGCTTTTCATTGGTGCCATGCGTCTTGCATCGGCAACAGAGCCTCGACTCTGAGAAATAACCATCATGCATGTACCACGAGCCCCTAAACGGTACCGAATCAGGTTCCGTTAGGGGGGAGTGTTCCAATCCCAGCAATCGGGCAAGGGCTGTAATAAGCTGTCAGCATTTCCTGACAAGGCCCCCCGCTTGCATCACTCGCGGACGCGATCACATCTACAGTTCTGCGCTGAAAATTTCCCATAAATGAATTTGCATCTTTCTAACTTGGCAGGACAGTTCACACAATTCTTTACTTTCAGTTATATCACCACTTTCTCTTGTTCTCTGTTTTTTTTTTTTTAATGACTAAGTTCCTAACCGAAGGGAGTGAGAGCTTATTTAATTAAATATCCATTTTAATGATATTGGCGACATCGCTATTTAATTAGCATAGCTAGGAAGCTTCCTTGTGCCGGCAATTTAAACATCCACTAAATTTTCAGTCCTTTCAGACATGTTTATGACATAATATGAACAAATATGCCAGAAAGAGCAGCCTCTGAATTAGTTTGTTTTACTGGAAGTTTATTTTTTTCATCGTCCTCAAACTGAGTATCAAAAAAGTTACACATCATTGTACATTTCAATAGATATAGCAGCTTCAGAGAAAAACATTGAGTTGAGTCACCTAATATCGTAAAGCTGGAACTTGGACATTTGTGATTTGACATGGATCCTTCCAGAAGTTATGGAGGAACTTATCGGGAAACATTTTACAGTCATACTGACGCAATGGTTCTGGAAAATGTGAATACTGAAATGACAGTTATCAACATTACCAGGTCTGAAGCTGTTCAGGCACTGATGTGACAGCATTTGTGGGATTTTGTGGGTTCTGAGGTGATAGTTTCAGTGGGTGACTTGACTGACTTGACCTCACAGGTTTTGAAGAGAAAGTTCTAGAAATAATTCTGAAACAACACCTTTTATGCATAAGATTATATGTATACCCAGTCCAGTTATTTAAAATGTGAAAACAACAAATTAATTGTAAATGAGCCAAAGTTTTTCTTCTTTTTTGTATATCTCTGGCAGTTTTCTATTTGGACCTTGTTTACAAAATTCAAATAATTAGTGAAGATATTTGCACACTATCTGCAGCCTGCAGCGATGTATTTTAATCGTGACTACTGGTGCACTCCCAAACTGAGACTCCAGGCAAGCGCTTGTGAGTCAGTAGATCTGTTGGAGTCACTCAGGCAAGGTGGATTTGCATACTTCTGCTCTTAAGTTATTACTGTAGGCCTCGATACGTGCACATTTCCCGTGACAATTTCAAGGTCCAGTGCACATCTGAGCCCAACAATATGTGCCCGTCGCTGTAGTGTGATGCATTTTGGGATACCGTTCCTTCAAAACAATGAAAAACATAGTCACCCATTTGTGTGTTGTGCAACAGGATTCTTGAAAATGGAGAAATAGAGCCAATTTTGATGTGTTGTATTTGTTGTTTGCATTTAATGGTATCGATAACTTGAAGGGAATGAACCTGGATGTTTCATATTCTGCGTGGTTTCCTTACAACTGGCATAATCTTTATGATTTCCAGCAGTGCTGCCCATAACGACACAGTTAATACAACTCCAGCAAGGTATTGGCTGTAGAGATTCTCCCAGGCAGGATTGGTCGGCATCCAATGAATGTAAACATCAGGGAAGGTTTCTGCAAAAGGCATGTTTACGTTGTCAAGAAACCTCACAGCACTCAGAAGCACAGAAATCAATTAAACAAACAATTCTTAATTTCAAGAACAGAAAAGGAAAAGGAGAAAATACACAGAAGAAGAACATTTATTGTAGATAGCAGAGCAGCTTTGTAAACACAGGTGAGATTTTTGGTTCTATAGTAGGTTATACCTGTGTGTCTCATGAATGAATTAAATACTTCACAGAAACAACAAAGTCAGGAAGAGTACATTTTCAAAATGTATCCTTTAAATCTAATATGAAAAAGGCGAATCTAGTACAACCAGGACTTCCCCTGACACATGGCAATAATTCACCCTGAGGCATTAACAAAACTAACTGCTAGGTACAAGAATGCAAGTGTAAATTCTACAGTATCAAATTACATTTTAAACCATGTCTGTTTTGATGTGCTGTTAAAACCTTAAATTGGTTGTGTAATGCAATCACAGTGCCATAGCCAGTGAAAGTGGGAAACTGCGCATTTAAGAAACACAGTAGAAAGCAAAAAATGAGAAAACTAATAAATAAGGCACAGTACTTCCTGGGTGGAGAGGCACAGTACTTCCTGGGTGGAGAGGCACAGTACTCCCTGGGTGGAGAGGCACAGTACTTCCTGGGTGGAGAGGCACAGTACTCCCTGGGTGGGTGCCCCCGTATTGCAGTGCACCTACATACACACATACAGGGGAATTTTAAGTCACATTTAGATTTATGTTTCTGTACTGAAGGATGAAATCCACCCAAATACAGGGGAAAACAGGCAATCCCTGCACACAGAGCAAGAGGCAGATTCAAACGTCCAATTCGTGCTGCCCAGCAGTGTATACGAGGGCGGGGCCACAGGGGAGCTGGCTCCAGCTAATTGGTCCCCTGAGTGCCCTTTCCCCTGTCACTCTCTGATTAAAATATATATCATTGGTCGGCCTATCTGTATGAATTATGGCTCCTCTTCTGCCCCCCACCTTAAAGAAATGGTAGAATCACCTATAATACTGTCTTACTTTAGCTAGCAATTATGTAAAAAGAAACTCTTAGAAAACTATAGTGTAGCAAGGTCCATGAGGCTCAGAAGAATTCAGCGATACCAGCTACCACATAAGGAACATAAGTGGACATTTCAGGTGCAGAAAGTAAAAATCCAAACCAGGATTTTGTTGCAACCAACCTGTTGACTATAAACAGTCAGAATCACATTATACTGAACTGGTTGGTTTTGAAACAAAATCCTGGTTTGGATTTTTACTTTCTGGACCTGAAATGTCCACCTCTGATAAGAAAGCAAGCGAGCACAACAAAAGTGGTTAGAGTAGCGTGACGAGTGTCCTCTGTAGCACACGCAAGGATAACGGTGACGCCTCTTTCCAGAATAGCCACATAAGAATTAGCAGTCACAGCCGGTTCAATCACAACTCATTAAGTTCTCCGTACCACCGTTTCCACTCGCTTAGGAGTGCATATCTGAACCCAGAAAGGCACAGACAATTTGTGCTTTGCAGCAGCAACCCAGGCGTCTCGCGTAGCCGCGGCAAAAACAAGTGTGTCCCATCGTGGCACCCTTAATGATGGAAAAATCTATTTCAGTCACACCTGCAAAAGCTGATCTAATTCACAAGTAACCTCCATACCCTTTAATGACAGCCTTTGGTGGAACAGTTTTGAATTGTTATGAAAATGTACGCGGACATGTGTGGGAAAGGAATGGCACTAGTGTTTGAGAGACTTGTTCGTCAATTAAAATGTATAGGAGGAATGTACCAGCAAAGAACATTGTCTGGGAATTTGCCTGTTTCATACAAAAATAAATGAATAGCCGTCAATTCTACCTCACACATCCGAGGCTGTTGGGAGTTAAAATCCTGCCCCATCTTGCGTGTTTGCATGAACCTTTCCGGGTTTGTATATTCTCCATATGTTACACGGGTTTCCTACAGGTATCCCAGTTTCCTTCTGCCACCCAAAGACATTAAATTAACCTGGTGACCCTAAATTGCCCATAGTGAGTGATCGTGTGTCAGTATGGCCAATGAGGGGCAGGCTAACTTATCTGGGGGCCCTAGGCTGACATCAGCATAGACACTCAGGTGACGGCAATTTAACTAAGCGTTCCATCTTTCCTGAAATGGGGAGGGGCCCTGATCTATTCTGAGGCCCTGGGCTATACCCTAGCATAGCCTATGCATTAATCACTCTGTAGGTCACTAACAGGGCTGGCAGAGGCCAGGTTTTACCCCATCCTTGTTCTTCCTAGATCGGCGAGAGCCCCCCCACAACCCTATACAGAAGAAGCAGTTGGAATATGGGAGAGGTTTGCCAAGGCCCTGTGCAATAGCCCAGGATACTCTATGCATTAATCCACCCCTAGATCAGTAGCAGACTGGCATAGACTCCAGGTTTTACCCCAGCCTTGTTCTTCTTAGGATAGGCTCCAGCCCCCCCTGTGACCCTGTGCTGAAATATGGATGGATGGATGGATGGTTTTTCTGTATTTTCTCCTATACCTGCAGCAAGTTGTCGACTGAGCCCACTGAGGTTCACACCCTTTCCCATGTCTGTAACAAGCTTTCCTCCTGAGTCCTAGCAGGCCTTGGTCCTGGTGTTATAATTGCAAACGTCCAGTGAGCAAATGCCATGTGAGCAGGACTGTTGCTCCAGTTACCAGCAACATCCTGAGGGCATCGACTGGGCTGCTCCCTGCTATCTGTCACCGCCGGCTCCCAGCGCTGCTGTCCGGCCCGGGTCCACGCCGCCGCCGCAGCGCTCCTTCATTTTCGGGTGGCCTTTCCCATGGAAAGCCCGATCGCAGGCTGACAGAGTACCCGCCCCAGGTAAATGCTGCACGGTGGTTATACATCGTGTCTCATCCCCGCGAGGGACCGGCGAGGCGGAACGGCCGACTGAACCCGAAATGTGCTGCCAAGAAGGATCGGCTTCTGTCCTTTTAAGCTGCAGTGTAAGTGAGCCTGTGGCGCCATCTTGGATTATAATTCCCCTACAAAAATAGATGCTGCTTTCAAACATCACATCAAATCAAAGACAGCAGTTAGTCTAAATGGAAAAGTGTAACTGGAAAAGCACAACGCTCATTCTCAGGTATAGCTTGTGATGTTTGAACCTAAAGAACCTATGAAGATTCATTATATAATACA
>JAABNY020000119.1:4913308-4926405 GCA_015164015.2 Brevimyrus niger | reverse complement strand
ATGGTCCCTCCACACCAGGAGTACAGGTAGTTTGGTTTGGTTTGTTCCAGGATATTGGAGACCAGTCACACATCTGAACCCTAATGCTGATTGAGAATTCACTCATTTATTCCAGTTCCTGCATGCCTTTGAATCAAGGGACAAAGGCAGTATCTGCAGGAAAGGCAGGCATATCCAGACAAACCGGACAGCAGACCCAGACACGGACTCACGTTTCTGAAGGTGGCTTCTGACAACACTATATTTTTTTTATCAATCGATTAAAGTCAACAAAGGAGCTTCCAGAAATTCTCTGCTACTGGATGGCCTGTTATTATAGTGTGCTGTGGCGTATCGCTACCAGAAAAAACATCCCCAATTCAAACGCACTGTGTAGGAAGCCTTTAAGCTGCCCGCTCACATGACAGAAACAAAATGGTATTAAAAATTCAAAAACAGGGAATGACAGTCAATCATTCCGCGGTATTTGTACATAACAGTATTCTCTCAGCCACATGATCATTGGCAGTTCTCCTATTCTCTAAATTTATTTTTTTGATGTGACAACTCCTTAGATCATGCTTTTTGTTTAACAAAAAATGTACTAATTAACAACTTTAATCTATTTGCAATTTGAAGAGGCAAATTATCATCCCAAGTTAATTAAGCTATTATTCATCTTCTGGAAATGTTAGGTATTTTTTTCAAAGGGGTAAATAATTCATGTCTTTTCAGAGCAAATTGCCTTATGTACTGCATCTGTGTGCTTTGGGTTAATTTGCATTCTGATGCGAAGATATGTAATCGCATTTGACAAAGGACTTTTTTTCCTGACAGCGAACCATGTCAAAAGTAAATTGTTTGGAGAAGAATTAATTCATCTCAAAGGAAACATTACAAGGAACAATGGCTTTTCTGTGAGCAAGGATTAAGAATGTCATCAGAATTCTGATCAGTTCTCCTAGAGACACAAGTGCATCATTTGGGTAGATTTACAATAAGGTCTCGAACTGGTTTATCATGCAAAAAGCCCAGCATGTTCCGTGACGGAACCTTCGAAATGCACAACCTGGCTGAAGAACATCACATAAGAACAGGCCAGAAAAATGAATAAGATTCAATGTCAAAGGCAGCATCAGGTGATAACAGGTAATTACAGGTTATACTGAGTTCACCATTCTATGGAACTTCACAGAACCCTATCGCCTGGATACACACACACACGCACACACACGTCGGGTAAACATGTCTTTATGGGGACCACTCAAACAGAATGCTAATGCTAACTATGAGAACCTTAACCCCTACCCAGCTCTAACCATAACCATAACCAAGCAAAATACAAGTTTTTGAATTTTTAATTTTTTCCATTGCCGTCACAGATTTCTATTAAATTCGAAACTGGTCCCCATAAGGGAAAAAACACAGGTATTCATCATGTTGTGAGGACATTGTGTCCCCATAAAGTAAAGTATACCCACTCACATACTGTACACACACACACATATACACGCATATTTTTTGAATTTACATGCAATTTTTCTTTATACAAAACAATTTTTATTACATATATTGCATATTTTTTTATAATTGATAATGGCATCATAAATCAAGTAATCATTTTCTTATCATAAAACTATTGTGCTGTAGCCCTGGCATTTTCACAGAATAATTATGATAAACGAAACTTCAAGAGCTAAGTAAACACGAGTGAGGTCCAAAAAAATAAAATAAAGGGGAAAACCTGCCTGAATCTTAAATTCCCCCTGTAATCTGTTAATTACTGGCAGGAAAAGGTAGCCTAATGCCTTTGTACATAAATTCTTCATGTACAAACTATCCTCTTCGGTGTGGAATCCTGCCATAAGTTAAACCTCTAGCCTCTTGCAGTTAGTAGTTAAGAAATTACACTTCCCGAAAGACCTCTCATCCCTGGGGAGTCACTTTCAGAGTGCACACAAGTTAAATTACCTCAGTATCCATCTTTATAAATAGACACAGCTTTAGATAAAAGCATCTATTAAACAAATTAAATACAGTGTAGTATTTAGCTTGCAGGGCAGTGAGTATCATGGCGGATGATTATATGGTGTGATGAGTAAAGATGGTGCCATTTCTGATTACTTGTGGGGAAACTCTGACTTTAAGCATAAATCGCTGCATTATAAAACCCTACAGTAGAATTATAAGCTATTTAAGTCATTTGGGATAAAGTAATAAAGTAGACATATGTCAGTTTTCGCAAAGAAAAAAAAAATCCTAATGCTTCCGATGTTTTGTAATCTAACGCTGTCTAACGCTTGGTGCCATTTGATGCGACATGTGTATTCCCAATGATGTCGCATTTGCAGAACGTCCCTTTAAGCCACGAACCCGGGAATGCGATTAGTTTCACCTTTTCTCACATCGGGCCTTGACAGCATCCCAAAACTCATCTCAGCATCTCAGTCCCATCGCATTGATCTTCAGGGGACCCCACCTTCAGCAGAAATCTAATTTTCGCTGAAGAAGAACTGGTGAGTAGAAGATCGCATCAGGTATTTTAATTCCTTTAACTCCAGTCCCATTGTAGGACTCGAAAGAACATGCATCAGAGCAGTTGCGTTGTAATCTTATCAGGGGAACGGAGTGGTGCTTCACAAATGATTAGTCACTGCAGAATTTTCTGTGCTCTGAGATCAAAACTGTTAGCAACATATACATTGGTTCTTCTGACACCGAAGATTTGACTCCATTGTTAATTTCTCCTCCAAAGACTGATACATTATTCTTGTTGACTTAAGCTTCAAATTTGTCCATTTGTACATTTTTATACATACATATGGACTAGACCTAATACCTAACACCTAAGATGCTAATATGGCTATGAAATGACCTGTATTCTTTATTGTTCACTTAATCCCTGTACACATTGTCTGATGAAGCCACCTGTTGCAAAAACCATGGAAATATCATTTGTTTTATTTTCACACTCAATTGCCACTAACCATCGCTGTAAAGCTGTCCATCAGTGTATCTGAGAGGTGGACATCTTCATTGAAGACACTCTGCCTAATTCACTCAAGTCAATCCTCTCTTGTTTACAGTACGTGCGACTCCTATCATTTCTTGCTCTTGCTTTCTCTTTTTCCTGTGATAACAGTATGTATTTAGTCCTACCTTCAATCATTTTACTCTAATCTCCACGAATCTTAGTTTACTAGGTCCGATTTACATATTTCTTGACATTCTTCTGAACAGTCCAACAGTTGCTGAAAATTCCAGGCCTGTGACTTAAGGCTTCCCTCAGATCAGGGATGTAGCTAGAAAATTTATACCCCTTGGCAAAATGTTACATTGGGCCCCCCGCCCAGTTTTACATATAATTTTACATATCCAAGGGCCTCCTAAAGTGCTGGGCCCCTCCCCCACCCCTGCCACCAATCACAATTTCTGTACAGCTAGTTCCATTTCAATCCCTTCACTGATCATACCAAACAATATATCAATCGTTTTCCTCCTGCCCCTTTTTTTATCCCCACCTCAGGCCTCAGCAATCACCACCAGTCACAGGGCACCCCCTCTGCGCATCCGTCTCTCCAAATCCATTTTCTTAGCTCTCTTTTCTTCTGTTGCATCGCAACTGTCCTCTTTTCACCCGGTGAAAGGCTGAGTGCCCTTCATCACCTTCAAAACAGTCTCCTGCCTTCCTCCCCCTCAGCCCCTGGATCAGCTCTTGAGTAGATGGCAGGAATCTAAAAGCGTTTCAGCTTCCCGTCTGCCTTCCTCGCCGGCCCATTGACACTGACCTCTGCTCACTCATCCAGCACTATAAACCCACCACGGCGGCGGGGTCTCCTTCCATCTCATCCCCTCCAGGACATGACATTCTCAACCCATCTCTCACTTTCTGTCGCCTTGAGTTTTCCTCATTTGTAGGTCAAAAAAAAAGGTTAAGAAGTAATTAAGGGCAGTTGGAAGCATAGTGGTTAGGAAAACCAAGTTGTAAGCTAAAGGCTCTTGGCTCCCAAGAGGGGGTTTCTGAGTAATGTTGAGTATCTCCTCTAGAACTGTATGTTGGTATGGGTAATGATGTCAACCATATACTACATATTCCTGATTTGCATGGGATTTGTGTGAATAATATCCAGAATGTGGTAAGGGAATGTTGGGTAGAACCTACTTTTTAATGAGAAAGGAGTTTGAGGCTCACAGCAGGAGATATATGTCAGTTGGGCTTCCCAAGAGTGTCCACCAAAATGAAATACCCTTTCATGACACAGAGAACTTAGGAACCTGCTAAGTGACCCAGATTGGTGTAGGTAAATATTTTCAGAAGGCCTTCCCGCTCTAAAAAAGAACTAAATGTTCAAATCATCCCTATGAAGCTGATTCCTTAATGTATCTGACATTACTGTGCCTCTTCTGAAGTGGTGTCCTAACGAAGCATTTGTGAGCTAGAAATTAATGTTTACACTCCACCACTGCTCTTGTGGAATTATCCTTCAAGGTTAACAAGATTACACCATCAGCAGCTACCTGTCTAACCATCACATTTCCCCTCCAGTTATTTGGAATGAGGAGAAACCAGCTGTCAGCTTTAAGTAAGTATTTATTTTTGTTTATTCCCAATTTGGCCTGATATACATGTCCCACTGTTAAATTTCCAGGTCTGAGGTCAAGGCACTTATTGTTTTTCCTTTCATTTTTTTTTTGTTTTTATTTTCAGTCCAAAATCATCGCAAGCAAACAAATTAGGTGCAAATTCTTGACCGTTTCTGTTTTTTAATCTGTCGTGCGTCATGCTTTTTAGGGATGGTTTTATATGTAAACTACAGTAATGAATACCCAAGAGACTATCATAGCCTCACCTCGAAAATTCAAAGGCCTCCATCTAAATATACAGAATATTCTGGCGTTTGAACCCTCGCTCAGGTGTCATCTTCATCAAGCTGCCCAAACTAATATGAGTCGCCTCTCCCAGCACTTAATGCTACGTGAAGGTTGCACCGTCATTAATTATTCATGCTATAATTATGGTAAGGTTACATTATTCCCTGCTGTACGTACAACAGCAGTGCTAAAAATAATATTCAGAAGTCTCCTCAGATCCTAAAACGTCTAAGAAGCATCAGCCGTCTTGTCATAAGACGTCACTGTCAAAGGGCTGCACATTCATAACTTCATACGTCTTCTGCATTATAAGAGCCTGCAGGATAATAACATGGAGCGACTGTTGTTTCCCAAGAATGGGAGAAGGAGCGCCCCATTTTGGCACAGTTAGAGAATGTAAACAATGCAAAAGGCCAGTTGTGCCACAGGCTGCGGCTCTATAGTGGCCTTGGGGTTTTAGCGTAAGACATGAAAGTATCGTCGAAGTAATGGGTACAGAAGGGCAAATAAAAAGCATCGACGTCACACTTCAGAGGTGAAGGAAGATTTCAAATGCACATGTCTCTTCCCTGACAGTCTATAATATCCATTTTAATAGAAAAGAAGATAAAAGATAGCTTTTTAGTCAAGCTCAGGGAGCTCTGACATAGCAGAAGATGCTTTCTGTTTTGCATCTGTCTCTATTCCGTAAAATATACCCATAAAAAAGCATTTTAATGAAAACTGCATTCGAATAATGCATGCTTTACCACACAGAACTAAACCTAGAGAATCTTGTCCTTCAGACTTATAAGCCAGCCGAACCTCTAATTAACCTTTTGTTCTGTGGTGTGGAGATTCTTTGAATTGTGCTTGAATACAGTGGAGCAGAAAGGGAAGAGTGCTTTAAAAATCACATAATGCATTTTCATTTCTTTTTTAACACGCTGTTTACGCTAGTTCCCTCCTTTGGTCCTCCGGACGTGCTGGTAATGGTGGGCATCTAGCAGGGCACAGACAGGCCTTGCAGAACGAGCAGCCAGGACCAAGGCAGACGAGGGGCAAAGCAGCAGTCAGGTAAGGCAGAAGATCAGCATTTTTGGCTCAGCAACGCACAGCGAGGAAGGGGCCAGCTCCATTTGTCGTCTTATCTTTCACTCAACTCATCACTTCCTATCACTGTGTACTCCATCCATACTGTAGACCATACTGCAAAACACACATTTGAATTCATATCTTTGTGGGGACCATACACTAATTTCTATGGATATAACCATCATCCCAACATGAGAACCTTAACCTCTACCCAGCCCTAGCCTTAACCATACATAACCAAACAAAATACGAGATTTTTGGAATTTTTAGTTTTTTGATTGCATTCACATATTTTTGAAGTGTATATCGTACAGACATGAAAAATATCCCCAGACACTAAAAAGTAACAGATTTTAACACATTGTGGGGACATTTGGTCCCCGCATACACATACAAACCCATACACACACATTACATAATAATGTTGGAGCAGTAAAGGAGACAGAGGACAGGGCTTTGTGCCCAGTGGAGACAGGCTAACCACTTCTCACATCTGGCAGCAGATGTCTGCTTCACGTAGGGGTTGGTGAGTATAAAGACCTGCTGTTCACAGATGCAGGGGGTCTTTTGTCCCCTGAGTCCTTTGAGGCAGGGCTGCCTGGAAGCTGTTCTTTATTTTCTGGATCAGTCATCCAGTCTTATGTTTGAGCTTCACCTTCTGCCCCCTAACCTGGCCTTTCCGCAGTGACACCCCTGGAGGTTTAACCAAAACGTAGTGTGAGCCAGCCCAAAGCAACCATACGCCCATCAAGTCACAATTTTCCACCCAAAACGAGACACACACAAACGCATAGATATATATTTGCATATCTCCTGCTTGATAATTGCCTGTCAGCAGCATTTGAATGGATGCCGTCCGATCTGATCAACAGCCATCCCAAATCATTTGTATTCCTCGACGGTGCCCTCGAGTTCCCATAAATGATTATGCTAAGAACAGGTTACTGTCAACAGAGGGTGAACGAAGCAGCACGATTCACCTCAGCGTCGCTAACTAATTGTTCGATGCTGCAAATTAATTGCTCAAACATCATGCCCTGAGATAATTGATTACAAACATATTTCTTCCTCGTCTGATTCATCAGAAACCATTTTGTATTGCGTGGAAGTACACTTTATCAAAAAAAAGAAAATTGCAATATTTATGAATTTGTTTTAACTTCATCAAGTAAAGCTTTCAACAAATAAACCAAATTAATCTTAATCAAATCAATACCCCGAAGTTAAACAAAAAGCAGCACTGTCACTGTTTCTACAGATAGGAAACCTTCAAATAATTGTCTTATAAAATATATATATACAGTATATATACACTGTAGGTACCTGCTTATGTGGTACATGGGTGTTGGGTTTACAGGGACCATGCAGTTGACCTTGCCTGCAATGGTTTTAAATGGGAGCAAACTGTCAGCAAAACCTTCACTGAGGCATGAATCAGCTCCAGTGCTTGTTTTTTCTTAATTGCTTCTCTCTTTTCAGATAAGCACAGTCCGGATGACATCTTGATGGACCAGAAGTAAGGCTAAAACAGGGCTTTTTGTCTCCGGCGAACACGGTTGGCTAATTTGTTGCACATGCTTATCAAAAAGTCCCAATGTTAAAGAAGTGACAGGCTACCGTGTGGATGCATAATCCGTGCCAGAAAAAGGTCTCGATTGAGCGGAAGTGCTGGGTCACAGAGCACATCATCCGAGGGACGTCACCGCGACGATATCGTTTTCCTCGGTGACTCGACTTTGCGCCCTCCTGTTACCTACAACGACGTGTGGCAAGTTGTCAAGCGATTTGTGATGAATGGAATGTGGAAGGAGCTAGAGGCAGGGATCACTGTCAAACAAACAATGTGGAAAACGGCGGCCCAATCCGAAGGCGCAACTCCACACAATCAGCCCTCGTGAGCCCAGCTGATGAGCCCTATTGTCTTCGCCTTACACTTTGCCGTCAGCTGCCTTCTAATCATCCTTATTTTAAACGCAGCTGGTCCCCTTTTGTAAACCTCACACTTGTTAGCAAGAGGATAGTCAGCTGTGTCGGATCTGAGTGAGTGAGTGACAGCGTTTGGCAAGCGAAGGAACAAACAATGCGTCCAAGTTTTTTGCGCAGGAAATGCGTTTCTGACGCGATCCTGCCCCCAGAGCACCAGCTAAAATGCGAACAAATGTTTTATTTATAATCAGAAAGCTGTGGAAACACTGCACTCAAAGCCTGTTCACAGATATGTCAGGGCTTATGTCAAAGTGCCATCTTCTCAGCCTCAAATATGCAAAATGCTATTGCAACATCAGATCACACAAGTAACACGCCCTTGATTTAACGTGATTAGCGGCTTATGTACCGAATCTACAGCAAAACACCATAACCGAATTATCAAAGATGATGGGCGATAAGCCGTGGGATTGCATCTCGGAGTACGAGGTTGCCGCCGCGCCTTTGGAACCCCACGCCTGATTGCCGCTCCAGCTCTGACAGGTGGCCCCGCATGGGCCACAGCACCACAGACAGCGGCCACCTGTCAAAGCCTCAGCACTCGCGTCTCGGGCAGCCAGTCGGCACACGGTGGCAAAGCTCCGCCCCTAATGCCGCTCCGCTGGAGACGGCTGATTGCGGCAGCTGTGACCGGCCTCCCACCATCCGTGTTTCCTTTATAACCACACCCCTCGGCTGTGGCAAGGTGCTAAACCAGTTTCCGCCGCCCGAATCACTGGCCATGGTGATTGACGGTGACGCTCTCGGCACTGTGGATCATCTCCCGTTGTTTGTACCCCTTTTTTGGGATGAAATTGCTCTTTTGCATCCCTCTCTCTCTGCCACACCTCCATGTCCTGGCACTGACTGTGAATGCCGGCAGCCCTCTCCAGCCACACCAGGAGTCCTCAGAGTCTACCCCCATCCCGATTCACCCTCCTTCTCCGGCACTTGCTTCCCACTCCTTCGCTGCGGTTGTGCCAAATAAGACTTTCACAATGTCACGAATCCACCATTTCCCCGTGTGCTTTTACGCTCACACCCTGTCACAACACACTTACAAACAGTCCCCAAAGCACAGTTCATGGCACCGGTCTCTAATGACATGTTCTCAAATTTTTTTTTTTTTAGCTATTCGTTTAATTCCCCATCCCCTTTATGATAGATGCATTTCCTGCCACTAATTCACATCGCGTAATGCATAGATGCCTTCATTATCCAGTTATGAGGACTTTAAATACAGAAACAATCCTCTGATGTCCTTCATTCATGTGCTGAACAGCATCAACTTCTTCACTGGCTGTGGTTAGAATTATCCTAAATACAGTACAGGGTTAAGGGGGACCCGGAGTCCTATTCATTAAGGACATTTTGGAGGGGATGGCAGCCATCACTGGACACCCACTCACACACAATCAGGAGGGAAATTTGGAGACACCTGTCCAGAGACCGGCCCCGATCCAGCCAATTCATTAAGCAGACAGCTAACTGACAGCTTTGTCCCTTTTCATCGAAGTGAGAACCAAGGCTTATGCTGTATGATACTCTGCCTTGAGCGAGGAATTTATCTACTAATGACAGGGATGTACCGGTCACAAGGCTACTGGGGCGTCGCTACACACCGCACTGATGTCAGCACAATTTCACCTCAGCTCTTCATCCTCAGTGGGATGTAAGCTGGACTCTGGGCCACAAAATTCCCCATACTTGGGTAGGGAAAATACACCTAGAAGATCACAGTCAAACCTGAAAGGGGAATAAAAAAACACACTTGCCAAAGACAGATCAGAATCTCGGTCCAGGCTGGTTTCCACCAGCCAGTTGGGTCCTCTGCGTCTATGACTCTTTACGCTCAGCCGGTCGGTTGAAACAAAATCTTGGTCTGAACTTTCCACCTCCGATCAAAATAATTGAATCAGTCCATCTTGTTATGATATATGAATACCTGGTGAAATGGCGTGACTGGGTGCGATTGGCATCACCTGCTGACTTTGTGAAGGACAGCAGATCCATCTCGTTCATCTGCGGATTCCCACACGCCTGACCCCCAGATTGTCCGGGTAAGCGGTAAGGGGGCTGACCTTGGCCCCCACCTGGAAAGTGAACATTTCATTCGTTTTTTTATACCCTGTGACATTGCCGTCCGCTGGCCACGGCTCCTCCTTCAGCGGCGGGGTGTCACATCCTGACGTTCCGGAGCCTGCTGTCCCAGGACCTTCCACCCTGTCAAACGGTAATGTGACAAATGGCACTCCATGCTAACTTTAGCCTCTGGCCCACGGTTAGCGGTGCACTAAATATGCCCTATTTGCCGTGACAGACAGGGCCGTGAAAACATTATATGATGCATTCGAAACCGGTTATAAAATGTGACCTTTGGCGCAATACTTTACCGCACAGGAAAAAAAATGACATAAGATTGTAATTATTAACTTTGGGACCATAATAGCTCATATATGTCTTATGTGTACCTTTATCAATTTCGTTGTCAAGTATCTCAGAGTGTTATACTAGCTCAATATGCATTACTGTGGCCAGAAGGGCCATGGGTTCATTTCCTACGCCCATTTGTGTGTGGAGTATGCCCCTAACCACGACTGTGTGGGTTCTCTCCAGTTTGGACTCAAAGATTGGCAGTGTAGGCGACTCGCTGTGTCTAAATATCCTGTAGTGCGTGAGAGTGCACCCTGTTCTTCCAGGAATTGGCACAAGGCCCATCTAGACCTGTACTGGAGTGGTGCTTATGCAAAGTGCACGAATGAACGGATAAATGCGCCATCACCAGTTATTTTTATTTCAGATTCAGTAACCAGGAAGCTCCATGCCCTTTAAAGCGTGTGATGCACTGGAGGCCATAGTGTTGTAGTGCTTGAGATGGTTTTTGAAGGTGTTGGTTTCGTCTCAGACTCAGCCGCATTTGTACATGTCTCGTCATGGACTCGGACAAAGAGGACTCAGGATTTTATTTTGAGACCAGCCGAGACCACTGATTGGATAACTTCTTACTTCAAGTGCAACCAATAATGTTAGTGCTGACAGCGGTTACCCGACCCGCCCCCTTCTCACATGCACTGGCCAAGAATACAGATGAGGTCGTGGATGTCAGCGAGATGTCAGCAAAATCTTATGTAATAAAATTTGGATACCAATCCCACCAATTCATTGCCAGTGAAGCAATTTTGTAATTTTATGAACGAAACGTCTGCAGTTATGTAACTGGATGTTTATGTTGTTTTAAAAACAAAATTGTATAGTCTTCGGAAGTTTTTTTCACATTCTCATTCTTTGTTATGTTTTCTGATTATTGAAATGTAAGAGAATAGTCAAGAGAAAAGTAATAAATAAACATTTTTTATGTTGCATAGTGTATGTTGTTGGCTTTGTTCAGCTCTTTTTGAGGGGTGCTTAGGGTTTGCATGTTCCACTTATTTGTCATATGGTGTGAAACGTGCATTATTTCTGTATCAACTCAGACTCGGCCAGCTCTGGTCTTGGTATCAACTCAAACTCGGTCAGCCCTGGTCTTGGTCTCAACTCAGACTCGGCCAGCTCAGGTCTTGGTCTCGACTTAGACTCAGCCAGCTCTGGTCTTGGTCTCGACTCGGTCTCGGCCCTTCAAAGTCTTGGTCTTATCTCTGTCTCGACACCCTCTGGCCTCGGTCAAGTCTTGGTCTCGGATAAGGTGGTCTTGACTACAACACTAGGAGGCCAGTACAGAATATGACAGATTTATTTGGATATTTAAACATCATAATCGATGCATTTCACCAATACTGTAAGTTGTCAAGTTTTCGAAACAGCAACAGCCAGCGGTTAAGCCTGATTAAAAAAAAAAAAACATCCATGTCCAACTTTTCAGGATAGAGGCAGAAGTGTTTTTTATATTGGTAATATTTGGAGTGTGTTTTCTCAGCTGAAGAACAGCAAGGCCATAATGCATCAAAGGAAATGTTGTGTTTCATGGCTATAGTCTTTTAATCTAACATTAATAGGGCAATATATTATCTTTCTGTCCAGCTAAATTGTGTTCCTTTTTGGGGTTCTGTAACTGCTTTAATGAAATGTCAAATGTTTATACCTCCAGACAATTCTTTTAGGTTTGTTCCAAATATTTGTTCCCCTCACATACAGAGCAATGTGAAAACTAAGTAGAAATTTATTCCTGGGGCAAAAATCATAGAAAAATTATAAATTAAACAGCGAATTAAGCACTAAAGTAGGTAAACGAAATGACGGAATGGCACGGTATGAAAACATGAAGCGGTAAGAAAGTGACAGAAATTAATATTTTATTAGCAATTTTAGCAAAATAAATAAATAAATAAATAATAAATAAATAAAAAAATTTCATATAAACATTTCATCCTTGGAATGCCTTGTACATTGTGTGTGTGTGTGTGTGTGTGTGTGTGTGTGTGTGTGTGTGTGTGAGGGGGGGGGCATCCTGTCCAGGTTGCACACTGCATTGTGCTTAGATGACCACACCCCTGATTGAGGAAGAGGATGCTGCGGCGCGTACAAGAATGGTGTGCAGCATTTTCTTACAATTTCCAGGCTGAACGATGCGTTTCCTTCAGACCGTGTGAGACAGTGCGACAGCTTTTCAGGTGCATTTTCTCTCATTTGGTGGGTCTGTCAGACTACCCAACCAGCAGTAAAGGGTATAGGAACTCCGCCAAATTATGAAGGCAGTGCGAACAATGCATCCTAGCCAAAGTTGCAATGCTTGCTTGACACACCAAGCTGTTTATTGCACAACTGTGTCCGTTCAAATAAATGCAACGTTTTGCAATGCATTGTCAGGGTTGAATGTAGGCCTGTTAAAGCTCGAGTGTCATTTGGGATGTTCCCTCTCAGTGGATGGACGGGAGCAGGAATGGGAGTAAAACAACCAAACAGCCTCCTGTAATGGAGATACAGCCATTATATTGCAGATGCCCAGTAACAGTAATGGACGCTTCCCACTGCAGAATCAGCACTCCCACAAAACAGATTTGGATTTAAGTGCAATACATATGGCTTATCTCATCATGAAAATCCTGTGAAGAACATTTTCATCTTCAACCTCATAAACCGTTTTACATTTTGAATGCAATAGTGTTAATTGTCTGTGGTGGGGAAACTTACCTCCTGTTCTCATGTCTGATTTTTTTTAATCCATCTCATATTCGACTCGGTAGATGGATTTTGTTTTAGTTATTGCAAGA
>JAABNY020000119.1:4875670-4911071 GCA_015164015.2 Brevimyrus niger | reverse complement strand
TCTCACCGACTCAGTCACCCATACGGGTCTCTCATTCGGTCATGACCCAGAGGCAGCCTATCAGAGTCTCTCCTTGACCCACTCACTTACTGAAGGCATGGAGAGAGGCAGCCTCTCATTCACAGTTCAATTCACAATCTCTAGAGGGGGTATACGTTCAGTCCCAGGTTTAGTTTCCAGCCAATCATATGCTTGCTTACATTATGCCCTTACTTGCCTCAATGGCTCTCACTGGTCACTGAATAGGAGTAATATCAGCACTCGTGTCATATTTTTATAAACAACCGGAAGAACAAATCTGTGCAGGGAAGTGAACATGGATATATAATTCCTTGTTCCCTGCAAACAAATCATTTGTTAACTTTTACAACATTACTTGCCACTCAGGGGGTGGGGTCGGGGTTGATAATAGCAGGTGCTAATCATCAAAATGGTGGAAAGGCAGGTTCATAACGAAAAGCTCTAAAGCAGTGGTTCTTGAACTTTTTATACTGCATACAACCTCAGAAAATATTACGCTCTCCAAGTACCACCATGATCGATAATACATCCATGCTGGTATTTGCTAGATGTTTGGTTGTTCTGCATTGTTCCGGCTGCTGGCAATTTTTCATACTCTTTCTTATGTTTAGTTTTATATGCTTAATTAGATATGATACTAATGTTATATGAACCTGATTCCATACTTTGAACATTCGTTCACATTGCAGTCTGCTATGGTTCAGATTTCATTGTTAACTTTTTAGCATTTCCACACCACAGATATGTTGTCCTGTTTATTTTGCTGGGTAACGATATTGTTGATATGTCATTACATCAGTATCAGTTTATGCATCGACACTTTGTCATGAGGATGGATATGAAGACTTGACCAAGGTATCAGATCAGTATTGGTTTCAGTGCATCCCTTGATAAAACTATTGATTGAGCAACTTCACAGTAAGCTATTTAGTTAAAAACTAACTGTCCACGTAAAACTCAAAAACTTATTTTATATACAGTATGATTGTAGTTCATGTGTTTATTATTTTTACTACTTCATGCAAGTTTCTTTCACTTTTAATTAGGTTTTAAACTATTGTTTATATTGTGGTTCTAAACTGACCTGTGTTTTATCCTGTTCAGATAAAGCAATTTAAATTCTTTAAATTACCTCTGGGTTATATAAATAAATTTGACTTGCCTTGCCTTACTGTCAAACAAAGCATTTTTAAACACTTTAGAATTTTAATATACAACTACCATGCATTAAAAAAACATTTGATCTTCTGAAATTCATTAAGTTTTTTTTTTTTAACCTGAAGGTTGCCATCATAGGTTGTCATTACAAAGATGCAAATTATTGCTTTGAAATCAAAAATATGATGGGATTGTCACAAAAGCTTTGATTAAGGGAGGATCCTTGGTGAATTCCAGAATCAAATGACAGAAAAGCTGCAGCATCTTTCAAATTTAAATTCCTGCACTTCTCTAATTGTAACACAGGCCCCTCTTATTCTGCATTTCTTTATGTGTTATTACATATTTATATCCTTATTGCACTTTTAGAGTTTCTTTCCATTTTCAGTGATGATGGATATCTTTAGGGTTGCATGCATCCAAAGCTTTATTCAGGATGAATATGAGGGCGGCTTGTCCTGGTCTGTTACTCTGAAATTCATCCACGCAGTCACACGCTAATGGCAATTTACGGTCATCGGTCCCCCTAAAGTGAACACTTTTAGGCCGTGGGAGGGGTAGCTGGCGTTTACCCACACAAATGAGACCGTGTGATCTGGCACCGGCAGGCAGGGCTATCTGCCGGGCGTCTGGCCATCGTCTCCCAGAGTTTCCCCCTGAATTCATTTTCTTGGACTTGACTCATTTGCATATTCATACAACTGTGTAATCTGCCAAGTCACTGCATTCCCCCCAACCCCCCATAATTCTCCGGGTTGCCTGGGCGAGGGTGCCCACACTTATCATGACCCCTCACACACGTCCTCTTCACAGGATTGTCTGTGCCGTAAGGACGGTTCATTTTATTGCATTTCATTTTTGATGCGAGGTAAGAGTGCTGTATCAAAATAGAGCCAATTACAGGTAGCTACTATTAGCATAAAGGCTAATTCCCAAGATGCCACAGGGCTGCTGGCTCCGGCAGGAACCCGTGACCCTGGACCCCTTGGGTCCGCGTCATGTCTCACCTCAAGGGGAACTGTCAAGCTCGCTGCGACGCGACTGGACTCACAAATTCCCTCTGTCACAGCTATCAGACCCATCACAGCTCACACTGAGAAGAAAGTGGCTCACAAGGCCAGTCTTACAGACCTTCTGATTGTAAATCCTATCCCTCCCTCCCTCCCTCTCTCCCTCTCGTCTTACCTCCTCGCTATTGTAAATCCATGCCCCACAAAGTCCATTCAGAACGTATAGGTGTGAGAAACACTATTTGAAATGACTGAAAAAGGTGTACATACTTGTGTTAGCTAGCTAGTATGAAGGTCTCAGTTATAAAACAGTACATCCTATCAATAAACATAATTTTCATTTTGCATGGCTCTGCCTCTTTGGTGTACAAATAAAGTGAACTCCCCTCCATCAATTTTCCAACTTGATATCTGGCCGTTGAATTTAACTTGATCTATGTTGTTTCAGCCTTTTTATTAATTTTTATTTAACTGAAATCCCTGGGAAGTTAACTGCTTAATCACAGCTTAATCACACTTGGGTCGGTTAAACTGGAGGTGAGCGGCTACATAATATTAAACAGTGATAAACATCCTTGCAGCTTTTGAGTTTTGAGTTACTGAACTACGTCAGTCCCTGAGCTAATCTGATAAGGCACGCTGGGAGTTACCTTGCAGTCTGTGAGATGAATCAATCCTACATACTGAACTATGTTAGTCCTTGTGTGTTGACATTTTCCCTACAGTCACTGAACCACGATCAAAATTAATTCATTATCCCCAAGAATACTGATCCTCTCCACACTCTGCTAGATCAGTGTGACATAAGAACAATTTTTTCCTGAAATTAAGAAAAGTCTAGAAAGAATAAGAGCGACTCTAAATGGCATGAAGATCATATTTTAGTCCTCAATAGAACAAATAAAACCAGATGGTGTAGGAACCACACCAATGCATTTCCCCGATGCCCCCATCACCTTCTCTCACCATCTAATCCAAATGCCCCCCACACTCCCCAACCTCTATCTCTAGCCCCTCCCCAGCACACACATACACACGAGAGGCTTGGGTGGAATCTAATTTTTCATACCGTGATACTGTTCATGCATAGTACCATGGTATTTTGACGGTATTTTAAAGGTATTTTTGAAAAACAACGCTATTCCCGTATCTTAGTGGGTGGGTCCCCCACGATTAAATTCTCCCAACGAAAATACCTGAAAATATTACTGTAATACCCCCCAAGTGTGCCCTAAACACTTTGTGTGACTTGTTTCAATGTATCCAGGCTCACTCGATCTTCAACTGTGTGTCTTCTTTCCCGCGGCGCAACTAAATTCACAAAGTTCCTCATGACAAATTTTGCGACTGACTAATAAACTGCCACCAGTAAGATTTATTGAGCAGGGGGGCACAATGCATTTTGCCCACCAGCTAACGGACTGCTACTGAAAACATTTACCTGGGGAAATAGAGACATTTTACGAACCAGGTAACGGACTGCTAACGATAAAATTTGCTGAGCTGGGGAGGGGGGGGGCAGGACTTCTCAACGAAAAACTTCACCGGGTTGCAGTGTTACCAATAAAAGAAGCTAGACTGAGACAAAAAAAATTATGAACTTTCATCCATCTTCTGTGCCCAGTAGTTCTATCCCAGGAGCACTGGGAGCAAAGCCAGGCATAATTCAGAGAGGACATTCACATATACGGGCAATTCGGCAACCCCAATTCACCTTAGCATGTTACAAGCAAACTAGAGAACCTGGAGGAAATCCTGCAATAACACAAGAAGAAAATGCAAACTCTACACACACAGAGCCAGGATAGGGACTCAAACACAGAACATAATGATGTGACCCAACAGTGCAAACCACCAAGCCACCATACTGCAATAATTTTTTTTTTTAGTATATTCAAGAAAAATTGTTCAAGTGTTTGAACGCCTTCGCCGCTTTATACCCCCAGTGTGAACAGGCAGGTCTGTGACCAGCGCTGGACAGGCTGCAGGACCGGATGGCTGTTTGTTCTATGCTGGGCTACCGCCACCTCCCCATTTCCCTCCCCTGTTGTCACGACTTTTTATGTTGTAAGGTGTAGTGGCCATGTGCTTATGTTGCTGAGGTGTTTTTTTCTGTTCCTATATTGTACTTCCTACTGGAGTTTTTTTATTTATTTATTTTATTTTTTTTATTTGCCTCCTGTCTCCTCATGGAATTCTGTTTCTCTGTTTTTCCTATATCCCCCGTCTTCCTGACCTGTCAAACCCCTATAATGTGATGTTTGTATATGTACGGTCGGCTTGATGGCCAAGGTTTTTTCGCTAGTACTTGTAACTAGTGACATGGTATTGCAACAACAACAGCAATAAAGGGTTAAAGGGTTATTATTCATTGAATCTGTTGGATTTATTTCAGAAGTGAAAAAATCCATGTGTATGTTTGGTCAAGAGATATGGATCTTTTCGTAGGTGATTGTAAAGTTTATGCTTCATTGCAGATGCTTACTAGGAAGAAGACCTTGAAAACAGGACATCGAAATGCAGAGCAGTCGTAGATGAGAATCTGAGGGCAGGAGCCATAGCCAAGAAAACAAGCAGAGGTTCCAAAGCTAAAGGGTATGTTGAAATGACAAGTGAAGGCATCAGCTTTGGAGTTTCTTCTCACGTGCAAGACCAAAATCTTGCAAAAAAAAGGCCCACTGAGCTTTAGGTGGATTTAGGCATTTAGCGTTGCATATATGTTGTAAATTTTTATGATGAAGTACCCGAAATGGGTATCTGGATCCCAACCAATGTCTGCATTCTTCTAGGGCTAATTTGACTTCTAGGGTTAATTTGGCGACTGTACTAAAATGACAAATAAACCTCCTATTGAAATAAGCAATAAATTGTACCTCCTTCTTTATGTGGACAGGGCCACTCTGATACTGCCAGAATCTTTCCAGGGTCCATTTTTATGGTGCTGGGGGTGAGGATGTAGCCTAAAATGCTCAGACATCAGATATTAAACTCACGTATCTCGACCATGACAGAGAGATTGGTCTCAATGTCTCTGAGGAACCTGCCGTGCATGACAGTTACGTTCCATTAACAAGCGAGACTGTATTAACAGGTCGTCAGTGTAGACAATGAGGATTCTGTTGATCGTGTTCTGCAAAATAGGATTGGAACACGGCGGGTGAATTAGCCAAACCATAAAGCATAACTTGATATACACAATGTCCATAGGCAGTTGGATTGACATGAATGTGGTTGTGACTGTGGAGAAGGGGGTGGACAAGAGCCATACCTTACGAAAACAAAAAGGCCTACCTATAATTTCAAGCAAAACATAAGATATAAAATATAAAAGGAATTCTGCCAATAAGCACTGCTGCCAAATATAAATAATTGAAACAAAACAGTGGAATAGCATGTAAACAACACAAACTCCAAGATAACATATATAATACTTGCAAAATTAAAACGGCGATGCAGAACGTTTCAGAACACTTTTTTACAAAATAGTTTTTCTTAACCTATTAAAACTATATTATCGTTCCAGACACTGACAAATAGGTAATAACATGATGAAATCTTTAAGTGGAAAAAGGGAAACCAAAAACGCAATTCAGATCTGAGCGTGTAGCTGACTAAAATGTCGTTAACATACACACGTAAAAATCTAATTTCACAGCATAATGTAAAGAGCTATTTTAGGCAGTCCTTCACACTGCCGTGACATTGAGTGTGATGTTATCAAACAATTCTGAAATGAGCGAACAAACTTATTACTTCATGTGTCAGTGGTTCAAAGCTAGCCATTGTCTACATGTCGTGGGTAAAATAACTAGTTTTAATTTAAAAATGGCTGGACTTAAATGGCAATAATCTTAAACATCCACTGTATTTAATTGATGCTACTGCTGACAATAAATTGCACAAAAAGAAATTATACCACACAAAAAGCATTGTTAAAGCCTTTTAAAAGATGTGTTCTTCCTTTAGGATATGGTTTTCATTGAAAATCTCTCTCGACATTACTTAATATGTATACTTCATATAATACATCAAAACATATGAAAAGCATTTGCATATATATCGAACCTCACCTCAAACATTAACAAATCACCTGTCTGTCTGTCCATCTGTCCGTTCATTCATTCATCTTCTACACCGCTTGCCCTATACAGTCTTGTGGGGGTCCAGAACCAATCATGGAAACAAGGGGTGCAAGGCAGGGAATAACCCAGGATGGGGCGCCAACCCATCACAGTTAACAAATCTTATTACTCTATATTAAACCCATCAATGAAAGCAATTGGAGTGAATCTTGGCCAGGGAGTATAATTTATGTTCCAAAATTTAAGGCATGTTCTACTCATAGGGTCCATTGTATTGTATTATTATTTGAGAGGTATAGCCTAATGTAAATCTGCTCAGAGGTTTTTTTGCTGTCTCTTGGCATCATGTATGTTTAGAAGGATCTAGAGCAGTTTTTCCCAGTTCGATTCTCGGGAACCCACAGTCGGTCCAGGTTTTAGCTCCCTCCCAGCTCCCTCCCAGACAGTTCACATGTCATGACCTGCTCACCCAATCCTCCCATGTGCCATGCCTCCCTCACTACCTCTTGTGGAATCCCCATGTTAACGGCTGTTTCTCATTGTTGTTAATTTGTCTGATGTATTTAAGTCTGTGTTTGAGTATGTTTCATGGTCCTGTCATTAACGTCATATTGTGTCTGCCTGTCCCATGTTCGACTGGAATGAAATCCTGTGTTTTCCCCTATTCCCTGAGTCCTGCCTCTGCTTTGGCAGTCCGTTCCTTCATGCAACCGTGGCACCACATTTTTGTTCCCTACCAGCTAAAACCCTCCCTTAACTTTGAGCATATATGAATCAGCAGAAAACCCAGCCCTACTGTCATTAAGCAATTATCTTTATCATAACTGAAAAACCCTGAGAAATAGCCTGTCACCCTCTAACTGTGGGAGGGCACAATTATCATGATATAGCAATGATTAATCCAGCCACTTTTTTTTTTATTATGACACAGAGTTATACACTTATAGGTATATTGGGCACACATTTTCTGAGCATGCACCACATATAATCTATCCATACAGTCATCCATCTTTCATAAGACTTATACAGAACAGAGTTGTAATCATAGCACTTTCATAAAAAAAATTAAAGTGAATTTAAATCAGATTACAGAGAACTCCATATTGAACTCCATATCCAGTCAATGTTCACTATTTCATAAACAAACAAAAAAACTCCTCCTTATGTTTTAAGGCTCTGTGTGCAAAATAAATAAATAAATAAAGTGACAACAACCCTGTTGCCCTTGAGACATAAAAAATTAATTTTGTTTCACTCCCTGTCTCTGAACAATAACCTGACAGAGTTTATAGTCTAGGAGATTAGATAATTATGGAAGATTTATGCGCCAAGCGATCTGAGTGACTCATAAAGATAATTGTTAAAAGTAATTTGAGAAGCATCGTTCACTAAATATTTCAGGCAATGACTGAGATATAACCTGTTAAACAATTAGAATGCTGATTAAAAGAAATACAACTATATGGATTTTGATATCATTAGTTAATATTTATACCTATAGAACATTTTAGTAGTATCAAACGCCTTTAACTAATAGTTTTTCCCACACTTACCAATTTTAACACATAGGGTAAAAATCTCATTATATGCATTACTATTATTTAACAACCTAGGCAAAGCTTTTATTAAAAGTGGCTTACCTATCATACAATTCTAACCATATGCACTTTCACAAAGCAATTCCGTTAAGTAGCTTTCTCAAGGGTATAAGCATTAGTTTCCCTACTGGGATTTAACCTACTTGGTCATAAGTCTAGCAAAGGAGAGACATTAAATGAAGGCTTTCTTATTTGCAAAGAAAAAAAAGCTGCCTTGGTAATGGCGAAAGGCGATTCAAACATAGAAAAGGATTCTGACATGTAATTTTTCTAAATATGCCGACTTCACCTACATTAATGTACTTGGAGGAACCTCGGTCATATTCATTATACAGCTGCACTGGAACACCAGATTTGTGGAATAAAGAGCTTGATTGAGTAATTAATTCCTGGAATCAGGCAAGCTAGAGGTGGAACATTACAAACATGGGGAGCAGCCAAAGGTCCCTATAGAGAGGTTTAGAGGGCTGCGTTAGACAAATGATGGCTTGAAGGTTTTATAACTGGCAAGGAGCAGTACATATGTGTCAGCTTTCAGAAGCCAGAAATAAGTCTTATATTTACCATTTTACAGCCCGTGCCTCAAAATCCCCCTGTTTTGGTGTACTCTGAGATATCCTAATGACAAATTTCCAAGCCAGAATTGTTTTTCTTAATTTCACAATACAATGAACGTGAATAGTGATAGTATTATTCAATAAATGCTGGTAAAGACAAATGTCACTGTCATGATCCATTGTGCAGTGCTTTGGTTGGCTCTGCTAGATGTTCTTATGTACTTTTTTATTTTAAACTTGCAGTAGTCGGAATACTAGCATATCTGTGTGGATTGCATGCTGCAACTGAGTCTGCCGTGAGTTAGTTTCATTTTTCAAGGTTTTTTGCAGTGTTTTAACTGCATTGGTCAGTAACACTTGTAACACTTGGTCCATAATTTACCTCCGGTCAAATTACCACTTCTACCTATTTTGGCTTCCTGACAGCAGTATGCTGGTGATGTATTATCTGCCACAATTGTACATCACTTTGAACAAAATCTTATTGCTTTAAAAAAGAAAAAGGTCACTGGAGATGAACAGTCCCATAGTAAAAGTTAAAATGACTGACTGATAATGATACTGGCACTGGTGAAAAATAACAAAGAGGAGTGTAAATTCTATGTGGAAAAACCAAAAGCAGTCGGAAAGAAAAACTACACGCTAGTTAATCATCTGCTGATAGTGCAAGACAATCCTAAAAAGACAGCAAGCTATAAATTACTCTAGATAAAAGTTTGGTCACAATATAGCCAGCTACAATAAATCTAAAACTCCTTACTTAAAGCTAATCCTTATATTCAAAATAACAGTCATACCAATTCATACAACTGGGATTTACAGTAGCCAAGATTTATATTTAATATGAAGAGACCACAAGTTTACACTTTTCACCACACAAAACTTGCAAATCTGCAGAAATACAGGGTGTAAACCTAGAAATTCCTCCAAGCACGTGACAGCACACTGCATTCTATTAATTTGCTGTTGTGTTTGTACATGGTATTACCACTACTATATAATTATTATGGAGATGGACAGAGGCTTCCTCACTGCCAATACTGGCACTGTATCCATTGCTAACAGGAGAGACAATGCCCAAGCCAGATTACTTCAGTTTGTGTAGAACCAACATGGGTACATCCAAAGTCAGATGTGTCTCGGGGGACTGCTGGTAATGTAGATACAACATTGCAAGTCCTATACAGAAGGAGTCTCTTATTATACTTGCAATGAAAATTGCATCTCCATCCATGGCTGGTTTGATATCTCAAGGTAACAATCATTAAGTTGAAGGAGCCCTTCATGATTACAAGACAAGGTGCGTTAAACAATTTTTCTTTATGAATATCCTCACTTTTCTGGTAGGTACGGGAGAATAGCAATGGTTTGCTCCTTCCAAATCAGCATAAACAACACGTAGGATCATGGGTACCATGAAAGGTGGTGTGGGTGCATTCTAGACCACTTGGCATCTAGGGCAACTCTAGAACATTCCGATGCTACGACATCCCCAGCTGAGGGCTTTCACTATCACTATTCCCAAGGATCTCCCATCCTAGTCCAAGTCTCAAGCACTCAGCTGCATAGCTCTAAAGAAATCACCACAGGTATTGATCTACTCCAAACATATGGACTCTCCTCTTCTGGCTGAGAATCCTAAGGACATTAAAATAGTCATCCTTTGATAATTATGTCATATACTTTTGGCAGTGCTGGTTCTGGGCAGTGATCTTGTTTTGCTCAGAAGCGGCGCATTATTTAAAGGAAGTTGTTTGAACAGCATGTCATGTAACACTTCCAGCTGGACCACAGATTTCTCCATAAACAACAGCAGCAGTAGTTGAGGAAACTCACTTGAAGTTTCCCCTTGAACTCCTAGGAAATGTGGCCACCTTTGTAGGGGTGGGGGGGGGGGGTGCAGTTATCCAAGTGACACATGGACCGAAGATTGCAGCTAACTGATGGTGATCAGTCACCACGTCCCTTTTTTTAGGGACATTACTCCACATTTCTTCAATCTGGAAACCGGTTTCTATAGTTTGTCCAGATGGTCGTCATCATCTCTGCTTGTCACAATGAGATCATCTAGGTAGCACTGGGTACTTGGTATTCCCTGCAACACCTGCTCTGTCTGTCCCTGCCAGATTGTCGGTGGTTGAAGACATGCTGTAGAGAAGACAGTTATGCTGCAGAAAGCCTTTAAAAGTGTTGGTAGTTTAAAAAAAAAAAAATCCTCGATTGTTATTCAATTTCCATTTTCAGGTAAGGTCAAACTCATTTAATGTTGTCAAGGTACTTCCAACGGATGCAAAAATGTCATCAACGTTAGGCAAACAAAATGAGGGAATATAGGTTTTACGGATGCTGTGAAGCCTGCAGATGTGATCATTGCTAAAACTCACCTTTTTATGTCCGGGACTGGATGTGGCTTCTTTGCCCCATTCCCTTTGATATGGAATAGCTGTGCTTTACAAATCAGCCTCTTGTTTAAGGCAGAGGCCACTTAGCAGGTGGCAAACTTTGTGGAATTCCTTGCTCACTTTTTCCACTTCAATTTTGGCCTTTATGACCTTGAATTTCCCTCTGTACTTTTCACAAACCGCCCGTGAGTCCCAGATTCCTCGGCACTGCTGCTATTCCTGACAAATTCACCGCCCTGACAGCCTGCCCATCCAGGGGAATTTTCCCAAACTCTAACAAGCGCACAATGTTGTTACTCTTATCCGCCACTTACTGTTTCATCCGTCGCATTGTGCTATTGTAAGTCGCGTCCGTGCCCCACTTGCCGCTTGCAGACATCTTTTCACCAATATGTGTTAAGCGGCATTGTGGCCTCTTCCGATGGCAGTTTCGAGAGCAGACTCTTGTAGTCTGCAGCCAGGATTACAGATAGGGCAGATCCTGTGTCTGCTTCCGTTTTCAATTTTCCTGCTGACACTTCTGGAGCAGATCATATGAATCTCCTATCTGCTCCGGCAATGCTGTGCAATTCCAGGCATGACAGAACTCCCTTGGCCGAGCCAACCTCAGTGTCACCAGAGTCTTCTCCCACTTACTCTGTCCAAGTTTGTAACTTTGCTTCACTTTCTTTGCCGTGAGCGTATCATTTTTTTTTTTTTTTTTTACGTGCCCTCTCGGCAAAGCCGCAATTTTGACACTTCCTACGACCCCCCTGTCTTTAAATCAGGGACCACTGGCGGAATATGACAATTACCCATAGCGGAAACGTAAAGGTCTGCATTTTTAGCTCACGTCTCGCTCGCAGGACACTTAGCTGTGCCGTCTTGCAGAGCCGATGCATCTTTTTGCTGCAGTTTCCATGGATATTGATGTTCAAGCCACATTCTGACGTTAAGTGTCTTTATGAGCGCAAATGCGTTCGTGCGCATTCATAATACATTTGGCGCGCGAGCAAATACACTGTACCCCAGTGTTACTTATAAACCCCAGCCAAACCGGCGGTGCCCTCCGCTTTTCACAGCGGTCTGATATGCTGTCACCGAATCCTTCCTCTCCTGCTGAGAGCTCTGGGCTCAAAGTGTACCAGCCATCCAGGCAGAGCCTGTTTCCTCCATTGTCTGCGGCATCAGTGAGCACCCCAGGAGGCCATATATCAGCGCGACTTAATGAAAGTGAGACCTTTTCGACATCCCCGATATTTTTTGCTATGCAATAAAGCTTTTCCCGTGCAGGTTCGGCAGTCTTTATTTGTGCTGTTAAAAGCATTCGTGCATCTTACAGTTAGTTCCACACATATTTTTTTTCCAGGCTTGTATTTTCTCTCACTCGTTAGCCAGCAACGTGTCATGGTGTGCCTCTCACTCACTCATTCACTCACTCACTCAATCAATCATTCACTCACTCAATCAATCAATAAATCATTCACTCACTCATTCACTCATTCACTCACTCATTCACTAATTCACTCACTCAATCATTCACTCACATACTCAATCATTCACTCACTTACTTATTCACTCACACACTCATTCACTCACACACACACTCATTCACTCACATAGATCCTTCATCCTGCAGGTTCTTGCTGCTCCACACCTTCGGACCTTTCCTCTCCTCTCCTCCTTAGCTGTCTTCTCAAACCAGGAAGGCTCATAAGCAAGGGATCACCGCTTGTCACTACTTTTTGTCGTGCTTTTAAACCACAGTAACCCAAGTACATTGAAAAACTGACTTCTTCCTTAATGCCATTGTCCTGTAATTAAGAAACAAATCAGTGTTCTGACTGCTAAACACAGTAAGACTCCATCTTAGCATAATTAAAATGTAGCCTAAGCCACAGTTCAGGCAGCCCCTACCATAGGTCCAGCCTCATTATAAACTTGACTTTGGCAGCTGACCTGTCTGTATTGAGTGACCGGCTGTCTGGAAACGTCCGCGGAATCGTACGAGGAGGCTTCTCTCTAACTCTCGCACTGTCGAAACACGGGGATCCAGGAAATTCATCCCTCACTTTAATTGTTTTCGTCTAACGAGGGGTATTTGTCACCAAATGCGTGGAAGAATGATGGGTTTTTAACTTCCTCTGAAAGTCGGCGTGACATTTTCGCTGCACATGTCAGCGAGTTCGTTCTGCATTGTTCCTTCACCGTGTTGCTCAATCAGTTTATCGCCTTCAGCTACATGAAACTGGTGTGGAGCTGGGTAGCTTTCTGGATTTCTGTCCCCCCTTTCAAAGCGGAGTCATTACTGTGCCAATAGAAAGCAGTGTGCTTTTATTTTTTTCAAGAACAGGAAATGGCTGTAGTATGACGGGACTTCAGCCATTTCTGATTCTCTCTTGTGGTAGCTTTGCTCACTGAGTCCTATTTGCTGCATTGACCGTTGAATAAGTTGTTCCATTTATTTTGATATGGATTCTGATTATAACCCCCTTGTGTTATATGTAAAATACATGTTTTATACAGATTATTGTAGTTTTCTCAAATCAATCCAGATATTTTTTTTTCACAACATCGATATTCACCAGTCAATCCTCTGCAAACCCATAAATCCATATTACAGATCACCAGTTAGAAACCTTGGTAATGTCATTGGCCGTTGAGTTCCCAAGCCAAAGAAAATGGAGAGTGACAAGCATGATTAATAGTAGCTGTGTTGATAAACAGGTTGATGGTATGGAAGTCGAGACGGCCAAGGGTGAGAGGAAATTACCTCAGTGCACTGAGCGTAATAACAAGGTGTGAGACAGAGGAAATTCACAAGTGCGACCAGAGGCCTGAGACGGTCAACAGCGTAGCTTAGCGTCGCTGATAAGGGCGACGATGTGATGTTAGGGTGACAGCACTCCTGCGATCATAAACGAGTGGCCAGAGGCCCGCCTCCGCTCAGCAGCTGAAGAAATTCTCACAAAAGTAGTGTGCAATCATTACAAGAGGTAGAATTTTATATTTATGACACATGTGTGCGCATAGAGACACGCGTCATTATCGCGATGCTGGGCACATGTCCATTAATTCACCTTCCTACACAATTAACTTTTTTTTTCTCTCAAAAATTTGTCCCCGTGAAGACAGGAAAAGCCATAAACAAGGGCTGGGGATATCCTTCAGGGGAGCTGCTTTATTAAATCTCTGTTCCCGGCTCAGGTCTCTGTATCTAAATGGCTCCCCTGCTGTGATGAAGCACCAAGGTTTGTATAAGGTGATGTCTCAATAAAGTATCCCTGGAAACCACTCCTCTAGCGATCAGTGACTTTAAATCAGAATCTGCACTAAATGAAGAGAAAAGGACCCACTGAGGTCATGAATGAATAAACATATTGCTAGCATTTTTTTTTTTTTATGAAACAGGCACCCATTTACCAAGAATTACTCAACTGAAAACAAAACGCAATGTAATGAATACATGCATTATTTAGATTATATAACCTTTACCATGGCATGATAGGTTTTAACCAATGGCACAGGGGGGTGTTTGATATTGAGAGGGACACAGCTTAATAATTTTAATTGCTCCCCCCCCCCACAGTTCCTGCACCTCTGCTCTTTTCTAAAAGAACTTGTTATAATGAAAACATTTAGCTACTTGCAAATAGACTATTCCGAGAGCCATACAAACTCGGTTTCAAACATGCACTGTTGAGTCAGAGACACAATACAGAAGCGAAGATACTGCCTGGTTTTTTGTGAACATGTGCACTATGATGTGTGATTGCGGCAGATAAATTGTGGCCACTGGTGCCATATTTTTCCCTGTAAGGTGGCATATTTTTTCCAAGCTGGAGAACATTGTCCATTACTTATCTGGTCTGCCTGCAGTTTGGGAAACACAAATGAGCGAACCTATTCCAGGATCAGACATGTTTATATCTCGAACCCTTAAACATAAATAACACAGACCTAACAGACAACTTAGTTTATGGAATCTCACAAAATAATCATTGAAGCACACTTATATGAGTAACAGTGTATTTT
The DNA here is from genome assembly GCA_015164015.2 of Brevimyrus niger. NCBI lineage: Eukaryota > Metazoa > Chordata > Actinopteri > Osteoglossiformes > Mormyridae > Brevimyrus > Brevimyrus niger. The sequence continues at coordinate 4,896,229 of JAABNY020000119.1, read as the reverse complement.
ACACTTTGGCTACTCATCGGTCTAAGAAGCAAATAGATTACTGAAGTATAAGCTGACAGCTAAAATGCCAAATCTGTTTCCTCGCACCCCCCCAGGAGTGGAGGTCCAAGTCCCACCTCCGCCTGGTGTCTGTGTGGAGGTTGATTATTCTCCATTTTCTCCAGGCATTCTGGATTTCTCCTACAGTCCAATGACAAGCAGTTTGGCAATTGGCATCTCTAAATTGCCCATAGTGTATGAGAGTGTGTAGGTGTGTATATATGTGCCTGGTGATGGACGGGCATCCTGTCTGAGGTGAACCCAGCTGTCTGACCTTTGCTGCCTGAGATAGAATCCAGGCCTTTCTGCAAGTCTAACCATGATTTGGCATTTGGAAGATGGATGGATGGATGGATGGATGGATGGATGGATGGAAAAGCAGACTGGAGAACTACAGTGGATTTAAGCAGTAGTTTTCTACCAATACTTCAGAATAATATTTTACAAATTATTATATTAATATAATTATTAAATAACAAAAAATATTTTAGAATTACAGGAATATGTCTTATAGAAATATTTCTCATAATAAGTAGGGTGAAACAACTGCGGCAAATAATACATTAAAATTATTAATAAATGATTTGCAGTGCAGATATCTGTGATCATGAGTTGGGACATAAATGCATTATGTCTTTAATTTGAGAGCAAGCATTGTATTTAATCTGTATACAGATTAAAGTTTTATGGTCAGCGTACAGCTGGTAGCTTCATTGCACCATAATGCATTTATTGTGTGTTTTTGTCAGACTCTAACTTGTGTGATGGTTTTTCACAGACGGACATTCACACTAAGAAAGGAAATATTTGGCTAGGATTATTATTTTGTTCTCTTCCTATGAATTCTTTAGTTCTGAAACCATGGAAGATCATTGTCAAAAGTGGGAGGACCTGTTTCTCACTTATAAGCGGTTAAATGGTAATTAGTTGATGGTTAGCTGTATAAATTGTATAAAAGAATTTGTCAAAGCATCTTAGGGAGACCTTTTGCATCTGTTTGGCTGTAGTCGCCATTGTTTTTATTAAAAAAGAGAATAATTTTAGCTTTTGAGATTCTCCAGGAAGTCAATCATAAACGTTTATTCCTCTCATTGATTCAGCCTTTTTAATAAAGTCATTTTCACAAGCAGCAGATCGAAGCCATTAACCATTAGGGTTTGGGAGTCCACAGCAGGAAGGAGGACGGCATGCGCGCATGTGTGCCCTTCCTGTCAGCCTATGGCGTCCGGTGCTCTCTAGGGGAGCCACGTCTGTCCAGTCTCTGCATCTTCCTTGACTCAGGTCCCGCTTATAATTGGGGTTGCCCCGAAGGGTCTGCGTCCGTGAGCCGACGTCAGATTCTGCCCGGGGGAGGGAGGATCGTTTAGTTAATGTGCCAGTTAACGAAATGAGACGGCCACGCAATAGCACTCTTGCTACAGTTCAGGTCATCGCAAGCCACTGCTGGGAATCGTAAGCTAGACGCTAGCTGTCACTAAGACCGCTGCACGACAGTCCAGCGTGGATCGAGCTCTGGAGAGCTGAGCAAGCAATGGCTTCCTCCTTGATGCGAAATGAATCACACATTGTGTGACAAAGTGGACCCCGGATGGGGTCTGGGGTGTGTGTTAATAGCCAAGGGCAACAGCTGTGGTCCCCCTGGTCCTTCTGAGAGCAGAAGCTTTTCATTACTGTTGGGTTGTTTTGGCCTTTTCTCGCTGGCACCCTCTTCTCATGTTAATGCAGAAAATAAATTAAATGAGTCATATTATCCGTCCGTCTTCGAACTCCCATTCTTGACGAGGGCGAACGAATTATTACTCTTATTTAGAAGGAAACATAAACGGAGTCTTTTCAAGTAGCTGAGACTTGGGAAGTGCTCCATTTAAAATATACCGTTAACGATCATGTGTCGGAGACATTGTCTTGCCCAAGGCAATTTCAGTGTCCAGTGAAAGGTTTCCTGCATGCCATGCATTTTCTAAATTCTGAAATTGTTACCAATAATATTTTTGTGCAACATAGAAACTTTTAAAACTTTTACTGTGGTTCAAAAATTTATGGAACTCTCCGCCAATTTCCTGTTTATCATTCGAAATTGTAAAAATAAAGCAAAAACGCTTCCATTAATATTTCTGTAAAAGACTACCCTGAAAAATCTTATGTTGGAATAATCAATTAGCTTAAAATTATTAGCAGCAATAGTGTCTTTTTTGGATGTATCCAAATACTGCACAGGATTTCAGCCCTTCCAAAGCAGTCATGTGACACACCGAAAGTTCTTTTAGATATAATTAAACTTTAGAGGCACCAATGCGCAACAGCCGTAATTGAAAAAAGACAGAAGATATAGCCTATAATTAGTTCTCATATAACAGAAAAAGAACAAAGAAAATACGATGTCATTAGCTTCTCTCAAAATGCTTTAATGACCTTCTATTGCTTGAGGGGTACTGGTACTGGGAGGAATTCCTTAGGAGATGTCTGATCAAGCTTTTCTGTAATTATACATCATAAAAGAGAATTGTACACCCATACAGCTCTCTCTCTATATATATATGCAATGCCCAGTCTCATGTCTGGCATTCCCCATATTCCCCCATCTTCATGTATGTTTCCACGGAGTCCTCTAGTTTGCTCAGACAGTTCAGAGACATCATGCTTAGGTTTGCATAATAGATGTTTGCAAAAACAGTTGAAGTCTGTAAATAACCCATCCAGGCTGTTCCCCTGCCTTGTGCCCTGTCCTTTCTAGAACAGGCCCAGGGCTGACCATGACCCTGAACTGGATAAGCAGTTACAAGAGATGGATGGATATATTTATATACAGTATCTGTATCTCATTGTAGTGTCACCAGGGGCCCTGAAGCCTACATATATTCATATATAGGTATATAGAGACAGGTATCCTATTAGTGTATATAATTTATGCCAAGAATCGATGGTCTGAGGCGAAGTTGTGGTCATGAAATAGAGAGGAACAATTATTTTGAGGGCGACAGATATGCCCCTATGTCAAGATTTAGTCCTTTTATTTAAGTGTAGGAAGAAGAGTTGTTGCATTCTCCTGGTAGACATAAAGGGCCTGCTAACAACGGGTCAATATTAGAACACTGCAGTGCTAAGGCTGAGAAAGCATCGTAAAGTGCAGGATCTGAAAAACACATTTCAGGTAAAATAATAACACTAAAATTAAGTTATGATATCATATCGATATCAGTAACATTTGATCTGATATCACAGTTACAGGAAGTTCTTAGCTTTTTAAAAACGATAAAAACTCGTTAGCCATTTTGTTCCCATAGACATCTGCTCTATCCTTTGCAGACCCTGTGATTGTTATCTCTGTTCTGCTTTCTGTATCTCCTCTCCTTCCCGGCTTTGCCTCTATTCCCTGAATCATCACTTTCTGTCCAGAAGAAATATACTGTGATGCACAAAGAAATATATTGGGTAAACTTTTGCGCAATGATAAAACTGTGATATGAATATCCTTGACCACAGATCACAAAGCTGGCTTGAGTCCCTCGTTGTTAAATACATTCTAGCCATATCTGAAAGAAATATCATTTTTAATGTATTGGATAAATATATTATAATTGATTGCTTGCACAAAAAGATAATAGTCTTTAAATTTAACAATAAAGTTGCTTCAGACAGAATAACATTTATGAAGGAATTTCCACCAGAGTAAAATATGTTAAAAAGATAATTATTGTAAGCTGAGGTACGATTCAGTATGTCCATAACACATGGAAGGGTTATAGCTACATTTTATTATACCGTACTTAGCGGATTATACACCCTGCAAGTGTTTATTCATATATATTTACAGACCGTTGGTGTCTATATATTGTATATAGAATAGCAGGTTTTATAACATCGTGGGGACATTTAGGTCCCCACAATGTAATGTATATCTGATCCACACACACATATACACAGACACACACATACAATATTACTCTATGGAAAAATATACTGGGACACCTGGCCATTACACATGCAGCAACTTTTATGACATCCCATTCTGAATCAATAGGTATCAATATGGAGTTGGCCCCCCTTTGCAGCTGTAGCAGCTGCCACTCTTCTGGGAAGACTTTCCACAAGACTATGGAGTGTGTCTGTGGGGAATTTTTATTAATTCATCCAGAAGAGCATTTGTGAAGTCAGACACTGATGTTGGATGTGAAGGCCTGGCTCACAATCTCGATCCTACTTCATCCCAAAGGTGTCTGATGGAGTTGAGGTCAGGGCTCTGTGTGAGCCAGTCAAGTTCTTTCACACCAAGCTAAACCAACCATGTCTTTATGGACCTTGCTGGAACAGAAAAGGGCCTCTTCACCAAACTGTTCCCACAAAGTTGTAAGCATAGAATTGTCCAAAATGTCTTGCTACGCTGAAGCATTAAGGGTTCACTTCCCTGGAAGTAAGGGACCATGCCCAACCCCCGAAAGACGCCCCCATACCATTATTCCTCCTCCACCAAACTGTCCAGATGGCACACTACAGACTGGCAGGTAACGTTCTCCTGGCATCTGCCAAACCCAGACTCATCCATCAGAAGTGTGATCTGTCACTCCACAGAACATGTTTCCACTGTTCCAGAGTCCAGTGGAATGGTGATGTGAGGTTCGCATGCAGTTGCTCGGCCATGGGGCTAAAGCTAGTGGGAGTTTGGAACCCTGCAGTTATTGAGTCAACAGAGCGTTGGTGACTTTTACGCATTTGTTTGAAGCAACTGAATTCAATGATTATGAGGTGTGTTCAAATACTTTAGTCCATATAGTGTGTGTGTGTAACTGAATTATATAAAATGTTATTATTCACATATTATATCTTTTTTTGCTTTTAATCTTACTTTTTTCCTTATACTATTCATTAAACAATGATATGATGTCATCCATACAATGGTAATGGATAACAGTAGCCAGTGTAGTACATCATTGGTCTCAATTAATCAAGGACACAGGTATAGCAAGCAGCCTCCTAATTTGAAAGTTTTGATTAATAGTTTAATTCTTCTAGCTAATGTTTCATCCCCATTAATAAAATGTGTTTATTATGCATGACGAGAGCCGGGTAACTGCAGCTCCCTGTCATACTGCTATTATTATGTTTTTTTGCTAAGTCAACACTTATTCAAAGTGACTTACGATTCTACTTTGTTTTACCAGAGCGATACAGATTAAACATCCCTCTTAAGGGAACAGCAGCTGGTGACATTTGATATTTCGTTTAAAAGTGAGAGGTAACAGCCCACGCCTGCCCGCCCCCTTTGAACGGCCTGCCAGGGGTCCACTTACCTCTGCCTCTGTTTCTCTGCTTCTCTGACATCTTCCTCGGACGTCTGCCATTAGCAGCTAGCCGTAGCGTTCACACAATGGCACTTTTCAGAGCATCGGATGTTGATGACCGTGCTTGATGCCATGGTCTAGGGGTTAGGGATAGTTATTTTCTTCATTTACAGGAAACATCATGAGTGAGTGAAAACTAATAATATTGAATATGCAATTGAGTGAAAAGTAATAATGAGACATAATTATACACAATTTTTAAAAATATATAGTTACCAGCTAGAGACTTGGGGCTCAATGATGGCATATCAGATTGGGCCCCCCAGTCCAGACCAATCCAGTTATTTTCCAAATTTTCTAGGCCCCCTGTCATTCAGGGGCCCTCAGAATCGTCCTGACTTTCCCTTATGGCACCCCTGGTTACAAGCCCTTGGTGACTAAGTTGAGGATTAACATAATAACAAAAGATAAAGGAGACTAACACTGAATATTACAGTGTAATGAAACATAATACTTCATTTTAATTATTAATCAAATATAGTTACTTAATGGCAGAGCTGATGGCCAATTGATTTCTTCTATGTGATTTTTTTAAACATTGTGCATAATAGTGTATAATAAATGTATTCAAGCGTTTTAGAGGTTAATCATTATTGGTTCATATACATATAGGTGTCATGGCTATTTTACGGGGTCCTTAGAGAGGCAGTAATTTCATAATTGTAATGCAGATTTATTAATATATTATAGCAAAGGATTTTCCTGCATGAAATCAGGCTAGCAGGAATAAACAAGGACATTAAAGTCTTAGGAACCTTTGGTAAGGTTCGCAACTTGAATTGTTTCTTCAAAAAGTTGATTTTTATAGAAGCATCAGCTAAACAAATCAAGTGTTTAAGAACTAGTCTATGTACTAATGTAGATTTGACATGCCTCTTATTTTCGTTTTCATCAAGTGATGTTTATTTATGCAGCTGACAGGCAATGACAGGCGTGAACATCCTTCAGTACGGTAACCTTGTGCGTTGCTATAAACAGCAGACCTGTACACTTACGTGTGGTAATTAGGAAAATATTTTAACAATGGCCATAAGTGACATCTATTGGGTTGCTGCACTGTTTTTTAAAATCAAACTCAATGGTGAAAGGAGAAAAAAAGAGAGAGAACATATCAGGCAGGTTGTTTGTCCGTGTGCCACAGTCAGACCCACACCAGGCCGTACTTCTGAAAGAAACCCACTTATACACAGAATTACTTTCAAAAATGCATATAAAAAGTCAAGGAAAACCTCCAGATAAGCTCCAAATGATACAATTGCACAGAGGCACCAAATCCATCCAGGGGGGGAGATTTCATGCAAATCAGTGACACCAGTCATGACTTACAGTCTTTTAATGTGGCAGGTGCAAGCCGGGATTTTGCTTGTCCTACACTGAAGTCCTATGTTTAGACAATAGACAATACACAAAAATAAGGCATTGGATCAATGCAAAAAGAATCCAACACTTTCATTTACCACCTAGTAAGTAAATATGGACATTGGGTCTTATTTTGATTAGGAAACTTTTCTCTATTTTGTCAGTAGGGGGGCGACACTAAAGAATTGAAGCGCAAATATAATTAGAAAAAATAGTTTGCCATTTCCAATGGCATTATTATACAGTACTATGTTCATATGTATAGCTGTATAATCATGGTAACTGGAGGGCTAGCATGGTGCTGTCATTGGTTTTGTTCAGACGGAGCACCATTGCTGGTGGAGCTCACATGTCATATCCCTTATTGGTGGACTTCACATATCTTACACTGACATCACTTGGCACTGTCCATTCTTTATAAAAGAGCACTCTGACACGTCAGTCCGACTTCACAGCAATGGCCAAACTGGGGGGCGTTACCTGGATACAGGATGCCATCCCGGGGTGGGGGGGTGTAAGGCATTACGGCAAATGTAAGAGTCGCCTACCTAGAGAAAGAGAGGGAGGGGCACGGTAAGAGTTAATAACGTTCTATTAAATTTTATTAAATAATTAATGATTCAGCTAATAGTTTGACTTGGTCGGTCTCTATTGACTGTGCCAGCTATCTGTTTGGGAGGACACAGCCTGCCCGCCCACCCTTAGCCATGCCCACCCTCAGCCACGCCCCTTGGGCTGCACATGTTAAGCAAGGGAACTGGCTCATGATGACTAGAGCAGTCCTTCCAAAGGTAATACAGCAAAGGGACTGTTATACAACAAAATCACAAAAAGTCAAAAAGACATTAATTAAATCTAGTTATAAATTAATAGAAATGTTACCCATCTTCACAAATACCATTCCATAAACATTACTACATTACAGTATTCTGAATCACCTGTACCATTCCATAAACATTACTGCATTACAGTATTCTGAATCACCTGTACCATTCCATTAACATTACTACATTAGAGTAACCTCAGTCAGCTGTACCATTCCATAAACATTACTACATTAGATTCACCTGAATCACCTGTACCTTTCCATAAACATTACTACATTAGAATAACTCAAATCACCTGTACCATTCCATAAACATTACTACATTAGAGTAAGCTGAATCACCTGTAGCATTTCATAAACAATACTACATTACAGTAACCTGAATCAGCTGTACCATTCCATAAACATTACTACATTAGAGTGACTTGAATCACCTGTACCATTCCATAAACATTGCTACATTAGAGTGACTTGAATCACCTGTACCATTCCATTACTGCATAAAAGTATTCTGAATCACTTGTAATTTCATTACTTTTTAGTTAATCACTTATAAACCCACGGAAGCCCTTTGAAGTTTTTTATGCTTTCATCTGTAGTATATAAGGCTGATGTGTGAAACGTGCTTGTTAATATAAGTATGATCGTGTTTTGACTTTTAAAGGTCATGGGTAGAGACTGTATTAAAGATTTGGCCACAGTTACACCTTTTCCAGAGGAATATAAATCATCCTGTTTTACTGTCAGTAGGAGAGTGCAGTTAGGAGAAGGTGAACATAAAATCTTGACAGCTGTCAGAATTTCCTGAAAGATCCACAAAAATCCGATAACTTCCCAGCAGTCTGAAATGAAACGTGAATAAGCCAATGACAGATGCACTTTGATGGACACTACCTGCTCTTCCCTCTCACCAGAAGGCAAAAGTTTGGTGCCCACACCATGTCTGCTCTATATCTAGTTATCCTTTACTTATTTTAATAGTCAAGTTTGGGTTGAGTCAATAGGGCAAAGAAAAAGGACATTGGTAAGAATTCATAATTGTTTGCATTGGTGTTATGAATTTACTGGGCTATATTTAATACAAACCATCGACCCAGAGACTCCAATGCCATTCAAGATAAAATAATAAAGGAAATTAATAACTTCTAGCATTTAAACAAATATAATTTTTGGCATATCTTTGCCAAATTACTGCTTGAATAAGTATGATGGCCTTTGAGCAGCTAAATAAGCTCCATAACAAGCTACTAATCAACGACAGATTCTATAAACAGTTGGACTTGAGCAGCTGAACAACAACAATTAAAATGCGAGTATTAATTGAGGTGCTCAGCGTTGCTAAGCTCCAGCCAAACGACAATCAAATCCATACGAAGCGTGTTCCACGATCTCCGGCGAAACACCACGATGCGCGGCAAGATCTTGACAGCAGTGTTTTGTGCGCGTTGCGTCGTTTCTAATTAAATTGCCGTACCGGCGATGGTGGTGCTGATGAAAGGCCATAGCAGATGTTTCCATGGTGTTTGGCAGGAATCTTATAAAGTAGCATCTGTAGAACTTTGTACTTCGCTGTGTTTTCAGATTCCTTAAACAGTTGGGGGTTGATGCGTTAGGCCACCACAGGGAGCCTGATTCCTTTAAAAGATGTCACCAAACAAATTAAGTGCGACTTTTGCTCATCTCACACAAGTCTCCACCCATTAAAAATATGGCCCTCCTGAATTCGACTAACAAATAAAACCATTGTGTCGATATTAATGCAAAAATTCAATTGCAAAGAATATGTGTTAATGAGAGCAAGCATAGCTCAGGAAACATGCGGATTTTGTGGCGTTCTGGAGGTAACATCAGGATGATCTTCGTTTTAATTGCCATTGTTACATTAGGCTGTCGTCCAGATGACTACGCCTTCAGGCAATGAGATACTAAATGCATGAACAGCAGGTATGCAAAGAGCAGTAATCCACCCCAGTTCATTTTAAACAGGGCCTTTAGCGAAGAAATCATGAGGGCTTTGTACTTTCCTGACAAGGTTTAACAAAGAGGGGAAGTCTATATTAGCAGAGGTCAAGGCTTGTCAATTACCATACACCATGGCTGCTAAACACCCCATAACAATTTGTTCTGACAGCATTAAACAGATTTTCTCCACTGTTTTCCTTGAGATGCAGATTAACACCCAGATTAAGTTAATGAGACTGTGATTGCATGCTGAACTGAAATGAACAGAGGGAAAATTACCATAACAATGCAGCAGAATATATATTTCTGTTTAGATTTTTTTTTTGTGTGCAGTTCTGAGATTCACTCAACAAAATAAATGCAATTAATCATTTCTATTTGCCTGTAAAGCAGATCTTTTTTAATTATTACTGCAAAGACCTTACATTTTCTTTCTATATTCTGTGATATTCTATTCTATTACATTTGAAAAATCTCTGTTCAGACTAAAAATACCACTTTATCTTGGTGTAGGGGACCTGGACCCTATCCCAGGCCAAATAGGCACGCAGGAAGGATACTAATTTATCATGCACACACTATGGGCCATTCAGAGACCCCAAGTCTCTAAAGTGCAGGTCTGTAGAGCATAGGGGGAACTGGAATGCCCAGAGCACACCTACAAAGCAAGAGGGACACACAGATGGGATTTAATTAATTGCAATATCAATATAAATCCATGACAAAGAACAACATTTTGAAGTCAAAGCCTTTTGCTCAGACAAAAGCAGAATGATCTGCTCTGGCTAGCAGGAAGCCAGCAGTCATTTGAAAGGCATGTTCCTATATTTAGTAGTTTAAATGGTGAGTGACAGGTGTTCTTAAAAGTGTGTGCTGTTTCAATCAACCAATGAAGATTCAAATGTTGATTCTAGAACCAGAAGCAAACATAAAGTAATGGAAGGTAAGATAAACCAGTTTTAGAGAGCTTTTAAAGTCTGTTTTTGGAGATTGAGTCAGCAGGTCCCTCTCACAGGGAAGAATAAACAGCCGTGAACCTGCCCCAGGTCCACTGGCCTTCTCTACGGCTCCGCTCAGCCTATCCGTGGCGAGATTTCCCAGAATCTCATGACTTCTGAAGCATCTGGAAAGCTCCACTTTAAGAAACTCACTTTACCTGGCGAAACCAATGTTAACGGCAATGTTGAGCCTGAACTGGATAAAGGTATCCACTGAAATGTTAAATGTTAAACAAACTGACAGAGAAACAGGGAGAGTGCAAACCACTAGGAAGTTAATCATCAAGTAATTAGAAAAAAGAACTGCAGGTGGCTGGAAAAATTAAATGAGAAACACGTTCGCTATAGTAATAACAAATCCCACCTCTCCTGTTTTCCTTGACACTAGCTAGTTATCATATGATTTTTTTTTACCTACTAGAATGTGCAATTTCAGCATTTTCAACTAAACAGAGACCACAAGTCTTTTTCTCGAAGCAGAAAGACAAGTTGGAATCCTGCTTATTAAGTGTGCCACTGTCGTTCTACGTCATCTACGGTTTGGAGAATTTCCTGCTACAATTATGGACAAAAGAGTAAAATCACAAGTTAAATGCATCGATTAATCACTGATAACGTGCAATTTTTTGTGGCGAAGTCCCAGCGTCAGAGCTTGGGGAGTTTATACACCTTCAAACGAATAAAAATTAATCAATTTTAGCAAAACCACTCAGTCAGCGGCATGGATGACGTCACCCGAGTGCGTGGCGGGAGACGTGTTGACATCCACCGTCAGCTAGTCATCTCCCAAGTGGGGAGCGAAGGAGCATTCAGAAAACGCTTCATCACGGGAGGACCTTGGGGGCAGAACCGGCGGATCCAGCGGCATTAATCATGCTTGTGGCAGCACAGCACTAATTGGGAGTGATACCAAGATACAGAGGAGACAGGTATCTACCACCATAGGGTGCATCTCTACCAGTGAAATGTCATGTGGAGCCCAAGGCAAGCTACACAAGGAGGGTGTGTTTCGGGGGTAAGTCGGCACCCCTTCAGAAGATTGTGCCATATACCAGGGGGTGGCTGCAGATGTTAGACCTCATGAAAGCACATCATGTTGGGTCCCTAACCCAGACCAATCCAATTATTTTCCAGATCAGCCCAATATTCCCTCCATTAAGACACCCCTGCCCTATGCTGCCTATTTTCCCTAATTTGTTGACCTGCACTGGTTTTCGTGTCATTACAATATACGTACAACTGACCCTAAACTGGAGCTGACATCCGCAACTCGGCAAAACCTGGCCAAGGGCACCAGAACACCTAGAACCAGCCCTGGTCCCACAGTTGCTACTTGGTTAATTTTCTTGATAACAAATAACTCTTATTCATTGGTAATAATATGATTATAAAACTATTAAACATGTACTGAGGCAGCTTGTTAAAAACTGCAACTGTGGCACCACAGAGAGCTCTATAAGGACACAGTGAAAATGGAGACCAGACCCTAAGGGGGAGAAAAAGTTTAATACTGATAGTTTCTAAATATGTCATTATATAAGTGCAAAAGCTGTAAAAGTGAAATGGCCACACAGTACTGCATCTTGTCATAAAATGTATTTGCTCTATTTTTTTTTTTATTAACACATGCTATCACGGTTTTTTTTCTGACTAAATGACATTTTTATATTTTAAAATTATACATTTTTTAAGTAACATTTTACATTATCATGCATTAGAATAACGTGTAAGAAACGAATGAAAACTGCAATTAATAGAAAACCACTAAGTTAACATTAGCATTATAACGTGGGTGGGGAGCAAGTTTCTAATGTCTTTCTCAAGTACTGAACAACACGTGCAAACTTCTTATAACAGTTTGTCAAATAAAACATTAAAAATGCACATGCACTAGATTCCGGATTTTTTTAATGTTTAATTAGCTGGTTTTGTAAACACGCATTTTTACGCCTGTCCGCGTGGGAAGTTACACCTGCGTTGGCACGTGACTGTGCGCGCGCTTCTCGCGCTTCAGTATCAGTTTCGGCGATAACCCGATGACTAGGCGGCTGTCAGCACGTGCGATTCCGGTATTCGTCAAACCGGCGTGTGAAGGGAGACCTGGCGGGAGTTGCGTTGGTGCCGCGGGCTGCGCCGGTTCTCCGGATGAGGTGCGCCCTACTAGCTTTTCTGAGCTCCCCCGATTTCCATTTAAGAAACTTATTAAAGGCCGCATGTTAATGAAAAGAATCCATTAATAAATTAAACGTTCACCAAACCAGTTATGAAGATTTTTGAGGTGTTCGCAGCTCCTAGGTTTCTCCAGCAGCCTCCGCTCGAGCCCGGAAACACGCCATCCCAAAGAGCACTGTATTTTCCCGACGAGCTCCTAATACGTTATTAAATAATGTAAAAATGAGCCTTCAAAATTTAAAGTCGGAGCTGCAAATCTCTTTAATAATGACCTATATCCCCCTAATGAGCTCTTCAGGACAATGAAGTGATCACTTCGCAACAGGGCTGTACGGAGCCAGTCCCCCCAGGAAGCAGCCCAGCTTTGAGATAATACTTATTAAGGCATGGTCCGCTGAGACCTTCGGCTTTTATTACCAGAGTATTAATCATCTGTGCGCGTATAAAATAACCAGTTTTCGCTACACGCAATATAATGCTCACCAACATTGCAGCATCTCATTATAATAGCTACTGTACGTTTTTTTCTCATATAATAATATTTTTTATAATGCACAGTGACGGGAAAGCTGGAGTATGGAGCAGGTGTGGTAAGATTTATATATGTATTGCATAAATATTCTGTAAATGCATGTTTAAATACTTCCTAACAAATGCTATTCAATTTAAAGATAAGCTATCGTCTTTAATCAAGTCCATTGTTGTATGATTTACAAAAACAATGTAAGAATCTTTCATTTAAAAGTCCAGTGCAGTAATAGAGGATCGTTGCTTTTCTGGTTCCTGCGTGTGTGCACACATGTTCGCGTGCGTGTCTGCATGATCTGCTGAGCGGCGTCACGTGTCTGTCAGTGGGGAGTTGAAGAGGCGTAATTAGAGAGACTAATGTAAATTCCCTGTGCTAGAGGGGCTGCTTCCAAGGCCCAGAAAATAATTTCTCTGAAGCTTGGGAGAATTATTATTTTTTCTTAATTTTGAGACCCACCCATTCATGTTTTCTTAAGTGTTTTCTACACTGAATCCAGAAAAGAGATGCTTTACTTAACAATCAGTATCCCACTTCTTACAATATTACGATAACAGAAGCATTAGCCTTAAATCCATAATTTTTTTATAACATTAAATATTTACAGCATTAAATATTTACAGAATTTTAACATATTTTGGTAGAACACTTGTAGCATTCTGTACTAATACTCGAAATTTTAAAATAAGGCAGTGTGTATGCAGTCTCTTGCAATGTAATTAACCAATTTTAACAATGCAATGATGTATCTTCTTACTTTAATACCTCCTAAATCTCGCGCTGTGAAAGAGACACGCACTTGAAATGCAGAACAGATCAATCAAGCGCAGTGTGGCTCAGGCCAGAGAGCTGGGAGCACAGCTGCTGAATGCTGCACTTGTGCATGCGTCATATACTGCGAACGCACTTTACATCACTGCCGCTTCACAGCGTGTCCGTACAGCACTAACGTTTCTTCCGGCTGGGGCTCAGGGTCCGGCGGGGAAAAGACTGTCTGTGAAGGGGGGGGGAGGGGTCTGACGATACTAACAATTTCAGCAGTAGGCGGGGCGACATAATGAGGGAAACCTTCAGAGTGGGAGGAGCCACGTTTGATTGAGGATATCAGGGTATAGCTGGCAGAGAATGACAGGGACAGCAGGAGCTGAAGAGAAGAACCTCAAAGCAAGGATGAAGCAGCGAGATTGCAGGGCATCTGAATCCGCTTGTTAAGTCAAGGCGTTTACGGCACATGTTTCCTGGGCCAAGCCAGGTACAAGCCAATGTGCCTCAGTGTTTTAATCCATTTCATTAAAAACGTAAAACAAAGGACTGTCCTTCTACCGCTTTCCATGCGACGAGAGAGAGAAGAGGAAGTGGCTCTGTAAATTAGCCATTTTCTGCATTTTTTTTTTTCTTGTTTAGTATCAGTTGTGTACACAAAATTCACGGTTCAGGAAAAAATAGTTTTGGGTTCATGGTTTGGGGCAATATAGTAGGGGAAATAAAATTTGTTCTGAGGTTATTATTAAAACTGCAAATTACTAATAGGATAAGGTGTGAGGCAATGTGTCAATTGACATGTCTGAATAACAAATCAAAATCAAAAATCCGTAATCATAACAATCATAATGAACTAAATCTTGTGGTCTTTTCTACTGCATATGGTTGCCTATATGCAGCTGAATTTGCTTAAAGCCATACTCAAACTCGGATGATATTGTTTCAAACGAGTTAGCGTGTTGGTTGTGTTTTGGGCAAAAGTTCGGTGTAACAGAGGCAGCAGACTGCCTTGGTGTTGTCAGCTACTCTCTCTCCAGTGCTGGTGTAGTGGGAAACCAAAATGTTCCCAAACTGCCAATTGTGACTGACTGTAACCAGGATTTGCTGTAACAAACTCACCGCCACAATTAGCATAATGTTTTCCATGTCAAACAGCTACTTGTGAATTTAGGTTCCACTTCATTCGTTTCATGGTGCGTATGAACTGAAAATGATGTGCCGATGATTCCTCCTGGGAGAACAGCTACACTCATCACTCTGTTTGAATTAAAGGAATTTAGCCCCTTTTTCATCCATTTCTTTTCGCAACCTAACCCGCTTTTTCCCGTTAATGATGCCTTGATGAAGAAAGAGGTCACGGTGAATAATGGTATTGGTTCCACCATTATGGTTTGTTACTCCCAAGAAACATTTTTACGTCATGAGTTACATCAGTCTTAACAAGCGGATCCAAGAGGCAACACAGGCGGCCCCCCGGGGCGCCATCTTCTGAGGGGGTGCCCACTTAGCAAAACTTTGCCCCTCCCCCATCCCCACCTCTACCCAGCAAGGGTGCAAGCATGGGCACGGCTCGAGATTTTGGGCTCCATGAAAGCATATCATACTGGACACCCCAGCCCAGACCAATCTTTTTTTAGGGCCCCTGTCCCTCAGGGACCCTTGGAATCATCCTAAGTTTGCCCCCCTTTATGTCACCCCAGGATGCCAGGGGTGAAATTTGCCTAGGACATCACATAGGCTTTGACTAGCCCTGTGTGCATGAGCACACTGCACGCCCTGGTGCTTTTGGAAACCGTTAATGTTTGTTGGATGCTCTTTTCCAGCCGGATCACCAAAGCGAATCTGATTACGTCTCAGTTTCCCAAAAGCAGCATGCAGTGCAATCAGATTGCAAACAACTCCAGGACAGCCATAACGGCAATGATAGAATGTCGCATGTACTGTAATGCAGTCAACACTCTTCCTGCGTTTTCGGGCTTGTGAAACACTAACAGCCTGCTTTCGAACAGTGTTACGTCTCAAGATCCGCTGAGCCTGATCACTCCACTGCCACGCAGACGTCCCTCCCTTTGTCTGAATTAACATTCAGAGGCAAAACCAAAAAAGTCATTTAAGGGGTCAGATATCCAACGTAAGGCAGAGGAATAGCATGGAGTGGCTTGCTTGGGTTTCAATTCCTGTGCCTGCCACATAAAATTTGATTAACGGCAACATGAGGTTTCATGTCAAGAGGCAATAAAATATGAAGGTGCAAGTCAACCCTCATCTTGAGTTTGGCAGACGTTCAGGTCATACTCATCAGGGAACAACTGCCTCCCCGAAAACTCAATCCAGTGCCAGGGGCGTGGGCTGCGTGGCCAGAAATTAATGCTGCCTAGTGACTTCATTTTATCTGAATTGTAGGGACAATTTTCATTCAACAGTTGCGGCATCTAGGAGATTTTTTCAAAGCCTCCAACATTCTTTAATTATTATCAGTGAGCGACAGAGTGTCATGAAACATTGAAACCACGGATCGTCAACGTTTCCACAAACGGACAAGCATATCCTTCGTAAGATTCCCCTTGTGTTTGTGGCAAAATGTTTTGATTGAGAGAAAAAAATTTGGGCTATCTTGGTGAAATTGTCCATTGTAATTCACCATGGTGTTGACCTCTGACTGGAACCTAAAAACTGAATTCCCTTTCATGCCCTTTTTCATTCAAACGTCGTCATATGAGAGTTTGCTGGGCTCACTTTATCTTCATAAACTTCTATACATATAAATGTAAATGATCCCCCACCTGCTAAATATCATGAAGTAATAGTTTTAACTTTTATTAATGGTTCACTTTGTTTTGTCTGAGTGCATATATCTCGATATTCTCATAGACGACTTATATAACGCTGGGTAATTTTTCATGTAAGACTTTTAATTAGCCTGCAGTCATGTAATGTAGTGCTGCATAATTTAAAAGAATTTCTGACAATCTTATTTTCCCCTATTTTCTGCTTTTTTTAACTCGTGGAGTTACTAGGCTCAGCCTATTTCAGGCTCATGAAAAATAAAAACCACCATCAAACACCTTTCGGATTTCACCAGCAGACGGTGGTCAGCTGAGAATATGGACGACAGTATCCTCCCTGTCCCACGACGGCTTCCTGCCCATGTACCGCGTGTCTATGATCACCTTCACGCCCGCTATCGCGAAGCCGCGCAAAGGTGTAAATTCAGGGTGGATGACTCGCGATGTCTAGACATCCTTTTGGTCTTATGCACTGTGTACAGTTTTTTGTTTATTCCCAGGTCTGACATTGTTATTAACACTATTCATACTATTTTCAGAATTATTGGGCAGAGACAAATTCACTGGATCCTTGACAGAACCAAAATAAAAAAGGGGAAATAGCTGATAAAGAATAGAAGCCCTGAAATGAATATGTACAGAACATGTAGCATAACATCATTTAATGTTATAAGTGAAACCATACAAAGTGAGCCGTTATTTAATAGTCTCCATAACATTTTATTCTGAATTTCATTTTTATTTTGAATTGTGCACACATTCAGTAGTTTTTTTTTTCTTTTTTTTTCTCCCTGGGAGCAGAAAAGAATGCAAATGAAATCACTGACCGTGCTCTGCTGTGAGACAGGAAGGAAGACACAATGGAACAAGGGCACAGCAGTGGCGGGAGGAAGGGAACATGCTAGTGGTTAGTGGGGGGGGGTGAACAACATGCATCGCCAGCGAGTAACAAAGACGGGAGCCCGGGTGTACATGGTTCCAAATCCCAGAACCGCATTGCGGGTCACAGCTTATGTCAGCGTCTCGGGCCCGTCCCGGCAGGCTTCCAGGCTTCCGCCCGGTCGATTTCACGCGGATGAAGACGCGGAAGCGCTACCTGAGGCGTGACTCGGTTTTATGTCGCAGCCGTAAATGTAAGCGATCCGTTGAAGCTGCTGACTTGCAGCTCTGGGCGGTCAGAGAGGCTGCCTCTGCTGCCGGCCTGCATCTGCTCTGCGTGCGGTTTAAGTGTGACGGATCCCGACACAATGCCGAAGCTTGGGCTATGACTGGGTGACCGGGCCCTTTTTACACCTGCCTGCGGCACTTACACATAAACATCACATTAATGTCTTTTAATAAATAATTGCAAGATCACTTGAAGTGTGTAAATGTAAATGCCCATCCTGTCCAGGGTGTCCCCTTCCCAGCCCCCCAATTGACCCTATAGTGGATCATGAGTTTAGATGGATGGATGGAAGTCTACATATACAAAAAAATCACAGATGTATGAAATGAAACAGAACCATACCCCCTTTTTCAATTTTATTGGATTTATTCCCCTAGACAGTGCATAATATGTAATACAGTTGGCAACTTTGAATGCAATGTTTGATATTTTTTAAGCAATTCCAGGTGAGTACTTTGTTCAGGGGTAGAATCGCAGGAATCTTTGGTCACCTGCCCCTAAAATCCTAATATTCCCTCTGCAGTACTCCTGTATGAGCTTGGGTCAATATGTAGCACATGGCCAGATTTAATTTCCGTAAATTCAATAATTCAAAGATTTTTATTATGAAACACAGTGCACTTTTTCACCCAGATTCATTCAGCATGTGAGACAATGCTGGTCCCTACCACCCCGGCTGGCAACAATGTATTCACCTATCTCACTTCCAATTGTTCATAAACAGCAAATCAGAACAACAGCAGGACAGCCGATATAATGCGGGCAAGGAATTCAGCCACTTGGATCCCACTGTTCAAATTCAAAATTCACTCTGTTATGACTTATTTGAGAAAAATACACATAGTATTTTGTTTGTATCAAAAAGGTAAAGTTGTAAACTCTTCTGTAACCGTCCTTATTGTTGTTTCTCTCACACAATAGAAATGTCTTTGTGACACTGCATTGTGTTACACGATCCAAAAGATCCCCATCCACACACCCACATGTATGTAAGACTGTTAATGAGGAGAGGAAGATGCCTTACCCTTCCCATCCGGGGAGGACAGCCAGGAAAATAAAGGCGGCCTTTTCTGTCTCCATAGGGCCAGGATAATGTAATTAATTTTGGCTAATGTGTACAAGCACGCCATTGTGACGAACGCATGCTCTTGCCAGTGTGAGACTGGTCTTATCACCCACTCTCCAGACCTATTCCAAACTCGTATTAACTTCCCTCTGCCAGATTTTTTTTACTAGTTTGCTCTGGGATGGCCTGTTTTTCCAAGTACTCTGTCTCGCTCCATTAAAAATTCATCTTTAAATTTACTGAAAAAGAAATGATCTCGCTTGGAATACTGTACAGGATCCGACTGCAGCGGGAAATGTAAAACCTAACCTTGGGAAGGAGATTCGGCGATGTTAAAGAAAGAAGCACTGTGCCAATTTGAAGTAGGCCTGAAGCGGAGCAGCACACCGATGAGGGCCTTCAGACTGTGGTGTCGCAATGAGGTCATCAGCAGGGGTCAAGCACTGCCAGTAAGTCATGTTGTGTAAAGCATTGTATTATTATTATCATGCATTCCTGCAGGTACACAGTGAGGCTGGAGCCTACTTCAGGAAGCATGGCACACAAGACCGGGGCTCATCCGGGACAGTCCATCACATGGTACATTCTGATGCAAACAACCAGGTACTACAGGCAATTTAAAGACATGGTTTTGTGGGAGAAGCCCAGAGTGCAGGTGGGGAACCATGGGAATTACAAACACACGCAGCCAGCGATGAGATTTGAACTCGGACCAGGAAGGTGCAAGGCTATAGAGCCACCGTGTCACCACTGGTCTGTTAAAGCAGCATCAGAAGGGAAAACGAATGACTAGATTAACGGGATGCTTCAATACATCTGGTGCCCCCCTAAAAATCATTGCAATAACGTTGCCTGTTCCTCTTACCATGCATGTCTCATGCTGTTTCACCAAGGCCAGGCATCCAAGTAGGTAAATCATACCGGTGGTCAGGGGGAACAAATAACATTTTAAGCATTTACCACAAGGAGATAGTAAAAGAAGGACTAACTTTAAGGTGTGCACAGTCCACATGCTAGATGTCTCTTAAGGACCTTGCCCAGAACATCTTGGACACGGCAGAAGGTGAAAATGACTCGACTAAAAGGTTTATCCAGTTGCAGGGCGTTTTAGAGCCAAATCATGAATAAGCACTGTGAATGTCTGGATTTTTAAATAAAACCACCAGCGCTTTTCTAGCAGTCGTGCAAGTACATGAATATTGGATTTCTTCTCAGGTTCTTTTATTTAATGTGGGCTGGGTTAGCCAGAGGCGGGAACGGGGGAGGTGGAGGGTGGTGTATTTAACACTGGGATCACGAATGCTAATTAAAGACAGAAATTAGTGTTCGGTTTTTAAAACGTAATTAGGCTGCGAAAATTAAATTAAGTGACAGCAGGCCGCACCCTCTCTAAGCCTCCTTCCTGAAGGCCGCCAAGCTGTCTAGGTTTACAGCTCCAGCACCCCACCACCCCAGCTGAGAGCAGCCCCCTCTTGTTTTGACTTCCTGGTGTGTAGCTAACAATGTTTCCCCCGTGCCGCCCGCCCCCCCGCCACCGCCGCCACGCAGCGACCCCT
>JAABNY020000119.1:4854727-4869222 GCA_015164015.2 Brevimyrus niger | reverse complement strand
GAATCTGCCAGGGTATCCCTGCCCCTCCGACACCCCTACCTTTATGCCTTGAATTAGATGCCCGGCTGTTCTAAGGATTCAAAGAGAAAGCTTAGTAATATTTGTTTGAATGTGATGTTGCAAGGCTGTAATTTTAATGCATTGACTTAGGCACTTCAAGCCGATGATTTAACTCATCTGGGCTGCGACATTTCACCCAAGAGCTGGGCTGCTGCCCTGCGTCAGGTTGGTCCGTGACCTGTGCCGGTTGTTAGTGTGGAAGGACGTGCTGGTTCAGGGATCTCGCTTAGATGCCGAAAGTGAAAGCAGGGCAGAACAACATGGGCCTCGACTAAAACCAGCTGCCCTTCCAATTATATTTGTCTGAAATATATTTAATGGTGAAAGGACTAATTAAAATTCATCTTTATCGCTAAAAACGATGCTAAATCACATTAATGAGAATTTGAAAACATCTTTTGGCATCTATTGGCATCAATTTTTAATCATGTGTATTATGTTCCATTTAAAATTGCTTCATAAATATTATTATAAACCATTAAGCCAGTCAGCCAGTTCCTTCCCACATTTTAACATCCATCTATTACACAATTCGAACCCGGGCGCCCTGTGAGCCCAGCTATCTACCCAAGTGTCACCCTCCAGGTTAAAATGTCTGCTTGTATGAGTATGTGTCACCCAGTACTGCTTTCCCATTAGTTATTATAAAACTGACAGTGTCATTTTTTTAACCTGTTTGCACAGCTGGAAGCTTGCTGAAGTTACATGGGATTATGGGTGTTTCTCATGTGTACAGCAACAGCTAGGCCCTAGGAGTTCAAACCAGCAGCCTTTGGAACATTTGTCCTGACCGCATCTCCCCCAATATCTCCCCAACACCCAGGTGTAGTCTCTTACAATGGTAACACTCTTATACTGTAGGTTACCCGTAACATTTACCTGTAAATACCACCGTAAATCAAAACAAGAGCGTAAATTACTACATCTAACATTCACTCATCATAGAATCATTGGAAAAAAATATTACGTGGGTGATTACGGTATGTAAATTAGATTTTGGGGTGACCTTTAGGTCAGCTGTTCAAACTCAGGTGTGAGGACTCTTCAGCCAGTCACTTTACTAATTAGTAATGTAATTAGGGAGTTGCAGCGAAAACCCGCACACACAGTGGCCCTTTCTGGTTAAGACTGCCTACCCTGTTTTAGCTTACATTCCTCCGGAGATGATGGAACATATTGTGATAATAAAACATGCACAACATAATTCTGAATGCAGTGTATATCTAGCCAGCATATATAATGTAAAAGATTCTTAATACACCCTGTTGCAAGCTGTCTTGCATGTATAATTTTAAAAATAATCTAAATAGCTTTTATAGCTGACTTTATAGTGCATAATGCAATGGTGGTATGAATTTAATGTTCTTAGCTAATGTATATGCATATACCATGAATTTTCCACAAGAAAGCCTAAATTATCCTGTGCTTAGGGGACCTATGAGATAGCTAGACTCCCAAAGTTTGGGAAAAATGTAATGAAATCATGCATATTATTTTCAGAGGATTTAAATGTATATGACTTACTGAAATCTATGGTCTTTTCTTCCTTATTCCAGCACCCTTATTTATTTTATCATAAACGGGAAAACTCCAGCTTTTATGTTTTAGATTAAAGTAGGCCCCGTAAAGTTTTCAATTATCATTGGCATAATTTTATGCTATTTTTAGGTACCTCCCCTGGATATTACTCAACTTGTGAATTAATATGCCTGTTTAGTTACGTGTGAGCCATAGGCCAAGTAATATAATTTTTGGATTTTAAATAATATATTTTGAAAAACAAAGGTACTGCCAATATTGAATTAATGCATGACGGACTTTTGGCCAAAACATTCATATTACAAGTTTTAGTAAAAGTATTTTTTTCCACTGTTGCTTCTTTTTATTTACTTGAATGAAAACTAATTTACACTTATCTCTCATTTTCATAATTTTTCTGAAAATATGTTTCAAAAATTCAAATATTTCTGAACAACAGCAGATATCAGGAATGTCAGCCTTTATTATATTTCAAAAGCTATTGTTGAATTTGAATTTGAACTGTGTGGCAGGTTTGGATGCTGTGCCTCTGATTGGAAGATCAGTGGTTCAAATGCCATGGTCAGCAGAGTGATGTCACTGATGGGCCCTTGAGCAAGACCCTGAACCGCTGATTGCTCCAGGGACCGTCTGACTTTTCTACTCCAAAGAAAAATGCATGTCGCTTTGGATAAAAGCTGCTCCTACATAAAAAGTGTAAATATTTAGAGAAGATCTATTGATTTATCGACGGGATGTCGACACGATTATTATATTTTTTTCAGGGTAAAAATTTTACAAGCTTAAAAAGAAGCACATGTAAAATATGCTTCAAATGTCAGGAATGAAGACTTCCTGCTTTGGCTTGAACACTGTGAAGAACAGGAGATGAAGAGCTGTCTAAAAATGTTTCAGGTTTAATCAACAATACCCACCTGAGTGGGTGAAATATTACCTGAGAGGAATAAAAATGACACTGAGGCATAATTTATAAACGAAAGGAAATAAAGTTTCAGTCTTGGTGTAGGTAGAGAATGTCTTTTGTATAAATAGTAGTCCAATAATAGTCTAATAATGGTGACTTAATAGGGTGACTTGATATGAATGACTACATTAGTGAGAGCACCTGGGATAGTGCGGGGGGGTTAGGGTTTAAGGAAAACGGTGCAGGCATTTGTTTTGGAAAAATGGTTTAAAGAAATTCTAAGCAGGTCGGGGGGGAGTCACTCAGGATCTGCATGGCGATGATGCCTGTCTAAACTGCCATTTTCATATAAATCATCTGCCGTTGTTGACACTCGCTTTGGGTGACAGAGGCTTTAAGACGTCTGCGCTCCACGCGGACAGGAAAGAGGCATCTTAGCATTCCCTTACCAAACAGGCGCAGACCTAATTCTAGCGAGGAGGATGAGGAAAAGTCGGTGTTACTATTCAGCCACTGACATGTATTATTTCTACCAGAATATGGAGCAAATTTTACATACAACAACTACCAGTTAACACTCATAAGATGTTGTTCTGCCCTCTCTGCTGGGAACGTGGCTCAGTGGTTGAGGATGTTGTGCATGTGATCAGCAGGTCATGAGTTCAAATCCCGGGGCTGGCAGAGGGAGTTCACCATTGGGCAAGGCTCTTAACCTCCAGTTGCTGCAGAGATTGATTGATCCTGCTGTCTGAAAAAAAAAAAAAAAGTTACTTTAACTAGAAATGTCTGGTAGAATAAATAAAATGAATTAAGATGGCTGGAATTTCAAGGAAGGTCATAAACCACTGGACACTATGGCCTCTTCTCCCGACTTGACTCCTGAGAATGCATAAAATGATAATATTTCCATTTATATGCGCATTAGCATGAACGCTACTGCTAAGTTCGTTCTGCCGGTGTCATCGTTTGAGGGCCGTCGTCAGCAGATTGGTTTATGCTCCTGAGTAATTTTATCTATACGGCCAGGTCCCATCTGGTGCCTGGTTCCCTGCATCGGCCTGTGTAGTTGCTGCAGAAGGCTCCCCTCCAGCTAATTAAAGCATCCGTGATTGAGCGGAGGCAGGGAGTTTCAGACGGAGTCTGCAGCTTCCAATTCCGAGAGCGAAACCGGTCCTCTGTACAGCCAGAGTGATGTTTACCTACCGCTACTGTCCTGATTTGCATTTTTGTTGCTCCCACGATTTGCATATCTTGGGACACACTGATGTATGGTGTAAATATATCAATCATGCTTTATGGGAAGGCGTGCTTGACTGGAGTGGGTAAGGGGGGGTGGCGGGTGTCCAAGTGTCTATAAAAACGAGATTCATTATCTGCGAAAGAAGCGTTACCCTGAAGACACGGTTTAATAACTTAAGGTCTAGTGTTAGGGTTAGTCTACTGTCAAAGATATTCTGCAGCTAAATCATCAACATGACAGGATTATTATTTTATTATTATTAGAAATAAAAATACACCCACACATTTCTGGAAGCCCATCCATCGTTTGAAATCAGGATTTATAAACTCAGTTTGGAAAATATCAAGCTTAATTAAGCATGTTACTTCAGTTCTGTTTTGTTTAAATTCTACAATGAAAAATATATTGGGTACAAGTACATAGATTCAGTAACAGTATAAGAATGCATTTATCCAACTTCATGGCCTTTATGCCCTAAAACAGTGTTTCTCAATCTAGTCCTTGAAGGCCCACAGTTGGTCCATGTTTTTGCTCCCTCCAAGATCCCTGCCAGACTGTCCACACTTTTGCTTCCTACCAGGAACTGGGAGACAGTGAAAACTTGGACTGTGTGTGGGTCCCCGAGGACTGTTTCGGGAAACACTGCACTAAAAGGTCATGTTGAGCCTGAAAATCTTTCCAGGATAGGGCATAAGGTAGGGGGTACCCTGGTTGGGCTGCGGAGGAGCATCAGAGCCAGTAGGAGGCACTCATGAGCTAACAACATGGAAGTGGCATTTGCCAAAATGAAATAAGCAGCCCACAAAGCTCAGTGAACACAACACTGGGATATCAAGTACAGGGTATTTTGCCAATTTTCTCATAAGATTGTGAACTTTGATTAAATTGCAGCTATTTTTTTTAAAAAAATACTGCTTACTTTGACTTGTTTTGTTTATCAGTGAACCGCTCATTCACTTCTATGGGAAAGATGCTAATGCTAACTATGACATTGTTAACACCTGCCCAGCCCTAACTATAAAAATAAGTAACCAAGCAAAATACAAGAGTTTTTGCACTTTTAGTTTAGTCACCGTTTTTTTATAAAATAGAGTTTTCCCTTATGGGGACTAGGAAACTGATCCGCATTAGGGGAAAAAAGGATATTTGTCACATTATAGGGACATTGTGTCCCTATAAGATAAGTATACTCGCTCTCACACACACACGTACACCAGTGGTGGAATGTAACAGTATTTGTACTTCGTTACTGTACTTAAGTACATTTTCACGTATCTGTACTTAAGTAAGAATAATAATGCAGACTTTTTATTTTACTCCATTACATTTTGTGGCAATTATCCGTACTTTTTACTCCACTGCATTTCTACAAATTATGCTGTTAGTCGTTATATTTTATTAACACAATTTTTCTCAAAATCTTGCAGGAAAAATAGTTAGCCTATTGCTTTCTGGCGTTGTTTGCCATTACCTACCAATCAGGGGGCTTTATTATCGTGCATTCCATATGCCATTATGGAGCTAGTAGACTGGCTTTATTTCAAGAAGACGAAACATTCAACATGGATTCATTCAACATGGTTTATCTTAATGGTATATTAGTGCAGGGTAACAACGGTACCTAGTAGATAACCTGTCATCCACATAATTCTAAGTTAGGGTTCATGCACAATAAGAGTGCATGCACAATAAGCACACCAAATTTTCCAGTACACATATATTGTATAGTTGCTTGTAATTATTACAAGCAATGACATTGGTAGAGGCGTAGGTCAGTATATCTACTATTCTTTTACAAAATAGCACACCCCAGACGTGGAGACAAACCATTGTGTGGTTTTACTTAAAAAAATACTTTAAAGTAAATTTAAAAGTAAGTACTTTCACATAAGTAAGATTGTTGATGTAACACATCTACTTTCACTTGAGTACATATTATGCAGGATATTTGTACTTTTACTTATGTACTAAGCTTCAGTACTTCCTCCACCACTGATATACACATATATGGATTTTTTTTTCCAACCTCCCTGTGCTCTGAGAATGTTGATTAGCCAAAGAGATTTTACCGGGCACAAAGGCACTTTGGAATCAACTATGACTCGTTAATTAGAGTGGATCCCATACCTTTGTACAAAAATGCAGAACACAAACTGTAGATGTGCTGCTACCACCAGTGGAATGAAAACAGAGTCATCTACCAGGGTGAGAATCAAGCACGGTCTATGTACCCCAGAGCCAGGTGCAAGCTGACATCGGGAGCTGCATAGCAGCTATTCGTTGGTAGTCGCTGCATACAAGTATGTCTGGGTTCAGTAATTCTGTCTGTCATGGACAAGGACGACCAAGGTTGTTGGTTGGTTCTCAGGCCTTGCCTGTCTTGTTATTATCAGTCAAAATATCTAGTGTGGCTGCTGATTCCGTACCACTGAAGGCCTCCATTAATATTAATTTGTGACTTCTGGCGAGGTGTAATTCTGACTGCACGCTTATTCCCAGTGACTACCTTCTGTTGAGTGTCCATAGGGCACCTAGGAAATGTTGTACTTCATTGCCAGGACAGAATCGATCCTGCTTGCTTCTTGATAACATAATGATTCAAATGGGTCATAAATGATCTATACGCTTAAATCAGCAGTGGGGACACAGACGGCTGTTTTCTCATCACTCGGATTCCTTCCTTCACCAGATGTCTTCCCCTGTTTTTTCCCGCCTTTATTTCAGCGCGTCGTTCATTAAGCCATGATGTATCGACGGGACGCGCAAGTCTGGATAAGGATATCAAATCTAAGCTGCCGATATGTTCACACCATTAATCAGTCTATACACTCAGTCTTTTGTGGCCGTGAGAATGTTCGGTTTGTATCAACGGTACGCAGGAGAGGACCTTAGGACAGAGAGGCTTTTCTAGGAGTGAAAGACGGGGGGAATGAAAGGGGGTGTTTGACTATCAGGCACCCAAGTACTGTGTATAACAAGTCATCGTATGAGCCTGAGGAGTGATTCTTCCGTGGAGCACAAAGGAGGTTCAGATCCAGGGGAGGGCAAGATCCGCCTGCTTATAGAGGGGCAGTGAGGTGTGAGCGCCCGCACAGGAGTACTCAGCTCGTCCCGGTGTGAAAGAGAAGCCCTCGAGAAGCGAGGCAGACAAAGAAGCGGCGAGACATATGCAGTCAGCGCCTCTCAATAACATTTACAAGCCCTGTTACAAAAAAATGATGCAGGAGAATGCAGCCACCAGATGCTTCAGAGGTGCTTGTGATAAGCACATCTGGCAAAGATAAGGATAATAAATAGGTAATAAATATTATGTCGGCCAAGGGGGTCTCACACTATGTAAAGTCTAAACTACCCCCTCTGCATCCTGACCCAACATAGACTCATAGTCATTCTAGTGCAGACAAAAAATGAAACATATAAAAGCAAGTCAGCTCTATATTCCCCCCATTTCCACTGCAATTACCCTTTGAATCGAAAGCAAAACATTAATGGTGACAAGGAGGAAGTAACTGTGTAAATTGCACAGGAGTAATTAGAGACTGTCGTCTTAAAATAACTCCAAGCGCTGTCTGGGAGCTGCTCTCTCCGCCTGACGCAGCACTCATATATAAAACATAGGGAACGACGCGCGTGAGCGCTCCCCATTCCCCACTCCCACCCCCGCCGAGCGCATGCTAACGGGTGCCGCGCATATTTTAATGCGCATTTCACAGACCGCAATGTGTTGTAGTGTCACGTCTTTCCTGCGTCGCGTTTTATTTTAACTGTGAAATCGCTGTAATCCCCAGAGCTTTCCTTTTGTTCAGCACTGCTGCAGCACGCGCGCTCTCAAAACAAAGACAAGAATAAACTTTGAAATAATTCAGAGTCAATTAAATCTATGGTCTATGGGGTAGCCAGACCGAACTAAATTCCAAAAGATTTTAACCCTTTTTTTCCTGGAAGATTAATTTAATGGGGCTTCGATCATTGTGCCTTACAAAATAAATGCATAGTTCAGGACTTTTTCACAATTTAAAACAATTTAGTATTCATAATTCCTTTAAACTTAATATTTCAAAGAACGAAATATTATCATATTCATGTTGAAAAACACACCTGAATCACCACGAAGGAAACGATTTATCCCCTGAAAAAAATCATATAGATACTGGCAAGCATACAAAGTATATTTATCAATTTACCCTTGAGATGGCCAGACCTACACTAAATCCGTACATGACAAATGAGCGCCCTTTCAGCTCCCATGTCACAGCAAGGTCAAATCACTGAAACGTCACGATTGGGTCAAAAACCAGGAAAGCAGACCACCAAGAGTAGATATGACCTAACCCAAGGACTGAGGAAGATGCATTAATCGGAGGAGGTTTATACAGACTGATTGATTGATTGTGGGTGTGGCCAATTACAGACTGACATTTGTAATAACTGGACGTGGGATTGGCCGTGGAGGATTGACCTTGTGTCACTTCTGAAATGGATTCTGCACCCGGCGTGACCCTTTATTCTACATAAACCAGTCACGCTACCTTTAAATAATCGACATATCCCGTCTTATACTCCCTATCCATCTTCCTTTTATTACTTTTAATATATTGTGTTTCTGTTTCAAACACGAAAAAACGATTACATTTTACACTCCCGCTATTACAGCATCCAGTAACGGGCGTGAAGGTGTCGTTAAATGTCAAGTGAATTATTCGGGGGTTAACAATGCTAGCAGAATATGCAACAGGAAAATAGCTAGAACACATAGTAATACAGGTATTAATAATGCATTGTATGAACTACTGTACGCACTTACCAAACTACATTATAAAATATATTTGCAAACTGCAGGACCTGCAAAAAAAAATTATAATTGACAAATGCATGTGTCAAATTATAGCTCAGAGAATCTGGTAGCAAAGTGCATTTGAAATGATGGAGGAAGTTTTAATAAGCTTTTTACCTTTGATTAAATTTCTCCAACTACATATGGAGACAACCAATGGATTATGAAGCCTTGTACTCACATGTAAATGAAAGAGTGGAGTAGAGGATGAGGTTCCTGAAAAACTGGGACAGGCCCTTACAGTTGCATATAAAATGCATCTAGACATATGCTAACATTTTATCTAGCTGCTGTATTAGGTATTATTTTCACTTGATTTGTGCTTGGCTTGCTGATTTTTGATAGCTGCATTGTTCTATGAGTACTACAAAAGTAATTGCATGGTCATACCTCTGTGGTTTAACCTAAGACTTTTTTTTAAACTACAGATGTTTTTATTGTTTTACACAGTTGTTCGTAGGATAAGTGTATTGAACTAAAAAAATCTGCCATTCTTTGCATTCTTTCTGATGTGATGATATTAGAATTTTGGAATTAGTTACCTTATTGGTTTCCCTTGAGTCAAATCAGGCAGTAATCACAAGCACTCTACAAACCTTCCAAAGCTTCGTTTCTTCCACCACTGTGTGGTCTGGCTTAAGTGATCAAATGTTATCATTATGGGTGGGGCATAAAAGCTTGTTCAAGGTAATAAAATACTGCATTGACTCACGTGCAAAGCAAAAATGCCCATGTTGCACATTTATGTACAACTTTCTGTTATGACCAAAGTCAATGGTCAGTCAATGAAGGCAGACAAATCATTGCATGAAATAATAGATGCAAAACTGAGGTCCTAAAAGATACCAGGGCATCTTTCCAAAGAATAGGGGGGTACCCCAAAGAGTAGGGGGATACTCCAAAGAATAGGGGGGTACCCCAAAGAGTAGGGGGATACTCCAAAGAATAGGGGGGTACCCCAAAGGATAGGGGGTACCCCAAAGAGTACGGGGATACCCCAAAGAATAGGGGGGTACCCCAAAGAGTAGGGGGATACCCCAAAGAATAGGGGGGTACCCCAAAGAGTAGGGGGAACCCCAATGTCTTGGCTAAAATTGCCCACTGTGGTGCTTTAAAAAATCTGGCTGCCCAGTCATCCCCTATCTTGTATCTAACTGGTGAATTCTCTCATGCCCCTTCACCACCTTGCTTGGAGTGT
The DNA here is from genome assembly GCA_015164015.2 of Brevimyrus niger. NCBI lineage: Eukaryota > Metazoa > Chordata > Actinopteri > Osteoglossiformes > Mormyridae > Brevimyrus > Brevimyrus niger. The sequence continues at coordinate 4,859,447 of JAABNY020000119.1, read as the reverse complement.
GTACTGGTGCAGAACAAAACATTATTTGATTGTACTATTATGTTTGTTATTATCATATATTTGCTGTTAATGTAAATTTCAGCTGTTGCAGTATGCTATGGTGTAAGGTTTACTTACACGCTGCTTATGAATGTTCTATGAATGCAATAAAAATGCATTTTGAAGGTGCAGTTAATGTGAAGCTTTACCTAGACATATTTCATACATTCATTCATTCGTAATTCAAAAGTTAGCCATTCAATTTTGGGTTTGTGAAGTTTGGAAAATGTGTAACTTTCTATTCCACACAATCAAAGTTCAGTAAAATTGTAAATAAAACGAATTTGTAAGAATTTATGTCCTGTGATCCTGTGAACTATCCTCCAATCCAGGAAGTACTTGTCATTGTGCTTCCTGGGATAGACTCTAAGCTATTGGTGATTTTTAATGGATGGATAATTTGTCTTAGCACAACCAAGCAAAAAAAAACATACATAAGGTCCAAAAATGTTTGAGGAGAAACATCTGGATTAGCATTGTTTGCATACTGGAGGAAAGCAGAAGCTCTTCATGCTGAAATGCAGGCTGACACACTGTAAGGCCATGTGTCATTCTGTCCTGCCTCTTGACAGAGGAAATACATACAGTCTCTGCTAAAACACCCAAAAAGCACCTCTAACTGGCCCAGCTTTTTGTCACCTGTGAACATGTCCATTCGTCAAGATCTTATGAAAGGCTATTATGTCCGATTATATCACTTTTCTCCACAGCCCCGTTATCCACTGCCGGCTCGTCCTGCTTCACTGAGCCGATACGCAGGCGTCTCCACATCTCATGAACAGTCCGTGGGCAGCAGTCTGTCCAGATTTTTCTCTCCTGGAAGCACGATTCTCCACTCCGTCAGTGGTATGGGATGTGCACAACCCATTTTAAACTTGTCACAATCCCGGTATCTTGGATGGGTTCATCACACTGATTGGGGCAGTAATGGGAGTTTTTCTCTCTCTTATTCCTGCTGTATTTCTTCCTGTAGTTCCATCCATCCATCCACTTTAACAGCTCTGGGTCACAATAGGTCTTCCCAGGAAACACATGTGCTACCATCTTTTCCTTCTTCTTTTCTCCAATTTGAAATCGTAACCCTTTGAAGTACCGATATTCATTGTGCTCAGGTCCCACGCTGGCACTGATGTACCTAAACATATTGATTCGAACATGAAAGTGGTGTTTCTCCTCGAATCCACCAAGCACACTTAAGGCTACCTTTTGGGAACCTGAGATGAGTCTAGATTTGGATGGATGGATGGATGGATGGATGAATGGAAGTAACACAAAGTGTTCATGTGAAAACTTCTAGATGTAATTTAATCCTGACATCAGCTGCATTGTTCTTTGTTTTTATAAAATGCATTGGAATTTGAAAAGAAATTGTTTCTTAGTTTCCTGCTTATGAAATGTTGGTCAAATCTAGGTTATTTTCGTATTTTGTCAATGAAAACTAAGTCACATTTATTATTTTTTGTGATGAGAGTTATACTCTATTACCACAGTAAAGTACATACATTGTATAGCACCTTGTTATTCCAGATTTGGCAGTTTTCTTGATGTAAATTATTTTATCGCTCCTACACTGCAGTCCTTTTGTAGGATATGAGTAACTGTACCCAATTCAGCTGCATTTATTTCAGCAACATGGATAATGCAGCACATATCTATCCATTTAACTAATGTGGCCTCGCATTTCAGCCAATTTTTCAGTGATCTGTGAGACAATAAAGCCTGCAATGTCACAGTAGTACTGTATAATTAAAAAAAAACGTCTAATGTAGCTCCTTGTCCTCGTGTAATTTAGCTAGCCCACTTAGCAGCCAACACACTGCATGAACGTCCTATTAAACTTTAATTGCCTCTGATTCGTGTAACATTATGACAACACAGGTTTTATTGAATTTTGAAGACCAGGCGTGGTGTAAAGACCACTTCTAATGGCTGGTCCTATTTAGTGCCCTGAGTTGTCATGGCAACTTCAGCATGCCGCTAAGAGCAGGATCCTTCTTAAACCCACTCGTGAACTCTTGTGCACGCATGCATGCAGATAAGCATTTCTATCACCTGTTTATTCAATCGCTTCAATGGGATGGCGCACGTTACCATACCTGGCTGACATCAAGGTTGCCATGCCAACAACAACCCTGTCAAGGGCTAAAAATTATGATGTATGAATGACTCGGGTGACAAATTATCACGGTGCAGCGCTAGACCTCTGGGCTACTGAGCACCTGACATTCCCCTCTAAGTGTGACAGTGTCAGAGAACCTGAGTTACCTCCTAATAGAGAAATTGAGTCTTTATCTGTCTCCAAGCAACTTAAAAGTAATGCCACAGTACATTAACACTGCAACTGATTTCTGAGCGCGCTCCGCTGCACAGACGGTAATCTCTGTTGAGGCGTGCACCTGGCACGTGGCTGGGGAGTCAAATGGGCCTCTGGGATGTATCCCATAAGCCCAGTTCCTCTGGGGTCCCATCAGCAGGCTCCACAGGAGCTAGCGTAAGCAGAACACCTGCACTGTCACCTCGCAGATGTACTACAGCTGCAGTCGAATGCTATGAAAAAACTGGGTGGGGTGGGATTGGGTTCCTGCAGTCATGTCACGGATGCGCAGCTGCAGTCAAGGTCATTGGAATGGCTCTTTGTCCATGCAATGGCTTCCATTTATCAAACTGAACTACTGCCAGGAGATACACTCCCTGAGTTTTGGACAGTGGCGCCGATGGGACAAACCATTGAAATATTGCTTCTGACCCTCCAAAACAGTTGGCCATACTTCACCGCCTTCCCCTCAGATCTGGCATCAACAAGCAAGAATCCCCTATCATTCTTCATCAGTCAGAGACGAGATCTGCACAACATCTGCGAAGTTCACACAATGAAGACCAGCACACCCAACCCGGCCAATGTCTCCTGTGGTAAATTTGACCCATTCATTCGGGGTTTGGCAAAAGAAACTGAAAATTGCAGTAAATTAAAATATCTGATTGACACAGCTAAACAAATCGAGGCATGACATGCCTGTAGATGAAGGACCAGTTGTTGACTGATGACCGTGTGAGACTACAGGAAGCATTGAACCATTAGTGTTAATTGCTCAATTAATAACAGAGCAGTCTGAGGTCAATAAATCATTTCACTGCAGAAGACTCAAAATCAAGTCCACGGCCCATGAAACATAGATGACATAATTTATAAAGCTATCAATTTGATTTTTTCCCCTATTCTATAGAGGACTTATTTGCAAGAACTGTAACATTTTAATCAATCAGCAGCCAATGGTTGCTCTAAATTTCGGCCTCTCATATGTAAAACACATTTTTACTTGTCTTCAGAAACCCCATATTACCGCTTTTTAAATTATGCATCCGAACAAAAAGGTTTTTCTTCCGCAGGTGAATCCAATTGCAATATATAGCACAAACCACAAGGTGGCAGTCAACATAAGCAAAATTTTGCAGCATGATTCTGAACCAAGAAAGTGTCCAAAGGAAAAGTCACATGGAAACCTAAGCTGATTGTCGTAATAAGGTGCCAGACCCAGTGAGCTGGATGTCAGGATGGAAACAGAGATTAGTCTGCTTCAAGGAAATGCTAAGCAGATGAGTTATGGAAGCCTGTTTGCCATTATTTACATATTACTATTGCTTTGCATTAACCTTTATTTATAAAATTTTGGATTCATGCGCTATTTTTATCATTAGCTCTGAATAATAACTAAAAAAACTATACCAAGTGTAATGTTTGTAAGCATTCATTTAAAGAGCACTTCAGTAATTCAGCTCCAGTCCAGAAATTAATAAAGTATTTTAGATTCTTGATAGATGTCTTACTGCTTGGTTTTAATTAATCCATCTAATAATGCAGATATGTATGCTTGATATTTAATGGGAAGTAAGAAACAGACCATAGATACCATATATCATCTGAGTTATTTAGCTAACATCTGCTGTGTGATGGAAAGTACCAGAAAGTGCACTTGACATCCTGGGTTCAACATCCGGACCACTTTGCAAGCTGAACAGGACTGAGTCCATTGGGAATGGTATCGCTGACAGAAAGCAACATTAACCGTTAAATCACTATCTACCTGATCTGTACCTGTCTCAGGGTGACTCATGAAATGGCTTGCAGAAGATCTCCACTTCGAACTGCGTGAGGAGCCTAACAGTGCGGTGGGTGCATCAGCTAAATGGAAGCATTGGTGCAATACTTGGAAGAAGAACGAGGTCTGATTACTCATTCTGTCTATAAACAACGAGAGGAAACCCATGCTGCTATATCAGCAGTAATGAATACAACAAGCGTACTTAGATTAGTTTATTTATGTCTGTTTGTATACAATGAAAATTATATAAAAGACACCTTTACAAAATAAAGTGAATTTGCAATTATCGATGAGTAAGGCAAGGCTTTGCAAGGGCATTTCTGAAGACACACAACAGTAATGAAGAGAAAGAGAAAGCCTCCCTTCCAGAAAAAAACTGGAAAATTCCACACTCTGGTCAGCACGTAACGTTGTCTCACCTGCTTAAAATAAGGAAAGACATACAACACCCTGACAGAGATGTGTGGAGCGCTGTCTCCGGGCAGCGGGCTGGGGGGGGGGGGGGGGGGGCCGCCCTGGTTTTTTGTTAAACGGTTTGGCGGGGGCCCAAGGCGGTCTCCAATAGCCCTTCCCCCGAACCC
>JAABNY020000119.1:4829672-4841615 GCA_015164015.2 Brevimyrus niger | reverse complement strand
AAAACACACTTTTACCTTCAGTAACTAGAAATAAAAATAACATAAATTAAAGCTGTTGTAAAATTTCATTTTGGGGGCAACAGTAAAATTTGCCAGTAATTTCTGTCTGAAGATCTTCCTGTACACAATATAGCGTGACTGATCTCCATAAACGGGTTTAATATGAAGTGTTTAATTAATTTTCATATTTATTGGAAAGTACTGTTGCATTTTATATGACCATATAATTAAATCAATGCTTGCTGGCATACCTCAACATTACATTGTAATATTTTATTAAACAAATTCGGGAAATAAAAAAAAAAAAAAATCACTAACAAGGTCTTTGTTTGATTTCTGAGCACCAGAATTCTCACTTATTTCATTACAGAACAATCAGGGAGCATAATATTATAGATTTAAAATTGTTTAAATAAAATTGGATCTATGGAGGTTTAAGTGGTTCTAATTGGAAGGACACCACCAGGAATGACTGGGGGCTTCAAAGTTAAAGTAGGTACATCTAGCCCAAAGTTTCTGGAAGGCTTGAGCCCAAATATGTCTCTTAATTACGTCCTCAGCCCCATCATATTGCATGATATGCTTGATACTACAGCAGTTTTCAATTTTCAAACTCATGCACTAAACACACTGGCACTGGAGGGCGCACCAACCGTGTTGGCGCACATCTGGGCGAAGCACTCCAAGGCCCAGCTGGTGGGGGCTAGGTCTGGGAGCTCCATGAGAGAGAGGCTGAGCCTGGTGCTGTGGCGACAGGCATGCGGAGGACAGGGCACCTCAGTGAAGGGCAGATCCCACTTAAAGCCGAGACTGAACCCCGAAGTCGCTGAACATCTGGTAACTTTGAACTGGAGAACGATTCCTCCCAGGGTGGTGCTGGAAATCTGGAGCAGGCAGAGGAGGTGGGACTTAAATGACAGTCACTTCTAAGAATAAGTAGATAGTAGAATGCTTCATTGTGCAAATCCCATCTTCCTCCATTCTGAGACATAGACAAGGTTAAGAGTGAAGCTTGGGGTTTGATCACAAGGTTAGGTTTTTTATCTGGCTCCCCTTGAGCATTTTGGGGGGGAAGGGGGGTGGGGTGGAGCATGCTCTGCTCAAGGGCTAAAGTCACATGTGACTCTTCTGCCGAGGTCGGCCCTAAACCATAGAGCCACACCTCACCCCCCTGAACGTCCTGGGGAGTTGTACCTCAGCATAAATGGGCATGTCCCTCAGAATCCGGGTCGTCTGGTCGATCGGATCCCTAAATTCTGGGGTGATGAATAGCTGCATCGTCAGAGGTACCTGGTTTTCTTGGTTATTTGAGGGGGGCTGGCTGGGCCTGATGACTGAATGAAAAGAGCGAGAGAGAGTTTCTTTGCCACCGTGTCACATTTAATACACAGAAATTATCACAATATTTGGAAAGATATCCCTATAATCCATTTGAAAGACCGAGCATTTGATGATGTCAGTTCTCGTTCAAAATATGGGTATCCCCTGTCTTGCCACAAATCGGGTGCCGTGTTAGTCACTTAAGTCAACCTATGAAGCCTTGATTGAGTAAAGCAAATCCACCATGTGTGGAAACGTTGACGGCTTGTCCTCGCTGTCACTACCTTGATGACAGCTTGCTAACAGAAGCCACCTGATTCTAACTAGTGAACGGCGCTCCTGTCACCACACAGCTGATCAAGAAAGGAAAGTGAACGTATCCAGTTCTGACTACTCATAGTGTCAGTAAATACACCAAGATATCTGGGAATAACTCCAGATATACTCCCATATATACCCATTTCAAGGGGAACAGATTAAACCTTGGATTCAACCTTAGAAAATTATAAATTCAGGATGGTCATTGTGAAACAGGAGACACAGGATGAATGGGTAGTACTGATTACCTTCAGCTCCAGAGTTGGGGGTTTGAATCCCAGCTCTGTGCATGTGGAGTCCACACATTCCCATGCTACAGAAATCTCTTCCCATAGCCTAAAGACACATGGGATGTTTCTCAATACTAGGAACACAAAGATCTTACTTTGTGGTCTTGGCAAGACCAGACTTGCTAACTTGCCTGCCAAAAACAACCTGGGGAGCAATGAATCATGGGATTGGTCTTTATTGGCAAGGATGCAACCATGTATCCATGATATTTAGGAGGGGGGAAAAGAACAACATCTAAGGATTTTTACCATCCTCTGTACTTAATATTGGAACTAGTTTTCAGTAATGGAAGATGACATAAAACGGGGACAAAAGAACCCAAGTATGGTCAAGAATACATATTGAGAAACACTTACGGTTAATTAGCATATATAAATTGCAAGTGCCTTCCATGCCATAGATTGATATCCTGTTACCGTTGAAACAAAGTCTTGGCCTGGATTTTTACTTTCTGGACCTGAAATGTCCACCTCTGGTCAACAGAAGCATGTTGTGTTCTGTGCTGCCATGGATAGGCTACAGGCCAGCCTACAACCACCAGGATATCAGGTGGGAAGATATTTGGATAAAAAGTAAATCCACAACCATTGTCAACTAAATCATCTCCCATTAGACTGGAAGAAAGATTTGTTCAAACCAAGTTCTTGAAGCAACACTGGACACTGCACACCTCCTTGTAAAAATTCTGATAATAGAAACACAACCAAGAATGGATTTCAACTTAAAGCCAAAGAAAAAGAAATCAGTGCACTAACATCAACATGGAGAATCTTACAACTCAAGATTTTCTGGCGGAAAATGTCATTGTAGCAATTATCGCCATAAAGGAACCTATAAAATGTCAGGACCTGTACTAGGAACAAGCTCAAAAGGATAATAAGTGAACCAGCTGATGTAAAGACCACCACCATCAACAACCATGACCAGAAGACCTGACATTCAGCTAATGACGAGACAAGGCCTATCAGCAAGAGTCAGTCTTCCACAGTGGCAGATAAAGTACTATTATCTGAAACAGTGTCACATAGACATTTGGCTCAGGTATCATTTGACACAGAGGACCTCTGAAACATGTGTACCTATATCTGTCTCTTGTGAATGAGGTAAGATAATGCCCAAGGCTCAGATGGATGTAGGAATGAGTCCATCCTCTCGGCCTAGTTCACGAAATGTGAAGCAGAATGTCACTGAAGCATCCAAATTTAGTTGAAAGGAAATGTACCGTGTGTCTGGACACAGTGCATAGGGGTGCTGCAACACCAATGCACTGTGGAACGGACCAAAAAGAGGAGAAAGCAATATATGAATGGACAGCCTTAACAGAATGGATACTGTACTCACGTGCTGGATGTGAGGACGGAGGCGTTAGTTCAATGTTTCTCTTTACTGACGTAGTATGTGCACATGGTACGAGACGATCACTCTGTTAGGTGAAAAAAATTGGGAGGTGAGTACAACGGTGCACTTTTTAAAAGCATATGCAGTGTGATAATATACATTTTTTTCTTTATGGAATGAAAACAAAAGTTATCCCGCAGTTTAGCCTCCAATTATCTCTGTGGTTTCCATTTGAAGCGTTCACTTCAGAGTACAATACAGTACAACTGTGTTCAATGACAGATAGATAATCATTGTACAAAATATCAGACTGGCAGCATATCACTAAAGATACAGGTCCACACAATTGCTAAGCTAATATAGGTCTGTATGCCTTAGATTTTCTGCGAATAGTTATTGAGAAACAATTTGTCAGCCTAATCAGAATTTTTATTGCTTGCTTAAATGAAGTTCAAACCATCACAGTGGTTTTAGACATGGTGTCCCCATGACTAATTACATGTATTTCTGCAGATTAAAATGACCCATTATTTGGTCAGTGTCGTAAGGAAGACGAGCAGGAAAATGCCACACCGCATGACATTCTTATCTGAAAGTCAGCACCATGAGTGACATGGACCATTGGCATGGCAGTGAACACAACTCAGGTACAGTAAGGCTAAGTATAGAGGTTTTTGGCTAAAGTCCTTTGTTTATCATTCATACAGTGCTATGCAAATGGAAAACATGAGCCAAAACCACCCTTTCCTCAACTGTAATTCTAACATTACACAACATCCTGACATTCCCCCTTGGCAGAGAAACATTGAATTTCGGTGCGTTGGGGTACCAGTGAGAATATGCTTAAGCAACAATCAATTAAGCTAACGGAATTACGAAGTCTGAAGAATTGCAGCATGTCATTAAAAGAGTTTGAAGCCCTTGGCCTAGAGAGTCCCCTGGAGCTCAATGGTGGGAGGTGAGCCAACCTCAGTGGTCCAGACCATCATGGAGCACACCAAGACCCAGCTGGCAGCGGTCGACTCTCGGAGCTCCGTGAGGGGGAGGCTGAGTCTGGTGCTGTGGCGACAGGCTTGTGGAGGGCAGGGCACCTCAGTGAAGGGCAGATCCCACACCATGATATGGTCAGAGCCTGAAGACACTGAACAGCCGGTCACTTTGAAGTGGAGAACAATATCTCCCAGTGTGATGCTACTGGAAATCTAGAGCACCAAAGGGAAAAGACAAGGGATTGTCTGCTTAGGATGCAGAGAAATAGGTTCAGGAATCAAAAGCAACAACTGAAAAAGCTATGTTCTTAAGTAACACAACCCAACTTTTTCCAAATATCATGCAAATCTAATGTGCTAAAGTAAAAGCAAATTGCTTTAAAACACCTGCTAACTTCTTTTATTCACATGCAGTGGTTTTCTGGGTAAATATGTGTAACACTAACACAGGAAAACAAGATTTTGCTACCAGAGCTGTTTTATACTAAATTGAGTATGCTGATTCCAAATCTGAGCTCGTCAAGATCTCAAGTTATACAAAAATTCATGCATAATAACTTATATACATAAAGATCATAGGAAAGTATGGTTTGACTGCTGACATCAGTAGGTCTGCTAGCCATTGGATGAATACTTCCCTGAAACTATTTCACAGTTTCGGCAGGTCAGCATGATGACATCAGCACTGCTGAGTCTGCAATGATTATACTATTCAACACACAACTGGAACATCTGGGGTGACCTGAAAGTAATATCACTTCTCCTTGGTTTACAAACATATGTGCTTCTTGTGCGTGTGGAATAGTCATGATGACAAAAATCATTACCAACAGAGACACTGGCCTCCTAGAACTGAACACACGGTTGGCTGGTACAATATACAGCATAAGTCGATCCACAGAAAGTTTACCTTCCTGCACTTCATATTAAACTGGGCCTTATGTAAACATTTGTTGTATCAATGCTTGGGATGCATTTGTGCTAGCAGTGTAAAACCTTCTGGGAAACGAGCTGAAAACTATGTTGAACTAATTAACAACATGCTGACAGCAAATCAGAGACTCAGTAGCCGGATGTCTCTAAAAATGCACTTTTAACACTTCCATCTGGATTTCTTTCCACCAAATTTGGATGATGTAAGCGACATGGAGAGAGATTCCATCAAGATATTTCACTCATGGAAACAAGATCAAGGCCACTTTAATCCCAACATGATGGGCAACTACTGTTGCTTTCTACAACCTACAAACTATTACCATCCACAAACGCAAAAGCAAATGCCTTAAGCACTTTTGAACACTAGACCTCTTCAATAAGCCCAAATTGAATCTTCAGTTTTGCTACTCTAAATGCATCAATGGGGTGATGATGATGATGGAGTTGACTAAACTTTAAATCAGCGCACTTGATTTAGTGTAATTTTTTTATTTTATTGTCCTGTGTAATTTACACTAAGTTCCCAGTACTGGTGTGGAGTCACAGGCAGCATGCAGATGGCGAACGTGTTGAGAGACCTACTGCACCTCTGCGTGAAGGACGTTGCCGATCTGAACGTGGGTGGTGACGTCTACAGGGGCTGTGTAATCCGGGGAGGTGTATAAGTCCATCTGAAAAGGCATCCGCTCCAACTGCGTGCAGATACTCAGACCTGCAGTAGGTTGTTCTGTCTGTGGCTGGGTGGTCCTACTAGCTGAATGAAGAAAGGGAAGAAGAACGTCTTTGTAACCAAACAATGCCATATAATCTGAGGTAGACAAGCTCTTGTTATGTTCTTGTTCAAGTTGCTGCATCCTGTGTTTCCATAAACAAAGCTTACAATCTGGCCATTGAACTATCTGATGCATTTTGTTGCCTGTCCTTTTTAATCATGGGAGCTTTACTTACACAAAAATGTTCTGAGGGCAGAAGGACCAAGGGTCCAAGCAACTGGAGGAGGCAGGACTAACCAATCAGATGTCTTGGTCCAGTTTCCTCTAGTTGCTTGGTACTGATTTTATCTCTGAACCAATCGTTTTTCCTTCTGCCCTCAGAATATTTTTGTGTGAGTAAAACCCCCATGAGTATCCTTGTCAATTTCTTCTAACTGGGCTGCAGGGGAAACTATAATCAGACTTAATCCAGACGTAGGTGTGTGCTTTTAATTATGTTCAGCTGTAGAAGAATTCTGTACTTCTTCATGGTTATGTTACTGGACCAGTTCCTAGCCATGAAAAGCTTCTGAAATGTCAGCTGATGTTCTACTAAAGAGATAAGCAGCTGATTCTGATTTGTCTTAGTTGACTCAGGGGACACGTAAGAGAATATTGCCTCATGTCAGTCAGAACATACCTTGTACCCCAGAGAAACTGATAGATTTTGGATCTTTAATCGAAGTTGAAGAAGTCACGCCACCAAAGAGCTCTGTGACGTGTTTCAGGAGATCCTCTGCATTTGAAGGGACGGACATCATGACTGAAACATGACCTTCTGTGGACACCTGATCGTTTCTTATCTGTGGGACGAAGCAAAGCAGCTTTAGTATTGTGTCGGGTCAAAGATCTCTCACTTTCCAGGTCCAGGGCTCTTGGTCTGAACCAGGTCCCTGCTTTTCTTGCGTGTAAATTAGTGTTGGATAAGCTTTGGATCCCCACAATTATGAGCAGAAAAGCTGGTTACTAAAGACTGATGGTGCTTGCATAAATGCATCTCTAACATCAATTCCTTACATCCTTAAATATGCTACAATCCTTGCATTTGGCTTAACTTGCCTGGGGATATCAATCTTTAGTAGGGGTGTGGTGAATTGATTCTGTTACAAATCGTGATTTTTTTCAAGGTGGTAATTTTAATATTGGGAGTTAAAAAAAAAAAAAAAACAGTTTCTAAACATCAATTTAAACATGAGTTATTGAAATTATGTCATCCACATTTGGTACTACTAATATATTTGCCCAGTTGCACAGAGCTTGATTTCATTAAGGGACTGACATGCATGATTTTGACACAGTGCTATCATGCTATCATGCTATCATGCACAAGCCTCTGCAGAGACTTTTCCGGCACCATCTCAATTTAAAGCCATAACTAACTGCAAGTGCGTGAAATGTAAACTTTCGCTGAATATCTCTATACCGCTTCCCTGAACATTAAGAACAGTTTCTAAATAAATGTAACTATTTACAGACCTGTAATGCTCTTCAGTAAAATCTGCTTAACAATTGTGACATACATTGATTTGGCCGATCACTGCTGGTTCCCACCTCTAATTCTTAGAATAGATTTATATGGTAATAGTAGCGACATAAAAAAAAAAATGAATAGTAATCAGAATAAAATAATCAATGCTACACATACCGATGCATTGTAACAGACTCCATCTGTTGCATCCTCAACGTTTCAAAATCAATTGATTCTCCCCAGCAATCTATTCCCCTCTCAATGTCTAGGTGAACAAGTGCATCACCACAACTCTAACAAAAATATCCCTTTTTCGGTTGGTTTTAATATATTTCTATATCCAGACAATCAGGGCTAACTGTAAACATGTCATTAAGCATGGAGTTTTCTTGTGATGCTGAAAAACTAATGGTTCATAGAAAAGAAAAACACAGGTACCCATTAGAATCAAAAAGCCAACTATTATAAATTGCTGGTTAAAAATGTCTTTGAGCTCCTACTTTATCTCAGAAGATTGGATGACCTTTGAGCCTCTGCTCCGTCTTTGGTGTGTCGGCACAATCATCCAATTATCACCCAACCCGGTACGGATCCCCTATCTTTCCCCCTTTATTCTAGGACCAGAAGAGCCCAAAAGAAAGATTTACTACAGTAATGCATCTGTGGTCCTCAAGCAAAGCCTTTCCTTTGCTTTCCTGAACAAATGAGATCTAACTTTGTGCATCAATGTGAGCCACTGAAGTCTACTCGTACATACATATATGCATGAATGTCACCCCATGAGTCTTTTGCTGTATAATAGTGAACAACGGCTGTAATTTAAAGAGTTAAAAAGTACAGCAGCAATAGGTGATGGACCTCACATGACTTTATAATGTTGTTTTGCTTATTCCTTGGCTGCATGCTGGCTCTTCTCCTCACACCTCCTGGCTTGTGTATTCAGATCTCAGATTGTGTTAGAGAATTCTCTCCCATGTCTGTAATCTTGTCCTCCATAATGTAAGCATGCCTCATGTCGCCCATTGTAGAAAGAACTTTATGTCACATTTACCTTCTATCATCTAACACTGTTTACGTCGAGACCTCTGAGCAATAATAAAAGAAATGCTCTTTGGATTCACTCAACCACTCCGTAAGTGCCAGAAAACTTTAGTTGAACTGCCAATTATGCATCTGACATGACAAATGAAATGAAAATGTGCTGCTTCAGTAGTTTTATATACCTCCAAAAACTTTAAACAATAAAACTTATGGAATAATTTCCCTCAGTATGATGCGTGTAGAGTTCAGAAAATACCATGTCTCATGTCTCAAGAGTGCCAAGGATTGTCATTGTCTTATCACTGCTGAGTCTGTTCCGTTTCTGTTCAATATAATTCAGAGGCGCTGAAATATGAGGATATGACAAATAAAGACAGAGGGTGGAAAATACGAAGATAAGTAAAAAGGGAAAATATAACTGATTTGGTTTTATGTCTGAGGTTATCTTGCTTGGAAAAGTGACACATAAGATATCATGGATATCAATAGGATGAGGCCCCAGAATCTTCCAAAAAACGTCAGCCAGACTTCCTTCCTGACGCCTTGGTTGGTGGACTGATGTGGCCTTCAGAGGTGGGTCCAAATGCCCTCTGATCCAATGGTTTCATTAACCCCAGCAAGGGCTTCTGGCATGGCAACAAAGTGCGGCATGGGTCAGGTGGTAAATGGGTGCCCCCCCCCCCCACACACACGCACACACACAAGGTTGTGAGTTATCACCCGTTAACAACATTGAGTCGGGACTGGAACAGAATCCAAGTCACTGTCATCTATCATTACGGAGACCAAATCACAGACTGATTAAGGGTAAGGTACGGGTCACCAACTCCCCAGCTCCCCATGTCCTGAAATGCATTTTTAAAAGGCTGCAAATTGTGTTTTTTAATGTCCAGTGAGCTTCAGGAAAATATTCATCTTTGAGCGATTCTGGGTAACGAATCAAATGAACTGCATAACTGTATAACAGCCCAAGTCGGACTTGCGTTTCTCCACCAGCACGTTAAACTGAACTTTCAGACACAAAACAAAATTATGTTCACACTCTTTTTCATCAAATCGTCACCATTAATGTATAGAATGTTACCCATCCATTAAACTCCATTATTCCAGCTTTTTGATTAAAAGTTGCTGACAAATCATAGGCTATGTAATTACAGTGGCGCGGGCAACTAAATATGAGCATCCTGCTTTGCTAAAACTATTTCTTTGAATCAAAGAGTCACATCATTTTATGTTAAGCCACAGCCTCATTAGCAGGTTCTTTGAAAGGGAGTCAGATTGGTATACGGAGCAAAAACCAAACAAAGACACCCATGGCTGGATTGGCTCCTGCTGCCCCATTTCATTCCCCCCCCCCGCACAATTTACATTTCGTGTTCTTTTGTCAACACCAGTCCGCTTTTTCATTGATGCACAAATTCCACTGCATTATGGGACTGGTTAGATCCAAACCACGATCTGAGCTGCAAGGCCCACATCTACATCTGGGAGGAGTGACTGACCCCTTCAAAATGCCCCAAACTTTCAAAACAAAGTTGCCTGAGCGAAAATGGTATAAGTTAATTAAAATATTTGTGTAACTTAAATTCAAGAATTCGAAAAGAAAAAAAAAAAACAAAGCAGGATATGTTTCCTCTCACCATTTGGAGCCCAGCTATTCAAAAGGGACAGCCAATACTCCACAATAATCAATTAAGAACCAACCAGAAAGACACTTCAATCCCCATGACGGGTTCACTGGATAAACAAATCGAGTCAAAACAGAACTTTTTGTAGAATGGAAAGAAAAGCAGGCCGCATAAATGTATAAGCCACACTTACGATATTGAGCTGCTCTTTATTTTCCAAAGCACTGACGTAGATGGAAATCCTGGCATTGCTGCTGATGATCAGATGTGATGCCTTCATCGCAGTCAGGTCGAGAAACATATTAGACGACTATAAAATAAAAGAAAAACAGAAGTTAGACTTCAAACAGTATATGTAAAAGGCTTTTATCTCTTACTTTTAAGTGCTTTTTAAATGATGACAGAAACCTGCAATCAGTAAACAAAGGGAAAATGCACTCACAGGATTTTCACATATCCATGATCCTCTGTGCAATATATATATATATATATATATAAGCAGGCAGCTTAAATAGCATGTGGATTTTAGGAAGCTGCTTGATACAGAAACAATTCAAAAAAGGTCCCACAGGAAATGAGTCTTTATTATAAAGAAATGAGGTCGACTGCTATGAATACATTTTTGGTGTGTGACTGGAGGGTCACAGAGAGGCACCACCGCTCATCACCACGTCTATCCCAGGGTTTGAAATACACAGCAGCTTTCATTGTGCACCATGACACCCCCAACCACATGCACATCCATACATATATGTGCACAGCAGTGCAGTTATTAACACGGCTACGGTGAAAAATATTTTACTATTACTACTGTGAGCAGTTAATACTGACGGCAACATGTCATATAGGCACAGTAACAACGACATAAGAGTCGTGAAAGAAGTTTAGTAGCCTAATCAGGCCAAACAAAAAACTAAATCGCAAAGCAGAAGGACACGTGCTTCTCATACACTCCCCTTCAAGAACAACACATCACTTGAAGACAAAAAACTAAGCGATATTTAGCGAACTTGTTTTTAACCACAGTGAAATAAAACAGCTGTCTGCTGCTCGCAGCGAATATTTACACTGTTACACTGTTTTTTTTTTAAATTTTATTTCAGGACCCTTGATGTACGGAAAATAAATTATAGCCTATAACACAAAAGTGGGCAGTTTTTTAGAGCTCCCTCTAGTGGTCTCAAGGGAGGTCATATACTGTTCAGGGGAGCTTAGCTGCCCTTAGCTCCGCTGGAATTCGAACCAAGAGTTCTCCACTTTCCTCAGTTGTGTACCAAGAAATGGAATGAGTCACAATTAATATGTTCAGGAGGGACAACAACCTCCCCTCACGCAGCTCACACACCGGGCTGTGCCAAACCCGAGAGGCTCTGGCTGCAGACCTCCTCTGTGGGTACATCTCCTGTCAGAAGCCAAAACCAAAAAATTGAAAACTACTTGTATTCTCACTTTTTGTTTCCTAAACCAAAACGACAAAACGGATAATGGCTCGTTTTCCGATTTCCCATTTTGTGCTCAAATAAAAAATGAAACACAAACGGATAACGAGCGCTCATGTCCGATTTTGTTTTTCTTCATTTAATACAAATGCCGTGACCCGGAAATGACTGTACTGATAGTAAAACAAGCCCGAACAGCGGTACTGCACCGCGACTAAGTTAGCCTCATATTCAGTTTTCTAGCTTAAAATTTTCACGGAAGTAAGATGGGGCGTTTTTAAGGACAGAATCGTGTTGTCAAGTACACAGACAGCGATGCACACCAATTATTTTCTTGCTTCAAACCATTTCCTGATTTGTGCAAAATCGTGTTAATAGCTAATAAAATAGGTCCTGCCAGTTGTAATGACTTGGTGGTTTAGC
>JAABNY020000119.1:4816693-4829628 GCA_015164015.2 Brevimyrus niger | reverse complement strand
TAATACCTTTAAAACTAGACAAGACAGGCACTTCTAGTTAAGTGTGCTTTGATCATTGGACTACAGGGAACAATGCACAACCCTTGGATTTTCAGAATAACTTTCTCTCTAACAGTTATTGATCAATACATTGTACCCATATTATATGGTAGAGGGGCGATGCACTATGAGGGTAGTAGTAACTTGACAGTTTTGGTTCCTTCAAACAGCTGCACGCCCCTTCAGTCTACTAGGAAATGACTTGTCAGGTCTTGCTGACATACCCCCCGCCGAAATCACTAGCTGCCGACTCTAAGAACATTCAGGATCTGAACAGCTAATTTGTTCTGCAATGGGCTCTTTCTTTCTGCACCTGTACAGTAGAATCCAGCAAATATTCAAGCCATATTTTGTCCATAAATCTGGGTCAAGAGCCCAAAGGTCAACAGCTCATCTAATACTAGCCAATGTCATCTCTCCGCATCTTTGTCTGGGACAGCTAGAGAATTTATGGCCCGATGTGCACCAATTGATGCATATTATCTACATGTACATCTTTTTTTCAGTCAGATATCCATGATTCTGACTGCATCTGGTTTCCTCAGTAAAGGAATCTTTCTCCTCTAAAACATTACATTTACATCTACATCATTTGGCAGACGCCCTTAGCCAGAGCCACTTACATAAGTGCTTTAGAACTCTCCAATGAAACATCATATATAAAACATATCTAACACATTTTTTCTAAACTGCCAGTTTCCAAATGAAATAACCTTTTACACAGGCATAAATTACACCAACGCCAAGTTTCCTACAGGTGCAATTAATCCTGTCTGCCTGCTGTGTCAAATAACTACACTTAAAAATCTGATATGCAAATAACTAAAGTGAAGACGAAGAATCTGATTTTGTCAAAAGACTCAACAGAACATTAAAGTTGGAATTTTCTGTTATTTTATGCCAAGCGTTTGTAGTGTTGTAACTGCTACTGACATCTTTTAAAATGAAAGGATGTTACAGAATCACTTCATTTTCAATTAGACACTCTCCCCGACATTTCCTAGGCCGCGCCGATTTCAAAGGAAAGCGGTACATCTTCTTGATTAGTCAAGCCGGCACCTGCACCGTTTGGAGTCCTGATAGGCTGAGGGCTCCGGGGCAGGGGGAGGTGGGGAGAAGCAGACGGGGCAGCGCGCCTTTCCAGCAGAGACCTCACTGAGCCGAAGGCGAGGATTCTCCGCCGCGAAAGGGCCGGCGCTCTGCTCCGCGCTGACAGGAATGTTAACACCGCTGCCTTATCCGTCGCTCACGGTGGCTAACAAGCTTGACCGGAACAGGTTCTGCATGGCTACGACCATGCCGTTTGTCTAGCCTGGCATGGAGAATTATCAGTGCACACAGACCGGCGCATGCTAAGCTAAACACCTAAAACAGCCCACATCACGCTGGGGGAACTGGACGCAGTGCAACTCTCTGGTTTTTACTGCAAAGCTCTTTAATTAATGTCACTTTCTGCAATTTTCTTTTCAGTTGTTTTTTTTTTTTTAACAGCTTCCTCTGTGCGCCTGCAACAGGCTTTCAAATTGTGTTTCAACTTCCTGCTCCAGTTCTTTTTATAGGACTCTCGCAGTCGATGACATCGGCAAGCGCCCGGCAGGGTGCGGAATATGGGGACACTAAGGAAGTGTCCCCCTTGGCGTCCAGAGGGCCTTCCTTGCCCTCCCCCGCGCGCAAGTTCCACACGAAACCCACGTCGGTGGTCCAGTTTAATTCCTAATATACTTGTCATCTGTCACCAGTTGCTTCCAGCTGGCATTTGCAGCACTTGTCCACTCTCTCTCTCTCACCAATTTAACATAAATAAATAAATAAATAAATAAATAAATAAATAAATAAACCATCTCCATAACTGTTTAGATCGGACATCATGCAGTAATTTAGGGCAATTGTGTATGACAGGCGAGTGAAATCCCAGTCTTCGTCTACTGAGACAAAACTATACTTGGAGTCCTTATTTAAACAAATATAACCACTCTTTAATTCTCTCTTTTGCCACTTTTCTTTCAATAGTGACACACTCTGTCGATAATAATGCATAACCAAACCAAGGTTTGATTTTCATTCATGTCCTGGTGGACATTTCTGTACATGAAAGAACTCTCTTCCATCTTGCTCAATCAAAGACATTCCTGTTTTTTCATGCTCAGAATCCATTGTCGGCATGATTCCTATTCAATAAACCGCAGTCAGACTTCCCTTGACCTGGCTGCAGAGGACAGAAGCCGATAGCTGATTCACAGGAAGGCCAGCAGAACATTCCTCCTTGTTTGTTTCCTGGAATTTCCGCCCCCCCCCCCAGTGCCTCAAACAGGTGAGCTGTCTGGAACGCAAGACCTCCAGGTCAGGAAGGCAGAGGGACCTCCCTCCCGAGGCTGATTATCTTGTGACATTTAGGTTACTCTGTCACTGTCTTGGAAAGTTGGCACTAAAATATGAAAGCATGATGAATAAACCAGGTCTTGCCCCCTCCGTACACCGGCGTCAACATCGCATGTGTCCAGTGGTGATGTTGCCTTGTATGCATGCCAGTTACTATATGTGATATAGAAATCAAAGCCCTTGGAAAACAATAAAACCATTAATTTTGTTTTGTTTTTTTCCCCTACTTCTCACTGGTTTTTGAAGTGGAACAGCCCAGCATTTTTGTCCATTTTCTCCATCACTCCATCTCTGGACCTCATCACACAATGAACATTACAGCCCATGATTACTCAGTGTCGGCTATTTTGGTTCCAGGGCTTTTAATGTCCTTGTTTTCCTTTTCAGACCAGTTTGTTCTCTCGGTCTGCCTGGTTGCGTGGCTTCCCATTATTCCTGTCTACACTTCATCTCAAACTCCGGCAGCAGGGCGCTAGGTCACTTGAGGAAGAAACGAGGGTGGGGCCACAAGGCCTGAAGGCTGATGCCCAAGTGAAGGCCGCCCTCCCCACCCTGAGCCCAGGGTCACCCATCAATTGTTTCTGGCTTCGCCAAAGACCGCCACTGTCTGCAGCCTCCTGGAAGACACTGAAAACAATGGCAGTCCCACTGCAATTGGGAAATGGAATTTAACGCCATATTAAATGATTTCATCGTAAATCACACCGGGGGTGGTGTAGGGCTCAGCAGAACAGGCAGCTATGTCTGCGATTGGAAGGTTGCCGGTTTGAATCCCAGCGTCCACAGTGTGATTTCACTGTTGAGTAAAGTCCCTAACCCCCCAATCGCTCCAAGGATTATTTGACCCAGTTTTCCCAAAGAAATGTACGTTGCTTCAGGTGAAACCGTTTGCTAAATAAATGTAGATATTAAAGTATTGAACAGCAAGAAGTTGCTGTCTCCAAGCAAACGTGTGGGGTTTCTAAGCAACAGACATTCATGGAGCCCGCGGTCTGCTGTTCCCTTGTCGTGAAGGAGCATCACAAATGCCTCTTAACTTTATGTGCAGCAAGGTTTCTCTCAAAATGTAGCAGCCAACCATTTTATCTTTCTGATTTATTAACCTCAATGAACTTCAGCAACAATTTATGTGAAAAAAATTATCATTCGGTTCATCATTTATCCTTGTCAGTTAGTTGCCACATCAAGAAAACAAAATAAATCCATTGCCCTAACCTGTGATTACAAAGGGTAAAAAATTAACTGTGTGTAACCACATTAGTACAGGAGTCACAATACAGCTACTGACTTGGAACAAATTATATTTTCCTTTCTGACCTTTACCAGGTCATTTGGAAAGGGTTCTGCTTGACTAAAATCCCTCCACTCTGCTTCCTACCTCTAATGGCACTTTTCCACTGTCGTACAGGAACCAGGCTGTACCCAAGCGGTACCGTGAGGAGACACTGGTTACAGTGTAGTTCCAGTTCACTTCAATTTCCCACGACAGAAAGGTTGGCTCTGTAAAGGCGTTGCTGGGTTTGGGTGTGTGATGTAAAACCAAAGAGAAGCTGTGTACATCATGATTTATTATGGGCTACTTTTCACTAGCAGTGAAAGAATCGCCCATTTTACGTTATCATTAAATGCTAGCAGAATTAGCATTAACTTGCATAAATCCGCATTAAATCCATTCTGTTCAGTCCATCACTAGTACTTTTTTAAGTAGGTGTTCGCAATACTAGTATTAATGATTAATAATAGAATATGACCATTTTTCTTTCAGATAATCCATACACATGGATGCAGATCACCAGTATCCCGATGCACTTCGACCAATCAGATGGCGGCGATGCAACAAATGCGATTTGGTCACGCTTTCGGCCATGTCAGTGTGAGTACGGCTCAGATCATTTACAATGGGAAACCGTGCCTTTGTGGTACGTCTCAGGTACGGCTCGGTTCTTGGTGGCCGTGGAAAAGCTTCTAAACACATCACAGTTCTCATTTGCCTTCTGAACATCACTTGTTTCTGTCCTCGGTCATGTGACTAACCAGAAGAGATGCCAGGAAGATACTTAAAAACAATTTTACCTTTCTATATCACTTTTTCAACTATTGCGAATATCTGTGGAAGGAAATTCATGTTGATATTTATTTTAAAGTAACACCTTGCCTCGAGACATAAAATGGAACCTGTATTGCAACTGTAAATAATTCATAATGTCTGGATAAGTTTTTTTTTTTTTTTTTAACTGAGAAACATGTAAAATAATAGTTCTTCATTTATAGTCACACAATGGTTTAACTTACATTGCTGTCGGTAGCGGTGAACTCCAGGCTCAGAATGTGGACCTCATAATGGTTCATGCTGTAACTGCTCTGGCAGGCAGTTGAAATGTTCTGGGCCTCACCACTCCAGGGTCCCTTATCTGTTTTTTCCAGGGGTTCACAAGTTCTTGGGTATTCTACAAGAGAAGAGAAAGGGGGACGTTGATTACGGCTCTTCGCACAACTGTTTCATATCACACAAGGATCCAGACCGGCAGTTCGGAGGTCTAGCAAAAGCGTGAGAGTGAGAGTCAGCCATGTCAATAAGTAGATGTTTCTTCACCAGTAAGAATGCACTACAACATTCATTGCACTTCATTCACTTGTGCATTGCAGTGAACAAACGCATCTGCTAAATAAACAAAGGGTAATGTGCTAATGTGATACCATAATGCATTATAGGATAGACTTGTCAGGTGGCAGACGTGCTCTTCTTTGGGAAACTCGGAACTCTCTGCCTGGGGGGGGGGGGAGGGGGGTTTGTCCTCAGACCTCGCCTGCCCTCTAAAGGTCCTGGGGGGATTGGGGGAGGGTGTGTCCGCACCGGGGGGGGGGGTGGGGGGGGGGGGTTTCCTCCACAACCCTGGCATACTGAGAGGAGGTCGGTGGGTGGTGAAGGGGGGGTGCGGCGGAGGGGGGGGGGGGGGGGGGGGGGGGGGAGGGACAGAGCCAAACCATGAGGTCAAGCTGAAGCAGACAAACGAGCTGTTGAAACGATTTACTAGTCCTCCAGAGAATAACTTACACAGGGTCAATAAATACTCCCGGCAAAGAAAACAAGAAGCGCCTGGAGTCTGGCCAGTACGCAGCCGAATTGGCCCCTTTCTGAAGTGGACATATTTGGACAGAACACGGGCGTGTGTTGCCCGATGTGCATCAGTGTGGAGGAGGTCAGCCACACCCAATTTCAGGGCCCAGCCAGACTGTCCATCTCCCAGGGCCCAATCAGACGGTCCATCTCCCAGGACCCAATCACACTGTCCATCTCCCTGGGCCCATTTAGACGGTCCATCTCCCAGGACCCAATCACACTGTCCATCTCCCAGGGCCCAATCACACTGTCCATCTCCCAGGGCCCAATCAGACGGTCCATCTCCCAGGACCCAATCACACTGTCCATCTCCCAGGGCCCAATCAGACGGTCCATCTCCCTGGGCCCAATCAGACGGTCCATCTCCCAGGACCCAATCACACTGTCCATCTCTCAGGGCCCAACCAGACTGTCCATCTCCCAGGACCCAACCAGACTGTCCATCTCCCAGGACCCAACCAGACTGTCCATCTCCCAGGACCCAACCAGATTGTCCATCTGCCAGGGCCCAACCAGACTGTCCATCTGCCAGGACCCAACCAGACTGTCCATCTGCCAGGACCCAACCAGACTGTCCATCTCCCAGGGCCCAACCAGACTGTCCATCTCCCAGGGCCCAATCAGACTGTCCATCTCCCAAGACCCAATCAGCCTGTCCATCTCCCAGGACCCAATCAGCCTGTCCATCTCCCAGGACCCAACCAGACTGTCCATCTCCCAGGACCCAATCGCTGCCACATAACAGACACAGGCCCAGGATGCACCGGCTGTGTAGCACGTGTCACGGCTGCACAAAGTATCCATTTTCATTTCGGTGCTCATGTTAACAGATTAGAGCAGTCACTACCTGCGTGAGACGGGACGGCACACGGCCCACTGCAGCCGCAGCACATCTAGAGAGTCTAAGCGGCACTTATTTTTCATGCTCAGTAAGCAGTTCTCAGCAGAAATAGACAGTTAAAAGGTGCGTTTATAGTCATACTGACATCATACAAGCAAAATCACGTAACTGATATCATTCACTGTAGTTTCAATGTCTAGGTATATATAATAGACATGAAAAATACTGTATATAAATATTAATTTTAACCATTTTTCCAATTGCATGTTATTAAATGAGGCTACATGAGCAGGAACCAAGTGTAAGCTATAATGCACAGGGATTACTGTATATTATTTATAATAATAATAGTAATAATAATAATAATGTGAGTACATACTTATTAACCTTTGTCTAAGCTAAATCTATATTGAATTTTCTTATTATTGATGCCCATTATCAAAAGTAACACAAGACAAGGTTCACACTAGCAGCACCGCATCAGCACCGCTGGCAGTGCGGACAAACACGCAGTTCAGCACCGCAGCAACAACGCAGGCAGTGCGGACAAACACGCAGTTCAGCACCGCATCAGCACCGCAGGCAGTGCGGACAAACACGCAGTTTAGCACCGCAGCAACAACGCAGGCAGTGTGGACAAACACGCAGTTTAGCACCGCAGCAACAACGCTGGCAGTGCGGACAAACACGCAGTTCAGCACCGCAGCAACAACGTTGGCAGTGCGGACAAACATGCAGTTCAGCACCACAGCAGTAACGCAGGCAGTGCGGACAAACGCAGTTCAGCACCGCAGCAACAACGCAGGCAGTGTGGACAAACACGCAGTTCAGCACCACAGCAACAACACAGGCGATGTGGACAAACATGTAAATCCGTGCCGCAGCAGCAACGCAGACGCTGTGGACAAACATGCAGTTCAGCGGCGCAGCAGCGGCATACACTCCACGCAGCCATTGGCCTCGGCCTTATTTTCCTCCCACTAAAGTACATTTCTGTGCCAAAATGACTTATTTAACTTAGGTTATAAGCAGTACAACACAATGGAGAGGGGGTGCTAAGTTAAGGCAGGTGCTTTAAGCCACCAACGTGCTTCTTGACCCAGTAAGGGAATAGGGCCAGCCAATCCTGTAGGCCAGGGATATTCAAATCACGGTCCTCAAGGTCTGAGCACTGCTGATTTTCCAGCTTTCCTTTACCTGTGAGCCAGGTGTGTAATCCTCTGTGACCAAATAGAGTCAGGAATCATTAAACTAACTACCTGAGAGACCTGAAAACAAGGCCTGGATTTGGAATCGAGCTCCAGATTTGAAAAGCTTGGCTGTAGGCCATATAGGCGGCCGGCAATAGGCCACCATCCTCTGAGTGGGTGCTGACTTAGCAAACCATTGGTACCACCACCCCCCACCCCCCTCTCGGCAAGCCTCATACCCCACCCTCACTGTCCAAAACGAACTGAATTTGGACAGTTAAGTCTTCCTGCGCGGTGGGTGGGTCATCAGCAATAAAACTTGCCTAGGGTATTGTAAATGGTATATGTGAATAACCAGTTAATAGGCTTAGTGAAAAACTATAGACCAGCGGAGAACAGCATTTCAGTGATTCTGGCACTAAAATATTAATGATGATGATCACACAGCTACAATTATCAATCAACAATAATAATCTTTTTATCATCATCGTCATCATCATAATTGTGTGAGTCCACATGGATGACTGAACTCAATGCTCAGACACAGATGTATGAGCAGTCTGTCATGGCGTGTGGGGTTCATGTCACAGTCACTCCATCAGTGCAAAAAAAATCTCCGGCCTCACAGAGTGATGGCGCGGGTGGGGCTCAGACACGAGGTGAGGGTGCTGGGGTTTGTGGGATGATTTTCTCCTCTTCCTCATCCACTTTGCTAGGCCTCCGTTTCGTAATCACGACCACAGACTGCCAGTCTATACATCCAGCCCTGCAGTCGGGTTTGCATGGTTCATTCAGACGAGAGTTTAGCTTCCTTTTTAAAACCACACCGATTGGATGTTTAGACATGTCACACGGAGGCAGGGGTGGAGCATCTGGTATGAACCAACAGAAGGTTTCTGCGGCACAGACTGCAGGTAACTGTGAAGGTGGTCACTGCTGTGATGCGTCACAACACAGTGCATAGAGCCTTGCAGGGGTTGGCCATCAGTGAATAGTCATATCAGGTTTGCTTTAGAGGATGTGCAACAATCTCTAATATGTAACACATCTCTTCCCTTCAGAGGCGGACATTTCAGGTCCAGAAAGTAAAAATCCAAACCAGGATTTTGTTTCAACCAGCCAGTTGAGGATTCTGTGAATGTGACTCTTTATGCTCAACTGGTTGGTTGAAACAGAATCCTGGTTTGGATTTTTACTTTCTGGACCTGAAATGTCCACCTCCGCTTCCTTTGTTTGCGAATGCCAGACTGACCCTTTCACAATGCACTCTCTGAAATTGCGAAACGTCCGTCCATCTCCATTCAAGCCGCGACCTGACGTAAGAGATTTTCCGATCCATGACAGAGAATGCTGGGAAAGCCGCCCTGTTCGGAGACATGGCTCCATCAGGCTCTGGCCCTGTCTCCGGGGGCAATAGGAAATGCCCTGTTTAGATGATATGACAACGGCAGTAGATGTGAGCGCACTGCCTGTCTTAGGAAGGAGACTGGAGCTGTAAACAAAGCCTTACGTCAACACTGTTCGTCAGCCAGACGGACAAATTCATCTGTCCAGGCGACGGCCGGTCCATTCCTCGCGTGAGCATGGGAGAACATGCGTTTGTTTACATTAATTTCGGACTAAAAACCCTCCAGAGAAACACGCCGGCGTGTCTGGTAAAGCTGCACTCTCCTGCCTTGCTGACCCAGCGCCTTGACCCGGAAATGCCAGTCATCTAAGACAGTAGTTCTACGCTAAATGAGGCATGAGAGTTACTGGATTCCCCTCCGACGTTATCTCTTTCAATCAGTGACTCCAATTTTGTTTTCCATGACAACAAATGTTTATGCGGCAGCATTGCACACGGGCTGGAGTCTCTGGGAGAGATGCAGTAAATGTTTATCGCCAGTAAGAGACCCAGGGATGACGGCAGCCCCCCAGGTTATATACACCCCCCAGTCGGCACCATCTCACAATGCGGTTCCTTGAGTTCTCTCAACACTGCAGTGATGGGCACAGTTTATTCTGTACTTCTCGCTTTTCCCCATCCACCGCCTGGGTCTGCCTCTAACCCGTCATTCGGTTTAACCCGCTGACCTGCTGTTAGGACGGGACGAATGCCTCATCAGGGAAGTCGACCCTGAATCGATGTGAAGCAAATGGAGCGGTATATCTTACAATGCTACTGCTGCACTGCAAACGGCAAAACTGGAATGACATGGGGGGTGGGGGTGGGGGGAATATAGAGCTTAAGGAACAGCTGTAGGAATCTCCAGACCACTGATAAGTGTTCTATTTTGTACTGGTGGGGTTTTGCTAAAGAGTTCTTCATTCTGGCAGTACTTACAGCCTTAACAAAGATACGAGCTATCAAATGCCTCAAGTGGCCAAGATTTAGCCGATTTCCAGTATTTATTTGTACTCATTGTCGCGCAAAGTCCGCCACACATACTGCAAGAGCAGATATGGGTCTCGAATGTCTCACTTCAATGACTAATTGTTGCGTTAGAAGCAGGGAATGTGTACTGTGGTAAGACCAGTGACAAGCCAGATCAGACTCAGCAGGGAACCGGTAGATTTCAGCTGAAGTGTATACATTGGATTAGTCAAAAAAGTGAATTATCCGTGAAAGTTACTGGCAAAATACACGCACAGCCCTGCAGGTATAAAACCTTGCCCCGGCTGATGATTGATAAATGGTCTATTAATACAAAATTTTGTTAATTCATATTTCTTGTGGACGGAAACGCAGCAGCAGGTCAGCCAGGCAGACAGATTGCTGAAGTGCAGCCAAAACAATATTTGCAGCCGGGATCTTGCATTTCCCGGTACATGAGCAAGAGATGGTTTAAAGGTACAGAGAGAGCTTCCAGAAACAGTGACCCTCCTTCACAGAGTGGTGAGGAGTCTCCCTCACAGCTATCACACCTCATGCAATCCGAAGTGGCAAGCAATGCTGAATTTGCATTTGAATCTTTCAACTGCATTAAATTTGCATCGCAATAGCTGCATCTGGTATTCGGTAGTTTGTGATGGTGCATCTATAAATATGTGCATCACACTAACTCTTCTGGTTCGTTTGTCTGGAAAATTCACCCCATTCCATTGAAGAGGAACTTTCCACCTTCATGTGTCGAATTTAAAATACCTCAGCAAATGCAGCAGGTTATGCTTCATCAGCATGCAAAACATCGAGTTTACAAGCTGTGACATCAACCAGCACCTTTGTAAATTGTATGTTTCGATGCATGGTGCACTGTGCGGCACATCCAGTGTAAACTCAGCCCTCCGTGTAAATTTCATATTCGCCAGAAAACATCAACTCAGCTGTAAAAAATGAGTTCTCAGTCTGCACCCAGCGAACAGTTATTAATTTCTCATCAGCTAGTAAATTTGCAAAGACTACAGTTAACCACACTGCCTACTTCTGGAATTTATTTTTCCAAAACAAAATTTTACCAGACAAAACATTTTTGTTTGTTCTTAAAAGGGTTATTCTTTTTCCAGTAGCTTATGAATTTACAAAGACTATGGCTAACCACATTAGTTTCTTCCCCACTTTCATTTTGATAAACAAAACTTTACCAGACAAAAGGTATAATTGTTTTAGATTTAGTTGTCCACCACTACATGTTAATAGCGGAGGCAGGGACTCAAGTTACTGACCCACAACTCAACTTGGACTCAAATCTCATATTTGATGACTTGTGACTTGACTCAGCAAAACTGATGGAAAGACTTGGACTCCACTTGGATTTGAGGGCAACGGACTTGGACCTGATTGCAGTCGGTTTTTGCTGTAGCAAGTCTTAATGACTAAAGGTAAATAAAAACTGACATAGGCAGGGACTCAAGTTACATGACTCACAATTTGACTTGGACTTGAGTCACAAATTTGATGGCTTGTGACTCAACAACAAAATGGATGGAAAGACATGGACTCAACTTGGACTTCAGGGCACATGACTTGAGACTTGACTTGGACTTGCAATGTGTTGATTTGAGAGTTGACTGGGACTCGCCAAGGACTTGTTCCTATCACTGGTAAATACCTAGATACAGATGTCCAGTTGCTGTAACCTGACAGTTTTTCTTTCTGAAAACAGGATTTCTGCAGGTGGAGCCTGGCCCACTCTCTGAGGGCGGAGGAACAAACTGTTTGTAGCCCAGGGTCAGGGTGTGTGTATGTGTAGGGGGGGGGGGATTACAGAGGGCAAGAGGCCCAGCCAGCCACAGCTCTACACACCTATTGTCCCAGTGTTTCCTTGGCTGCAGACGGAGGGCTAACCATCCACAGGAAGGTAAACAAACTCTTATCAGGGGCCTGCAGAGACCTACAGTGTCCCCTGGCCTCTCACCCTGTCGCCGCACCTCTCTTCCCTACTGCATCACAATGATTTCTCATTCGTAATTATTATTATTACCCGAGGTAAGGTCCTACCTACATTCTTGGCTTGTTTTTCAGTAATTCTAGTACAGCAAGAGCGGAACATCGTGTGCTTTTCTACGCAGATTCGTTTTTCACATCAGAACCATTGGTACAAGAAGCCAGGTATGGGGGGGGGGTCTTCTAGTAAGGTGGCTCATTTTTTAATCCTCAATACCCCTCCACCAATAGCAGCAGTCTCTTTTCAGTGCTTTTCAATACAAACAACCTCACATATTTATAAACAAGAATCAGTGACCGACTGCTGGCTGTGTATGTGGTATGTGGCGGAACATGAAGTGAGGCAGCTCATTGGATAAAAGTCCAAATCGGTGTTTACTGGAATGTTCTGAACCACATGCCGAGACTGGCAAGGGATGTTTGCAAGCAGCACAGAATCAATCTAAATCTGCATACATTTGCTTGGTCCCACAACTCACTACACTGAGAGTTAATTGCCTTTACAGGTAAACATGAGTGCTTTGTGTTTGTATGCGTTACATGGAATGAATATGGAAACTGGATAATTAATATCACGATGCTATTATTTCATTCAGTAATTACCTTTTTGGTGATAGTGACTACAGGATAACCTCATATAGGGAGTAGCACATATATCTATCATGAACTGAGAATTGCAGATGCTCTGCAATTTAGGGCTGAGATAAGTCGTAATCAGCTGTAGTTAAATTGTCCAAAATGTTCAGGCAGCCAGCAGCCATTAACGTCACAGCCTGACAAGTGGGCAAAGTCGTCATCAGGGCACGTTTGGGGCAGGGGAGGGCGGTCGTCATTTAGTCTGCGCCCGAGCTAGCTTCAGACCCGACGTCGGGCAGGAGCAGAGACCGAGCTAGCTTCAGACCCGACGTCGGGCAGGAGCAGTGACCGAGCTAGCTTCAGACCCGACGTCGGGCAGGAGCAGTGACCGAGCTAGCTTCAGACCCGACGTCGGGCAGGAGC
>JAABNY020000119.1:4804854-4816593 GCA_015164015.2 Brevimyrus niger | reverse complement strand
CTAGCTTCAGACCCGACGTCGGGCAGGAGCAGTGACCGAGCTAGCTTCAGACCCGACGTCGGGCAGGAGCAGTGACCAAGCTAGCTTCAGACCCGACGTCGGGCAGGAGCAGAGACCTGCACAGCTGGCCGATCAGCTAGTGGTGAAGGGGCTGGAAGCCCGCAGCCCATCTCAGACCACAGATCACTAGATCTGCACCGATAAACCCGTGTGGCGGCATCTGTTATCGGCGCAGACGGCGGCCCGCTATCAGTGCGGCGACTCATCCATGTTCTGTGGTGAGGGGTCTTCTGTGGGTGTGGCGGGGGGGGCTAATCTCGACCCATGGCTAATGAGGCGTTCAGAACTCTCGCCATTGCCGCCAACCCCCCCCCCCCGGGGGAATCAGACACGCTGCCCAGCTGGGGGGGAGGGGCATTGAGCCATTGATCTGTGCAGAGAGGCTCCCAGATTCGCTATGCCAGTCACACATGTGCTGCTTCTACATCCAGATCAGTTCTGTCATCTTTCCCATTTTAATAAATTATGTAAAATATGGTCAAAATTGACACTCCCCTCAAACGCACAGCCAAGTCTTAACTTTATGCTTCTAACCGTCACATATACCTAAGATTACTGGGGGGACCATACTGGCATACAAAGGCAAATACAGTAACTGCAAGTTTTATCAAAAGTGAGTTATGAGCAAAATCGGGTCTCTTAGGTTATGTTTCCCGGACATAATACCTTTACCAACCTACTACATGTACAGATGGAGAGTCAGAAAACTATGAAGCCCGTTCTCTCAGTACTTACTGTGTAGGTACAGCATGGTCACTGTGTTTCGGAGTTATAGGACAGTTTACTCAAAAAAATCAAAGTTTTTAACCTGCCCACTGCGCCACCAGATGCAGAACTTTCAAAACCAGCAGAATAAAAGACTTTCTAATTCACAAGTTCAGACTCAAGTTGCAAGAGTAACAGAAAGCTGATAAAGTAAAGGAATCGGACATGGGATTGTTATTTGCCGGTCTGAGATAGAAATCGGCCTCCAAGGGCGACAGCTGGTCGCGTCAGTAGGTCTCCCTGCCACCCAGTCTGGCCGGTCAACACAAGTGCGAGGAAGTGGCTTATTTAGACTCAAGACGCCATATTTAGTTTTTTTTTTTCCTTTTTTGGACCTCAGAAGCCATCTGTCGTCTCCCGGTCTTTCAGTGTTAGTACCGTAGCTGTGTGTGTGTGTCTAAACAGTTACATAACCCCCCCTCCCCGACCCCCACTGTTGATTCCTGAAGATATCATTCCTTAGGATCCCTAAGTCAATTTTCTCTGACCTACACCCCCCCCCGCACCCTCCCTCCCTGCCCCAGAGAGCCTCCTTCCAAAACCTGTTCATGCCAAACCACCCCCCTCCCGCGTGCGTCCCTTCGTCCCTCCCCCCGCACCCTACATTTCAAGCTCTGGGTAATTGCCTTTGTACTTTTCCTTCTGCCCGTGGACTGTGGACCGGAAACTGTAGAGAAGGCAGTAGGCCGTGCTACTGAACACCAGCCCCTGGGTTCCTGGGGCGGCCCTGCCCAGCCCAGAGGAGCTCCAGGGCCATGACAAGCCCCACTGAACCCTGCTCACTCTGCATCTCGCCACAGCTTTGGTTAGGTACCAAAAAAAGTTCCTGCTGTTGTACCATTCAGTGAAGCACTCAATTCAAACAGCTCCAGTAAACCATAAGTGGGAAAAGCTGTTATTCACTTAGATTATAAAAAAGCACTGAGGCTACAAGAGCACAAATTATAATATTCATTAGCCAAGCAATACATCTAATATGCTAAAAAAAAATAAAAAAATAATAATAATATTCATCATCAGTAAAACACTACAACTGTCGGGGATATGGAAATGAACTCATTAGTTATGTATTGCATTTCATCCTCAATATTATAAGGTATTCATTCTTTAAAAGATTTTAAAATTTATCTCATTGTCTCGCAAGGATTTATTTTAGGTGTAGTTCCTATTTCCAGTGGTATCCATTCCATAAATCCAGAACAGGGACCATTTCTTTGTGGACCGCATGGGAAATGGGAAGATAGTTCAAAAGATAAAATGAACACATAATCACACTGTTCATGCTCACAAGGAGCTCTAAATGACAGGAGCAAATTTCACATCCATCCCGTCCAAAAAACAAACGTACCGAGAAAGAATGCATGTGGCGTAATTAAGATTCTGTACGAGGAAGATAAAAATAAACACAGATTCACAGGTATACATGCTGGCATCTCAAGACAGACAAATACACTGCACTGATGAGCAAGAATGTTATTTAGCCGAGTTATTTGGAAACGTCTCACAACTGCCCGAAGGAATGGTGTGTTCTTGATTCTGATAGCTTGAGGAAGGGTAGTACTGAAACGCTAAGCCTTAAACCGGCTTAATAAGCATAACATTTGCAAACCGTCAGTGAGACATGTTCCAATACTGAGCGGGTGAAAAGCACTCACCTGAGGTTGCCATGGTTGCGAAGGCCAAAGTCAAGATGGCGGCAGCAACCACAGGGGTCTCCATGTGTGAAAAGTGACTGGTGCAGTACAAGCGACGGTTTGGTGAGTTGTCTTTCTCAGTGGGCCGGTGGAGTGGATTCGGGGCTGGCTAATGTCCCAGGCAGCTGTGAGGCAATGGGGCAGGTCAGGGCAGTGTGGCTTATTTTGAACAATATGACAGTCACAATAAGACACAGCTCTTCAGGTTAATTAGTCAAGTTACCACTGTCTTCTGTTCTAGTCTGCTTTCACTAGAACTACGTTTTAATATTGTTAAGAAACAGGCAACGAGAGAGCTAATTATTGTTGCCATGGTGCCCAAATGATATCCGCGTGACATCTCAACCCTATCCAGCCTTTACTACCATACAGAGGGCTGCAAATCTGACAGGAGTTTTATTAACCCACTCGACAGTAGACCCTCGGTCCTGGATATGTTTCCATGGCTGTTTAAAAACTCCATTAATAGTTTTGTTTACTTGTTGATTTTCACGCATACCGCAGTGACTGCGTGACTGCAGCACGGACAACCTTCGAGTTATTTTAAATGCCTCCAGTCACCGTCTCGCATACGAAAAACAGCAAGAATTCTGTACGGTCTCTCAAAACGGGCCTAATTAGTTTCACTGGCTAATAATATGGCCTCATAATTCCGACGGCACCTTAAATACGCAAGGGCTGCATGTAATAAAATGTTTGTGTAATTGAAGAAAAAGATCTTCATATGAAAATACTGCAATTAATTAGGCAAAGTCGCACAGTCATAAAAGTACATCTTAAAAGATCACAGCCCTTCACGCATATTCAAGCCATCCAAGTAGCAAAAATTATTTTGAGATATTTTGCAAAAACGATCTTAAACGATGTACAATACTATTACTATAACAAATAAAAATAATAAGAGTAACAACAACTACAATAATATTAATAATAATGATAAAAGAACAAAAGATAAATATAACACGTCATGTAAAAGACGACTGTTTTGTGTTTTAATACTATATATAAAATGGTCACTCCGTATAAAATATAACAATTATATAATGACTACAGATGCGTAAAGTACTTATCGTGGACTTACTTACGCTACTTACTCCTTGTCAGTACCACTACAGTAATTAAAGTAAGTTACAAATAGGGTCAAACTTAGTTTACTATTGTAAAATTTGATGTCTACGTGGTTAATACAGTCGGCGGGTTATGCGTACATTCCCTACACGAAAGAAAGCGATTCAAAGGCCAGATAAGCGGTAACTTGTATAAAATATAAAGGCACTCACGTGTTTCGAGTTGAGTCGAAATGTGTCTTTATATACTGAAAAGTACTGAAAGGACGGGGAAGGCTTCTGGCTTTCAGCTGAACTCTAGCACCTCTTCCACTGGCTCCCAATTTACACTCAGCAAGCAGACGAGAGCTGCGCAACAAGTCCGGTGCGTATGTTACTCACGCCTATGTCCGGTACTCGAGGTCGGGGGGTTGGGCTGGGGGCAGCACGCTATTTTAGTCTTCCGAGAAAACGCCATGACGTTAAAGTCTCCAGAATACATAAAACAGAAATTGCTTCTGTAATCTTTTAAACAACGCATTGTTTTTGGATAAAACGCCCCACAAGCTGGCGTGTTTGGGTATATATTGCCTACATACACTGTGCATACGGACAGTATATGGACGGACGGATTCGTATATGGAATTAACTTGAAACCTGGCTGAAAATATTCAAGAACTGAATGAAGAAAATGTAGATTTACTACGACAAACCGTACCGATCAAATGTGAACAAGCATGAGTGATACTGCTCAGTATCAAATTCGCGACTCAAAAATTGCGGGATTGTGAGTGTCCTGCTTTGCGCCCTGTGTTGGCTGACCAGGATTAGCAGCTAAAGGGATGGATGGATGGATGATTAGTTGTTTTCAAGCTTCAACATTCTCTGTGCAATGTTATGTTTGCTGCAGTATATAAAAATATAGGTGCAATACATTTCTCCTAACATATGACATTGTACAGTACGGAGCATTTAAAATGCATTTTTATTATTATTTGTTTGTTTGTTTGTTTATTAATTATTATTATTAGAATGCTGGCAATTCATCAAAGCAGGCACCGAGAAAAACCAACAATCCTTATGTGAGATTAAGCTCGGACGGAGGAAGACGCACGTACTCATGGGCCATAAACACTGTGGACCTCAAGCGTACTTTTGTCCAAGGTCTCCCCTTGCTGACTTAAGAGTTCAGCACAGTCCTGTGCGTTTCAATAACAGGAAACGTTTTATAGGCTGTGTCATCATCTGTCAGGGTAACTACAAAGGCAAGACTCCACCATGGTGATACACGTTTAAAAAAAGCACAATAATAATAAATAGAAACCCAAAGAAAACATATAAACACACAGTGTCTAAGGATGTCTGAAGGTTTCCTGACAGCCCTCTGAGGGACAAACTAATGATGTGTGTGTGTGTGTGTGTGTGTATGTGTGTGTGTGTGTGTGTGTGTGTGTGTGATGGAGACAAAACACCAACTGAGAAGCCATAGGCTGCTTATTAGAATCATATTAATTAAACTCCAGTAATCATTAAATAATTCTCATGCGAATTATGATTTCTCTGGGAGGCGTATTTGTTTCCGATGGCCCACATGGTTCAGTGACATTTAGTAACTTAAGGCTACAGTGGTTCTCTTTTGTAAAGCTGAGACGCCAGACTGTGCCTTCAGATTTTACCTCAGTTCATACAATGTGAACTGCACAGTAACTTGCAGTCATCTTCGGATTTAGTTCTTTGTCACATTCAGAAGAGGAAGTTGAACTATTTCAGCTGCTTATACATATTGCGGGATGATGTGTTGGACCCTCTACCAAAGTCATGCTGACATAATCCCCAGGTTGTCGATCGACCGCTTAGTAAGGAAGTGCAATAATTTCGTTTGTGCGCTTGTCTGTGTCTTCAAAGCCGATGAGTGACCTCCACACCTCAAGGTGGCAGCAGGCAGTTTTGCCATCATGAGAAGCATGTGCACCTTTTATTAACTACTAAGGACGGGAATGCATTACCAAATAATTTTTCAGCGACCAATGATTTAATTAAAAACACCCAGGAGTAGCATGACGCAGTCACTATCTCCCTGAGGCAGGTGTTCAGGGGTCAGGATTGCGAAGGGTGCTCCTCTGTTTGTTGTTTGTTTTATTTATTTATTATTTCATTTTTCATCTTGTAAGGTAGCTGACAGGGATGTTTTCCAGGTAACGGTCCTTTATGCTTCCCTACTAATGTCAACCGCCTCTCTGTTTTCCTATTGTACCCTGTATCAGATAATGCACTGATTGGATGCAGGCTTTGAAGTTTAGTTAACGTCAAAGAGGTAGGGGTGTGTTTTTTTCTCCTAAATGATATTTCACATCCTTTTTCACGTCACCATAAAAGACCACTGCTGTGGGTTTCGCCTACAAAGTGTATTTCCACATCGGTGCGACTATTGTCCACTAGTGGGCAGTGTTCACAATTATACCTGATGTCACAGAACTGCCATAATCAATTTTGCTATGACTAAAGTGTTAAATGGTTTAATCTGATTTATCAACTAATTCAGTGGCATTTGAATTTATAATAATAATAATTTTATAAATAGTAATATTGTATTGAAATAGAGTACTTTGGAACAAACTCAGACGCTGTGAAGTTAAAACCAAACTGATCAACTGAACAGATTTTACTGTTGCCTTATATGGGGCTGTATCCAGATCCAGAAGTAGAACTTGTGGGGGTGGGGAGTTTAGGGGCTTGGAGACTCTGTATATCTTGCCAATTTTAAGAGGGGGTGGTCACCATTCATGAATTACACTGACCTGGGAGGCTGAGCAAAATTTCGACCGGGACTCAGACTCACAGTTTTATTCCCTGTCTATGTGCCTGATTGCTAATGAATAATATATATAATTATTATTTTTATTTTATTTTTTAAATTTTTTTTTTTGGGGGGGGGGGGGGGTTAAGAGCTTTGTGGCTGTGTGCCTGGCCCTATACCTTTGGGGTTGGTGACTCGACAGTAAGTGTGGGGCCTGAAATTACTTTCTTGGTGATTAAAGCATGAATATGGATGGAGGGTGGATTTATATGCTTAGGTTTTGTAATATAGAACCCAAAAAACCTTGTGTGTGTGTGTGTGTGTGTGTGTGTGTATTTCAAGCAAAAAGATGTTCCATTGTTGAAGTTCGCACACAGGAGAAAGGGAGGCAGCTTTAACTGAACCTTTTTTGAATTAAATCAAACGCGGTAGGATAAAGGCAAATGTATACTGAGCAAGGTTAATGCATGGTTTTCTGTTTCGGTTTGCTCAGCAGTTTTGCAGACAGGGCATGGTGGCTGCAACTCAGCTCTCCTGGGGAGTTAATGACCCTATTCCACCTTGCGCTGTTTAAGACTGCCTGTCCTGACACCCCCCCCCCCCCCCCCCCCCCCCCCCCCCCCCCCCCGCCCCCCGGCATCAGGGGAGGCGCTGAAACAGTTTGCGTATTTAGATTCGCCCCCCTGGGTGGGGCATCAACTTTTTTTCTTATAGTCGAGGCAAGTTTATCATCTTCTCGCACCTACCCCGGCTTCAAGTAATTGGCTGTTTATCTTTGCGGAACACGCTTCTATGATTTACGTCAACTTGAAACGTTTACGAGCGGCACGACGTGTTGTATCGCACCAAATAGAACGCACGTGACCGACACTGATGCAGGCCCAGCTGACACGCCGAATGACGCGTCGGTGCAAATTGAATTATAACTTAAAAAAAAAACGCCTGTTCAGAGACATCTTAACAAAGGTGTTGTTTTATATCGGCTAAGATGGATGCTTTGCACGGCACAATGCATTGATTGGTCTAGCTATTAAATTCGT
This sequence comes from Brevimyrus niger, assembly GCA_015164015.2. NCBI lineage: Eukaryota > Metazoa > Chordata > Actinopteri > Osteoglossiformes > Mormyridae > Brevimyrus > Brevimyrus niger. The sequence goes on along the minus strand of JAABNY020000119.1, from coordinate 4,809,191 downwards.
GTAGGATAATATTAATATGCTGTTGTAAAATGTATGGGGCAAAAGTTTTACAGATTTGCATTTTAATATGTATGTACTAATTCACCCTCCTGTCTCCACTCCAAAAAAAGTAATTTCCTAACTTACCAACCACCGCAATTGACTTATTCAAGTACATTCATTCAGAGATATCCAAGTATTTGCTCTTAGTGGTTTCTCTATTTTGAAAACATACATTACGAAATGCAATTATTCCAAATTCACCATAAGCTTTACATTTAGTCAGTGAAATGCATTTTAAAGAGATATACTCTTGGCCCCTAACAAATAAGTAAAAAAAATGTATTCATATAGCTTTGATCATATGTTTCTTCCAGGACATTTTTTTAAATTTTCTTCTAACTAAAAGACAGGAAGATTAAACCCACTGTCCCTGAAAGCAAAAGGACACACTAATAGGATGGTATTGTTAACTATTAATAACTGTAGAGATAAAGTACTGCGAGTGCCCTTTCCAGGGAAAAAAATAGCCCTTTTTTTTGCATTGGTTGCGAAGCCCAATGCTGTACACCTGACTTGCTTATGTATGCGCCCACCGCAGGCGTCGCACAGCCAAGCTAGCACAAGGAGATGACAGCTGCTATAATTACAAACAGCTAGCGTCAGCGCGACTCTGCTTCTGCACGATGGAGGCGTCCCGAAATGTTCGCTGGGCACCCGCGAGAAAAACCCAAGGGTCAGCCCAATCTCAGGGGTCCTGCTCCGTTCGTCCCCAAAGGCGGGCGCAACGAGAACAGGGACAGGGACGCGGGATTTAAACAGACCTTTTCTTTTTTTTTATTATTAAAGGTGGTATTTAATGGGAGCGGAACAGAAACAGAGATTGACACGCACCCCCGGGTAACATATAAAAACGGACGACTCTAGGAGGGACATCGCAACAGCAGAAGGCAAAACAAATGGCATGAGGAGAGATGGGAGCCAAACGGCCAAATACAAACAACTGCTGGGGAGGAAGCATGGGAGAAAGAAAGGTACCCATGGTGAAGGGGACAACAAGTGCCAGCAACACAGGAAGACGCGATGGCGATTTCGGAGGTTGCATATAATACAGGGGGCACTGTGACGTAAGGTAGGGGTGACAATGAGCCAAAAAAAAACATTGTGGCTTTTGGTGGGCTGTTCACGTAATCTGTGAAATATAAATATAAAAAGCCCAAAAAGGCCAACAAAAGGGAAAATTGTTCTGTCTGCGACACATTTATTTCATGGACTCGATAGCTTTGACAACTTGGCTGAAGACTGCATCCACAGTACCTTCTGAGTCAATCTGCAAAAGATGGCAAAGCACACAGTGAGGTAGAATATAATGCAGTAATTCTAGTAACTCTAAAATACTGCCTTCATGTACACAGTATATGTTTTAAGACTTGGTTGCTTCAGTGCTCACAATTTCAGGCTGTAAAGGAGACATTTTTTCTTTTATTGAATCATAAAAGTGTAGTATTAATGTATTTTTCATATTAAATCATTAAATCATCACAGCATGTACACAAACTCCAAGTAAATATAATGTTGCTAGGCAACTGAGCTTATATACTCTAAATTAATTCGTTTTTTTATAGCATGTACCATAAATAAAATCACCCAAATCAGATTATACATCCTGGGAATTCTTAACGTGTAAATGTGAAATTAAATTACACAAATTCCATTTTGTGGATTAGATATAGTTAAAAATAATGAAACGCACTTGTGTACCTAAGATATTAGACCCATAAATACTGAAAGCAGGATTCACTTACAGTGACATCTACTGGTTAAAAGTATTTCAATTATTACAAGAACGTAACTATACAGCACCCCCCAGTGGAATTTTCAAGTATTGTTTCTGCATGAAGTATTACACATAAATACAAAAACCTGAAATTCATTTTAATGTTTCAAAATGATTATAAGTGGTCTCTACCCTGCACAATATTGGTGTTATATTTTCAAATTAATTTTGAATTGAGTAATATTTGTAATTTAGTCAAACTAAATTCTCTCTTGCATTGCAGCAATGATCCAACCAAGTATGATCTTGAAAAGTTTTGTATTCCACAATTGGTGGGAATCTCAAGGAGTGTCACTCATTCCTATTGGTTGCTTTATTATTGCCAACAGAGGATCCAAGCATTGACTGATAGCGCGAACTAATCCCGCCTATCTTGCCTTTAAAAAGCCCCAGAACCCCACCACAGGCTCACCTTCCTGACAATGCCGCGTCCCTCATAGAAAGCAATCACCGGCTCGGTGGCTTTGTAGTATAGGTCGAGGCGCTTCTTGATTGTTTCCTCGTTGTCATCAGCACGGCCGCTGGTCTCCCCACGCTTCATAAGCCTTTTCACCATGGTTTCACCTTTGGCATCGATGTACAGCAGCAAGCTGGGGGCCCCGATCTGTCAATAGCACGTTTCAGACCACATCTGTCATGCTGATCATTACACCAGTAACAACAAGACGTCCCTCAGTCTGGGCACCTTCTTCTCGAACTCCTCGCCCTGCTTGACCTCACGGGGATAACCGTCAATCAGGAAGCCCTTGGACACGTCAGCCTTGGCAATCATGGCTTCCTTTATCATATCCAAAACAGTGTCCTGAAAACACAGGAATGCACATTAAAAAGGGCACCCAAAATCCCACCCCCAGACAATTCATCAAAAGAAAAATCACAAGGCCTCAATCAAGTGTAAGGTTTTAACTGAAAGGTTCCCAGTGCTTGGCTAATTCAATAAAGTATCCCACCAAATATCACAACAACAACAACTCCTTCCTCCACAACATGACTCCCTATAATTCATCCTACCACCAGTTAACTACTTATCTAGTACACGGTCTGGCAAAAGTCTAGAGCTTACCTATGGCAGCATAAGGCACGAGACAGTCTTTGTAGGGTTACAGTCTACAGGGTAGTCTCAATACAATCTATTCATATGCATCACCCATTAAAATCATTTTGTACAATCAAGAGAGCAACAGAACGGAAGAACAAAATTGCAGCTCTGTCTGCCAAAGGCATGTGGCATTCATTCATTTCTGTCAACATATCCCTATTTGACAGTATTTAATGTCCAATCCAAAACAACAACCAACAAGGGGGACCAGGCAATATCAGTGAGCCAATGGGAAGCAAGGAAGGCTTAGCTGTAGTGATGACCAAATGAAGCTTTAAGAATCACTTGTTGTATTTTCTGACCCCACCAAAAAAAAGGGCTCAAAGCATAGCCCAAAAGCAACCTAAGAGCACCACCTAGTGGTGTCAAAAATACAACTAATGGTTCATGAAGCTTCCTTTGGCCATTACTAAAGAGCTGCGTCATTGACGGTACAGGTGCAAACTGACAAGCTGCTGATATAAAATGTTGTGAAATATGAATGTGTGGAGCTGGTCACTCAGCAAAAAAGGTACAACAATTTGTGAGGCCTCACTTGAGGGAGAAGCTAACATAAGCAATGCTTTCTTGACTAATCATTTCCACTCTATAGCTATACCACTAAGCCGGGATCTAAGATACTTGTGGGACAGTTCAAAGAAAACAGATTCCAAAGCGGGAAGCAACAACACTTTAGTCTTCAGTGTTTTTGCCCTTGGCTGAAAATGTCACGTCATGTGCTCACAGAGTGTTACATCCACTAATTTAGCAGCAATCTGGGACTTCGCTAAATGTCAATGGACCAGCTATTAAACAGAGTCACCGGCAGTCGGCTTGTGTTTGTTTCTTTAATTTTTGTTTTAATCTGTGCTAAACTGCAGTCACAGATTTATCCGGAGCATGACCTTATGGGACACTAAGGGCTCCAGGGTCTCAAGCCATTAGGGTCGGGTGTACAGCTAATATGTCGCATGGGCCACAGCCTCTGGAAGGATTTGCATGGGTCAGGGGTTATGTAGAAGAGATTTTTCCAGAAGTTTGGCATTCATGACTTTGTAAATATCTTGAGAAAATAAATTAACCAGATTTGATCCTGATTATAAATATACATCAATAATGAACAAGATTGATCATCACATGCTTGGAGAAATATTGTCCCTTTAAATCTTCAAAAGGGTTTTTATTACCAAAAAAATTTACATAACGTATTTAAAATAATGTTACATACATCACAATCCAGGCCAGGATAAGTCTAAGTACAGTAAGATGGGTAGATGGGTGAAACCCCCGACCCCCGAAAGTGATGGATGGATGGATGGATGGATGGATGGATGGATGGATGGATGGATGGATGGATAGATGGATGGATAGATAGATAGATAGATAGATAGATAGATAGATAGATAGATAGACAGACAGACAGACAGACAGACAGACAGACAG
>JAABNY020000119.1:4762275-4779856 GCA_015164015.2 Brevimyrus niger | reverse complement strand
ATGCCAAATAATTGGGTGACCCTGTTATTGGACCGCAAGCTTCACTCTCAATTATGTGTGTGTGCGCGTGTGAGACACATTCCAACGCAGCTGTGCTTGTACTCGTGTAAATGGCAAATGAAGCGTCATTTCTGGTCTAAGCTGTGTGCTTTGGCCCCCTTACCTGGCCAGGGTGAGGTCATGCCGATGGAAATCCAGCGCCCTCCCATACTCCTTCAGGTAGAAGTAGGCATTGCCCAGCTGGCTGTAGATGGCGCTGAGGGTCTTCAGGTCTTCGGTGCCCACCTGCACGGCCTCCTCGAAGTACGCCGCGCCCTCCTTGAAGTTCCCCACCTTACACAGCCGCTCCCCCTCCAGGGCCAGATCCAGACAGGAGGCCTCCACCCTGAATGCGGACGGAACGGCCCCAATGTTAGTGTCCGACGCCCGGCCAAATTACCGTTTCCCAGGCTACAGCAGCCCCGCTCTGACTGCACACACAGCACACGATTACATACACAAACTGCCCAGTAACTGCCACTTAGTCTTTTCTCGGAACACGGGAACTTCCTCGACAGGTCAATAAGTACACCCTGGCACTGCATTCTTATGCAATAACATCAAAGTCCATAGTGCCTGAGAGGTGCACAGGAGCCTATCTGCCTGAACTTTGATGAGAACTTCAGACCCTCCAACAGCGGCACTGCTAGGGACTTGCTGGTTAATTAGGCAACTTATCGGATTTAAGGTGGACTTAATTTTTCGTCCACTTACATTTAACGGACTACCTTAAATCTGACCAGTTATCTAGCCAAGCAAAAAAAATCCTGAATTCTCAAGAAACCATACTGAGCGGTCTCTTTCTGATGTCGCAGTGAAGATTCTGAGAAGCACAACCCTGGGCTGAGACTGCTGTGTGTATGGAAGTACGAAATTTTCAAACCGAGTGAAAGTCCAGCCCCGCGATGAGTCTGCCCTCAAAACATCCACCCTAAGCCCTTTTTTTCCCTCCCCGTCACTTTGTGGAAAAGCTCTTAAATCAAATGATTATAAAGTTCTCCACCTACACTGGAATTCCTACGACACATTACATGCAGACGTTTGCTGTGACGAGCACTGATGTCCATTTCTACGCAATCTTTTGTATCAGACCGAAACGCTTCCTTTTTCCTTTTTACACAGACATAAAATAGGACTAAGCAGTGTTTTTCTTCGGGGGTAAAAGACAGAATATGTACTGCGGCCTTCTCCACGGTCACCATGGTAACGGTGCACTGGAAAGGGGCTTAAGAAGGCGCCTTTTGGCTCGTCTCGAAATGTCAGCCGACAGCGAACTTCTCCTTGGCTCGAAGAAACTCTGCAAATGCGGTGTGTGTGTGTCTGTGTGTGTATTTCCCATTCTAGAAAAATGCAATGTCACCACAGGAGCCGTCTCTAATGGGCCATTCCCTCCCTGAATTTCTAACCCGAATACACTTCCACATTTTCTCCAGCTTAGCTTAGAATTATTTTATTTTTTTTGCAGTCATACCAACATAAACAGAACAAAAATCTCAAAATAAACTCTGCTGCCGCCTGCTGCTGTTTGAACCCCCACCTCTGAACAGTTAGGGGCCTTAGCGTGGATAAATCCACAGCTATCAACATGGAGAAACGACCTGTCTGACATGTCGTCTCCCCTTTCTGGGTAACGTGCATAACCAGCCCCCGCTCAGTGCATCAGGAGGCCCATGAGATCACTGATCACTACCCACAAGGTAAATCTGGACAAGTCAGTCCACTGCTAGTAACCCCCTCCCCTATCCATCATCTGAAGAATTTCCTGCACTCTGGGTGGGGGGGGGGGCCTCAGAGAGGCTGCACAGACCTCAGAATGATTCTAGAAGGAGAATATCTCAGACGACTTGTCAGCCAAAGCTTCCAAGAAAGACCCACCACAAAGTCACTTCTACAGCAGATTTTTGGCACAATGACGGGACTAGATTCAAGACGCTGTGATTCGGGCTTTGAACCAAAATGTCTTCACGCACATGGCGTCTTGGGACCGTTATCAGTGCAGCTGGACTTGTAGGCCTTACACCCTTCTGACTGCGGATCCTGCCACATACGCTCAGCACTCTTCCAAATGGGCTCCCTTGGAAGACAAACTCACTTTATTATTTAAAATTAACTGCTACTGCAAACCCTTACAAGTTCCCCAAAGGGCACAGAGGAAGAGGTGCCTTTGAATATTCATGACACTTTCAAATTACAGGGCGGATGAAGACCACAGGAAGGTCTTTATGGTCAGAGATCTGTCCCTGCGTAAAGGCAAACTGGGGGGGGTTTCTTGGCCTTGAGAGCAGTGGTAGGATTTTTCAAAGTGGGGGGGGGCATAATAGAGGTAATAATTCATACAGAAGGATCCTCCTTATTAGCCAATGATATGTTTTTAACCGATGAGTGACAGGGGAGATGAACTCCAAGGGCCAATCAGCATTCAGCTGGGCCCAGTGCCCTTGTGGCCCCACCCCTGTATATGCCCCTGCTTGGCATATCCAGAGCTTCCACATCACAGCTAAGGCCAGATAACAGAAAGAAGGGGGCCCTGTTTTCAAACAATACGCGTGGGCCTTCATAAATATGTAAATGACGCTGTACGTATTTCGGCACCACAGAGGGACTGAAATTTCAGTCTGTCTTTTTCGCTACGGCGCTGGAGGCCGAAAGACCTTAAGGCTTCATGACGTAGACAACAAAATGACTTAACTAAAAAATTGTACGTTTTTTTAATGCGCACTGCAATTACAGCATGCTTGATATAAATCGCAATATAGAAATACCGCTGGGCGACAGCTCCCGTCCACCCATTTAATGAGACATGATATTCAGATCCCCTGAGGCAAACCGGAGCTGCTAAGGGGAGGGTCAGCGCCTTCAGCAGAAGCGTGCGAATCCTCGTTAAACCCACGAGAGCCCGGTGTAAAACCCTGCACAACAGGCCAGGCCGCAGGCTAACGCCCGGCCATGTCGAGGCCTCCACTTGATCCAGCTCTTACACACGATGTCGCGCTGAGCGGCGGAGCGGCATCCGGCCGTCGCCCGACTGCTCTTCACGACAGGCGGCCTTCCACCACTAAGCTGCAGTTTGGCGTGCGGGGGTGTAATGCTACACAAAAACCACACTTCAGTACATACCAAGGTCACAGTTCGGTATGTTTCCGGTACAGTAGTGGTCAAAGAAACAAAACAAATTGCTACTTTTTTACTTCATTAAACGGTTTACCGAACGAAGTACGTCTTTCTTATATTAAAAAATCTATATCGATACTGCTGCGACCTAGTAATAAAAAACTAAAACTTACTTAAAAGTAAATCAAGATAATCTCTGTTAAATAAAAATAAAATAGCCATTAAAGGTGCCGTTACAGAAGTAAATGTACCTGATCTGTATTGTATTCACATTACCAGCTTCCAGTTTCACATCAGAACCGTGCAACACAAATACTGCCTCAAAAAATGCAAAGCATAAAAATAAATACCCTTTATGGTGCAGCATTTAAAAAAAAAATACCTGCGCTATATATGCATTCACATTAACAGTTTCCAGCTTCACATCAGGACGCACGCCTAGCTTCTGAATGTTGCTTGGGGGAAACGCAAAGTTTTTCTTGCGTTGCTTTGGTATATATGAGAAACAAACCGAGGGACCAGTACTGAATATTTTCGGTATGAATATGTCTCCCGTTACACTCCTAATGGCTCGGTGTGTTAGGATGCTGCAGCAGTGAGCGAAAGGTCAGCGGTTCAGATCCCAGGGTCGGCAGAAGGCTGTCGCTTTGGGGCCATCGAGTAAGATCTTCAACCCCCAATTGTTCCAGGGACAGATGGAGTCTTTTCTCAAAAAATAAAAGGAAAAAAAAATGTGTTGCTTCGGAGATCAGCATTTAATAACATTAGACTGGAAGTGGGAGAGAGACTTGTGCTGAACACCGAAATAGACACATTACTCCAAGCTCTTTGTGTGATTATTTATGCATTTCACCTGCAGAGCTGAAATCTCCAGCTTCCATGTGAAGTGTGATTTGCATGGGGGATGGAACATTCCTCAGTCGTCAGTGACACTGGTGGACCTCCGGCACTCTTCTCCACCAGTAAGCCAAGCATCGGCCTTCGATGCCCCCAAATTCTCCCACGAGAGTCAAAACTTCCCCAATTAACTACCTGTGGCTTCATTCACTGGTGCCCAAAGTAAGATGCGGCCTGACCTGTACACAGCTCATTGCAAGCAAGCCTGTAAATCATTTTAGAAGTATTGATGGAAGAAATTAAGCTTGGGGTACAAGCCTGTGTGGCTCAGTGGACAGCAATGCTGACACACACCCCCAAGGTCGGGGGCGGTTCAAAACCCACCTGTGTTTCCCCAGGCAGTCCAAAGACAGTTTTCACTAACTGGTGTCTGAATTTTCCAGATACTGTATAATTGGGTGCATGTGCTGTGTGATGGACTGCCAGCCCCTTTCCAGGGCGTCCTGCCACGAAAGGAGGACGGATTTGTCAACGCAGAGAACCAATCAATGTGCAACACATCACAACAAACCCGCCCTCTATGGGAGCAATCTGCTGTAGAAGTTACTGTAGGAGGAGCAAATCATCACCACTATTGCATAGAACCTACACAGCAGTGAAAACTCAGTGGGGTTCGTAGAAGCAGCCCTTGGCGAATGCGTACTGTGCCCTAAAGCCCAGCCCACTTTCGGGAAAGGAACCGTCTTGTTTACCAATTGCAACAGGATGAAATACTTTGCTCCAGTGATTTGGGGGCGGAGCTTTGTGGCACTCCTCCAGTTCCCGCTCGACCAATATGCTGACAGTGACAAACTGGAGTCAGTGGAGGATTTGTGAATCAGAGGGGCACACGTGTGCCACCCCGGGGCCCTAAGCACTGGCAGACGCCGTCATGTGATGACAGATCAGCCTAAATGGGAGCGTTGACTGGAAGACTGGATTTAAATGTTCTAACCTTTGGTGTAGTAAAGGCCAGTTGCTCAATTCCAAAGCCTCTTCGAGACTGACCTCTCATTCTTTGGGCAACAAACTCAATATATCCAGTGTGGTGACGAGACAGTCCTGAGCCATAAAACTTGTCTATGTGACAGGTTTTGCACATCAAAACAGGTTTATCCCCAGTGGGGGGGGGAAAAGTAAACAACACCGTCAACCCTGCATAAATGTAAACACGATTATTGTGGCTGCATTGGAATATTTTGCCAAGAAGTACATACTACTTTGCCCTTAATCTGGATTAGATTAATGCCTTTTATGCGCTAATCCAGATTTTATAAACGCAGGTAGGATTACAAAGGAGAAAGCTACTTATCCTAACAATAAAAAAAAAAACACATAGCATTGACCTGAACAGCACATGGACATAATTCATGTAGAAAACTCAAATAACATCAAGAGAACGTAAAATTTCCATGTTATAGATATGCTACTGATTTCCGTCATTTCTGGTTATAGTAGGATTATAGTAAATGGCACAAATCCTTCCATACAATATCCTATAATTCTTAATATTCCAGTTCCAAAATGTGGCAGCAATATATATATTATATGTCTTTGGAAATGCACGGTTCAGATAGAATGACCTTAAAACTTCTTGATTCGTGCCGACTTACAACTTACGCAAACCACTGCGACACACACCACCACAAACTCTCGCGACACTGCCTCGACCCACCATGTACTGTACCGTGACACTGCCTCGACCCACCATGTACTGTCCCACGACTCTGCCTCGACCCACCATGTACTGTCCCGCGACACTGCCTCGACCAACCATGTACTGTCCTGTGACAGCAGCTGCAGGACAGTACAGTTTGTGCTCTAACTCTATGGAGTTCATTTAGTGCCAAAAGTATTATATTTTGAAAACCGCAAGCAATTCATTAAGTATCAGAGTGAAAATATGCTTATTCTTCTCTAACTTGTTTTGCTTCCCGGAGCTTCCCGCTACGTTGCGACGTTCTGAAGCATCATTGAATTTTTACCAACTTCCCCCCAGTCCTTTCTATGGGCATTAGGTCCACAGGGCACTAGTGGAGACTCCCCCCCCCTTCATAATCAGTGCTCACCGAGACCAGGATTCATCAGGAAACCCCCACCAGCACCACTCAAGGGGCGGCATGGCTGCGGACACGCCCACTCCATCCGAGCCGCATGGAGACGATCGCATTGCAATTACGCCCCTGCGGTCTGTGTGGGTCCGGAGTGTGTGTTTGGGGGGGGATGCAGTTCCTAGTGGCCTCATGGGACACCCTCCGCTTCAAGGGAACAATGGCCCCCATTATTGCTACTGCAGCTGTTGCCAGATGTGGGAAGCAGCCCATCCATGTGATTAGCATAGCTGTGATTTTTGGGGTGAGTGCGTCTGCTTGTCAACAGCAAAACCAGGCTTGTTTACGGCAAATCAAATGGGACGAAAAGATCCCGGGCTTTAGTAAGAAGAGTCTGCTGCCCGCGTTACTTCATACTGTTCCTCCCAACAGTCAGGGCCATCCACATTTTCCCTCATTAGAACCACCATCTGGAAATTAAACTGACAATTACACTGCGAGTGAGTATTCTCAAAGAAAAAAACGGACATTTTATAATTAAGCATGAATTCCTGAGGTTTTGACCTTTGCAGCCAGCATAAGCGCACGCACACACAAACCACTCTAATTCACAGGGGGGTTTTTATTTCGGTTGCTAGATTATTCCCTATCGTCACACATGGGCTGCATTGTCGTAGATGATGTAATGGGGACTGGATATCGAATCATCACCGCTGGATTTGGATGGGCACTGTCAAAGACGGAGGTTGATATACTAATTTGGGCTGCACAATATCACACCGCGATTATTTGGCTCATGCGCAATGATCACCAGGACTTTAGATGATGGCCGTAAACATATGTCCAGATGTCAGGCTTTTGGCTCTATACAGACATTCTACTTGGTCAGATGATTTGGTAATCAGATCAGTAGCACATCTAAAATATTAATGAGACACATATTGTATTGGGCAAAAATTAGTAACCTGTATACATTTTTAAATGTCCTTATGGTTTATTAACATTGGACTTCAAACTGCAGAAGGCACCTTTCACACCACTGATGTCGTGTTCGTCCACAATATCTCCTCTTTTAAAAGACGTTGTGGCTGCTGCTCCTTTCTTCACCCCCACCTCCTTCCATGGGTCACCAAAACAGTAGCATGTGGCGTTGCTCCGCTAACCGAATTTAACAAACATAAGGATACACTGAATCCACAAAATTGCGGGCATAAGGAAAGATCTATATCAGGGGTCACCAACTTTTCTGAAACTGAGAGCTGCTTCACAGATACTGAGCCATACAAAGGGCTACCAGCTTGAAACGCCCTCCTAGTGTTATCTAAACTTCATCTATAATAAACATGTTTTAAATGCATTTTTTTTAAGAGTTATTTTCAAATCTATAAATCTACAAATGTGATTAAAGAAGAAAAGCAACAGGATCAAATTCAATTTTAGACGCTGCTCACTGGTGAGTGCTATTTTTAGAACAGGCCCACGGGCGACTTGCGTGGTCCTTGGGGGCATCCTGGTGGCCGCGGGCACCATGTTGGCGACGTCTGATCTATATAGTATTGAAAAGCTGACAACTGGGTGTAAATGTTTACACCCATCATCTAAAGCTCTGGTGAGCGTGTACCATATAATCGCGATGATATCGCGATGTGATATCATGCAGTCTTAACATTAATGGAATAAACCTTAACTAGACAATGAGATAAATTTGATGTGGCTGCAACTTCATAGAAGCCTTATACAAATCTGTATTTTCTTTTGAGTCGTTTTAAAGAAAATATTCCATGAGAGGGTGCAAAGTAGCAGCCTGCAACAGCCAAGGCGCATTAGTTAATTTAAGCTTCTAAAGATGATATTTTAAGGGTCCAGAAACACTTCATTGATGCAGTAAATTCAAGAAATCAGATTAAATCAAAATGATGGGTCACTTTGTTCATCCAGAGCCATCCATGAGCAGCTTCAAGCTACAGGACATTAAGCTGAGCTGATTTAGCGCTTGGTGCTCCATAGAACCATAAAACCATAGAACATATCTGTCAAGAGAACTTATCACTGCAAGTAATCCACAGATGTTTATTTAATGGTTGTGAGATACCTGTTGAAATCTTAAATATAAGGCAAAAAAGGTACCATAAAAAGGTACAAAACTCTGTATTTGAGTAAATTATACAGTTGAGGCAAGAACTTCTCTTGATAACAGCTAACCAACGAAATGTTATCCTGCACAAGTTATTGACGACTATACTTAGATAATCAAACTACGGATTACAGTCATCAAGTAGTGACTTTTCTCTAAATGCCCATGAGAACTCACCAAAGAACTTGCAGATCCGGCTTGCTTCTCGGTTTCATGCACTAGCCTTATTTCAATACAATGGCCGTGTGCAGAACTGAGAGCCCGACGGGGACGCGAGCACCGACCACAGCCTCAAGAACCAAAGCCGGCGCGCCCCCTTCCCACGGTGCCGGTGTTCTAACGAGTTGAGCTACCTATCGAGACATGCTATCGAGCTTTTCTGCGCATGTGCAGTTCCACAGTTTTGGAATTAGGGTTATGTTTTGGGGGTTAGGGTTAGGGCTATAGACTAGCCTAACTCGACAGAAGAGCGGCCTCTGAACCATGAGCCCGCAGGGCACTCGATGCTCAGCACTCACGGCAGCCTCCTGGATGGGGGCGAAACTGCGACGCCAGGCGTTTGTGCAACAGTCTCCCCATTCAGACAATCTGCCCTTCCCCCGACACACTTGTTTGTTGTACACACACAGTCTCACATGCTGGACAGGGAAGTGGCAGGGAAAGGACGCGCTGATACCGACCGATCAGCGTGGAGTCCCCAACCCGACTCTAGCCCTTTTTCTTGCCGGGTTCCGCCTTATTTTCCAAGGTCTGGCATGCACAGCTCCTCCGATCTCAACAGCAGGCAGCTGCGGGAATAGGCTACCTAAATGCGCGGTTAGAGTCGAGTAGGAAGACCACAGGAAGCAGACTACCATGCACACGATCGGTAGGGGAAACACAGCAGCGTTAGGAGCGGAGCGGGGTGTGAGGGTTTGCGGGGAGCCACCTTGCGCTCTAAGTGCTGAGGGGCTGGGATCTCTTTCCAGCCTTGGACTAAGTGCTCCAGATGATATCCTTCACACTATGCGGTTATGGAGCTAGTCTTCTCAGCTGGCACATTGCGGCGCGTCTCCATGTGCCGAGCTCAGGATAAAATGTGGCCTCGAATATGGAGCTAAAAAGCTCAGGCGGCAGCGCTACGTGCTCGGCTCCTCCTCACACAAGCCAGAGAATCGGTAAATCTCGCTCCTTAGTCCCTCTTTCCTCCCCCTCCCCGACAGCAGGCCTGTCCTCCCCACTGCTCTTTTTCCTCCAGCTTCTTACCTTGAGTGGAGCCTCTTGCTTGGTGCCTCCTGGTCCATACCATTAGCAGCATGAGCCATGAACCGGGTCCGGTGCTGCCTCGCGTGAATCCCAGCTGCGTTTCACTTCCCCCTTCACTCCTCTCCCGGCAGCTCTCTCTGTAGCAATGGCAGGAGCCGAGGAAGTGATGTATTATACAAGTTAATGAAAAAAAGCTGGCGCCTCCCCCCAGCCGTGACATCAGAGCGGGGCTGTGGGACTGTACAGCGGTGCTTGATAATCCGCTCCTCGGGGACTCACAGCCGGTCCATGCTTTAGCTTCCTCCCAGGCCCCTACCAGACAGCCCACATTTTTGCTCCGTACCGAGAGCTGGAAAGGAGCAAAAACATGGAATATCTGTCGGTCCTAGTGGACCGGATTGGAAGCAGACTGAGAGCTCATTGATACGCACAATCAGTCGCACTCCCCGCCGCTTAAAGTGTGTGTAGATGTATAGTTCATTCTCAACCTTAAAATATAGAAATATTTCTGCATTTCAGCAGGCTGTACTTTTCAGTGTGTGTGTGTGTGTGTGTGTGTGTGTGTGTGTGTGTGTGTGTGTGTGTGTGTGTGATTTTAAATTTATTTTTCTTAATTGTTTTTTTCTTTTTTCTATTTAACACCTACATTTATCCATCCATCCATTTTCCAAACCGCTTATCCTACTGGGTCGCGGGGGGTCCGGAGCCTATCCCGGAAGCAACGGGCACGAGACAGGGAACAACCCTGGACAGAGGGGCAGCCTATCACAGGGCACACCCCGCATTTACTCATATTATATTATTTTATTGTTCATGTACTTTAGATTTTTGGAGTTGTACAGCGCAATGTGGCTTTGTCTGTGAAAGGAGCTTTATAAATAAACGTTTAGGCCTACATGGTTTACATTACTTCCTGATAAAGTTTCGATTTCTATTATTTTCTATTTTTGTATCTGTATCCAGTTGATACACCAGACACATCTTGTGTGTGGACAGCAGATAAGGTTATAATTAAGCTCCACTATACTGCGGCGAAATTTTCGCATACCGTGACTAAAGTGCCCTCTGACAAATAGCTTATTTACAAAAATAATCAGTTATATGGGGTTGATCAGCATTAGTTGTTTCCATATAATAATGAAAAAACGGTTTATGAAACGTGAGAAAACATGCAACGTGAATAAGGGTAAATATTTAGGCTGTACAGCCTACTTTTTGGGCCCGACAAGATGTGGATTGTCGCGTTTGTTCTGCTAGCCCGAGTGCGAAGCTGCTCTGCTGTACGCCGATTATCCGAAAATTTTCACTAGTTAAAAAGACAGTCGCTCGGGGGAGATTGTTGCATGCACGCTGCAGGCGATCACCCTATGTATTTCTGCAGACTAATGCGTTCTTGGATTTTGAAAAAGAGGCCTGAATACTGTGCTTTCACATACTGAAGCCGAGATTTCCGGTGCTGGGTCGCTTCGGGCATGGAATGACTGTAGCGGTTCGTACCCGGTAGACCATCCGCTTCGGCTGACTTCTAAAGATAGAAACGTGCCTAACGTTGGGTTCAACGCGACTTCCGCATCCGTCTCTTAAAGAAGCTGAGATCCCCGTACAACAGTTTCCCACTAATTAGTGCCACGCCGTGACAGTACGGCGGCGAGTAGGAATGCCCCTTTGATCTTATTATTTTTGCTGTTATTTGCGACGTGTGTTACAGGAAGAGGACATCTTAGAGGAAATTAAATACCATATTAGGTGACTTGCACGAAACGTCTCAAAAGACAAATGTTAGATCTTCAGCAGAGGTGTAGCACAAGGTGTAAGAGATTCTTCGGCAAAAATCCTCGCTGTACTTTTAAATGTTAAGTCGCGCTGGAGCTTATAGTACCGAAAGGTGTTGTAGCAATGTGTTGCAAAGCTCCGAGGTGTACAGTGTAATTTGCAGTTTTGATTTGAATGTTTGACTTTCAGAGGCACAATAACAAGGGGCCTTGAGTTACTTAAGCTCTGAGGGGGCCCTTACCGACGGTAAAAGTTGTTGCTCGGGGAGGGGGGGTTAAGTTTAGAAATTTGGACACGTTTAAGGTAGTTCGGGCCACCTTTTTAGAGGTGACATTTGGGCTTCAGCATAGGTAAGCCCGTGCATTAAAGCTCCAATTAATTAAAAATGTAGGTCTGCATGACTTTTCTTAATAATGCAATAGTCTAGCGTGAAAATAACGAATTTTGAAATGCAGTTTAAAGTTATTATTATAGAATTTGGGTTTGCGGTATGTTAGATCTCATGACTTAAAATAGGGCTTCCGAACACTTAAGCTCGCCGTCTCGTTGCATGTTTCGCGCAGGCGCCGGTATTCCAAGCTCCCTGAAAACCGCACTGTTCAGTTCCCGGAATCACAGCTTCAGACGGTCCAGGCCAAGCACGCAAACATATGACAAGCAATTAAAATACTTACATGGTGTCGCCAAAATAGCCCAGAAAATAATCTTACCGTTCGACTATGGTTAATTGACAGACAGTGCATTCGGAGATGTGATGTGGAGTCATTATATCAGTAAACTTAGTTTTTTTTTTTTACAATTCAGGTTAATATATTACATTTTCCTGCCATTTAATACCATAAGTCTGTGTGGCAAACTCTCACATTCTCATGGTCCTCTCTGTGATTTTCATTTGAAATTTAAAAACCCTTTTATTTACTTTAGAGGAAGTCTTCCACTATAAACTATTTTAGGCAGCCACAAACAATCCAGGGTGATGTGTTTTTTTTCCTAAACCACAAGTTGAACTTTTATTTCTATGGGTTAACATCTTTGGCTAGGATATTCTGATGAGTAGGCCACAGTTATATTAAACCTGTTTATTTGGAAAGCTGAAGGAATATCATTACAGCAATGTTCTGCATGTTACTGAGACCTAAATCTGTGATGTGAAATTTTGAATAATCATTACAAAGGGCCTTAATGGCATGTGTCAGCATGAATTAAAAATTATCTATGATTATGAGAAATAAGAAAGTGCTGTCGTTATGCAAATTGGAACAGCTTATTATTGCACAAACAATAGTAATACAGTGGTACCTCGGTTCTCGAACTCACTAGAACTCGAATTTCTTGAAAGTCGAACAAACCAGTTTGACCTAGGACTCGATCTGAATATCAGAAGTCGAACCATGAACGCTGACCTAATATGAATTGTACGAGTCATACTACAATGCAATTCCTACTTGAATACCTTCTTCACAGACTGGACAAATAACCAAATAAAGCAGCGCACCATTACAGTAACTAACAATAAATAAACCACTAACTTACGTGTACTATTAGAGCATTTATATAATTATGTAAATTTATGTAAACTTTATTTTACCAGATGCATTAACTGAAAACCAGTTCTCACTGCTTTAAGTGATATTCGGGAGAAATAGCAGATTAGGCAACAGAACTGCCTGGAATATAAACGTCATGCGTGTAACTAAACTCTTCAGCCAATAAGGGCAAAAGTGTGTCATCACGGAGGCGTTCCAGTTTGTGCAGGCGGGTGAGAGGTCGCAATGCATCTAACTCTAATGCATTGGGTCAGGATCAGAATGCGTTGTTTTAAGACAGCGCTGTAAGCAAGTCGAATGCACCCTATTACCGGACTAGGGAAACAAACTGAAACGCGGACTTAATACAGAGGACTAATGATAACAATCAGAAACAAATGATCACATGGGGATCCCACACGAGGTTAACGAGGGGGCGTGTGGCACACGGAAGGAGCGGACAATCGGGGCAGGACAGGGGTAATGTTGAGATAGGATCTTTATCCTTTTGAAAGCCATTAAGAAAAAAATCTCTTCTTGTTTTATCCTGTTCATTTTGTGTTTAAATGCTAAAAAAACTATTTAGATGTAATTTGTTTTGGGGGGAGGGGGCAGGAACCAATTAATTGTTTTTACATTATTTCTTATTGGAAAATTTCAATCAGAACTCGAACTTCTTAGGATTCGATCTGGATTAAGTTCGAGAACCGAGGTACCACTGTACATTCATCCAGTTTCCACCTGATTAATGTGGTGAGGATCATGGGAGACTCAGTGCCGGGTCGAGATTCATGTCGTACCTGGACAAGCTATACTGCCCTAGTCCCCCGTAGTTTCCTCTTAATGGGTTGATCGACACTGAGGATAATAATAATAACTTAGCAAAACACAATTTGAGACCTTTGGAGCCGTACATTTTAATGGAATGTTGGCTCCCACTTGTGGTCACAGGCTGTAGTTGCGAGAATTTTGCTACTAAGTAAGAGTACCCCAAAAATCACGTTCTGAGAAATGTATGCGCCATTATTGTTTTCTAATATGAATATCATAGAATATGTTGAATTTTGTTCAATTTTAATGTAATGCAGCATGAAAAGTACCCCTTACCTATTACAGGTATTAATTTAATTACTTAAATCCAGATTTATATCGCACTGAACACAGGCAACGGTAAGGAGTGGAGTTCAATATAGCATATCTGTATGCTGTTGCGGAATCAGAGTACGCACATGCAAGAAAGTATACGTGTAACAGTGGGGTCTGGCCGTCCTCGTGCCCACATCTGGCTTCTGTTTTCTACCTGACGACTTAAAATGATTACATCATTTATCTGTCCACCTTCAGACCGCTTATTCTGATTATGGCCACCGTGGGAGCTGGCGCCTACCCAAGGCAGCACCTTGAATGTGATGCCAGTTTATTACGGAGCACATAAACACACAAACTGTCATAGAAATCCATACACTATGCGTAATGTACAGATGGCACTTACCGTACGTGTGTTTTGGGACTTTCGGTGGACAGTCAGTGTTAATTAAAAGATAATGAAACTGTATGACGTCTGGCTCATCTTCAGTGGCTATTGTTGTTGCCTAAATGTTGCGAGCCGCAGATTTGAATCCTGTTGTGTGATTTGTGAGTAATCTTTTTTGTGGATGTACTTTCAGTGTCTACGGCATTCCGTCTTCTGCAGTGGGCGGGCGTCCTCCGCTGGGTGTAGTGCTTTTTACCATTAATCCAGAATCGCTCCAAACTAGACTGGATAAGTGGCTATTTCAAATGGAATGCAGCTGAGTTATCGAGTGGGGATTTTGTGTAAAAGTGTATTATTCACTAGCTGAGGATGATCACTGAAATTGCATTAGAGAATAACACTTGCCTCTTCACACCGAGACTTAAATCCTATTGTTTGCCAGAGTATAAAAGGGTTGCGCTTTTGTGAGTCTGAAATGAATACTGTTGTGGAGCGAATGCAGTTTGAGAGGATGCGCCCCCGCTTTGTGACGATCAAAGGGGACGGGAGATGGAAGCGAGGGGGCGACACGGAGCGGCATGCAAATGTGAGGCGGGTACGTGGCGCGAGGGGGCTCTTTGATTTACACTAAGCACGCGCTGCCTTTGTAGCGTTTTGATATCTTTTACGGCGTCACTCTGCTGCTAATTGCATTGCTTCTTTCTGCAATACTCTCTGGGGAAATATAAGACGTACGCCGGTATTATCCATTTTTATTGCAATTATATTTAACAGATTGCAAATTGATTATGATTCCTGTAATATGAACTTTTTTGCCGCTTAAGAAATATAATTTCTTAAACATCCAGATGTAGCTGATTTAGACTTTTGAGTCAGTCTGACAGTTATATGCTTAAAATGTTTTAAATATCTAACTACTGTATCTGATAAATTTGTGTTTAATCTAATTTTGGATTCCCAACTGATAGGAAAATATGAATGATTTCTTCTTAGTTTTTCTGAAAAAGATGCTGGTTTCACAGTCAGAATTATGCAAAGCCCTGCTGTTAATGATCAGACATTATTGTTTGCAAGTCTAATGCTGATTTAAGAGAAGGCTGCATTTTGTGCCTGAAGGCCATGATGCATAGTCCTGGGAGGCTGGAGAAGATGTATGAATCTGAGCGCACTGTCAAGCACCTCAACAGATGGCCTCGGTGACCCGCAGCAGCATGGCCGCAGGCGGAGACTTAATGCATCACTCACAGCCGTCTGCCAGGGGCCAAGGTGGGGTCAGAGTTCGACAAATAGATGAGGCCTATATGTCTCCCGCAGACGGAGATTCGGCCGACACCAGTGTGACGTATGTCTAATTTGCTGGTAAGTCCTCGTGTGGGGGTCAGAAAGGAGAGCAGGTAATCTTTCCATCGCTGAAGTGTCATCGTTAGCTTTCCATTCTGAAGACACCTCTCCCATTATCCATTATTAGAGAGCTTGTATTTGTCTCCCAGGAATGTCTTCTCTGTTGCCTATTATACATTTGCTTTTCCGGTATATGGATATATTGTTCTTATGTTCTGGTTTGAAACTCATCTCTTATTTTTGCCTTCTGTCTTCCTCTGGCCATTGTGGAAATGATGGGCCCTGACTGGTAGCAGTAGAATACAATGTTTTCCCATTAAAGGCCTCAGTGTTTTCCCCTTTTAACCCACAGTGCAGTTTTCCTGAGGTTTTTTCTGATTTTCATATGTAAATACCCCTGTTTTATCTATCATGCATTCTGAGTTTAAGACAGCAGTACACAAGTGTAAAGTACACCTTAGCAATAGTGCCCCCCCTCCCCGAAATATGATTGGCCCCCCAGGCACTCTCCTATTTTCATTGGCTCTGGGTGATGTCGATCACAGAACTCAGAATACAATTTTTAGCAGTTTCCTGAATTGTCCGAATATCCATATAGTGTATATTTATTGTGTAAATTAGAAAAATGCAGTTAGTTTTATGTGTACGACACATAGGTATGTAACGATGAATCTCGAATCAGTTAAAAATCGAAGTAAATGTATAACGATTTAAACCGGCTCATGTGGAAAATGAATCTCTACTTTAGTAGAACTTCACAGTACTTTAACAGGAAAACTGTTGTAATATTGCATGTGATTTCACAACGTCAGGTTTTGACCGAACGCCAGCTGCCGAGCGAATTTGCAATTGAGGACGGACCGCTGGATGTAGTGGTTAGTGCTGCTGCATCACAGCAAGAAGGGTTTGGCTTCGGTCTCGGGTCCTCTCTCTCTGGAGTTTGCACGTTTTCGCCGGGGGCTCCGGTTTCCTCCCTTGGTCCAAAAGCATGCAGGATAGGTTGATTAGCGAGTCTAAATTACACTAAATTTATTTAATTACACTAATACAGTCCAACTGTAGTGGCCTTTAGTGTGCGTGTGTGCGTCCTGCGGTGTGTTGGCGACTGCCCGGGGTCTGCGCCCATTGTTCCCATGATAGGCTCTGGTCCCCCCCGCGATCCCAGTTGGGATTAAGCGGTTTCAGAAGATGGATGGATGAACATACCACCGGATCTTAAATCGACGGTGTGGCAGCATTTTAGCTTTCCGTTAATCACGAATGAAAACTGCGAGAAAAGCACAGACAGAGAAAAGACCAAAACTGCGTGCAAACATTGTAAAGGACTGATAACATATACAAATAGCATGGCAACCGGCACCGCTGTGAGCTGAACGAAGATTATTAAAAGGGAAAACCATGCTAAAAATTTGCACATGCAAGGCTTAGTTTGTTTATTTGAAGAAATCGTGAGAAAACTGTATCGTGAACTTGAAATCATATCAAATCGTAAGTTGAGTGTATCGTTACATCCCTAATGACTGCCTTTTTTTCTCTTAGGACGACCCTGTACCCCTCCCATGCCCCACCTCTGAGAATAATGTGCTTCTGCTTCCTGACCACAGAAATTAATTTAGTTTTATTTGAATTTTTCCAATATCATGAGATGTGTTTGTATTTTATCTGTTTCTGTGTTTGCACTGTGCTTTAAAATATCCAATGGATGGACGGACTAGTTTTTCCAGAATTCAGCAATCTATCTCATGCACTTCGGCTTTAATTACAGTCATTTCAGACTCCTATATCCTACAATGCACGGCATTATAATGCTTTGCCAGGAGAGGGCAGTGCACACCTGCTTTCTATTCATGGCTGCCACCGTTACTGGGAAACGACCGTAATACACTCACCTAAAGGATTATTAGGAACACCTGTTCAGTTTCTCATTAATGTAGTTATCTAATCAACCAATAACATGGCAGTTGCTTCAATGCATTTAGGGGTGTGGTCCTGGTCAAGACAATCTCCTGAA
>JAABNY020000119.1:4745658-4759310 GCA_015164015.2 Brevimyrus niger | reverse complement strand
CTCAGCAGTGAGTCAATTTTCCATTGAATCTTCCCCGTACCCTTCCGTCCACGGCCCCATCGGGTGGGGGACAGGGGGTGGGGGGGGGGGGGGGGGGAACTTTGCTGATTTTTTTAATAGCAGGGGGGTGGCACAGGGGGCTCAGTGGGTGGCACCTCGGGGTTGGGAGTCCGAATCCGCCGTCTTGCTTGCTCTCCTCATGCTATGTAGGTTTCCTCCAGGTCCTTCAGTTTTCCCCAGCAGTCCGGCCGTCTGGCGGGCGTCTGTAAATCGCCTGTGGTCTACTTGTGGTCTGCAGTAGACCTCACCTGTGGCCGCTCCATGGGATCTGATCATAAATCCCTCTAGTTAGGTGGCCTGTCTTCCAGTGTGGGGGAAGTACTGTCACCGTCGCCGGCGGGCAGTGAGGGGCTGCGTCTGCGCTCTGATTGGCCGAGGCAGGCCCTGAAGCGGAGCCCGTGTCTGTTGCAGAGCAGTGAGGGAGGCGTCATGCTGCGCCGAGAAGCAGAGCGCCCACTGCAGCCTGAACACTAACTACAGTAGCGTCCAGCAGCTGGACGTCCCCTGGGTGATTTTCCCGGCCACTAGACGTCGGTCATTCCTGATTAGTTCGCATTTCGCCTCCTCCTTTGCCCACAAGGGAGGCTCGATATGTGTGACTTGGACATTTATCCCACGTAGACGAAGCAAACATGATATCCGAGTGATGATCTTTGTTTTTTTTTTTTTTCTCCTTATGATTTTGCTTCGACTTGTCTAAAAGGACAGTTTTGCAGGCCTGCGTCTTGCCGAAGGTTCGGGGGTGCTCCGTGGGTCGGCTTGCCCCATGGGCCGTAGCTGAGGTGGGTCATGTGACCTGGCATGACGGCACGCGGGCGGGGATTGAAGCGCGGTGACGTTCGCTCTGCTTTTAAAATGGCGTGGTGATTACGCTGCTGCTGAGGGGCGCACGCGCTCGTAGGACTGTCGCTCGGGTTTTATACGCCCCCCCCTTGTGTGACTACACGCTTGGGGTCTCTGCCATAAATGTGCCGGATTGTTCTGGATGGGGGTCCGTCTCTCTCTCCCTCTCTCTCTCTCTCTCTCTCTCTCACTGGCTGGCAGGCTCCTGTTCTGGTTTTTCCATAAACACAGGAAGTACCCCAGCATAAACTGGATATAAAAAGCACCCCCCACGTTTATTTTGAGAGCTGTTTTTTCTTGGGGTGGCGGCAGCTATTCCGGAACAGTCCGGGGCTGTCACCCCGTCTCCCGGCGTTGATGAGGTCTGTGGACAGCGGCCTTCCATCGTGAGTCTGGGAAGTGGGTGAAGGAAAGCCTCTCAATGGAGAGGTTTCCGTGGAACGTTCGGGCGTGTGTGGGATCTCGGGGACCTTCCGCCGACTCCGTCCCGTGTTCTATGACCTCCAGAATGAGGCTTCGGAACATTCCTGAGCCCGCAGGTGGTCCTGCCTGATTCCCTTTCACTCAGCACTTGCATTCTCATTATGACGCTTGATGTTCCATGCAGTATTAAAGTTCGCTGAGCTGTTAATGCATCTCAGTGATGCAGCTATTTTCTCACATTTGGGCAGCTTCAGTGTGAAGGGCTAATAAGCATCGCTGTTCTTGGTTGCAGAGATTGGAGGGGGGAGGGGGGAGGGGGCAAAGTGTAGGTAAACATCAGAGAAAATGTAGAGGTGGAGATTTCAGATCCAAAGAGTACAAATCCAGACCAGGATTTTGTTTCAACCAAGCAGTTGAGTATAAAGAGTCACAGTCACAGAGTACTCAACTGGTTGGTTGAAACAAAATCCTGGTCTGGATTTGTACTCTCGCAGAGTGGGTTTGCTGGATTTGTTCCTTTAGGAGCCGCTTTGCACGCTAGTAGGACTTTTCCGTATAAAACACAGATGTCACTCAACAGTGGGCGAAACCCTCATTTCTTGTTTTGTTTTCCTTTTGTTTCGATTGGCTCTGACTGGCCACTCTCGTGCTTCTTCCCTCTGTTTGGTTTCCTTTTTCTTTTGTTTCAGGTAGCTCTGATTGGCTGTTATGTCTGCCCCCTCCATTTTGTTTCTCTTTCTCTTATTTTGATTAGCTCGGGTTGGCCGCTGTCATACCTGCCCCTCAGTCTGGTTTCTCATTCTTTCATTATTTTTAGCTCTCATTGGCCGTTGTCATACCTGTGTCCTCTGTTTTGCTTCTCTTTTTTTCATTTTGATGAGCTCTGATTGGCTGCTGTCATGCCTGTCCCCCTCCGTTTCGTTTCACTGCCTTTCGTTTTGATCGTCTCTGATTGGCTGCTGTCATGCCGGTCCCCTCCGTTTGGTTTCACTCCCTTTCGTTTCGATCGTCTCTGATTGGCCGCTGTCATGCCTGTCCCCTCCGTTTGGTTTCACTGCCTTTCGTTTTGATCGTCTCTGATTGGCTGCTGTCATGCCGGTCCCCTCCGTTTGGTTTCACTCCCTTTCGTTTCGATCGTCTCTGATTGGCTGCTGTCATGCCTGTCCCCTCCGTTTCGTTTCTCTTTCTTTGTGCAGCGAGATTCATGTGTCCTGGCATTTATGGGCGCTTTCTAATTGCTGCCATGGAGTCGATCTCCTCCCCCCTCTCACCCTGTGGAGATTTGTCCGCTATAAATACCCCCGTCTCCTCCCCCCCCGCCTCCGCCACGTGTGTGACTGTGGGCCCCGCTGGCAGCGGCCAGGTCAGGATGAATCGTTTAGACAAAAGCTCAGCCCCCTGGAGACCGTCTAATAATAGTCTGGATGCATTCGCGAGCAGTGGTACCCTGCCCCCACCCCAGCCTCCGGTCGTAGCTCTTCCTGACCAGCCAGTTGGTACTGGTGGTCTCAACTGGAAGAAATACTACCTGGTTACCCCCACCTCTGCCCCCCAACATCCTGCCTTAAGGCTGATTTATGCTCCTGTGTAGAATCTAGGCCATAGGTAATGGCGTGGCTGTGAACCCTACTCCATTCCCTGACGCCCGTAGTTACATTTCTGCGGAGGTGCGCGTCGGACTACGGCAGAGGGTACGAGGCTCCCTATGGCATAGATACTACACAGAAGTTTAAATCAACCTCCAGTCATTCCCAACTGACCGGATGGTGCTGGTGGTCTCCCCTGCAGATGTTAGCGCTTCAGGTCCAGCGCTAATGTTCCGGTAAAGCATTTGGTCCGCTGGTTTCCCCGTGATTGGCGGATGCCCCGTCGATGGCCTTGTCTGCCGATTGTAGAGAGTCGGCAGCAGGGAACAGGGGCCAGTTTAGGTACACCATGAATCAGGAATGGGGGGGGGGAGTTCAGCTATCCTGCAATGCATTCAGACAGGTTTTCGGCAATTTTTTAAAATCGGCTATTGGTTTACACTTAAAATGTCGGATGAGGTAACTGACTCCTTGAATAATTACTTAACACATAATCATCAGAACATACAGGCTGACGGGGTGTGTGGCTTTCGTCTCCCGGGGTGGACGGCCACCTTTGTCGTCACGCGCCTGGTCCGGCATGCGGCCGCTCGGGTTTGTGTCGGGGAAACCCGGAGAAGCGGCCCGCCTGCGGTCCGGATCTGGCCGGGCTGGCGGCTCTGGGCCCGTCTCGGGTTCCTCGGGCCTCGCTCGAGGAGGGGCGTGGCTCAGGATCGCGTGACGTCTGCGGCGTTTGGCAGCTGGCGTCCGCGCCGGCCGTGGGAATGTCAGGCGTTCTTAGCATGGCATGAGCAACTGCGGCCGCATCGATACCCAGAACGTTGTGAGCTTCAGCGCTCTCCAGAAGTGGAGCTGCCGGTGCTGGGGATAAGGCGGCGTCTGAGCGCCGGCGTCTGAGCGCCGGCTTCTGCTGCCGGCGGCCCAAGTGCATGCTGGGTAGTTTAATGATGTCGTGTGGGATGTCTCTGCAAGCGGCTTCAGGCTGAGCTGTCCGCGCTAGAGTCTGCAAACGTTTAACTTCCCGCTCAAACGGTCTCTGTGTCGGGGTATTTCAGTCTTCTCGGTGAGTCTGTCGCCTTCTCCGATCGCCTCCGTGTCACTGCACACCCATGTCTTTCGGAGGCAGTCTGTGTTTCCCGGAAACCCTAGTGATTTTTCTGACCTTCCTCCTATTCTTCGTTAAACCTCACACCCTCTGATCTCTAGTAGGGGGGTGTGACCCAAGCCAAGTGAGTCATTTAATGCAGATGGATGCATTTTTTTGTTTGCTGGATTCTCCTGTAAATGGAAGTGAGGACTCCTTTTTTTATTATTTTACGTTGGAAACCCCTCGGCTGAGATAAAGCTGTTTGTTTTGTTTATCTCTCTCTGATTCTGTCCTTGGTTCCCACACTTGTTCCGGAGATATTTATTTAGTCTCACTGGGGCGCAGCGCATTGGCTGCTGCTTTAACAAAGAGGCCCATTCATGGATACAGTCACAGGTGACCTCTGACCTCTTACATTCGGGTCACTTCACTGACAGGGTGAAATCCTGTTAAATATTCAGTGTTTGTCAATTTGTACATTTGCCCACAAGTTGTGTTTTATCTCCACTGTTTTCCCTTTTAATTGATGGGAGATGTTTCTAGAACAATCATGCTGGCAGACTTGTTGGTTTTAACTTCATTCATATAAGAAGCAATCTGTTGGTCATTTCAGTTGTATCTTTCCCTTTTGCTAGTGCTTTGTTCCTGTTGTTTTTTTCCAACTAATGCTTCCTTCCCGTTAGCTTTCGGCTAGCATTTGGTTCCCGTTAGCTTTCGGCTAGCATTTGGTTCCCGTTAGCTTTCGGCTAGCATTTAGTTCCCGCTAGCTCTCGGCTAGCATTTCGTTCCCGTTAGCTTTCGGCTAGCACTGCATTTGCGTTAGTATTCGGTTAGTGCTTCGTTCCCATTAGCTTTTAGCCGGCGTTTTTTTCTGTTAGCTTTTGACTAGCTTTTCGATCCCATTAGCTTTCGATTAGCGCTTCGTTTCTGTTATCTTTCGACTAGCGCTTTGTTCCAGCTAGCTTTCGGCTAGCACTTCTTTAGCTTTTGGCTAGCGCTTCCATCCCGTTAGCTTTCGGCTAGCGTTTCTATCCAGTTAGCTTCCGGCTAGCGCTTCCATCCCATTAGCTAGCACTTTGCAGCATGCTCCCTCTGGAGCCTCATGTCTTATAATTTCCTTACACTCCCTCCTTTTTTATGCTCTCTCTGTTTGACCAGACAGGGGGGAACAAATTAATCTCTAACCATGTGGCCCAGATGGGGTCTGAGCTCATTCATGTCTTCCTGCCAGCGGTTTGACTGTTGCTCCCCTCGTCAGTCCGGCACACAGCATTCATCCTGTTCTCTTCTCTGGGGTCTGTGCGCTTTTTAATTAAGAGAAGCCTTTTGGTACGACTGCAGCGGCGTCTTAAGTATCACAGCCGAGCGGAGCGCAGCTTAGACTGAGGCGGGGTCTCTTCTGAAAGCCCGGCTGTCCGCCACAAAATCCACGGTGGGAGGGAGGCAGCAAGCCGGGGGGGGGGGGTTCCTTTAGTAACTTGCTAGGGACCAGCTGGATCTGCCAGTCCTGTGCGGCCCGCGGTTGGCAGCCATACATTACTTATCAGCTTCCAAAGACTATGTTCGTAGATAAAGTTCGGAATAAAAACAGCTGTAAATGGGATGGTGCTTTATCATTTGTTTTCCAAACTTTTATCTTGATCGGGGTCAAAGGTGAGCTATCATGGTGCACATGCAAGCACATAATAATGCGTCACGTGCAATTGAGGCACCCCAGTCAGCCGAACTGCAGAAGGAACCCGCACGACACCAGGAGACATACAGGACAGAGGTGGGACTCGAACCCTCGACCTCAGAGGTGTGGGGCACCGCTAAGCCACCCCTTACTGGGCTGTCAGGATCCGACAATAGCGTGGTCATTGGCGTGTTGAATGGCGGCCTTATTAAACATGGATGAATCCACACAGTAAGGACATCTGCTGGCAAATTCATCAGAGTGTTTCCTGCGCCCTGCACTGCATGATGCAGCTGGTACAGGTGCCTCAGCATTTGTACCAGACTTCCCCCCCCCTCACCTGGCCAACTAACCCATGACCCCACCTCCCTGCATGTAGGCCTCCATGGGCTAAGGGGGGGTTAAGTACCACGGTTCATCCCGGAATGGTCTCTCATTGGTCCGATGTCATGTCAACTTACCACCCAGACTGAAAAAAAAAAATGCGTTGGTCCTTTGTGCACCTGCAGGAAAAGGTATAAATCCTATTGTGCTGCACTCAATGTACAATGAATATTGTTTTCTTAGCAGCAGCAGCAGGTGAAAGCAGAGAGATGGACAGATAGAAACCAGTATACAATATCCAGTACTTTAAAAACACCCAGTCTAATCTGACGTTTCGATTTTCCCACAAACCAAATGAATGGAGGTGAGGCTAGTTTTACTAGCAAAAAAAAAACAACAAAAAAACGCAGATTTAGAGTGATGGTCTATGAGAAAGAAAGAATACCCAGCTATGCGGAGAGCAGAAGGCCTCCTCCAGTGATCTGGTCTCATCAGGAAATGCACTGTTGCCACAAGCTAAGATGTGATGATTACAAGCAGCCCTGGACCACCCACGATGACACTTCCCGCAGGGGATACCAGCAGATCCCTCTGCCCCATCCAAACAGGAAGCTAAATAAGTGAGGATTCAAGTAGGTTTGTAAAAACCTTAAACGGCATGGATTCCCATGATTTCTTTCTGCTCAGGTGTCCGGTCTGTACTTCTGCTCCCTGGAAGTGCAAGTGTACCAAAGAAGACTGTTCAATTAATCGGATAGTATTTCTTGTCACTTAGAAGTCCTATATACTCTTTTTCTTCGTCCAGTACTGACTGGCGTTAAAGCTACAGCTGTTGCATGTATTCGCAGAGTGACTGCAGAGATGAAGAGGCTTGTACAAATTTTCTAAACAGTGCTCATATCTTTGACTCTGGTCACCCTAAATTCTAGCACATTGTAGCACATTAAATGTTAGACCTTCAACCGGACAGCCAGGCTAACAGGAGAACGGCAAGCACAGCACTCTGCTTTGATAAGGCCAAGAAATTCTGGGTAACTGGTGCAGGAAGTGTCCAATTTAATTCCTCTCTGGTCACACATTTGCATGTTATTACAACCCATTTCCCTGCGTGGTAGCACCAAATTGTTGTCAGTTTGCTAGCGCTATTTATGTTAATGCTTTTATGCTGCAACATAATGTTGGAGGGCTCTTAGCCTCATCTAACATTATTGCAAAAACTGCTAAAAAAAATAAAATAAATCATCTAAAAATGTGTTGCAGGAAAATTTAGCTAATTAAGCAATTAATAGGGATTGAGTTTGGAAAGACTAATTAAAACATCCCTTATTCACAAGATTCAACACTTTCTGACATGGACTGGTGAAGATCCACTGAGGATCCCACAGCCAATCTCATAAAATGACCTTGTTCCTAAACAGGTCTCCCACGGACTCCAAACCGACAGCCCCGGGCGCTAATGCGCCAAAGTTAACGAGGTATGCCGCACTCTTCATTAGTCTGCTCGTCATGCCGCAGACCTGACCTCGCTTCGGAGGCTGTGTAGTGCCAGGTCTTCTTGAAAACTTTGCCAATTAGTGCTATTGCTCCTTAAGCAAATTGCTCGTCTGGAGTTCAGTTTGAAGGGAACTCAAGTGAACAAAATCTCCATGGGAAGTGTACATTTTCTGTAATGTGCAGGTCATATAGACTAAATTAAAAGTACCATTAAAAGTATATATTGCAACTGTATCTGTTCTCCCACTGTGTCATAGTGTCAGCCATCAGCTCTCCATTCCATTAGGGCAACTGCCTAATCCACATCGGGGGGGGGGCACAATGAGCTACTTCAGGTTTTACAAACTACTTTATAACCGAAAGTCTCCTTGGCTTGGCTAATTGGTTCAATTGTGCATGTGCCTTCAATGGTTTGTTTCCTTGACTGAAAGACTCATCCAGCTGTTTCACATTAACATTAGCGACACGTGCATGATTATAGGAGACTGACCAATCAGCACACAGCAAAAACGGAGTGTTGAAGTGAAACCCTGTGGCATGGACTACGAAGCGGGGTTACTGGCTTATTGGGGTAACTTGTCAGATTTAAGGTACCACAGTTTAAATAGACTAGTAGGACATATTCTTTCACTTATATTTTACAGAAACTACTTCAAATCGACAAGCTACCCCGATAAGCCAGTAACCCCGCTTTGTCGTACTGGCCTCAGGTCTTTTTAATTAAAATGGTAGTTTACAAACCCTGTCTTAGCTCATAGTGCCCCCCCCCTCCCCGACATGGATTGGGTGGGCACTCTATTTGCCATCATTCATGGCAAATAGAGTATACAGACATGTGCCTAATGTGGACATCTAAGGGATTTCCTTTGTTTCTGCATGTGATACCTCATTTGTTGTTTATACCCTATGACATCATAATGCACCCAAATACAAGGTTTTGATGATATCACAATTACAAAAGGGTCCTACTATCAGTCTTCCAGCCCCCTGGCTATTTCGGGTGGGGGTAGACTGTGTATCCCGCCCTTAAACCCAAGGTACCATTTAATTTAAAATCTGCATTTATTAATTTCTGAGAAGCAGTGCACCAATGAGGCAGATGATGCATCACAGCTGTGAAGGGGCTGACTCAGGCCCCAGTGCTGCTGGGCCAGTAGCAAGTGCAAGTTAGCAATGGAGTTCATGCAAAACACTGCAAACCATGTGCAGCCAGCCAGCAAGTTGTCTGGGTTGGTGCGTGTGTGGACAGGGGACACCCCAAATAAGGATGCCTTCCTCGCGGACAGGGGACACCCCGATAAGGATGCCTTCCTCGCGGACAGGGGACACCCCGATAAGGATGCCTTCCTCGCGGTTCTTGGTTAGGAACCATCATTTTCTTATCGTATGTTCAACCTAGAAGTTATCAAATTGTCAAAACCGAATTGCGGTATTAATAATTCCGAGCCTCTCTAGAAAATGACAAAAGCTCGATTACACAGTTTCTTTCCATCAATCTCAGTTTGGCAGATGCTACCCGGTTTTTTAAAATATGATTTGCATTTATGCGGCTACCGTCTTCTCTACATCATCTGCTTAGTGGGTGTTTGCGTGAAAATAGCATTTTGTTATGCACTATGTGTGAGTCTGCACATGAGTTCGTCTAACGTAACAGAGGGGGGGGGTCGCATTACCTTTTGAGAACGGAGCTACCTGGTCACCAGATGCTGGAGAGCAGTGACCTCAAACCTCCAGGGGTCGAGTTACATCGGTCGCCAAGGTAGCGAGCTCAGGTTCAGGTTTCCATAGAGGATGCCGTCACCCCCCCCCCCCTCAACAGTACGCATCACGGTTAAAGGGTCCCGTCTCTGTGTGTAGCCTCCCTCTGTTTTTCAAAGAAAGGCCACCGGTCAACCCAGAAAAAGAGTCGTCACCTTCTGTTACACCCCCCCCCCACCCCTTGCCAATGCCAAAGCTACCCACATGGAGGTGGGTGAATGGAGAGGGCCTGCATGCTTGGCCTACTGTCATGTGGGTACAACGACGGCATCACATAGTCTCAGAAGACAGACATTAGATGCCTCTCACTTCTATCCCATTGTGTGTGTCGAGGATTTAAAAAAAAATAAGGCGCATTTTGTGGGGGGTGTAATTTTGGATTGAGAACAGAAGTAAAAAAACAAGTACGACCAAGAAGTCGGACAAGGAATGAAGCGTCTCGCTGAGGACCAGCCTGCCTCAGGTATCCGGCATAATCGCCGAGGTTCACACAGATTTCGTTGCTTCTGCCTCTCACACCAGGTGGCGCATTCATGAAAAAATCTTTTTTTTTTTACCCAAGACTCACCACTCCCCCATAGTCTTGTCTATTCTAGCAAGCATAATTTATCTTAAGCTGCCATTCGAAGTTCCGGACTTGAAGTTCCAGCGGAAGCTGACGGCTTGGCTGAAGTGTTTCTGCAGACACAAAGGGGAGGGTGGAGTATAGTGTAGATTCAGGGAATCTACTTGGTCCCGCGTCACGGACAGAAACTTCCTTTTCCCCTAGAAGACTGCTTAACAATGGCTGACCCACCATCCTCAGCCTGCCCAGTGACGGCAGAAGGGGCATCTGCCGTATGATGTAGCTTGTATCTCTGCCTCTTTTGGTTTAGTAAGGTCCTTTCTGGTGGTTTTATAATCTTCCCCAAGGCCAACTCAGAACATGAACTAGTCATGGATCTTTTGTGCATCTTGAGCTTTCAGCTCCACAGTAACATGCTGTATTAAGTGGGTTATAAGGCCACTTCAGGTTGTATGTTTTGTGCTCATTTTAAGGCCTCGACGCCATAATTCATAGGGGCCGTTAGACAGGGAGCTTAGAATTTCTGTTGCCATGGTGACCAATAAGGTAATTTTCTGATGTGCCTGGGAGAGGCCACGTCAGGGTCAGGTAGTGTTGTTGTGGGCCTATTCTGAGCTGCTGCTTTAATCCATACGCCCTTTACTTTACCGGCCTCCTGGACGTCCTGTCATAAGCTTGTCCCACATGCCCCAGACATCCAAGAAACTGGACGGATTCAGTAACCATAGCAGATTCCAGTTTGTCCCAATTTGCAATTTAGGAAATCCCTATTACATCAACCCCTTCCCACTAGTGCTACCCGTAATCGCCCCCCTTTAATCATCCACATCAACAACAACTCTACCAATTTTGTTTGTTTGTTTTTGCAGAGAGATGTATCTGCTGATCTCTATAAGGACACCCTCAAGGTGCAGTTAGTTTTGGGCATGTCATGATTACCGTAGACACTCTCCAGCTACACAGTTTTTCCCCTGATGGAAATAATTTAGCTTCACGAAAATAAAATAACAAATTCCTAGCACTCGCGGTTTTGAATGAGATATGTGCGATTTTCAGGACAACCAATGGATTGTTTTCTAATTTATAGAGTGGAGAGCAGCCCGGCAACATAATGACATATCATAACGGCACAATGATAAATGCAAGCGTTTAAATGCTCGATCCCCTTGACCTCACTGGCAGCCTGTTTGTCCACCGTCTGATGACACGGAGCATGATTAATACTCAAATAAATTCTAAATAATAAATACATTAATTCCGAGGCTGGCTGATTACATCCATCATTAAGAGCAGTTTGTGGCCCCCCCGTGTCATTTCATGCACATCCCAGATGCATGCCAGCAACATGTGAAGAGCCTTTTGTGTCTCATAATGCAAGCCTTAAATATCTCCGGACAGGAGACCATAACTTATTTTCGAATTATTCTTAGGGATTTCGTCCGGCAACTTATCTCAGGTATACAACAGCAGGGTTCAGAAGTTTAAATCGGAGTATGGACAGAGGATACAACTCAGGTTGGATCACGACTGACCTACTTTTCATCCCGATTATGACTACATGAGTTAAGTGTAGCTAATATGGATGTTTACATATTAATATTTCTGGGTGTTGCTGTAATCAGACACCACGGACTGTGGAACACATCTGAACAAAGGGGTTTCATGGTGGGGGCATAAGGCCGGTCCACATAACTGTTTGTCTTTGAAAAACTCAGATATAACCATCTGTTTGAAAAAAAAAAACATGGATATAACTCAGGCTTTTGTTAACAGAGTTTTATCCAATCCATCCATCCATTTTTTGTACCTGCTATGTACCTATGCAGGGTCACGGGGTAAAGAGTATATCCCAGAAGCTACGGGAACAAGGCAGGGAATAACCCTGGACAGGGCACCGATTCATTGCAGTAAAGCTTTATCTGATTGTAGTAAATTATTAGGTGATGCTTACCATTAACTGCACCTTCATAATGAATTCATAGAACATTCATAAGCAACATGTAATATACCTTAACGTGTCTTAATTTCATAATTCCTCCAATGACCTAGATTTGACAGTTATAATAAACATTAATAACAAACAATATAATAATACAATGTTTGTTATTTTTGCATATTAAAGCTGTTAAAGTATGTTAGGATGTTAAGGTATACTTACATGCTGCTTATGAATCTTCAATGAATGCATTATGAAGACTTCATAAAGGAACTGGAAATGTAAAACGTTACCAGTTACTTGAAGGTTCTAGCTCCACGGTCCATGTGGTGCACATTGTAAACCAAAGATACAAAGCAAATATCAGAGTGATTTCACACACCAGAAGATAATGCATCATGTGCATGTTAGCTCTTTTGGGTTTGGGAAACAATTACACTTACACCCCCCCTCCCCCCCCCCATGTCTTCTGTGAGAAAGGACCTCCTTATGTAACAAAGAAGCTAATTATTGGCCTCATTTAGCACAATAGCAAATTAGGTGTTTGTGCCCACTGCTATTCACGAGTTTCAAACCAAAACAGTTGCCAGAAGTGTAGAAGGCCCAAAGAAAAGTTAAAGGGGTCAAAGAATAAGTAAGTAGGGCATCAAATCCTTGTGCATTCTTGATGAAAGTATCAGGTCTTCCTTATATTCATTGCACCATACAGCCAACAACCTGACACCCCCACACCCAACCCTGTCCCCGTCATCCCCCCAGGCTGCAGCCCCTTCACCGTGGGGTCACCATGTGCCAGTCTGGTGCGACGGCCGCATACGGCCAAGCCGACTCAGCATCCGGTCCACCCGGGACCCCGGGGAGCGGCCCGAGCGACGTCGTCCGCCGCACACCGGCCCGTAGCACGGGGAACGATTAAAAGCTGAAAGCCTTGTGTTTTAAGGAAGGGTTTATTCTCGTTGGCATTATCTCAGCCGGCGAATGGACGAAGTTCCGGAACAAAGAGCTAAAGAGGAGTGCAGCGGCTGGGGATTCCGGAGACATGGGCAGTTGTTTCCTCTTATTGTGTGACGCCACCAGCGGGGACACATGTTGAGTGGTAAAAGTGTCGGACTTGAGTTAAGTGCC
Source organism: Brevimyrus niger (assembly GCA_015164015.2). NCBI lineage: Eukaryota > Metazoa > Chordata > Actinopteri > Osteoglossiformes > Mormyridae > Brevimyrus > Brevimyrus niger. The sequence goes on along the minus strand of JAABNY020000119.1, from coordinate 4,746,434 downwards.
ATTGTGATTGCTGGCTGTCCCCCTCAAAGCCTTTGTTCCCCGAGTTGTACATCATTAGCATCTGACCATACTGTTGTCTGAGATGGTATTTCCCTTTAAAATGCCTTCTGCTCCCCAGGACCCGAATGGTCCTTCTCAGCTCCAAAGACGGACAGCTGACGTATCCAGCAGCACAACCTGTCATCGGCGGTCAGGAGCCGTGACTTGATGGCACAATCAAGTCGTTTGTGTATTGTGCTAAATTATTATCCACGCCTTTTTATTATTAACATTTTCATTAAACGAATTATGCATTGTGTTTTAGTATGGTGATGGAATGGCATGTGAGTGTGTGTATAAGTGTGTGTATGAGTGTGTGTGTGTGTGTGTGTGTGTGTGTGTGTGTGTGTGTGTGTGTGTGTGTGTGTCGGTGTCGGTGTGTGAGTGTGTGTGTGAGTGTGTGTGTGTGTGTATGAGTGTGTGTGAGTGTGTGTGTTTGTGTGTGTGTATGAGTGTGTGTATGTGTGTGTGAGAGTGAGCAGGTTTACCTATCCTTATGGGGACACAATGTCCCCATAACGTGATAAATATCCGTTTTTTTCCGTTATGGGGACTGGTTTCCTGGTCCCTATAAGGGAAAACTCTATTTTATAAAAATCGGTGACTGCTATAAAAAAATTAAAAATGCAAAAACTCTTGTATTTCATTAGGTTACTTATCGTTATGGTTAGGGCAGGGTAGGGGTTAAGGTTGTCATAGTTAGCATTAGCATTTTTCCCATTGAAATGAATGAGCGG
>JAABNY020000119.1:4710730-4741998 GCA_015164015.2 Brevimyrus niger | reverse complement strand
CATATGATGCATGTTTGTTAACTGCAGGAGAATGCTGGAGTGCTTTATGGCAATCTGGACAGCATGGGGACAGCATGCACATGCACATGCACTCCACACGCACAGAACTGGGGTACGACTCGAACCCCAACCTTTCAGGTAACACTGCCGTCCACTGCTCCACTATTTGCAATTGTCCTGTTTTTTGTTTTTGTTTTTTTCATTTCAATGCACAGTGAACACACAAACGCTGAATATCGATGATAAATGTTGAAACAGAAAGTAACTTAGATAAAAGAAATGAATGAGAGTAAAGAAATCTGCTATTTTCCTTCCAAGTCTGATGTCATTAGTCAAAGTGTTTCCTTTGGGCGTTTTAGCGAGAAACCTGTGCATCATGGAAGGAATTGCAGCATGCAAGCGTTGGCGAAATCCATCCTACCTTTTTTAATCAAAAGTTTACTGCTCCTGTTTTCAATCTATGCTCTGCCGCTAGACTTTGCCTCGTATAGACGCACAAATCTGTGATTTGCAAGAATAAAGGAGGGTGAGAGGCAGGGTTGATGGATGGGGACTTGGTGGCTTTTTCAGTCGTCCCTCAGCAGTGTGAGCGAAAGGGCCGTTTTGCACGAGGGAATGGCGGCGGGCCCTTGTGGGGCTCGGACGACAAATAGATATGGGGAGAGGGAGACCCTGTTTGCTGCTAAAAGAGGGGATGATGGACTATAAGGGGCCCGTGTACTGAGTTGGATTGTGGAGGAAAATGGCAGTTACATTTTGTCTCGGGCCTGTAGAGGTGTAATTGCAAATTGGCCTCGCTCCCATTCTCGAGGGTTCCTCGCCGTTTGATAAAAATCCGAAAGGCATTTCCGTCCCGGCCGAAGCGACAACCGCTTTTGGCATTAATATTCATCGCTTCAAACGCCGTCAGCACTTAGAGGCGGCTTAGCCCGTGACGACGGGGGGCCAGCTGAGTTGCCGCTCTGGCGAGGGGCTGCTGGGGATGGAAGGGGGACCAGCAGCAGGAGAAAACACAAAGTAGGCTGGGGGAACCATCTCAAGCCTCACTTCCCCCTTCTGAAGACAAGTGCGCCGACACTTGCACTCCGTGTCCCTGCGGGCGACCGAGGGCCATCTCAGACCCTCCTTGCTGCCCCGAGCTGGAGGGCGTGAGTGCGGGCGTAAATGCTCTCGCCATTGTCAGGGCCTCGATTGCGGCGGAGCACTTGACTGGGACCCAGGTGTGTCCTTTCTCTGCCAATCTGTGGTAATGAAGCTTCACACTGTGCTAAGGGAGCCGGAGAGGCGCTGGATGAAAGCTTCAGCCTCTTCATGGCAACTCTGAGCTGGAGTCTCCTGGCATGGCAGGCAAATTACAACTAAACGATGCTGCAACATCCAGTTTCGTTGAATTTGAACTCAGCTGATTTTTCCAAATAAAATGAAAGGGTTTGTTTGTTTGGAAAATTTTATATCCCCAAGACACTAACTGTACCCAGATGACATTCAGTGCTTACTGATATCGTGAAGGATCTTGTCGTATTTTTGGTTAAAATTACCTTTATTTTGGGGGACATTTAGTGAGTCGTTCTGCATCACTGCAAACAGCCAGGGTTCTTTTCCAAGGATGGAAACTGTTTGCTGTTAAACCAACAGTACAAACCAATGTAATTTCCTACTTTTTACAGGCATTGTTAATATTTCCTTGCAAAGCATATTTCACAGAATAGCCGCAATGATACAAGAACACACTAATGAAGACATTAAACATTAAGACACAGTCACCTTGACGCTGAGTATCTAAACGTGACAAAATGTTAATTATAAGCCGTAGTGCAGTGTTTGTGACACGGGATACAGGAAACTATACTAAGGTAGTGCTTCTCCAAGTGTAAAGATGGTGTAGTTGTGCGTAGTTTTATTTAAGTTGATGCAAACTCACGTGAAACGAGAAGAGAAGAAACCATATATCCTGGACATATGTCTACTTTAGAAAGAATTCAATATAATGTATCGCATAGTAAGTTGCACTGTACATTCCTCAGGATTTTTAAAACCAAGAGCAATTGTTAACCGATTCAAATCAGAGATAGCGACAAATGTTTTTATGAATATAAAGGTTGAATCACATGGAAATCAAATTGTTTTCCCATATGTTATGTTTTATAATATTAATTATTGAATGTGACTGCAATTTGTCTGCAGTATCAATCAAACTTTCACATGTCATTTTGTACAGTTTCCCAGTTTTATTCTCACAGGGAGCATCAGGGTCAAAAAATAAATCTGTCCATCCATCTTTCAACCACCCATCCAATACAGGGTCATGGGACAAAATACAAATGATTCCTTGAATTAAATATTATATCATTTCAACAGTTTAAATACAAGCCTGCATGCCAGGACTAAATAATAATCACATCATCATACATACAGAAAGGCAGTCATAAATATTCTTTAAGATAACATAAAAATGTACTTAGAGGTGGAACTAATTCCATCTAGCCAATCACAGAAAAGCAAAAAATAATTATATGCAATTTATCTTTGAAGTGTAGTTCACATAATTTCAGTGCACCAAATATGTGTTTTTACGTAAGAGTTCAGACTTAGCTTAGCACATTTCAGTATCATATATCAATATTATATAATTACTGGGGTTTTAAAACAAAATTCTACAGTGACAGATGAAAACTTTTGGAAATCATAATACTGTGATAATAACTATCTTTAATTATCTATTAATAATAGCCAAAATAGATTATTTGCATCAGACACAGTAATACTATTGTTTAAGTATATTAAATACACAATACACAGTAAGAAAAAAACCTTTGCTCATTTCAGAGAGATTTCCCCTGTTGTTTATTTCTATAAGTCCTCTAAGATTTCACCCAGTTTTAGTCCTGTTTGCAGTTCATAGTCCCTTCATTCTTACTGGTTGTCCTAAACAATCTTCAATAAAGCGATTGTGGAGTTTTGATAGTGGATTATAAGACAGCAAATTTCTTCTTTAGTCCAGCTGTTGTGTTTATGAATTTAACGTATAATCACCAGCTGAAAACATCCCTTTAAAAGTATTTCAGGTGCTTTGTGCGTACAAAAACACACATTCACAAAAAAAAGATACAGAAATCATTTATTTTTGTTGCTATATAGAATTCCACAGTTAAGGGTTAATTATGTACTCCTAGCACAGTTAAAAGAGGAATCTTATAGAAAAAAAAATGTATTTCATTTTGAATTGGAATTCACTAAACATAAATCATCTTGGTTTTGGCTTTTACATTTAAATTTGTTTAGACATTTTTGTCCAGGTTAGACCACAAACATGCAAACAGAGCCGACTCTGCTGCTGGCTGAGCTTCTAACGAGCGACCAGTAGCAAGTGCTCGTTAGCACTGGAGCAGGAGCGGATATGAAATAGAAGCACATAGCCAGCAGGGAGCCAGTGCTGACAGAGGGGAGCTCAGCATCAGGGAGAGTTAACTGAGGATTTTCTCCTTCACCCATGATGCCATTTCTTGGCCCAATGTCATGCCATCATTTCTATTGTATAATCTCTACTTACAGTCCTTTGTTTTTCATAATGATGTTTTTACATCCCAGAATCTCGAGATGCACGGGCCAAAATAACAGTACTGGAATGCATGCCAGAGATACCTAACAACACACAACGAATGGTACATTTACACTTGAATCATAAAATGATGATTCTATTTTACTTATTATATATTTATCTCTTCAGAACGTTTTGATTATGTCTGGAAGTCAGATTTATTGTAGAATTTAAATCAATTAACAAGAAGCAAAAGAATGGAATATGCGAAATTTAAGTTTTTTTCTAGTACTCTTACACCCTGATAATTATTGTATAACTATAAGTGATTTTTGGTATTTAGAACTGAATGAGATTTAGAGGACTAATTATGTAATCTTCATTTACATGTCAAGAATACCAAACGGGGAAGATACTGTATTATTCTGTAGAAATATTTTTGTAGTTTCTAGATTGTGTTACTAGTTCGCAAAACCACGCCATTCCTAAAAGTGTACATTTCCAAGCCCTATAAATCAACCACAAAAGGAAAAAAAACTTTTTAAATCACATTGTTCCTCGGACAATTGCCACTTCTGTTAGTGTTCTTTCTCGTGGGCCTTTTGTTGAACAGAGGCGAAGCATTAAAATGCAAACGCACCACGACAATGTCCCGACGCTGCGCTCTATTGTGCGCGTTGAAAGATGGACACGTGTACAGCTAGACGGATAAGGGAGGCGAGCCTTCACGCGGGCACATTATGAGGAGGAGGCACACGCCTCGCGAGTCGCTCTTCTTCAGCACCTTGGACAGCGGAGACCTTTCACTGCACCGCGTCCCACTCTGCTCGCCCGCTCCTTTTACTATTGTTATGCTAAAACGGACACCGGTGGCAGCCCGAGGTCAGCTGACTATCTTTAATTGCCAGGACCCCCCCCCCCCCCCCATTCCCCATCAGCCTCTTGAACCCACCGGCAAGTTGTAGCATTTTAAAGTTCTCAGCCACAGCGACAGTGGCAGCAGGATCCTGAATTTTTCACTCAGCTGTCTTGTCATTTTTTTTTTCGATTTTGTGCGAATATTTTACTTACTACTTTACTTAATACGCCTACCATTTCTCTGTTAGATATAAACTGCTACAGAGAGCAATCGCTAGTGAGAATTAACTAGCGACAAAGCATATACTTGCTGTTTTGCTAGTAGAAGGGTCTTCTAATACTACAGGAATATAATAGAACAACGATATATATTCTTATACTATAGTTATATATTGCACGCGTTGATTTGGCTTAATAAAATAAAAAATATATAAAAGACGCGTGTTGTTCAGAATGTTGCTCGAAAATCCAGGATCGAGTTGTCAGAACCTTGGAAATTATTCCAGATACAGCTCAAGTCAAGGTAAGAAACCTGTTCGCTTGTTACGACCGCTTTCTTTTGCCGCGTTGTTTGTTATGCTAATTGTGGCACTTTGTAACGTTACAGAGAGCGGCGTTATGCCAATTTTACGCCCATCACTTTCTCCTCGTTAACCAGTGGGATATAGCTTAGCGTGAAATCGCGTAATATACAGAAAAGTACGTACTGGCGCAGTGGGAAATCCACTTCTTATCAATGCTTTAAATGCTCCGTTGACGGGACTGCTCAAAGGGATAAACGTTATTGCACTGTGTAGTTATGCAGTTAAAATCGGAATTTCTTCTAATTTTGTCCCAATCCTCCACAATCAACATTCACGGAAAACGTTTTCTTTGTGCAAACGTTAGATATTGAAATATATTTTCGAATACAATACTTTAAACACGATTTTTTTGAAGAGTATGTATATCTGAATGACTTCACTTGTGTTGTCATTTATATTATAGTGGTTATATTCATGCACTTGGGTTTAATTCCACGCACTTGGGTTATTTTGTGCTGTTTTGAAATTGTCTTAATACTTAAAATACGGTTTTGTCGAAGAGGACAAAACAATAAAACATTATAGGTATGTTTATTTATTGTGTTTTAGCGTCCAGCAGCCCGGAGAGAGACGTTATGAATACGTAATGAGCTGCATTGTTAGCGCCCCGTATGAGCAGATGTTAAGCGCTTGCTGTCATTTTACACCATCACTCACTGCTGTCATGAGACCACCGCAATGCCGCTAAGCCACCCCCCCGAGTGGCGGAGACTGGCCGACTGTCGGCGGGCCGCACCGCGCCAGCTTGTCTCCCTGCACTCGGGACAAAACACTCAACAGGTATCGGATTCCATCAACAGTTGTGGCACCTGAGGTTATCTTGCGTATAAAACATAATAAAAAGATATAGAAATGCAAATATGCATTCTAAGGGTTTTTAGACGTCTGAAATTGATGAAGGTGCCGTGAATTGAATAAGAATTGTATAGAATCTAAAGGAACATTGGTAAACTGCATATAAATCGCAAAATTTCAGATGCTGGCATGTGCCTGCTTCTTTTTTCACTTTTTATTTTTTTTGTGTAGGTCTGGAAGAAAAGCATTTCAAGCTTAAAAGTTTTGCATTATAAATTTATCCCATTATAACTGTAACTGTTGTTTCACTCTAAATAAATAGCCAAAGGCATTCGTTAAAACAACCGAATATAAATCTTCTTTACGTTTAAGGGAATTATAATCCCTGACACCTTTAAATTCTCCCCAAAGCAACATCTACACAGTGGAAATGAATGTTATTTTTTCACGAATTAATGCAGGCCTATATATACTAATATGTTATTAATACAGCTCAAGAGGTAGATAAATGTATTTGTAATTGTTAACGGTAGGTACATTGACTTTGGTCTTCCCAATAGAGGGCAAGTTGAAAATGAGGAATGTTTTTTCCATACTATGCTTTTTTGGAAGCCCTATTGAGATCCGCCCATCTTCTAATTCGTTTCATCGGTATGATTATAAGCGTCAGTCGTTTTACCCCATTACTGTCTTCTCGCCCTTCAGAACGGCACGATCAATGAGACATAAAAATATTATTAAAGTTCAAAATCTGTAAAGAACATCGAAGCATCTCGCCCCTTTCGCCAAAATATATTTCATATACTCGGAAAACGCAGGCAAATGGGACATTGATTTTGAATTCATCAGAGGAACAGTCCACGGTGGCACTACGTCTGATTTCCCATGGCGCTCTTACGCGCTAAAGATTCGTGTCAATAAAATTCATCTGGGTGTTGCCACACTTAACATTTTATTGAGCGGCCAATCCTCCTTAAAGTAAACAATTGTCTTTTGGAAGTCTCAACACGGAGAACTGATGCCTTTTACATAACCCCCACGGACTGGAAAATACACAGTCCACAGTGCCTAAGTGTACGCATATTGCGCGGGGCGAAGTCGCGCGGCTCTCTCTGGGATGTTTGTTACATCGCAATGTTCAGTGTGAGATAACGTGAGCCTGCTAGAAATTACTGATCGTCTGACAAATTTTAAATTACGATGGCGCATTTTATTTTCAGATATCGGCTGTTCGATTTTAGGTGAAGACTTAATTATTTTTCATCGATAACAGTTTACATGATGTTTTCTAGTGCCTAAACATTTTGTTCACGGTGAAGAATGGAACTGGATTCATTTTTACATATTTTTAAAAATACATATAGGCCTACAATTCCTTCGCCTTTTTAAATATTTAACAAATACACCGACCGCAAAGAAAACAATACATCGTTTGGTTACCTGCGGTTAAAATAGGTTAAATAGCTTATCTCACCGTGTTATTAAGAAGCCCATAATTGCCATATCGTTTATTACAAAAATGTAGTAGTACAGGATATTATATTGTTTTGTTTTACGTGTCAATAATATCAGCAGAAACACGTGTAAACAAAACACAAAACGCCTAATTAAAAATATAAAAAAGGAAAACATCTTAGTAAGTTAGTCTGATTTAATTGGGATACTTTACGGTTGGTATGTGCTATTGTGCAAGATAGTGCATATTATTTGTAAAGCAATTTTAGACCTAGGTTGAAGCATATTTTCTCCCGGAACAAGATTAATTTGTTTATTTAGTACCTATCATTTTTCTTTTTCATATTGTGCGTTTTTTCAATATGACTTCGTAGCTCAGTGATTATGTTCTACAAAAATTACACATAATTGCATGAACTTGACATTTAAACGTGTGCACAATATGTAAACTATAAATTTGATTTCATTTCCAACAGTTGTACAAGGTGCCGACAACACAAAATTATGTGGATAAGTTACATTTTCCCATACACCACTAACCCAAATTTAAGGTGCCTGGTGCAGTTAAAGGAAATCTGTAACTTTAGGCCATGTGGTCACGGTACTTATAGTTCTGCTACATGTTACACATTCATTTGCACTCCCTGCTCTGTCAGAGAGGATGGACGTGAAGTGTGACGATTCATCGCCTTGCACTGCTTCAGTGGCTGAGTCACCTGGGTAACGCGGCGTATTCCGCTATTATACGCGGACGGCATTCTCTACCGTCGACTAAAACGCTGAAAAGTGGCCTAGTGGAGTTTATGTTCGGTCTGCATGCCACTACGTTTTTTTGCCCGGCATTGTGTGACAAGATAATGAGAAATGGATGTTTTTAACGAACGGATATCTCCGAAAGTAACGCATAATAACACGGAAATACTACTTGCATTATTGGTTCAGAACGAGGATCTTCGCAAAGGTAGCCAAATACACGATTTTACTCAGTGTTTACTCGGGGTTGACTCATGTTTGATTTGTTATTTATGAAAGTTAAGTCGCTTCACTTCAAATATCTATACGGGGATACTCTCCAGTTCTGAACTTGACATTATGAGTAGCTAACGACGTTTTATGACTTGTCTTAAGGTAAAACTGTATAATAATTGAAAGCCTTTACAATATTTGTCGTTTAGTTGCTAGCATTTGTTGCGCATGTGGAAATACGTTTGCTTATTGTCATCCTATTATACATTTAAAATTTTATTTCTAGAACTGGGTTGACAGATACTTAACTAATTTAAATCATATTTCAACAGATGTTCCCCCTTTCTGTGTTAACTATAGATTAATCCCGTTTAACCTGTAATGCTCTTCGCCACTGTGCCAGTGCAATGGTGGATAGGTGGATATTGAGATTAAAACGAAGACTTCGAAAAAATGTTTTGATTCCCATTACGCGTTATAATTTATTTTTCATAAAATATTCCATTGAAATTTCTTACTTCCATTTTACATTATACTGTACAACAACAGTGACAAGACTAACGGTAAAACACAATTTTATGTCTTAGATTTCCGTCCAAACCAATATAATATGAAAATTATTACTACGAAGCTTCAATGACGATTATATTCAAACATAATGGAAATGAACTGACATAAGTAGCATTTTTATCATTAAAGCCTAACTTCAATGCTGTAAAATAAACAGCTTTTGAAAGATCGCACATTCCTTACAGACAAGGGACTGCTCCTTGGTTCAATTCTTTAATCAATCCAAGTGACATATGCCAACAAAATTCGAATATTGATTAATTCATTTATGTTTAAAAAACCATCTCTGTGAATGCAACAGAATTAGTGGTGGTAGCGGTTATGGTTCGGAGAAAGACCAAAATATAGCGTGGCATTTGTTTCTGTTATTTTTTATTTCTGTATTGTTTTATCGTTATACGTTGCACTGTTTAATAGTGACGTGTATATTAATTTCTAAACATGTTTTTAAATTTTGCCAAATGAAGGAACGAGTGGAATCTAAAAAAGAAGTTTCGGTAAATGACGTCTTGGGGTTTCCCTGACAAAGATTACTCGGTATCCTAAAGGATAATTTGATCATAAATCCACTACAGTAATCAATCAGTCTGAGTTTACTTTAATAACAATCATATCTTACCCGTTAGCTCGCACTATTACCTGTGAATTCAATAAAATATTATAGGATACTAAGTAACTATATAACCCGAATGCCTCTTTCAAGAATATTCGAGTAAGGTCACCAGCAACCTGTTATTAACATTAGACTATAACACAATGATTGATATTTCAATATCACATGTTATTATACTATTAGTAATAGTGCTGTTAATTTCTAAATAATTCAAATATCTATACTTGCAAGTTATAAGGTTCCGCGTTTCTTTACCTCAAAGTCAGCTTTCTGAAGAGAATGTCACACCGTGCCGTAAACACAAAACTCATTCACAGACATAGCAGAAAATGTCGCCTTATACCGTGTTTTTAGTCTACTTTTACAATAGGACAGTAAGAGTTTTCTCTAAAAAAATTATGTCAGAGTGCATTACATTATATATATTTTTAATTTAGTGAGAAAGTTCATAACACTTTCTGCTTTGGCCAATAAACCAAACCAATTAGGCCTAACGTCGGCATCCTTGAGTTATGGACTCGTTAACGATAAAAGTATCTAAATTTATTTAGCTTAATCCTTCAACTAAAGTTACAAATAATTATCTAGTTTAATGCATTTTAATTGTTAAATCGTGCTTGAGGAATCATGTCATTGAAAAGTCATTCACGTTTTTTAAGTCTTGTCAGGAATGGGTAGAATTTAAAAACAATATTGCTATTAAATGCAGAAGCTGTTAGAACGGACGCTGGTTTAATTCATATTTTTTTCCGTTTAATTTTAGCATTATAAATATGCTTTATTTAGAGTTTATATTTGGATGAGCAGTTACATCGTATTAACCTATTTTATGGTTGATTTATAATATTCCGTTAGACCTCCAAGAAAAATTAGATATATTTGCTGGTGTAATAATTTACGCCCATATTTAAATCCTCATAACCGAATTTTATGTTAATTTGCTGACCACGTTATAGAACTTAAAAATGTGGTCTTTTGCAAACTGATCTACAATTATCCCAGAGAACTAAATTTCCGTCACACTGACAGTGTTTTTGTACTTTAGGTTCCAAGCTCGTTCGTGCCAATATGACGATTATATTATCTTTTACAATAATAATAGACTATAACATATTCTTAAGAATCTATTAAAAGAGCACAAAATAACCACGTACTTAACTTTAGGGTAAATTTTTATTTTAACCCTGGTGCAGGCGTCGTCCTGGAAAATTTTGCACGTGATCACTCGTTAAAATTGGTGAAAAAACTTCACACGAGAATGTTTTGGTTTATTACTGATACCGGAATATTGCCGGAAAAACAGGGGACAGACATGTATGTAAGTTGCAGTTATAAGGTGGACATGTATGGTGCTCAAACAATAAATTTAATTTAACATTGAATAATACTGTTCTTTCGTGAAACAAGTTGCAAAAATCACGTTGGCGGTAAACACGCAAGACCATTTATCGGAACGGGAAATCTTACATATTAGGTCTTAAAAAACAAATAGTGTCACAGCGGTAAATCCTGTGATTGACAGCCGGCATCGTATATTGACAGGTGTTTAAATCTTTCCCGTCTCTAAGTAATGCTTAGGCGGTTTCCCGAGTAGGTTTGAAATAGATGTGTGGGTTTTTAAATTATTTTTATTTATTTTCTCTACCTGGTAATATTCGACGTTTACTGGAGACAAACCTGCAGAGCCACCTATGGCTGACAGTGATTGGCTAGAGGGGCTGCATTTGTGGGATTTTACTGGTCCTGGTGCAGAAGGTTGTTTCAGCATCACTCAGTTTACTGGGCAGGAACAAATTGAGCCTTGTGTTGAGAGGGATAAGCGTACCCACCTACAATTAAAGGCAACGAGAGATGGGCTTTAGATTCTGAAACACACGGCGGAGGCGACGCTACAAAAGTCCGTAATTTTGGGACGTGAAGAGTGGCTGCGGTCCTGGCTTGTTGGTCACATTGTCTTCTGTCTCTGAACATCATGCAAAGTAAGTGCGCTGAAGTTCAGCTGCATCCTATCACTGGGGTGAAGGGCAGAAGCACGAGGAAGTGTACGTCTGGATGATTATGCAATAATCGGTACGGATGTGGGAGATTAAATATTGTAGTTCGTGGATGATTGGTCCCTGACTGATAGTACGCGTTATCGTTGTGGCATTTCCCTGGCTTTTTAGTTTAAAGTTGCTTGGCAACATTGACATTCATGGGAGAATCTACACATTTTCTTCTTGGTGTATGTGTCTTTTTTTCCAACCAAATTTGTGCCTTACTCTCCCATTAATATTCTTATCTAATGTAATCAATTTTAATTGAATTTCTTTAGGAATATTCTGTGTGTTTTATTTATTAGACATTTCTACATACTCTTTTACATATACTTTTAACTGTTTTGCTCAGTTGTTTTTTAATTTATCAACTGTTTCGATATAAACTAGCTAGGTATTTACTCAGGTAAGCAATGCACGGCTGTCTGGGTGCTTTAACTTCTGCACGAAGCCTGACTACTGAGTATTTCATATCAGTTGTTGTGGGGCTTGGTTGCGTTGCTCGAATCTGAGATTTATTCGCGGAGAATTGCAGGTATTTCTTTGGATTAAAATGATTCCTTCCTTATAGAACTGTAGATTCGAAGCAGATTCGCAATGTAACAACGTGCACGACAAGAAACGCTTTCAAGCGATATCGAGACATTTGTAAATATCATTAATTCGTTAATAAATTATTTAAGTAACATACCTGATGCAGGGTGATTAAAAAAGCAAAATTCAATGACGTATAACATGCAAAAAAGATCATTTAATTGTGAAAATTCTATAATATTGGTGGAACACCAGATATTACCAAACCTGTTTTGCGAGTGAGTAAATTTTTATTTTAATACAAATTCACAATTTGGTGCTTGACATGCATTTTTCTGTTTAAATTTTAGCTGATGGGTCTCGAAATCTAGGGAGGAACATTCCATTCTTCCGATCAAAATACTTTACAACAGCTACTGCATGTGTTTAAGTTTAAAGGCACGTTGCAGTATGTTTAGTTTTACATATTCATCTATTATTGTGTTCTACATTAATTCGGAGTTATTATTTATTTTGGTTTTGCATTTAATATTATGTTCATTTTGGCATCATAAACGTCGTTGCTCTAAGATGACGCTCCAGTTTGATTATATCATCTGAAACTAATGAAGCAGGCCTGCTCGATAGTGTTTGATATATTGCTAGCCAGCTGTTACATTAGCGAGGGCGCTGCTCTTATCGTGCGTCCACAAACAGGACAACTATTCGATGGCAGAATTTAAGTTTGTTATATATTTATTGGGATGAAACAAAACTTACCCCATTACTGCATAATAATTGTCACACTTCCAACTGCCAATTTTTCAATTGAAATAAAAATAATAAAAATTCAAACTGTTGACTTATTTTATACCATTGTGACTATTTATTTCCAGTTTATTATTATTAATAATAATAATTGTTATTATTAACGTATTAATAATAAGTTATTGTTATTGCTAATGTTTTATCGTCCATTTGTGGTGTGTACGAAGAATATACTGTCTCTAAAAGCCATGTAGGCCTAATATAAATGGCCGTTGTTTTGCTTTTAAACAGAGATCCCAGTTTGTGCGGGTTGCAACCAGCACATAGTGGACCGTTTCATTCTCAAAGTGTTGGACCGCCACTGGCACAGCAAGTGCCTGAAATGCAACGACTGCCAGTCCCAGCTGGCCGACAAGTGCTTCAGCAGGGGCGACAGCGTCTACTGCAAAGAGGACTTCTTCAAGTAAGCAACTGAAACCGACCACTTGTAGTTGATTCTTCCGAAAACAGGATTGCTTACACAAAATTTTTCATTAACGAATTTTCATGCTAAGTAATAATATGAATAATTACTTAGTATAAGTTAGTATTGTTTTGTACCATTGTTACATAATGATTGTCCGATAGACGATTGTGTATAATTGCACAATTCCAGAATTATTAGGCTTATTATTATTATTATTATTATAAAATTAGATGAGTCTATGTGTAGCTTTTTGAGTTGAGCTGTTTGAAATGTATTTCATTTTTACTAGTATACTTTTGCAGTCTAAATTGTTGATGTCGGTTGCATTGTTTCGAACAGGAGATTTGGAACCAAATGCGCTGCCTGTCAGCAAGGTATCCCACCGACCCAAGTCGTGCGAAGGGCGCAGGACTTTGTGTATCACCTACACTGCTTCGCCTGTGTCGTATGCAAGAGGCAGCTGGCGACTGGCGACGAATATTATCTGATGGAAGACAGCAGGCTGGTGTGTAAAGCTGACTACGAGACTGCTAAACAGAGAGGTGAGCGCACATTAACACATAAATTATGGGCATAGACTGTTCCAGGTATGTACGTCATATACGTTTTTGAAAATCGTTTTCTGGGTAAAAGACATGCTTCTGCGCTTTCTAGTGATGTCTCCCCTTCTGCCGCGTAATTGAATGATAACACTCTCCGTTATGCATAACTTTGGTTAAAAGCTGAGGTGATTAAGAAAATATTAAATCAATATACGGAATTACAAAATTAAGCGAAATGCATTCAAGTGGCGTTGCTGCTTCGAAGAACAGACCGCAAATGGCTGTGCTGCATAATTATAGCTTAAATTGTTTATTCTGTAAAATAAAGATTTCACAGCAAAACAATCTAATAAATGCTTAGCCTACTACAGATTTGCATTTAATGACCCCTAGGTGAACCCCAGTTCAAAAGAGTTAACTTGAGGTCAAAAGGTCTCATAACACTTGATCCAGGGGAACCGCTACCACGACATGCGTGTCTGTTTCTGCATCCGAAAGCCGACAGCACCCATTCAAATCCAAGTGCATCACGGGGAAAAAAAACTCGAAAAACTAGTCCGAGCTTGCGACGAATAATCGACACGACTCCCCCATATAACCGGGAGTCAGCACATTCTTCGGACCGATTAAGCTACGAGCTGAAACGCTTTTCAGCCGAGAGTAAAAAAATAATCTGCTGACAAACTTCATGCCCGATGCCTTGGCAACTGATGACCTCGCATTATTGGTATTGCAAGAGCTACTGATGTAAAATTCGAAATTTAGCAGGTCGTTACCTAAGTGATCATTCACCTAATGTTGAAACAATATTTTTATGATATTAATACAATAAGAAAATAATATGTATTCAAACTTTAATAAATTTATTTAGGCCTACCAATTCTTCAAATTTTGTAGCCTATTCTATGCGTAGATTTATAGAATATTGTAATGCAAAATCATTTGTAGTTATATGGTTCATAAAAATGTTACTTACATAATGTGCAAAACATTTAGGTTTAGCCACAAATTTAGTTGCTATTGCATTTTTGTCATCATCATATTAAAACAAGACTACTGCTATAGAAGCACAATTTTAGACCACATATATAAGCGCCCACAAAATTATATTGAATGTAATACAGCAGGAAGAAAAATCTGCATGTTATAGGCCATGTATTCTACGGCTGTATTTCTTTGGCTTTGGGAGTCGATGCACGTTTTCAGTAAAAACACACAAGTTTGTTTTTTGATAACAAGGGGGCGCCATTATTTACGAGCCGTGTTGTCACTCGCACTTATGCAGCCAAATGCCCGCGTGTAAAAGCGCGAGAATTTAGGCTCGAGTTGATTTATCGCGAGAGCGGCAGTAGTAGCGATAAAATAAAAATAAAGTAGTGTTACGTTTAGTAAGGAATAAAACATTTGAACTGTTAATTAAATGGGGAGGATTTAATGTGCGTTGGCTTGTATGCGCATGCTTTTTATTGGCTTGGACTTCAGTATCCTTCTAACTGACTTTTTCTGTTTCTTTATTTTGATGTGACACGGCTGAGGAGATGAACATGTGATAGTGTTTTATTTGCACAGTGAAAATGAGTATAACATGATATTAAGGTCTGGAACCAGTGTTTGCTAAGAAGTAACACTAATAAGACAAATGTAGCCTATCTGTACAATTCCCGGAGGTGTAACATTCAGAGGTATATAAGATTAAATTATATCACGATATTGGACATTTAGGACAGCAGGTAATGGGCTAACCCAGTCCCGTGTATCTCAGAGGCAGACTCCACGGCGAAAAGACCACGGACCACCATAACGGCGAAACAGCTGGAGACGCTAAAAAACGCTTATAACAACTCGCCCAAGCCGGCCAGGCACGTCCGTGAGCAGCTCTCATCGGAAACCGGCCTGGACATGAGAGTCGTGCAGGTAACGCTATCATACTTTTGATGAAAGTTGTCCTGATCCTAACATTAGTGACTATTTCTTTAGTGCTGGAATCCTGACGTAAATGGGACAGATTAGCGTTATATTCAGGTTTTATTATTTAAATGACAGACTAGAGTAGTCTGATGGGGGTGGGGAGCTTAATGGCTTTAATTTGTAAAATGATACAGTTAAGTGAATTTCACGTTTGAAAGTCAGATGGCAGAGGACAAAGCCCTCCTGGATTGTCTTCAGTAAGCCCGCTGTGGCACACCCTGATCATATATATTGTTTTATGCCCATCTGAGGGCACGGAGAGATCAGGAATGGGACTGTACTCCCTGTCTCCATTATTCATTTACCTTTTAAGGGACCTGTAAAAAAAACAGGACGTCAGCATGAATTCATAGGCATGAATGTAGCCTAGTTAAACGATTGAACCCCCCCTCCCAATAATACTCTATAGGTTATTTCACTTTTGTTTAAGGACTATCAGAAACCTGGAGCTTATATTTTTAAGTGCTGCAGGTGCAATAAATAAGCCATGAAGATTTTAGCTTACCTGTACTTACAAAAAGCACATTTTCTATTGCATTTCATTGTGTAGTCCATGTTGAATATGAATAACTGAATCAATGCAAATAACATTGGATGTTTTTTTAATGGAATGTTTAAGGTAATCTTTATACTCTACAAGTCAAGGATGACTTGTAGCCATGGTGTCCTGCAGCACAAAGCCTATAATGCAATGTTTCCCCACCCTGGTCCTCGGGAACCTCCAGCTTACCCACATTTTTGCTCCCTCCTGTGGAGAGCCTGGGGTCCCTGGGGACCGGATTGGGAAACACTGCACTGACATAACTGTCGTGTCTCTCTGCCTCAGTCTTCTTTTCTCTGAGGTTAAAAAATATATCTGTCATTCGCAAGCTTAATTACCTGCAACCTTAAAGTGCAATGTACTTATAATTGTACTTATAAAATATGTAAATTATGTTAAGTGAGAACAAATTTATGGTGGAAAGCTGAGAGGAAGGTAGCTTTTTAATTTGCTCCCGAGAGGGATAATTAACTGCTGAATATACATCCATTCTTGCACCTTTCTTAGTCCAGGGCTGTAGTCCGTCTCACAGGACGGGGGACACCCTGGGCAGGATATGATGGGCGATTTAGAGAATTTGTGGAGAACATGCAAACTCCATAATGGGGCTGAGAATGAAACCCAATTTAAGGCTACAGTGAAATCTGCTTAGGGCTCCATCCACACAAAAAAGGAAACTTTAGGAGGCAAATGTGAAATAAATAAATAGGTACATAGCACGTTTTGTCTCCGGTCTACCTTACAGTGCCTTTTCTTTCTCCAGTCTGAGCTCTCTGATCTGCCTACTATTGCCTTCTGCATACATAATAACATATTAAATGACAGCGAAATGTGAAATATGTAATATGCAGGATGTAAGAAAGACAGCTGGGCTATTGAATGTGAAGTGCACACACAAGCATTGAAGTATTAATTAAAATTCGACTGCAAAGAAATCTGGAAAACCAAAGGGTGTTGCTTGCTTTTGTTGAAAGATATTAGGTCAAGAAAACTGTATATAAAGCTAACTTTATGGTGCGTCTTTGGTTTAAGTTAAAATCTTAACCCTTTCGGGTATACCTCCCTGGTATTCCTGCTTGATGATGTATGTAGGGATATGCAGTTCTATACTGAAATATCCCAGAAAGTGGGTATGAGTTTAAAACTTAACACAAACACCGCGGTAAAGTTAGCTTTGTATGCAGTTTTCTGGCTGTAATAGTTTTCATTGTTTGTTATATTTTTCAGTGTTTGTCTGTGCATCACGTTCAGTAGCCCAGCTGTCTTGCTTAGTCACTGGCAGTGAATGGACAGTGCAATTATTAATAAATAAATGCATATAAACTCATAATACTGTAGTTACATGATGTGCATTGTCCCCCTAGTTTAATGCTTAAATACAGAGGTGAAAAGTTCAGGTCCAAAGAGTACAAATCCAAACCAAGATTTCAACCAACCAGCTGAGTTTAAAGAGTCACAGTCACAGAGTACTAAACTGGTTGGTTGAAACAAACTCTTGGTCTGGATTTGTACTCTCTGGACCTGAAATCTCCACCTCTGCTTAAAGAATGCCTTACAGCAGCGGTGCCCAACTCCAGTCCTGGAGGGCCGGAGCTTAGTTCTTTCCCTGTTCCACCACAAATGATTCTCACGAGCTGTGTGGTAATTATCACAGGGAGGTGAATCAGGTGTGTTAAACGAGGGGAAACTCAAAAATGTGCAGGGCTCCGGTCCCCCAGGACTGGAGCTGGGCACCCCTGCCTTACATTACAGGATATGTCTGTAGCGTTTAGGTTTATACCTATTAGTCTATAAATAAATTCTATCTTTTGTACTTTAAATGTACACAGTGCAGTTATTAATGGTAACGGAAAAGTATTGTAGGGTCTCGCAAAAGTCCCACCTTTGCAAAGGTCCATTTCTTTCCCAACCATCGTTTTTTTCCCCCTCCATGCCCCTTGCGGGGCTCCACACTCTCTGCAACAGGTTGTGAGATAGTGTGAACAGTTTCCGATGCAAAAATGTGACTAAACTCGCCCAATCTGTCAACACTGCTCCCGAACAATTCACACTTTAATCACATGATAATGTAGCGGGAGAGGTTGATGTGAGTGCACATAATTGAAAGTTGCCACTTGGCTTTTTAGTTTTTTTTCTCGCATTGTGAGAGGCAGAGTCTCCATTGGCATTGGAATGAAAAAACTAAACTAAACAAAATGCAAAATAAAAAATGTAGTCACACTGGCGACCATCTAGGCCACCTGGGGCCCTGCCACTGAGCCACTGAACCACACTGCATAATATCCACTAATCTAGGGGTGGCCAATCTCATCCAGAAAGGGCCGGTGTGTATGCGGGTTTTCGGTGCAACTCCCTGATTAGATTACAAATTAGAGGACCGATTGGCTAAGAGTCCTCACACCTGGGTTTGAACAGCTGACCTAAAGGTTACTCCAAATACCTGCATACACACCGGCCCTTTGCGGATAACACTACCCACCCCTGCACTAATCCAAATTGCTAGATCCTGACAGGGCTGTGTAGAGATTTCTTGAGGGTCAGGTGCTCAAAGGTTTAAAAAAGGGGCACAAGTCCTTCAAAGCTTACGCACAAGTTCATGACTATGACCGTTTCATATCACGTCATGTACTTAACCATCACTTGTTTAGATAAACTGCAGTGTTAAATTGGCTTCCCATATGGAAGGAGGACCTTAAGTGTATCTGCTTTTGATGGCTATTCTGTGGCGCCCCACCCAGGTGTGGTTCCAGAACAGGCGCGCGAAGGAGAAGCGGCTGAAGAAGGACGCAGGCCGACAGAGGTGGGGGCAGTATTTCCGCAGCATGAAGAGGTCGCGGGGGGGCTCGAAGTCGGACAAGGACAGCGTTCAGGAGGAGGGCATGGACAGTGATGCGGAGGTCTCCTTCACAGGTAATGCAATTAATCTGGGGAAAAAGATTAAAAAAATGAAACTTTATTTAATTTAATTTTACAAACCTAAAGGGTTCCCCTGATGTTTGTTACAATTTTTTTCTGCCTCAGCTGTGTATGAATGTGTAATGAAATGTGTTTGTGGGGACTCGTCGAACACATGCGGAGTAGTGAACATCCTCCTGACTCCTGTCTCTCATTTCTCTCCACGGTCTCAGATGAGCCCTCCATGTCTGACGTCAGCCATTCCAATGGGATCTACAGCGGCCTAAACGAGACACCCCCCCCCATAGCCCGAGGAGGGGGTAACCACGGAAACTTCCCGCTAGACCAAGGAGTCATCCCGCCACAAGACCAGTACCATGACGTCCGATCCAGCAGCCCGTACGGCCTGCCCCAGTCCCCGAGTTCCCTGCAGGCCCTTCCCGGACATCAGCCGCTCATCTCCAGCCTGGTGTACCCCGACTCTGGGTTGTCCATCATGGCCCAGGGCGGGCCGCCCAACATGAGCCAGGCCATGCGGGTGATGGCTGGTGGTAACGGCCCCAGCTCAGACTTATCCACGGGCTCTAGCGGTGGATATCCGGACTTTCCAGCGAGCCCCGCCTCCTGGCTGGATGAGGTGGACCACACTCAGTTTTAAAGACCCGTCAGTGGAAAAACGTGAGATGTACAAAATATGTGTCTCTGGACAAATGTCTTTTTCACGTGGGAAGGACCCCTCCATCATGCTGTGTTTGTGACTATAGACCGTTTGATGAAGCTGTACCCCGTCCTCCGTTAAGCTCCTCAAATGCCCCAATACTTCTGCTTAGACTGCATTTTCACTTCACATTTCATTTATTCTCCATCCGCATGGCCGGGATGTGGGGCAGGACTTGCAGGGAAACTATCTAGGGTAGACCACGGACTAACAGAGCAGCTCTCATGAAATGACTCATTTAACAGAAAATAGACTTCCGGTGGCAATCAATGGGCAAGAAAACAGAAAAGTAGAGTTTTAAAGTTTGTAGCCCACGAGTTTGGCTTTCTGCAGCTAGACACCTACTGAGCTTCTGCTCCAAGCACCACTCCAACAGCTGCTGAAGCTCCGTCATCTCCTAAAACCATCTTGTCAGATCTGAAAAGTCTGCAGAATTGTCTTGAAAAACTATAACGGGGCTATTCAAATCCTCAAGTCCTCAGGGTGCCCTCTACACCCTTCCTTTACCTGTAAGCCAGGTGTGATGCCTCTGTGGCCAATCAGAATCACTAGCTATTAAAGTACCTGGAAGAACTGAAAACAAGGCCTGGATTTGGAATAGAGGGCCAGATTTGAAGAGCCCTGCTTTAAAAGGGAGAGGGGTGGATTTCTGAAAACACCACGATGCCTGAGACCACATTTATTTTTTGGAGAAAAAAAAGGGTATTTACTTACGACCGCATTCCTATTTTCTCATCGAGTAGGAGGAAACACCAGCACTGTATTTCCCCAGAAGTAACCATTTTCTTTGCATCTTTACATAGATCTGATGTTATCCCTAGAGAAGAAGTGTGTGATTGGTGTATGGGAAGTGGGAAGACGCACTGAGTTGTGCAGCCGGCCCCAGCCAGGAAACGCCACATCAGGCATTTCCAGCCCAATACACCACTTTCTCTTTTTTCCCACTCTTTATATTCTTGTTGTACTCTTTTCGTCCGTCTGTTGCCAAATGTCCCTTGTACTCGGTACACTTTATAATCATTGGAAGCTTAATTTTTACAGCCCCTAGAGAAAAATATGGATTGACATAAAAATGTAAATGTGATCCTTTATTAAGTGGGAGTATTTCTATGCATTTGTGTGTCTCAGATGTATGTTAATTTCAGAACACTGAAACCACCTGCTCAGTGTAACCGTTCATGTGGAATATGTTTTATGTTGTCTATTTATGCTCTCCGATGATCACGTGCTACTGGTCTTTAATAAATTTGTCAAAGAAATACAAACAACCTGCTTCCTTGAGCTGTTCTGTAAAGTACTACTTAAGTTCTACTGGGCTAAAACGAACAGTACTCAGGCAGAAAGCGCAAGTGCAGTCAAATGCAGTTGCTCGGAACATGCCTAGCTTGCGTCTATAGTGATAGAACGTGATCCAATATGACTCTGTGGGAAGCTTCATGTCAGTGAGAAAACACATTCCCACAATGCACTGCACCACTGTTACTGAAATGCAGGGTGTGGCCAATGGGGAGGAAGGGATCATTTTTCAGCCCTGTTGCCTCCTGCTTCAGGTGTGAATCAGACCCAGCTGAGAATGCACAGAGGCAAAGATCAGACAGAAAGTCAGGCTCCATTTCATTCTCTCCCAGATTAACTCCGCAAATAAAAAATTAAAAAAGACAATTCTTTTATTCTGCTGGCTGACTACAAAAATCTGTATTTCACACCTACTTTCCTGATACACATTTTCTGTGTTGGCTATAATTCCTACACTAAACCAACAGCATGATGTCACAATCTGCACAAACTGTCCCGCCGTAGGCAGCAGTCCTAGTTTATTGATTCAACATTGCTTTATTACATTTATGGAAATAACTCTCTTTAAACACCACAGCCATGTACAGAGTATAACTCTCCTTATAGGTTTATTAATACCTATTCATTTCTGTTGGAGACCTTGTCTGCTGTTTGCTGTGCTTCCCGTATATTCCGCAGGGTCACTGTGACCGTGTACTGGATAGCGACTGGAAGATGAATGCATAAACGATTTGCATTTTTATTTACGATACGTATTTACTTATTATTCATTATCTATTACAAATAAATACAATATGTAAGGCAAGAGACGCAGATGTACTTAACAAACCTGGTGGTGTTGGGTTTCCTGCAAACCAGCCTAAGGATCCCGGTGTCTTTCCACTCCGATCCGGCTGCAGAGGAGCCTGTAATCAGTCACGTATCTCTACCGTCTTCCGTTGTTTGCCTACTGTTAAATAGCGGTTAAGGATAACTTTCCATTTGCACAGCACAAAAGGTTCAAATAAAAAAATCACTAGCACTAATTGCCAGTAAATTAATAAATATGTCGAGATACTATAATGTCGGGGCGTGCACTTCATATAATTTAAAATGCATACTTTTCATTACAGTGCATCCATCCATCTTATCTCTTACCATGTTGCGGTCACGATCAATATATTTATACGAATAAATAAATTTAAAATAAAAGTTCATAACCAGTAAAATCAGTAATAATTTGCCTTATAACACCCCAAACCCCCCCGAAACGGTCTTTTAGGTATTTATTTGTCCTAATTATTTTCTTGAATTAATCACACTGTCCCCTTCATGTCCCAGCAGATTAGGAAACCCGAGTGGATCTCAGCGATCTACCTGAATCTGTAAATTGCCCGCTTGGCTAATTACCAAGGGTGTATCAGCCGTTCAGTGACTCTTTAGCGTAGAAATCTGATGCAGAGCGCAGGGACGGTTTGATCTGGAGATAAGCGCACATTGTTTGTTCCTACCAAGCTGAAATATTTAGTCTCTTATCCCGTAGGGCTATCACAGGACAGCTTGTGAATTCCCTCATATGTTTACTTATTTAGAATCAGGTTCAATTAGATATATTGGACATTTGCTGCATATACCTACAGGAGCCGGGAGTTTGGTGCTTCGGATATGTCTGCAACGGAGACAGAACTGGGGGAAATAAAACGTTTGTTAGCATTTTGTGATGCACTTTCTTCACAAAGAATTGTTTGCAAATAATTACAGGAAAAAATGTGAATATCAAATCATAAACAATACGAATGTCTGTTTATTGTTTCTTATAGAAAAATAAATATTGTTTACAGCTTTGAAGCTCTATTTAAAATGGCAGCCTTTCGGTTTTGCTTTAATATACAAATCATATGGACTAGGTCAATTTTGTAGAAAGAAATTTAAAAAGCACTGTTTAAATTCTACGATGATAGCATCAGTACTTTTTATTAGGAGTTTAGAGTTTAAATTCCCAGTCTGGTCATATATATTCAACATCTTTATTGTAGGGAAGCTACGGAGGTTAGATCAGGGACTTTCAGAACAGTTATCACGTAGTGGCTAATTTAACAGGAAATAGACTTTCAGTTGCAAATTAACATCTTAGTAAAAACAGAGATTGAGAGTTTGCAGCCCACTAGTTTGACTTCCTGCAACTAGATACCTCCTGAGTTTTTGGTTTGAACACTAGATTATTAGATTATTGCAGTTCAGCAGACGGTAACATAATCAGTTTGGGCCGCAGATGAGTGGCTGGGACAGAGGTGGGGAGCGGCTTTCTGAGGGGTGGGTGGGCAACTGAGGCGTCAAAGGTGTCGCTAATCCCAGGCCTGGTCAGTTTACCGCGCCCTTTCCTGGGAAACGCGTCGGTAACACTTGCCTGAAGCGGCATAAAAAGAAAGTGCTGGAAGACGAGGATCCTTTCCCAGGCGCCATTGCATTTCACTTGCGAGTGGCGAATAACAGATTGATGTGGCCTGAGATCGCTTTGTAACAGACCTCTGGATGAACTCCAGTGTGCCAACAGGAAGGAGTATTTCATCCACTCATTCTAATTAATTTAAAAACCTCATACCTTCGCGAATCACACGCGGCATGTCTGAGCTGTGCAGTCCTTCCATAAGCAATGGCATACAACAATAATATGTTAAAGAAATCATTCATTCACTCATCAATTTCCTCATTTATTTATTATTCTGCTATATTTTTGTGCTACAAAGGGTTCTGGGACTCCAGAGCATTTTCCGGAAACAAGTGGCACAAGGCAGGGAATAATTCATTACAGGGGGGCAAACCAGCACAGACGGAAAAATGAAGTTTGTGTAGCATTGTGATGAGCATTCTTTTTAGCAATGCTTTGTGTAGAGCTGGTTTCCGTTGTTTCTCTGTGTATTTTCTCTGTGTTTCTTCCATTGTTCTTAATGTATTTACTCAGAAGTTAATCCCAAGCATACTCAGGTTGAGCATCATGACTGACAGGTAGGTATTCCTCTAAAGACCAACCATGTGATGCAAACAATATCCCAGTCTGGGTGACTGGAGTGTTGCCCATGGGCAATGGGGTGGGTAACCAAGGAGGCGACTTTCCTCATTGAACAAAAATTACTCTGGTCATTGTCAAATTTTTGAAAACCCATAAGCATACTAACTGTCAACTTTGTAACAGAGATTTGAATTTTTCAATCGTAAATTCAATAGAGCTTTTGGTTATATGCGAGCAGCGTGACTTTGGGGTGTCTGATATGACAGCCATGTCTCCTGCCAGTTAGCAAGACCCAGCTGCCTGGCTTGCTCTCCTTGCCCCATCCTGCAGCCTCAGTGTCAGCTGGCTGGAGTAAATCAAGCCTGACAGTAACACCTCCCATGGGGGCTGTGGGTTACTGCAACAATTCGGGGCTAATGGAGCAGATATGGGGGGGGGGTACTGGAGGCCAGCAAGCCTGTGCGTGTGTATATGTGTGTGTCTGTTTGTGGAGCTGGATACAGTCACATGTAGTGGGGGGGTGCAGGAACGGAAACGTTAAACGGAAAAAGAAAACAATGGCTAAAAACTAAACCCTCCATGGCTCCAACCAGTTAATGAGTCACATCCTCCGGTGGTCCTGCTCTTTGTCATACAGAGCAGGGCAGATGCAGGGTTTAAGGCTGGTAGATGGTCTTCCAGAAAAAAAAAAACAACTGTGTGCTGAACTGTGTGCCATTGTTCAGACAACAAGGGCCAAAGACCCTGGGGGGTTTATGAGGGCGTGGTTGGGATTTGGGAGGCAGAGCTGCTGAACAGTCTGATTTTGTAAATGGGTGACTAATATATGCATGACTGATGTCTGTAGGCCTCTCTGTATTTATATAAAACTGCATGGACAGACATCACGTGTATAATAAGAATAATTATTATACTTATTATTATTATTATATTCACGTTCCTCATGCTAGATTTCAAAATATGCGTAAAGGACGAAAAATTAAAGGAGTGAGCTTTTATTGGAAATTAAATTATTTGGACCATACGCCGGGGCGCAGTGGGAGGAGGGGTTATGCTAATGTGACCTGCGTGAAAATTACGGCAGTGATGCTTACTTGAGGCGTCGATAAAATCACTGTAACGGACGCCGGTAAATGCTTTATCTGCGACTGACGCTAGCCTGGTCATTTTTCTTATCTACACACATTTATTCTGGAAGTTAAATGTCCCCCAGCGGTGTCATCTTCCCCCGGGTCCTCTGGCGTACACGTGGCGTGAAGTGTTAATAGTCCCCGTGGGGATCTGCCCAGTCTGGCCCCCGTTACTCCCACGGAGGCAGATGATAGCGCCATCCGCTCCACACCTCTGAAAGACGTGCAATGCTGGGAAGAGAAGTAGGCCTGCAACTAGACAGAGAGAGACTGGCGTATAGGTACAAAGAGATTTTAGGAATAAGCGGGGTTTTAAAATTCAATCATAAATGGACTCTGGAGCTGTATTGCAGAAACGTATGATTTAAAAATACTTGAATCGCATTATTTCACAATGTCCTGGAAATCAGTACATGCGATACAAAGTACTTGCGAGCCCTTGTTTTATCAGACAGACACGTTTGTTGTTTCACTCGTAATTCTTCCTATTTTAATTTAACGTAAGATACACCGTTGCTTCTTATTTACATGCGCTCTCCTATACGCGCGTGTGATTTGGTCTGCACATATTTAATTTCTTTCCGGAAATGAAGGGATGAGGAGATAACGCTGACCCGCGTTAGGGAGCCCCGGGCCTTCGGACCGCCTCGGTGGGGCTGGAGAACAAAGGCGCAGCGCTGGAGTATCAGATTGAAAAGGGTGATAAATCACTCGGCGTAATTGCGGGGCGGGCAGCTCGCGCAGCCGGCCCACCCGCTCGTGCCACTCTGCGGGGCTTCCGCGCGGAAGACGCGGCACGTGGGTTGCGCCTCCGCACCAGGATGTGAGTTTATGGGGATCCCGATGAGGTGGGGGGTGGGTGCGGACGATGCACCTAAACAGATCCTGTTCATTTATACCCCACTGCATTAAAGAGCTTGGCTCTTTGCAGCTACAGGCTGTGGTAGATGGAATTGAAGCTGCACCTCCACATGTATGTTGTGCTTGCAGTGCTTTTGTGTATTTCTCTGACGCAACAGGCTCCGATCTTTGAAGTTGCGTGGAGTCTCTGTCAGGGGTGCTGTAAAGGGGGCTGGTGATAGTTTAAATGATTCCACCTGAAGGGCCCTAAAATTTTTTTTAAATAATTGGATTGGTTTGGGTTTGGGACCAAAAATCTCTAGCAGAGTTCCAGGTCTCAATCACCAAGGGAACACCGGGATCTTCTGCCTGGTGGCCCATAAGGTACTGGGTGATTTCCGTGGCCGATGTGTCCTCTTCTGACAACAACAAACTTTAATGACACACACGGGACCTGATTATCTGATGAAATTTATATACCTCTAAGTATTTTTTCCTTCCTGGTGCTGAATATTAACCCTTTAATTCCTGCCCTTTTGCTGAGCTGCTCAACTTGAGTAACTGCTTTGCTGAATAGGCAGCAGCATGCACATTCACATGATGTAAGTCTCCTGGTGAAGGGCTTCCTGGAGATGAAACGGAAACAATGGGACCAGATGGCATATAAATCACATGCAGAAACAGAGTAATGGTTAGAGTAGGTACTTAAACTACGGTGGTTAAAGCAGCGTTTCCCAATCCAGTCCTTCCCAGCTCCTGGTAGGGAGCAAAAATGTGGACTGTCAGGCACGGAGGGAGCAAAAACATGGACTGACTGTGGGTTCTTTTAGGACTGGATTTGGAAGCAGTGGTATAAAGGGCTGTTTAATGTTGCTCTGTAAGCAGCTCTATTTTCATCTTGTATTAGTCTTCAGTAGGAATGTGCAAAGGCCCAAAATAAAATTCAGCTCTTAATTTTTTTTTTTCGGTTACAGCTGAGCATGTATTTGATGAATAGTTGGATTATAGCTCAGTGTCAGTTTCATTTGTCATACTTCCTTTAAAACCGTTGTATGAAAATCAATAAACCAAACACTGAATGTAGAATGATTCTCCTCCCCTCCCCTCTCTCGTACTTGAAAAGCATAACTGTACATACGTCACGTCACCTTTTCTTTATACGGTGACTCGGCCACACCAAACGGTTTCAGTCCGAACGGCAGCTTGCAGGCAGAGAGCTGTAACTCCCCTCTTAATGACCGCTGGGCCCGTAGCTGTAGATCACATGACGTGGTCTAACTGATGTGCGTTTAAAATGCCCGTCCATTACAGCTTCGTAAGTGTGAGCACTGGAAATATAATGGCCATACTAGTCTGGATAAAATCATTTTTTACAATGCAATTTCTGTCAAATACAGCCATTAAACTAATAACAAATTCTACCTTTGAGCTGAAATGTTCAGAGTAGTACATATATCCACACTGTTTTCCTATCTGTCTCCCGCTTTTTCCCTTGCTGACTTTTCATATAACGTAACGTATAATAATATATATATATTTCATGCTATATAATGTGCTGATTTAATGGTTTCAAGTCTGTTTTTGAGGTTATTTGTTATACCCTCTATGTAAATCATTGGTAAGAGCAGTTCTTGAAAGAACGCTGGACTGAATGCTGTTGGATTGAAAAAATACAAATAATATCACACAGGGGCCATTTTCCTCCATACAGTTTTCACAATTTAATATTTCATGTAACAGCTTCACATTTTTAGCAGCCCGTAAGTACA
This sequence comes from Brevimyrus niger, assembly GCA_015164015.2. Lineage (NCBI taxonomy): Eukaryota > Metazoa > Chordata > Actinopteri > Osteoglossiformes > Mormyridae > Brevimyrus > Brevimyrus niger. The sequence goes on along the minus strand of JAABNY020000119.1, from coordinate 4,714,148 downwards.
GATCAACATTCAAAAAGCCTATGGATGCCCTACTGTATCTTAAGAAAGTTGTAGCAATAAAGACGCTTTCATTTGAGCATAAGAAAGTTATTTAATTTAGAGACACTGCATAGCCCCACGACACCTCTTATGTTGAACATCCTCATAAAAACCCAGATAGAACTGATTTTAATCTGGGGTATTAGTTGTCTTTTTTTTTTTTCTTTTTGGTTGACACCTCGTCCATTTCTGTAACTTGCCGGGCATTAAAGCATTAGCTAATCGATCAAAGGCAGCAGCGTCTAGCGAGACTCTGGGTTTGATTTAATCAGCCTCAGAAAGATGTGGGGGGGGGGGGGGCATTGCTCATAATCTGGACAGAAGTGTCACTGAGTTTAGAAATGACAGGACATTAACATTTTAGCAAATCCCTTGGTGCGGCTCCTTTTCATGAGTAATGTTTTTCCTTGCAAAGACTATTAAGGAGCATCTCTGCTCTCTTGAGGTTCTGCCCAGAAACGACTCTCAAAATGAAAAATGGCTCCTCCACTTTTTAATATTTTAAAAATTAATTTTTTCACGCATATTATTGTCTTCCGGGGGAAAACGCATAATCCTTGAGACAACCATTAATTTCAGCAAAATGGCAAATCAGATACAGTTATTTCTTTATATGCTAGACTGATCCCGGGTAATCCAGAGTCACGGAAAAGCACTAGCCTTCTACTCCGTAATCCAGGGTTAAACATTTGTCAGTCTTTTATTGTAATTCATGTCGGCAAGATTACCTTATCCAGACAAGAGGTCTGAAGAGGGTGCGCAGTTAATTCCCAAACTAAGATGTATTTATTGAAGATTAATAATATGACAGCAATCTCATCATGCCTTCTATGATTTTATAGTGTTGTCCAAAGGGGATTGGGGACAAAGGCGGAGAGGAATTCTTCTGGGATGATTTATCGAAGGATATGGGGTGGGATTGTTGTGAAGCGTTTCTCTGTATGAGCTGCTATTCCATCAGGCATGTAGGCTGTGGGAAGCACTGAGCTGTAATGGATGGGCCGACATATATTTAATAATCTATACGTAACTTTCTGACCTCCGATTTCTGAACGGCGCGCAGAGGGCACGTCGATTCCACATTTCCTTTGACAGTCGATTATTTCTTTGCTGCAGAATGCATACATTTGCAACATGTCCTGCATCCTTGCCAGTTGTTGCTGTTTATATTGCGTTCTGTGGTCACTTTTGCGACAGCCATCACGTGCATCGCATGCAAATGCATCGCAATCACTTTCCCGCATTATAATTTGCAGGGGTTTTTGACGTCCTCGGGCCCACTAGACACTTATGTTAGGGACGTCGCAATGTGTGTTCTTTAAAGCAAGTGCAAAATCCCCCCTCCCCCCCCCCTGATTTACATAACGAAAACTTGATCTCCCACTGCATATGCAGAATCGATGCATACATTTAATTGTCCTAATGGATGTTCTCCCTGTACATGGAACAGAGGGAGAAAAAAAATTAAAAGATAAATTTTTCCTGGGGTAACAGTTCAAGGTTCAAGGTTCAGCCTTGATCCAAATTAATTCTATCCCTAATAAGTAAGTGGATTGAATAGATTGGTTGTCCCTGACCTTGGTGTTCATAGAAACTTCATCCCACTATATCAGACAGACAGGAAAATATTGTCTGATCTGATGGCTGTGTGTGTGTGTGCGTGTGCGTGTGTGTGTGTGTGTGGATACGGGGTCTCTAACGAGGGAGGGAGCAGATGTGAGGGAGGGAGACAAGCTGTGGTGGGGGGGGGGGGGCTGGTTTGCATTCCGCTCAAGGGTGTGTGAAGGACGCTGTATGGACTGGGGGGACAGAGAGGCTGGTTGGAAAGCAGTTGGAGGGAGGCTGCAGAAGCAGGATCTCATGTGAGGTTCTCAGGAGCAGTGCTGACCATCTGACCAAAGCAACAAAGTTAGTAGTTAACAGTAAGTTAGTATATTAAGCACTATATCACCAAACAGTAAGTCAGTATATTAAGCACTATATCACCAAAAAACAATCATGGATCGAAATTTCGATAGAAACATATATGTCTTTATGGGTAAAAATTATGATATTCTGAGCCCAAAAAACTGAATATAGTTCATTTGGTTGTTTTGAATTTAGTGTCTCTAGACGGAAATAAGTGATATTTACCTTAAAAAACAACTGTGTCCTTACGTATTATTTCTTTTTGTTTGGGGCCTACAGTCAGCATAGGGACTTAGACAGGAGAACATTTAGGACGCCAGATCAACATGTGTTTGGGCTACAGAAGGAAACCCACACAAGGCGGGGAGACCCAGGGCCAGACTGGGATCTGTGGTATGAGGTACCTGTGCAGGTTACTGGGCTGCCCCACTTTTTTGAGGTTCTTTAGATATATCACAGAATTCTTTAGAACTGACATTTTATGGTGTTTTGTACTGAATCCTGATACCTGATCCATCTTAATGTTTTTTTTTCTGCTGGAAAAATGTAACTTTGTGGAAATCTGCATTTTTATTGCTTTTGATGTTGTGTTGACATAAAACACTTCATTTGTTTAAGACCGGAGGTTCTAATCAAAGGGAGTGCATGGTTGAGCACAGGGGCCGAGCTGGGATGGAACGCGGCGATGTCACTGGGCTGCCCGGTGTTCATGCAGGCCACTCGCCCCCCCCGGAGGTGCCTCAGATCTTCGCATGAGACCTTGAGGAGGTCAGTGGAGCCCCTTCGTAGTAGGAACTGAAGGCCGCAGGTACTGTGGTCACATCAAGTCAGAGAAGCCCCTTGAGTTTTTTGTGGCTGTTTAAACACCAAGTCTTACATATTACATTACACTTTAGTAGCAGACACTTTTATCCATAGCAGTGTGCGAATCAGATAGATAATACATCCCAATCATACAGCTGTCAACTGAATTTATGAGGGTGGGGGTCTTCTGAGCTAAGGTCATCATTGGAGCCCCACCCACAGCATAAAATGCTGCTGTGACAACCAGTAAAAAAATTTGGCCCCAACCAACTCGGGTTTCCCTGGCTACAGCCGCAATCAGACTGTGGATAAGTCTGGCTTTGGCGGTCAGTCTAGGCAGAAGTGCCGGTAGACCAGTAACACATTTTGGAAGCAGACAGTTGATGTTTACGTTCGGAACTGGTGTCAAATTTCTGCTCCCGAGGCCTCGGTAATGCATTTTAATTAGCGTCTGATTTACACCTGAAACACCAGGTGAAGTGACTTCCTGTCTAAATAATTACCTCAATAAAAGCAATCAAGATCCCAGCTCTGGTGGGAAACGGCACACCCGGTGGCTGCCTAGGGTGATGCAACAATGACGTACATGGCAGGTGGACCTCAGTCATGTGATGCATTGTTATTAAAAAAAAAAAAAAAAAAAAGACAAACGTATCCCACCTTGCTC
>JAABNY020000119.1:4682746-4696959 GCA_015164015.2 Brevimyrus niger | reverse complement strand
ACTGCCCCCTTTGGCCCTTCCCTTCCGGGGGGGGCTTTTTTAGTGATGCCCCCCCCCCCCCCCCCCGACCCAATGGGGCAGTTAAACTTAATGGCCCCCGATTGCCGATCGCTTTATAATAACGGACCAAATGAATTTTAACCGTGATGGTTTTAAACGACGCAGCATCTCAGCACGAAACTTCAGCCACCCAACTCACGTGATGTAACAGGGCCTCTCTGTGTAAAGTCATACTTGTGATTCTTGACTGTTGTCCTGAGCACAGTTTGATTTTTACCCTTGAACGGGTCTTTTCTGTCATAGTAGCATGACGCTGGGAACTGTAGATGAGGTCAGGGTTACTAAGTACTAATGAATATGGCGCAAAAACCACACAATTAATTACTTTCAAAAATTTGTTATTATGGGTGAGCTATTAGTGGGTGACACTTTTGTCATCACCAGTTTTGGGGGTTGAATCCTATCTCTATTATGCATGTCTTGACAATGAATGGACAGTTTACCATCCTCAAGTTTCCTGTACTAATTTTAAATTTTCCCAGGTAACAGCAACAAAGGCTTTCGGAAGGCAAAGATGCAGGCTGTCATTAACAGTGTAATACAGTTAGGGCGGCACAGTCACTAATGGAAGGAGGGAATTACACGACGCAAACCATACAAGAGTCTCTTCTCCACCGACTCTCCTACCCACAAGCCCCGCAGATAAGTCGGGGGTCTTTAATCTCCCCACCATGAACATGCATACCAGCCGCGCCGACAGCAAGATCCCAGCATGCATCTGGCCTCGCGTCCCCCGCATCTCCCACACGGATGGATGTATGCCGCACGCGTTCGCTCTTTAACGCCTCCTTCCCTGGGATCTTCTTCCCGTGTCTCGGGGGGGGGGTTTGTTGTCTTCTCCAAGGCGCTGCCAAGCACTCAAAATCCACAGAAGCAAAGATGACTTCCTCTACAAACAGAAGTCGTTCTCTGCCAGCTGGTGATGGCTGTAAATCACAGATTGCAGGTGGAAGCCGCTGCCATTACTATAGCACAATAAAAAAAAACACACACATGTAGCTCTGAGTTATCCTCCTAAGTTAAGCTTTCAGACAGAGAGATAACGAGCTGCTAACCAAACTATATCACGCAGGTGATTTTCTCTAAATTACAAAATTCAGCCTCCACTTACAACACTAATTACAGGAGCTTGGGTCTAGTTTTGCTTCTAGGCATGAAAATGTTTTCATCGTTTTCTTTACCTTTCAAGTAGCTGTCTTGTTGAGTCTTTATGTTATATATTAATTTTTATACAAATTACTAAAATGTAGGCTTAAAATGAAACGCCTATGCATTTCGTGCTTTTGGAATGAATTTCAGGTTTGACCACTGTGGTGTAAAACTATCCGTTAGTATGTTATAATCTCTCTCTTGGGTGGTACAGTGGCTTAGAGGTTAACACTGTAGCCATATAAATAATATAGTCTTTGTTTTCAGCGTAATGAAACCCAACTACTACTCACAAGTGTCCAGTTTTTCCCAGCATGCAATTGTGCTTGTCATTCCTCAGTCAAAATCAAAGCCAGTGAGGCTGAGGGTACACAAATACAGCAAAATGAGTTTTATGGCAATGTGAATGTTATAAAATCTGCTCAGAAAATACTGGTTTAAAATTCCTAAACATTTGGAAAATAATTTTGTAAGTACTGAAATCAAATTAGACAGGCAAAGGATATTTCCTTATCTGCCTCAATGTTCCATCATAGAGAAAATTCTGTTTATTGCTCGGATGACGTCATATTTTTCCCCTCTGCAGAGTGACTGGATATTTCACTTGGACGTTTGGCACGAAGGCCACAAAACATTTCCGACAGCCGACACTTTGCAGCTGAAAATTTGCTGTAAGGTCATCTCTCATGGGTCCTTTAATTAAACCTCCTTTAATTAAAGTCTTTCTGATTCTGTTAGTCCGGTTAATGGATTTAATTTCCTCTCCCCTGTGCCTGGACTTTGACCGCTGCGCACATAATTAATTAATTAATTAATTCCATCCCTGGTATTTCTGTCTTCTGCGCGAAATTTCGCAAGGTAAAGCCTATAACTGATAACAGGGATTTGATCCTTATCGAATATTCTCAGTGTCCCAATCACCTATTAGAGGAAAACGATATTATACAATTAAGGTGTATTTCATGTTGGGCCAAAGAGGTAGAATATGGGTAATACACGGGATCCGTTAAACAGAGAACAAAAATCTTTCTGTCTCTGATTTAGTCCTAGAGTAAAAGGGCAGCTTGTATTCAGAAAAAAAAAAACGTGAGATAACAGCGAAAAACGAAGCGAGAATACCTCAAGGCAGTTACGGCTGGTACGGCTGAAATGCAGAAAATATCAAACCTATAAGCTCTGATCTCCCTGCCTTTCGCCTGCCTCTCTAGCCGCCGGGATGGGCTCCGCGACCCTGCGCGAGCGTTTGGAGAAAATGGGTGGAAGGAAGGATGGATGGATGGATGGGTGGATGGATGGAAGCTCTGATCTGCTCGAGGGGTTTTATTTTACGCGCCTGGTGGCTTAATGATAATTGGGTGAAATTATTATCTCTCCGTGACGTTTTAATGTTTGCCGCTTAAAAAGGTTAAAGTTTCCGTTGCTGCGGAACTGCTGAAAATTTTTCGCTGCCGCGATTTATGAAAATAATATTTGTTAATGTGTAACTTGGAAAATGTTCAACACCGCCTACAGGCACTTAAATATATATAACTTTCGCCGTTATGCCCTTACGTATAGATAAGGGTAAAATGGTTGCTCTGGGAATTTAATAATGTTGAAAAGATTAAAAATACAGCACATCTACAGCACGTCAAAGTCCCGCTGTACTGTAATCAGCGATGGTGATGATGTTTATTATTAGTAGTATTACTATTGTTGTTGCTGTTTGTGGTATTTAGAGGAAAAGTAATTTACCCTTTCTTATAGGTAGGAACACTGCATGCACAAACAGCAGAATCCATCCCCACTCTGCCGCATGCTGCCACATCTATCCAATGCTGGTGGTTCCAACACTATAACCTAAGTTCAAACAGAAAATTAGACAAAGACCTCCACCTAGTGGTAAAACTGCAAACCGTCCGCCATTTTTTCTCTTTTGCTGCTGTCAAAGGATCATATTATGAGTTTTATTAATGTATGAATAATAATGCATTGTTTTATAATGTATTTATTTCTCTTTTATTTCCCATATTTGTCTTAAGCATGGAAGATAACGGCTGAACCTGTAACTCCTAGCAGGACCACTATTTTCATCGCAAATAAGTTGCCTACGCAGAGCTGCTTTGGATTTTAAATTACCGGATTATAGGTTTTGCTGTGTGCTGATTTTACCTCTCTCCCACGCTCTGGGCTCCAGCATAATTCGGCGTGCAGCAACATTTCTGCTGTTGCATTCAGACTTCATTCTAGCTCTTGGAATCAAATTTCCCTGCCTGCTACTATCCCCCAAATCCAGTGAAACTGGATGAAAGGCAGGTCTTTGGTGAGAAGGCATCTGCCGCACTGTTGACGCTCTTTCTTGTCCTTTTCCTGGTGACCTAAAGTGTCCAATAGCACAGGGCAGGAAACGGCTTGGGCAAAATATAAAGATTTTTGTCAGCGTCCACTGGCACGAACAGAGGGCGTTTAACATATTGACCGATGCTTGTCAGTACCGTCAACACCTCTTAACATCCTGAAACAGGTGACTAGTGCCGTTCAAAGGGGGAAACCTCAGTGGAAAAAAAGCTGAGCATTTTAACCAGATGTTTCTGTTCCCGGTTTACCTCTAAAGGTGCTATTAACTTTTAACGATGGTAAATAATATCTCTGATCTGTTCATAGTCAAAAGAGACATTTAAAATGCTCAAAGGGAATATACCACAATGCTTTAATAATGCTACAGCATTTTAAAATGGCTGTATCGCATATTCCCATTCATATCCATCTGTCAGCTCCTTTTTTTTTGAACAGGGTCACTGAGCAGCCTGTACGGTACTGCAGGCTACAGACGGCACATGCGCATCGCAGCCATCACAGGACTCAGATACAGGCACGCTCACACATCACAGGCAATTGAAAGTTACCGAACACCCTAACTGCCCGCGTTTTGAAACAATACCAAGGACAAACAAGCAAACTCCACACGGGACAGAGCAGACGTGGGATTTGAGCCCCCACTCCTAGGGGAATGAGACAGCAGTGGTTCACAATGCTGTCTCCAAACATCAGTTATTTATGTTATAAAGCAATACGCCAAATATTAGAGTGCTTATTGTAAACAAAGGGGGCAGTGTGTGGCACAACAAGTTATGCCTCTGTGTAAGTGATGGAAGGTCTTTGGTTCAGGCTCTGAAATGTGAATTGTTACATGACTGTTGGAGCCAGGAGCAAGTGGCTGGAATGTTCCAGGGGCAACGTGTGTATGCGGTCCAGGTATACCTTATCTAATGTCCCCACAACATGATAAAAACCTGTTATTTTGACATTGTAGGGACCATTTGTCCAGTCCCAAAGTTTTGCGTATGGGTTAAGGTTGACTTTTTTGGGGTTTGGATTTCTCCATATAAATGAATGGACAGCCCCCACCTAGATATGAATTCAGGTGTTTGTGTGGGTGTGTATGGATTAAGTTATGTTATGTTCCCCATAATGTGATAAAAACTTGTTATTTTTATGCTTTTTTAGGTTCCCATAAAGATCTGCAAAATAATTCAATAAAAACAGTATAAATGCCAAAAGTCTCATATTTTGTTTGGTTAGGCCTGGGTAGCAGCTAAGGTCGTCATTGGTATTAGAGTTTTTCCCATGGAAATGAATGGAGATTCCCCACAAATATATAATTGCAAACCTCTGTGTGTGAGTGTGTGTGTCAAGGGAGAGCAAGATGGCACATGCAGAAAAAGCATTCCAAAGTACTTGCACTCATACTCATGCAAGTGACATATAAAGGATCATTTAATTTTCAGTGTGACCAACTAAACAGACAAAATCGGCGGAATAAATTGTGTTCATTGGAAAATTTCGGATGTGCTAGCGGAACTTGCTATTCGTGCGCCAAAATTCCTGGGATGATATTTGAAGATGCACAGAAGTAACCCAAGGGCCACGAGAGCCAGTCGGAGAGAGCGGGTCGGGCCGGGCGGATGGAATGCCGAGTGGCTCCGGCGGAGGACGTCCTCCTATTTTAATCATCACCGGTGTCCCTGGACGGCCGCCTTCCTCCTTTCATCGCTACGCCCAATTTAACCATCAATCATGGCTCACGCTCAGATTATTACGCTGTTGATTAAATTAGTAAAAGCAATCACAATCTTCAAGCAAGTTAATTGGGAGAATTTATTTAGCTCCAGAGACAGCTTTATGCATGTTTGATTAAGTATTATAAGGTTTGTTTTTCTGATTTTGCATAATATACCTTTAAATCCTCCATATACTGAACTGGCGCACCGTTAACGACTGTAATAAACTCTTTTTAAAAATGCCTCTGTTTATGATTTATCTGCCAGACTCATGTCTCTTCCACCAATGCCTGGCCAGCTGACAAATAGGCTGAAAGTAATCTTTCGGATACCCCATAAATCTATACGCTGAAGGTTGCCCTGCATGTCAAGAAAGTTTGTGAGGTGAAAGCAAGTTTACCGGGGAGTGACATATAAGCCCTCAAAAAGTGTCATGTAATCGAAACGGCGTGCGGTGTTTACAGTGCGATCGGCAAGTTTAACCCTCACGTTGAAGCGGCAGCTTTTTGCTGACGAGTATTGCAGATGAGGGGCATTTAATTTTCTACCTTTTTATTCCCTACACCACAGCCATCTGTTAACAGTTACTGTACCGGGTGTCACGGAGATTAACCATCCATCCGCTTTCTGTACCCGACTGTCTAATGCGGGGTACGGTGGCCTCGGAAATCTACGGGCGCACCACAGGGAATAACCCAGGATGGAGCCATCAACTAATTACAAAATTAAAACATATGATACAGATGAGTACAGAAAAACATGCAAACTTCTCATGGGATTAGATTAGATTCAAAAGTGCACCCGTAACAATGGCAGGCAATATTTTTTTCTCTCTTAGGCCTACTTTGATTTTATTTATACATTATTATTTGTATTATTATTGCATTTTTAAGTAATGCACACAACATACGACCTTACAGTTGACGGTTTAGGTTTAAAAAGTTATACGACATCAGTAATTATGCAGGGATATATTATGTTTTTATATAATTATGGACATGTTTTTGTGTTTTTTAATGACAAACATAACCTATTATCTGCTTATCATATTCGTGCTTTTGGCTAAAATGTAGGCCTACATACATATGGGATAATCCTAAAACTAAAACTAGCGCTTGTGTTTCAATTTAATTGAAAACTTTAAGGCTCAGCTACGACGGTCCAAATTTTACAGCAGCCTGAGATGCAGTAGTAAATAAGCGGAGGTGACAGGTGTAACACGGCTTTGTGGCATCCTACTTCGTGACAAAACCTGACTGTCTGCTCATTAATGTCACTCACTTCAAACTGTATCGACGCCAGGGTGGCAGCGGGGACATCAACTCGCGCCGTGTACAGCCAGCGCGGCGGCTTGCCTTATTTATCGATTGGGATTGTGGGCTGAGGAGAAAAAAACACTGCTGTGAATATTATTCATGGCCTATGATTTTGGAAATTGTTAAAAACTGAAACCCTGATGTCTGGGAGCTTTGGGGATTTTTATTGGCAGCCCGACATATAAAAATGACTCTCCCCAGTTTTTTTTAAGACGCATTATAGTATTGAACCTTTCAGAATGTAATTTGGTAGTTTCCCTAAGCTAAGCTTGATTTAGATTAAGAAAACAGAGGTTACACAAAGCTTTACTGCCAGCAGCGTACGATATTAATAAGCTCTGAGAATGACGATATTTCTTTATTTGTTTATTTGGCATTATTCTGCATGTATTATTAACTTGTCCGTTTGCATATTGGTCTAACGGCATTCTTGTAAGAAAAATTACAATTACAGTAATAATTATATATTTTTTCCTCCACATTACTTGTTTTATTGTTTATATATTTGTATCTGTAAATACGATATACTGTAGATTTGCCAGTTAGCTTAATTTTACGGTCTTGTTGAGCATGAAGTATTTTGTGCTGTTTTTCTTGTAGACCATTAACTACAAAGCAGAATGTGGCAAAAATGTTGTTTCAAATAATGTTTACTGATGCACATGAAAACAATAGTATACAATAAGTAGGCCTATCTATCTACCTAGTGTGCAACCTCACAGTCATTTTTTTGTCTATTGTTTTTCCTGCATGGAAAATTAGCGAGGAGGCATGTTAAGAATTTCAAAGGCTACCTCCAGTGTCTGTTTGTTTTTGTCAGGCTTAGTTTCAGACACATTTTTCAAGGGTCCACGTTGCCTGGGTGATCTTCCAGAGCGCCAGTCTAAACTTATAGCACCGAGGCGAATGCACCTGCGAATATCGGTTTCCATGGTAATGGGAGTCCAGACAACAGCATACTTCTGTGTTGCGGGGAGCTGTAGGCCGAGCCTTCTTGTTCCTGGGCATTCGGGTATCCCCTGACATTACACAGCTCATACACGGCTCATACATAATGCAACACAGCTCACGCACAGCTCATACATAACATAACATGGCTCATACACAGCTCATACATAACACAGCTCGTGCAGCGTGCATAACAAAATTCAGCTGTTTTGTTTGTACTGACCCTCTTCTATGTGCAGTATGTAAGGACACTCATACAAGTTTGTCACACTCCTGCTGTTCAGCTGAGCTTCGGGCTCCTGTGTGAGGCTTGCATCTATCACAAGATGCTACATATGTGGCCAAACAGTTTCATGTTTGATACAACAGGAGTTCTGCCAGGTTTTAGCCTAACATTGGAGCAGACTGCTGGATGTTGGTTGGAAGTAGATCCTAGTAGTAGGATATCAGTAATGGTCTTATTGACTTTGATTATGTGGTAAAAAAATTATGTAAAGAAGGCATTAGGATATTTGATGGGAAAATCTATTGCACTGAGCTTGTTTCATTTAAGAAATCCTGGGTTATGTTATTTTTAGCACGGCAGTGCATATCTTCAAAGGATTAACATTAGTGTCGGAGCATTCCAATACTGCCACATTTTCCCCTGAAGTCTTTAAACTGAACCTTCCCTGCTGGACATATAATTGAATATTTGAATGGGAAAAAAAAAATTACAAACAAGTAAATTGAAAACAGAAGACAAAAAACTGAAAGAGATGACAGATAAGAGGAGATATTTATTGAGTGGTGTGTTATCAGGAAAGTCAGTGGCCAGTGACACCCGAAGCAGAAATGGATTTCATCATAACTACTATTGCATCAGCTTTTCATAATAACATATTCTGCTTTTCTCTGTGAATTTTAATGGTACAAATGTTTGGGCGCAATTTGATGCACTTGTGATATTTTGTCACATGTTTTATTGTGTTTCTTTATTTAGCCAGTGACCTTTTTCGATGCAGCACATTGTAGCTGGCTGGTATAATGTGCTGAACAGTCAGTAATGTGCTTTGTACGTTTCTATAAATTAATGCTGTTTGTAGTTTTGGCTTCAGTTTGACTTCAGTGTTAATTGAAATAAGACTCTGAGACGTACATAAGCAGGGTATAGTAATGTTGACCTTATTAGCAATGAAAGAGGAGCCTTTAAAATTGTATTTATTTTTTTGTTTATTTTTCTTTACTTGTTTGTTTGAGTTTCATATACTCTGCAGTGTTCAGTGACTCTCCAGTGCAGTTGAATGACAAAAACTCCAAACATCCTTCGTGACACAAACAGGAAGCTGGGCCAGACCATGTGACCGTCTGATCCCATCAGGGGTGTCTGTGTTAACAGATAAATAAATGGTGCTGTTCAGTTGATTTATTTATAAGATCATCTCATGGTGAGGTCAAAGTTAATTTTAATGAATGCCGTTCAATTAATTCTGCTATCTTTATTTTAAAAGAAAATGTGTGCTACTGAAAATAAAACAATTGAAAAAAAATCTATTACCCAGATGTGCACCTGCTTGATTGCTACAGTGAATCTAATTTGCATTTTTCTCAATTAAACTGAATTTTACAGCTTTGAAGTTAGGCCCACAGGCTGATGTTCAAAAACATTAATAAAGAAACACCAGGAATTATCTGTGCTCTGATTCTAGGTACCACCACTGCTTTCCTTTGCCCTGGTAGAGCCTTGATTGGGTCATCATTTTCATTCACCATTGCCATCCTCAACTGCTAGTTAATAAATGGAGATTGTTGTTGCTGCTGGAAACACTGCCATCTTGTGTCTAGGAGTGGGATTTTACTGCCGTGCAACAAACACGTGGACAACCACAACAGTGTATTTATTTCTTTACAGCAAGGGCCTTTAAACCATCATAGGTGCTGTGACAGAAACCTTCTAGAACTGCACACTCAATGTAGAGCCGTGCTAAGCCAATCATAGAAAGCAGTGAGTCAAGGTGGGGAACACCCTAGACAGGATGCCCTTTCAGCACAGGGAGCGAATTTTCATTGCAAGCAGACACATGTCTACATAGAGACACATGTCTACCTAAATTGTATGTTTCAGAAATGTGGTAGGAAACTAGGCTACTCAGAGGAAACCCACATGAACATACAAATTGTAAACACAGAACCAAGAGTGGGGAGCATCAAAACATCCCTGGAGATGTGATCCCCCATTGATACCAGCTGAGCTACTTGGTTAATTTCAGTAAAAAAAAAAAAAAGAAAAGAAATACAATGAACTGAATATATGTCTGAACTCACAACACTATATCGTATAGAAAATAAATCAAATATAACGTGCAACAGGTGTGAAATGTCAGGTACAAAAATTTATTTAAGAAAGCCAGGTCCAATGTCTTGGGGGGACAATGGGGGCAGAGGAGGGGTTATGGTGGGAGGGGTTATGTTTCATTAGGGCCCAGTTGAGGTAATTATGTCTGAGGCCTGGGAATTATGTACAGCCTGAAGAAATCACAAGAGAAGCACTATCGCTGACAAATGCACATGTTCATATGTGATGGCAGGTGGCTCAGACCCTGGCTCTGTCACACTGTGGTCCCTGAGTACTCAGTATGGATGAGCCTGAGGCCCACTGACTGCAAGGTGTATAAATGATATGGTTAGGTGCAACTCAAATGCCAAGGAGGGTGAGAATCTCTGAGGATGAGATCATAGACTGAAACAAGGTCAGACTCGCCACAAACAGAAGCCAGGACGCCAGGGAAACTGGAGAAAATGAAATGAAATAGGGAAACCAGAAACCATCCAAAACCAAGGTCAGAATTACAAAACTGAGTGGGTGGTGAATAGTAAGAAATATGTTAATAGATAAATGCTGAATGAATAGCAGGCGTGCATGACTGCGTAAGACCATTTGTAGGTGGGCGTGGTCGTGAAGGATGTGCGCGCCTGCGGCAGGTATGAGCTGGACCGGATGTGACATAATGACCTTATGTCAATATAAATATTTGTCTGCGTTTGTTATGGGTGTGCTGTAGCTCATGCATCCTAATGTTTAAATTCCCCCTTACTTTAATCATTATTTGTACGATAAATGTAAGCGCAATAGTAAATAATAAGCCTTTAATAACCCAACTTTAATACTGTACATTTAACTTTTAGTGTACACCTTTTTAAAAACAAAAAAAACCTCTCCCACACTTTCTACTTTCATGCTCTGCAGGATATTAACACAAAATGTATCGTGTTCACAAATGACTCACCCATAATTACTACATTCGTCTCTTTTACCGGTTAGCCCAGTGCTATACGTACAGGAATGTATTCCCTGTAATATTTATATTCTCACCGCACGATAAATTCACATGTTACGAAAAACAAACGATTTTGAGGCTGCATCGTAACGTGTTTATTTGTAAGAGTTTGGAAGGTTCGAGTTTTATTTGGACGTGGATTTTATTAGTGTTACGTGCCTCCTAAGATTACCGAAAATAAATGTTTGGTGCGGGGATCTATAGGAGCGATCGGCAGGCTGCGGCTCCCTAAGTCCGAAGGATCAGTCTGTGTCTTTAAAAAAAGCCGAAGTAAATGGTGAATGATGTCAGGGGGGAGCGCAGCTCGGTCGCCGTCCTTGTGAGCTGCAATCACTTCCTGGATAGGGAAAGAGAGACAGAGAGAGAGAAGAGAGAGAGAGACAGAGAGAGAGAGAGAGAGAGAGAGAGAAGACGGCGGAGATCGGTCGGGCCGGCGAGCGAGGTGAGACAGGGGCCTGGTCGGACGCGGACCCTGCGAACTTTGCATCCGGAGAAACACCGCATCGTCCCGGTGGAGCAGATTTTATGGATGATAAATACAACGGGTATTTTCCCCACTTTATTTGCGCTTAATATTTATATCACAGAGGCCATGACGCATACGTTTTGCATTGTTTTTAAATATCTAAACAAAGTACGTTAGTTATTGCATTCATCTTTAATGTTATATAGAGATGAAATGTTTTCGCGATCGCATATATAATGCCATAAGGTTTCACCCTCGTTCCGCTTATTTCATTTGCATTTTATTTTGACTCTACGGATGGTTACGTGTCTCCCTCACAATGACATTGATTTGATAAAGGGACTTTATTTGGGACAATTGAAATGCGTTGGTTACGGAATGCAGTTTCTGCCCATCTTTGTTGTTGGATAATAACGCCTCGTTTGCCTATTTGAAGGTCATATAAAAGTAAGGGAAATGTATTTAAATTGCGTGGCACATGTTCAGACGTGGACTTTAGATATTTTACATGATTAGGTCACGTTATTAAAGCTTGATGCGGTGACATGACTATAATAACGTCGGCAACATTAAGAACAGTAATAATGTAACCACAAATGGATGCATGCATTTTTCTAAGTTTCATTACGATACTTATGTAGCCACGTGTGACGTGACTGTGATCTGCTTAATGTCACCGATATAGAAATTGACACTTATGTAAAGGTAAATGATTATAAGATTAGTTCGTTTTATTCCGACGGATTTTAAAAGGTTATTTCTATAAGTAAGTGGCCGGATGTGTGATTAAACTGACCCTGCTTTCCGTTATGTTGGGGTAGCTGCGTGACACGCCTACGTGGTCGTTTGCGTCCCAGTTTGCTAGGTTTGGACTGCTTAGATGTTTCCAAAACTGAAATGACAGGAAAATTAATTTTACAGTTAAGATAAAGCAAAAACGTCCACCTTGTAAGAAAAAAGGCCTCCCTATGAAGGATAAAGATTAAAGTTATGCTGAATGCATGCACATATCTGCATAGTTAATCGCAATCACAAAAGCGGACAGTTAAGAGTAATGCGCTAATATTTTTATGAAGCATTAAAGGTATTACAAGCTTCTTTTTGTTACTGGCGACTTTTTCTTCATAAATGTATGCTTATATATGAGCTTTTTAAATGTACGCGCTTTTACTTGAGAGTGATTTCAATTACTGTGGAATACTTCCGTTAATTTGGTTTAGAAACTGGCTTGGCCGATATGCAAATCATTTTAAAATTCATAATATATGAAGATAATTTTGTTTCTGGTAAAATCCCACACAGATAAGAATTTTCTTGCATTTTCAGTTAATTAGCTGTCTAGGTTTAAAAATGATGGACGGGCACATTCTGGAGGGATAGCGGAACAACAGCATCACTCTTTTCTGCAATCTGTCAAGTGCGATTATCATGACAAAATGAGTAACGCGAGTGGACTCAATTGGTGGAAAATATCACAGCAATGGCAAATGGAAATGGGATAATTAAAACGTATAAATAATGAATTTTGGAAGTGCTTTGTATTCCTGTTGAAGGTAGAAATTGAGGCCTAAGAGATAATCAAAACGTAAAACTGAAAAAGCTGCGATTTCGCAGAAAGTAAGGCGCAGTCCCGGTCTCGTTTTAACTATCCTTCACTTTTCTAAGAAGCTTTAGTAAAAAAAAAAAAATATATTAATCAGTTTATCTGTTTACCCACATTGCCCACATAAATTTCTTTGAAAAAAAGGTCCTTGTCACTAAATGAATTCACTCCAGCCTCTGAATGCTTTATAGACTTGCCTTTTTTTATTACTTACTTTAGTATAAAATTATGCTGTTTACCTCCCTGCTAGTATACAGCTTTGTGTATGCTGTGCTCCACTGGTTCCTGTAATGGAAAGGTTCCTTTTTGGTGCCTCTTGGGGGGGGTGGGGGGGTGGGGGGAAGAGCGCCTGGTCCTTGTCATACGCTGTGTGCTCAGAGCTGTAAATTTCTGCCTTGGCTATAATGACTTTGGTGGATGTAGCTCTGCTGGTCTAAATCCAGTGTAAAGTGCGGCCGGGAGACTGGTACTGTGTTATAAAACGGGCCCAGGAATATGTGAGAGGATCATGGAGCTGAAGAGTAACAGCACCTTTGAGCGAAATGAAGTGTGACAGGAAGCGATTCTGCCTAAATCCATTAGGTGTTTACATTAGAGTTTTATATATGCTGTTTCCTTGAACATATTAGCAGGCTCTTCACTCAATTATCTCAAATGGTTTTGATTAATGTCCCCGCAGGCTTCTCGGGGAAACAGCAGCACGCGCTACCCGCCAGCATTTCACTTGTGTTATTAGTCCGTCTGCTCCGTGAATTTTATTATCTATGGATCGCCGTGGACTGAGGCTCGTGCTGTAGTTCCCTCCCTTTTGTCACCGAGCACCTTCCTCCTGCCAGCCTTTGTCTGCCGTCCTAGGCTGATACAGACCTGCAGGTCTCCGGCGAGGAAGGGTGGGGACCTCAGCATGGGAGCTCAGTTGGGCGGCTGGCCGGCCACATCGGGCATCCCTGCCCCACCCAGGCGGCCCGTGGATCGGTGTCAGACCCAGCATAGGAGAAGCTAGGAGGGGATGTCGCCGAGCGCTGACTGACACAGGCTTGGATTTTCATCCTTTATACGCTGCTGGAGATCTGACCGGCTCCGGAACGCTGACCCAGCTGTGGAAGGTTTTAGACATTATTTTTTCAGTCTCCAAAATTCAGTTTGGTCCGGGCGCACTCTGACTGAATAGTGAAGCTCGGAACCACAATTATTCTCTTTTTTTTTTTTTGGGGGGGGGGGGGGGTTGGCCCGGTGTCCCCGTCCTGGTCCGTGGGTCTAACTTCCCATTTTATTCTGCCCCGCTCTTCGTTAGACCCCCCGCACGCCGCGGCA
>JAABNY020000119.1:4652505-4672248 GCA_015164015.2 Brevimyrus niger | reverse complement strand
GGGGGGGTGGGATGGGGTGGGTGGTAGTGTGGGAGGAGGGGGGTGGGAGCGAGCGAGAAAGAGGGAAGGTGATCGGGGCGGCTGTTTCTTCAACTCCAGTGGCGTTCAGGATGCGCCGCTACTTTCGGCAACTCCAAGGACCAGTACAGTGCAGGTCAGATCCCCTGGTGGGTAGGGAAGGGTGGGGGGAGGGAGGAGGGGCAGGGGCAGAGGTTGTGCACAGGATGAGGGGGGGAGGGGTGATGGAGATATCAGAGGCTGGATTCCAGGAAACACTTTGCAGACTTGCTCAATGGAGAGATTTGCGATTGCGTGTGATAACGACACTCTCGTTTAGGGCAGGAAAATATGCAGATGTGTTTGTGCTTGGTACAGCAGTTGGCACCTTCACCGGGGCTCAGTTTTCTGAAGCTGTGGGGGGGGGGGAATTGGTAACTGCCGCATGTAACACGTGACTTTTTTTTCGGGCCCCCACCGTGTGCTTTAGTGGCCGGTCGCCTAACTGTCCCGGGCGCTCCTGACTCTAGTCATGTTCCCGTGCTTGTCGGGTGTGTGCCATCATGAAATATGGTTGTTTTTAAAGGATTTCCCTTATATAAAGTGGAGGAAATGAGGTAATTGATTGTGGTGCTTCTTTCTCAGAACTTTAATAAATTCCTGACTAATGACTCTCGATGGAGAACGGTCATCTAAACGAAAGGATTTGCATAAATTTTGCAGGCTAACATCATTGGCTCCTGTCCTTCTCATGCCCCGCCCCTGCCCCTTCCCTCTGCAGCGGTTGGTCCTTGAGCTGGCCGTGTCTCCTGTGAAGCCCCAAAGTCACCACCATGTCCCAGCTGCTGCATGTGGAGATCCCCAACTTCGGCAGCACGGTGCTGGGCTGCTTAAACGAGCAGCGGCTGCAGGGCCAGCACTGCGACGTGTCCATCGTGGTGAAGGGGCACGCCTTCAAGGCGCACCGCGCGGTGCTGGCCGCCAGCAGCCTCTACTTCCGCGACCTGTTCAGCGGCAGCTCCAAGGCGCAGTTCGAGCTGCCGTCCTCGGTGGCGCCCGCCTGCTTCCAGCAGCTGCTGTCCTTCTGCTACACGGGCAAGCTGACCATGGCGGCCAGTGAGCAGCTGGTGATCATGTACACGGCAGGCTACCTGCAGATCCAGCACATCGTGGAGAAGGGTATGGACCTGGTGTTCAAGGCGAACTCCCCGCACTGTGACTCGCAGACAGCGGCCGCCGAGGACCCCGGTTCTGAGCCGCAGAGTCCCAGCAACAACACCACGTCCACCGGCGTCCTGGGCCCCCCCACCGCATGGTCGCCCGCCACCACGGCTGCCCGCCGCATCAAGCTGGAAGGGAGCGAGACCGCGCTCGGGCAGCAGGGGCTGGGTGGCGGCAAAGGGGCACGGCTGGCGCGGGCCCCCTCCATCTTCTACAGTTCGGCGGGAGTTGCAGGGGGCGGGGCCACCGCGGCCATATTTCCGGGGGCGCAGCCCTACCCCCTGACCGCGGGCGAGCGCTGCAGTCCAGGCGCCTCCAGCCTGCCCGCCACTGACAGCCCCACCTCCTACCAGAACGAGGACGAGGAGTTCGAGGAAGAGCCATACGACGGCATGACCGAGGAGGGTTACGGGCAGATCTACGGCCGGACAGCCAACCCTTATGGCAGTAAATATCACCGGGCGACCTGACGTCATGCATCTACCATCCAACCATTCATCTATGCGTTCCTCAATCCATCTAACATCCATCCAGTCCACTCATCCAACTATTTCTCCACCCATCCATTCATTCACCCATCCAACCATTCATCATCCATCCATCCATTCATCAGTCCATTTTTCAATCCATTCAACATTCATCCACCCATCCATCGATTCATCAGTCCATTCATTCAACTATCCATCCATTTATCAGTCCATCCATCCACCGATCCTACCATTCATCAATTTATTATTACATCAATCAATCCATCCATCTTCCATAACCATTTTTCCAGTGCAAGTGCCACGGAGGGGATGCTTGCCCATCAAAGGACACACACACTACACACATCACATACATTTCAATATAGAAACTTAACCTCATGTTTCTGGGCTAAGGGAGGAAGCTGGGCAGAGCACACAGATACAGGAGCAACGCGAAACATCGTCAGTTCAGACAAAAACACGTGGTCATGAGCTACAGAATGACAGGCTTACGGTCCCGGCCTGCAAAGCCGTGTGAGGGATGAGAGAAAGTGGGCTGTTTGGGATCAGAATGTTTCTAGAAACTGACCCCCCCATGGCTTCAGTTTGCCTTTCAGTCACTTACCAGAAACCACTTAAAAGAAGAACCTGCCCGGCGTTTCTGAAGGCTCGGGTCTGCATGTTAGGGTCCGCATTCTCCCATCTCTCACATCCTCTGGGCTTGTCAGCCGTGGTGTTTAGTTTGTCTCTTCTGTTCCTGGCCCTCCTGTGTTTCCCCGTATCTTTTTCTGCGCTCTGTCAGCTCTGTCGACTGACCCAGACTCACACCTTCCTTACCCCTCCCCCCAGTCCAGGAGAAGTCGGATGTGGCCGGCATGGCCGTGTCCCTGGAGAGCCGTTCCTGCGTGCTGATTCGCAGGGACCAGGTGGCGCTCCCCGCCAGTCTCGTCAGCCAGATCGGATACCGCTGCCACCCCAAGCTCTACACCGAGGGCGACCCGGGGGAGAAGCTGGAGCTGGTGGCAGGTGAGTGTGGGGGGGGGGGGCCTGGGGGGCGGCCGGCGTGTAGCACGGCGTGCCGAGTTCGACTCCCCACTGTTCCGGAAAACAGCTGTCTGGCACACTTCACGGAGATGTGGCAACACAGTGACAGCCAGATGTGGTTATGGGGGGACAGGGAGGGCGGATTCGCGGCTGTAAACATCATTTTACACATGTTAGCACTGCAGCTGCTGATGTTATAAGTTTCTGTGAACATCTTAGGGTGAGCAGCAGTTGTAACCACGTGGCCTGGATTCCACGGAGTGAGTGGATTGGATCGCGGTCAGGCGCTATGAGGCTGTCCACTATGAGCACACTGATGATGATTTGTGGATGGATGGATGGATGGATGATGGATGGCTAGAAGGATGGATGGATGACGGCTGGGTAGTTGGGTGTATGGATGAATGATGGGTGGGTAGATGGATGGATGGATGGATGGATGGATGGATGGATTGGTGGATCAATTGGTGGATGGATAGATGAATGCAGTTTATTTATAATAATAACAATAATGAGGTTTTATTGATCCCTGTGGGGAAATTCTCTTCTTGCTTACCCCAACTTGCTCTCCATGACCCACAGACACATATCTTGGTGAGAGCCAGTTTGGCAGCGAACGGCAGCTACCCACAGTGGTGCCCGTGGAGCTGGGGGTTAAATGCCTTACTCAAGGGCATATGACTATTCTACTGAAACCAGACTCGACCTTCCAATCACAGGCACATAGGCCCATGTATTTTAGTCTTGATCTATAGCAGGGGTTGTCAATCTTATCCACAAACGACCGGTGTTTTTGCTGGTTTTTGGGATAACCTGTAAGTCAGCTGTTCAAACCCAGGTGTGAGGACTCTTCAGTCAATCAGTCCTTTAATTAGTAATCTAATTAGGGAGTGGCAGCGAAAACCCGCATATACACCAGCCCTTTGCGGATAAGATTGGCCACCCCTGATCTATAGGTTCTTGATCTATATTGAAATCAGTTTTTGTTTGATGGGAGTTCTTTTACACAAAAAATGTTCTAAGGGCAGAAAAAAAATGGTTCAGAGACATAACCAATCAGATTGTAGAGGAGGTGGGTCCGAGCAACCAGAAAAGGCTGGACCAACAATCAGGTGTCTTGGTCCCGCCTCCTCTTGTTGCCTGAACCCACCTCCTCTACAATCTGATTGGTTATTTTTCTGAAGCAATCATTTTTCATTGTGCCCTCAGAACATTTTTGTGTACGCAAAACTCCCATGAGTCAGGTTTTGACTACTGATTGAGGCAGCAGCATGAGTCGGTGTTTTGGTGCTTGACGTGGTGCCCAGAGGCTGTACTCCTGAGTCAGTGCTCCCTGGTGTTTCTCCCTGCATACAGGTACAGGAGTCTTCATGACCCGAGGGCAGCTGATGAACTGCCACCTGTGTGCCGGCATCAAGCACAAGGTGCTGCTTCGCCGCCTGCTGGCTACCTTCTTTGACAGGTAAATGGTGTTGTGTGTATTGCAGTACTGAGACGACCCAGCCATGCGCAGTGTGGCCAGGCCTACATAGATTTAGGCAACCTGTGTGTAATTATTTTAGACTGGTAATGCTTTTGGTCTAAAATTGGCCTTAAATTGGGTTAAAAATTGCTATTTGTGCAGATGAGAACAGTACCCTTAAATTGCATTTTATGCATGTGCAAAAGCACTGTATTGTATAACACTAATAGTGTCGATGTGTTCACTGCCCTCTGGTGGCCGACTCTAGGAACACACTGGCTAATAGCTGTGGGACAGGTATCCGCTCGTCCACTAGTGACCCCAGTAGGAAGCCTCTGGACAGCCGCGTGCTCAATGCCGTCAAACGTGAGTTTCATTTCTAAGGTCCGCCCGCTGCCTTCCTGTCTCTGCTGATGTGAGAGTCAGCTAAAGGAAACCACAAAGACAAAAAAATCTAGTCAGAGCACAGGGCGCGATCAGTATGGCGAGTAACCATCATCTCTCAATTGCCTCCTCTACCCCCCCCCCCCACACAGTATACTGTCAGAACTTCGCCCCCAACTTCAAAGAGAGTGAGATGAATGTGATTGCGGCGGACATGTGCACCAACGCGCGGCGCGTCAGGAAGCGCTGGCTTCCCAAGATCAAGTCCATGCTGCCCGACGGGATGGAGGTGTATCGGGTGGGGGCCGCTGCCGTGGGCCTGGGGCTGGCGCTGGGCAGTGCTCAGGTGGGCCTGCCTCTGCCCTACGAGTCCGACTTCAAGCCACTATCGGGCCTGGCCTTCGAGCGTGAGCTCTACGCCGACCGCAAGGAAGCACTCAGAACTCACCTGCAGCTGGGGGCGGGCAGCCCAGGCGCCGAGGCCGCCACCACCCCGGGGGCGGAGCCTGAACTGGGCGGGCCCCAGGTCGGGGAGGAGGAGCCGGAGGAGGCGGTGGAGGAGGAAGAGGAGGAGGAGGAGCCCCTTTTGGAGAATTCAGAGACGACGGCGGCAGCACCTTTCGGTCCCAGGAATGAGTTGGCGGGAGGTGGCAAGCCCCCCACTCCCAAGGGACAGCAAGTAGAGGAGTTCGAGGAAGGGGTCCTGCGAATAAATGGCCAGTGACACATCACCCCACCCCCCACCTTCCTCAGAGCTTCATATACATGAACACACACACACACGCACACACACACACACACACAAAGAGTTTAGCAGGGCAGACATAGGCATTGCTAGACAGTGCATGGATTGACTCAGCACTACTGATAAAGGGAAGCTCATTATCTCATCGTTAAGAAAAAGCGCACCTGTCAGTTTCAGTAACGTATAAATGACTGGCGCAGCCTGATTGGTACTTTTAACCGTCCCAAATTTAAATCAGGGAAACCTTTACCTGGAATAAGTATTAATTTACGAGAGCTCGAGGAATATCAAGTTGTTTTTTTTCCACGAAGGAAAATGAAATCAGTGACCTGGGAATTTAAAGTCAATGTTCAACATAAAGAGGCTATATTTTTCTATAGCGATGAGGAAAAAATGGGGTCTATTTTTTGTGCGATAAATACTAGAAAGCCGATTGAATGTTAAAATATGAGCTGATAGGCGGATTATTCCACGAGATATCTTACACATCTAAACCCAAACTAAAGGGGAAAAACAGAGTGAATCGAAATTTCTTGGTTATTTTTAACAGCAATGTGCAATTGCTAAAAAGTAAAGTGAAACCGTGCGATTGAAACTCCCGGAGAGTATCGGGCTTCCTAGGGCTGCCGTTCCCCGGCGGCGAGCGCACACCTGCACGGACGCTCCTCCCGATGCCTTCAGATGCACGGCCTGCACGCGGGACGGCGCCCCCCGCAGGTAGCCCGCGGAGAAGGGCGCGTGCCATCGCGGTGCCCCGGCGCACGCACGAACCGCTTGCATGCCCAACAAATAGAGAAGTAAAGCAACCAAGCCGCTACGGCATCCGCAAAAAAAAAAAAAAAAAACAGAAACAACTAAAGCGCTTCTGCTGCCTGAAGACGTATCATTAAGCGTCATAGAACAGATGTTTTTTTCCCCAAAAACCTTGGATCCGGCGGGGGTAAATTAAGGATATGGGGGACATGGGGACTATTGTTACTGTGTCACTGGGGTGCAGCGCTGGTTGGTTGGAGTCTCGCCGACCGCATCCACGCTGGAGGCTCAAGAATCTATGCCAACTTTTGTTATTGTATTAAATGGGAAAGAGACAGCCGCAATGTAACTTATGCTAGCTTTTCGCATTTGCACTCGAAGATGACGTGATGTTTGATGGGGATCAATAAGACGACTCTTTGAGACTGGAGCACCGGCGATGTTTTGCCTACTTTCCCCTTAACCCGGCTTCTTGGGATGGTTATATATATTTCTTTGGATGGGACGTCAGTAATAAGTAGGCGCGCTGCATTCGTATGTTTGTCGCCTTTTTTATCCTGTGTCCCACGATGATGTATAAAAAGATCTTGAAATAGTAGGAGACGGAATGGTTCTTATTTTAAGCGTAACGTTACATGTTTGGGAAGCCCACAACAAAGACCCAAATGTTTCTAAATCGATAAAACATTTCATAACGTCCGAAAATACGTAGGAACATCAGAAATCCATTTAAATCACCTTGTTCCGAATTTGAAAAGCACGTACGTTATTTAAAGTTTTGGTAAATGTGTGCCATAACAGACTAAGCGCCTGTTTTATACTATTTAAAATATATTTCCAGATTTTTTCTGATTGGGAACTTTAGAGAATCCTGTTTCTGTGAAATGGAGTGGCAGGGTTTTAATTGCACTAAAAGCATCAGAAACTGTTTACAGGAATTTTTGTGATTTTTTTTTATAGAGAGGTGTTTGCAGTCTGAGGTAGTGGTTTGTCAGCCTGAGAACAATCAGAAGAGCCATACTCATTTAGAGTTCTGGTTTCTGAGCGGTTATGGGAACAGTGGAGATTTGGAAAGGATGGATGAATGGACCTCTCCCTCCCTTCTAAATGAAGCCATTTGTAGTTATCGGGTCTGTGTAGCAGCCTTGAAATGGCTGCCAAGTGTCTTCCGTTGTTAAAAAGCACCGGCCTTCAATGTCCCGAACCTTCAGTGAGTGGCAATATCAGCCCTGCTGTATTTTTACCCAGATAGTTTAATATTTTGCACTTTCTGTTTTGCATACCAATCCTGCAGTCCGCTCCAGCCCAGATGTGGAAGGTAATCTGCATGCAGTGTTATTTTAAAGGGGAGGCGCTGTAAGGGCAGGTTCTGTGTAGCTAGTTACCTGTTGACCGGATCGGGAGGCCGCACTCCCCTTTAATGGTGACTCGAGTTCATATTGTGATGAGCCAGGTGGTATTGCCGTTGTGTTTGTTTTTTTTTTTTTTACTGTAGCATGGTTTTGAGAAAGTGCAAGGCTGAGTGAGAAAGTGCCTTATATTTTTGGGATTTTGAATCTACTTGTGGAAAGATCTGTTCTCCACAGTATCCAATTGCTGCCATTCTGCCCTTTTTAAACAAAACCCAAAAGACGTGTTTTAGGCCTAAACTCGTATAAGATGAAATGACACTTCTAATTACAAGAAAAAAGAAATTTTGCAGCATGTAAAGAAGCCTGCCTGTGTTCTAAAACATCTTCTTCAGCAGTGCAAAAAGAATGCACCTTATTTAACGCCAACCCAATTAAACAAAAGCCACAGAAGCTAACTATGTATTTTTCAGATGAGCAAACTCATATAGGTAAATGTAGGACATATTAGTGATTTGGTGGATCAAATTGCTTTCATCAACAAAGAGAGAACTGAATTTTGGTTTAATGTATCAATTCATTGCCGTTTCCTGGTTGTGCAAACGCGCATGTCTCCTTTTAAGTCTTATATCATAATGTGGATCAGTGGGGGAGGGCGTTGGCAAAAAGACAGACCAAATTTTATTTGCACTTACATCAAGGAGCGATGGACACTAAAGCAGTCGTGGAGTCACCATCCCCAAACAAGGTCACTCATAGTTAATTCTGGAGATTGCCTTCTTTTTTGGGCATTTTAAGCCTGCAGATTTATTTGTGTGCCTTTTCTGCATTGTGTTGCTTGTTCTTTCTAAACTTCTAATTAACAGTAGGCAGTAGTGAACTAAAAAGTTTTTTTTTTAATTTGCTTCGGTGTCTTTTATGAAAACTTCAGTCTGATGATTGAAAAGTCGATGATGTTGCACTAGAATTTGAGAATGATATGTGAATGTCGGCGCTGAACAGGGGTAGTGACCTTTTTTTTACCCGCATTGTTCCCTTTCTGTAATGTCTTCGGAGTTGTGAGGTTTTAAACAGGGTTTAAATGTATAAAAATAATGTTTTCACCAAAATGAGACCACTGTGTTTTTGCAGAGAACGGCACTAACATACCCGTCATAGAGTGAAGGTTTTGAGTGTTGGAAAGAACAGGTGTGATCTTTGTAAAAGCGGACGTACTTACAGTAAGTCAATGTGCCTGGTCAACCCAGGCTGAAGCCCATTGTCAGTCACAGGGGAAGGGGAAGAGCAAACGTAACGCGACGCTTTGTTGGCTCATTGTCGTTATGGGAAACCCCTCAGGACTCAGCAATACCAAATCGCTTTTAATGATCTTGTTGTTATTCCTGGATGGGGAATTCAGAGTCTGTCTCACTGGGCTTTTCAGGCAGTGATGCTGACGTGTGTTATCACATTGTATGTGTGTATATTTTGCTGTCCGAGAATGGATGTGATCTCCGTCACGCGGCGCCGTTGGCTCGGTGTTTGTTTGTGCCGCAGAGCGCTCCACCGTCCACTGCAAGCCAGTTCAACGATAAACTTTCATGCCATCGAGCGTCGGCCCATTTTGTCAACGACCGCAGACGTCAATCCAGCGTAATTTCACCCTCTGAACCGGCTGCCTTCAGGCGGGTTGGTTGGACCTCAGTGTCCGCTAGAGTGAAGTGTGCGGCATCCACCATTGTGTGCTGCAGTGCAGACGGCTTTTGCATGCTGAATCTGCTCACTGAAGACTCACCATCACTCACGCTGTTGCTTAGAAAATAAGGGGGTTGGGGGGGGGGGGGGCAGCCTTCAAAGGCACATGGCCAAGACCGTTGACAATCAGGAGATGAGTCTTTAAGCATTACAGAGGAAGGCTGTTCCTGCGATGGGGATGCTTTGCTAGGCCCATGCTTGATGTCAAACACCTGTGGCACTCAGTTCCAGTCTTTTCTGGTCCTCAGTTTTCTATAAATCATTTTTTTTTTGGTGATCAGTTTATCGTCATCTGCTTGAGTCTGTGAACAATCATAAGGAGGTCTGCACTGTAGAGACTGATTTACTCAGATTTAATTACGAGTTCTATTATTATTGTTATTTGTGCTTGACTGATGCTTTTGCACAGTGAAACTTATGGTTTTACCCATTTATGCAGCTGGATGTTTTACTGGAGTACAACAACAACAAAAAAATTCTTGGGCTCTTGGCAGTCTAACAGCTCTTGGTTTGAGATGCCAGTGTCCCGAACTACCATTCTGGCAGCTGTCCTAGGGGACCAGATGAGCAAAACCCCTGGGATCAGAAGAGAGTCTTCGTAGTTCATACTTCCTGAGCCTCGCGACCCAGGTGGGCCGCAGACACATTCGCTCAGCTTCGCAGGCTCGCAGCATCCAGGAAGATGGAAGTTTCGGTATTTGCGGCGGCCCGCGGCAGGAGGAGAGTGAACTCTTTACAAAGAACGAAAGCTTTACAAGATAAATGCGCCTTTTAACGCAAGCAAAAAAAAAAAAGCAAGACGCCACTGTCGATGTTATAGAATACCTGTTTCTTTTACTCCAATATTTGGGATGTTTCTCTCGACTTCAGTTATCGGAGAGTAAATAACCAAACCTTGTCTAATTTAGTTATGGGTGACATTGTGTAGTTTCAGTACCTGTTCATTTTTTTTCCAAATGCAATACTGATGAATCTGCTCTCTCTAATAAAACTCATCATTTCAGTATCTGTCTCCCTGTCATTTTTTAGTTTTTCAGTTTTTTTTTTTCAATTTTGCCAGGGATAGATGAATATTGAAGATGAATATTGTTGTACTTATATTACATTTAGAACTTTCTAAACAATTCACATCCAGTGAGTAGGAGTCAAATGAAGCTTTAGAAAATAATGAAAAGCATAATATGAAAACATTGCAAAAAATATTCATATGCTTGTGAAATATTCACCAAATGTATTTTTTACCACTTACATTACTGTACTTTATAAATGTATTTCAATAAAAGTGTAATGGCTATTTCATATAGCTGTATGCAAACGTTTGGGACAGTGTAAACACAATATCTGCACTGAAACCTAAACATGACACATTTCAGCTGTTTTTAATGTACAGCTGTGGCACATGTAATCGTTTGGGCAATCTTCCAGTCAGTACTTTGTAACACCCTTTTTGGCAGAAATCTGAGCCTACAGACTTTCCCTGTACCCTACTAAGAACCTTTCCCTGTTTTAGGATTTTTTTCTATTCCTTGCAGAGTGCTTAACATTTAGAAATACTCTTAGGTCATCTTGCATTTGCTGCACATTTGATTCACCCACAAATTTTCAATAATATTCAGTTCTGGGGACTTAGACTGCATTTCAAATCCTTAATCATTTTTTCTTTAAATTGCTCTGAATGATCCCTGTGTTGTTCCCTGCCTTGCACCCGTAGCCTTTGGGATGGGCTTCAGACTCCCCGTGACCCTAAATGGGATAAGCAGTTACAGAAAATGGATGGATGGTTCTAAGTGATTTCAAGGTATGTTGTTCAAGGCCTTCCAGATCACGTGCTGACTTCAACAATTCCACTTAACGTCCATTTATTAATATTTCAGCCATCAACCTCATTTCTTTTTAACCACCTCCACTTTATTTGTATTATGTATAAAATGTCTTTTTTAGATTACGTGTTTAATGAAGCCATGGCACTACCCAAATCCAAAGAAATTTCTTGTACTTTTTTGTCTTTTCGATGAAGATGAATCTGATACCAAAAATGTAGCATTTCGATATATGTTCGTACGATTTCCATGCTTTGTAGGAGCCAATTATTTTATTTTTATTATCTTCAGAAAGTTGCTTCATGGAGCATACATTTGTGAAGCACAGCATCATCAGTCGTTTGATGACAAATTTATCACACTGGAATTGTAATGACCTGATTAGGGGGAAAGGGATTAGTTGTCATTCTTGACAAACCATAGCACAACAACAAAATGCACCCTTTACATTTAACCCATATCACATAGCAGGGAGCAGCTAATTCAGCGCTCGGGGAGCAGTATTTGCGGGCATTATCTTGCTAGTCAGGAATTCAAACCACCAATCGATGAATTACAAGTACAAATTCCTAACCATTAGGCCACCAGTGCCACTCTAATGAATCAGTCTAGTTCTGAGACTTCGACAGAAAACACTAATACAGTCCCTTTGAATGTTGCTCATATTGTTGTACATAGCGCATTTAATATTTGTTGTTTTTTCTAATGCAGGACTTCTACGCCTGATTAATTTGTGTCTAGAGCAATGCGTATTTCGTACCCCATTCATAGCTCGGCGATCGACTGCGCTCCCTTGCTGAGACGGCTATGACGTAGGACGAGGCGAACGTACGCCGAGACGTAACGTCTCTTGTCATCGCCGCGAAATGTAGCTTAACCTACGTACGCTTCTAAAGTGCGGGCAAAGCGTGCGTTTGTTCTGAAGTTCTTCTATTACTATATTTTAGGACACTTGTTTTCTTTATAGGAAGTTGAGCCTCTTTATTCGAGATGAGTGACGATCCGGACTCTGTCCCCGAAAGGGACATGAAGGTAGTTTGATAAAATAGGAGCGAAAATTTGCTTTCGTTAGAGCGCTGTTTATCAGCGTCACATCCCTCGCGCCTCTTTCACCGGCTGCGATAACGCTTCATTTATAATCAGTATAAATGACTTAAACAAGCTGTTTAGACCGTTGCGTAATGCTGCATGTTTCTATATATAATACTTATATGTTGTTTGGCTGCATTTGATTGATTGTTATTATTTGTTATTATGAGCTGTTAGGTGGACGAGTAAGGCTTACTTGCAGCATTTTTTTTTCAGTTAGTCAGAGGGAGACTTAAGGGGACGGTTCTAAATGTGTGGGATTGTGTGTGAAATGTCTCTGACGGTTGCCTTCCGTCTTTCGCAGTACTTCCAATTTCGGCAAATGAAGAAAATCCGCGTCTTCGACTCCCCCGTGGATCTGCCGAAGGAGAGGTCCAGCCTGCTTGCCGTTTCTAATAAGTTCGGCCTGACGTTCGTTGGCCAGGACAGGACACTTAAAGTGTTCCTCACCCGTAACATCTTGGCCGCTAATAAAGTAGAGGGCAATCCCAACGAAATAGGTAAAGTAACGTCGTGAGGTGTGTCACACACCAGGAAAATAATACTTTGATTTCAAGTCCATCAAAAGCATTTGCTAAATGAAAGAATTGTGTATTTGTTTAATAGTCCTAGTCAGCACCGGTCCTAGCTAGTATGGTGCACTCCATTAGATGTAAAGTAGCCTATATCGCCTGTAGGATTGACCGTCTCCTGATGTGTCACTCAAAACCACCTGGGCTGAGTCTGACCCCCTTAAACTGGTGCATCCTTTCCCTCTTTTCTGTTCATCTCAGTGGAGGGAGTAAAATCACTGAAGGTCACTGTTGAGTTGCCCATGCACAACCTGGCCCTGAGCAGCGACGAACTCACTCTTGCTGTCTGTGGGATGTCTGACGAGCGTGGCCTCCTGCTCTCCTTCTATGATGTCCGGACCTTATTCAATGAGGTACCTGCTCCTGAGAAAACTAAGCTTTTTATAATACTTAATTTGTTGTCGTGTATTATTTTTCTGCTGAACCAGACTGTTACTTTAAACGATGTTCTCCAGTACTGGCTGACTAATCCCGAACCACAGTCACACGGCACTGTCCCTGCATCTTCAGGCGCGACCCGAGAAATTGCCATTCGCCTCCATTGCGCCGGTCAGCAATTCAGGAACCTTGGTGCAGGATCTGAAGTGGAACCCGGTACAGGCCTCGATACTGGCAGCCTGTCTCTCAGATGGCAGTATGATGGTGCTGGAGGTGACGGATAAGATCACTGTGCAGGCCAAGCTGCCTGCCTCTGTGGGCATTACCTGTGGTAAGCACTGGGTGGCGTTCTGTCCCGCTCGCCATGTCCATTTGTGAATGTTTTCGTGAAGAGATAAAACAGCGATTCAATAACAGGCTTTTAGTCTTTTAATCTGGTTATGTAGTACTATTAAAACGCGTACCTGATACTGTCCGTTTTCATTTGTGTACTTTTTCCATTAGTACCCTAGTGGCCAAAGCTGGGAACACTTCCAATTTTCAGAGATTGCCAAATTTTATTCAGCTGTTGCTTCAGTTACTATTTAATCATCCAGTTTTGGCAGCTAGTATATATTTATACTATCAGCGAGTTCAGATATTCTCATAGCTGTCCTTTGTATGGGGAAAATATGAGTGATTTTCTTGGTTGTCCCCTCCCCCTAATGCACAGTTTGTTGGAGTCCCAAAGGAAAGCAGGTGGCTGCAGGAAAGCTGAACGCCACAGTGATCCAGTACACCCCCGTGAGTCAGAGCGAATGCCTTTGGAATACCCAGGCTGATGGGGACTTGTTCTTCCGCGGGGAGCTCACCGTGTTCCCTCCCTGTTTGTACAGAGTCTCCAAGAGAAGAAAGTCATCCCCTGTCCAAATTTCTACAGCTCAGACAACCCAGTGAAAGGTATGTTTCACCCGCTAGCGATGGAGCTGGTCGTGGCAATGCTGTGAAGTTCAGGAATACCTGAGCTTAAGGACCCGTGTCCCAGGGCTGGGTGTACTGATGCCCCTGCCCCACTGTCTCATGCCCAGTGCTGGACATCCTGTGGCTCAGCACCTATGTCTTCGCGGTGGTGTATGCAGCGGCCGACGGCTCCCTGGAGACGCCCCCGGAGCTGGTGGTGGTGTCCCTTCCTGTGAGTACTGACCACGCACTGATCCCGGCCCCCTCCTTCTCGCTCTCCGCTGACCTTGGTGCATTGCCTGCTCACACTAAAGTATTTCATGTGGAAAGTTACTGAAATATCAGCGTGAGATTGCAGTGATTACAGTAAATATTACGCCTGGCTACACTGACGTGTATGGAGATGAATTAAAGAAAAAAATCGGGAGAGAACCAAAAAGCCGTTTAGTATTACAAGTGTAAAACAAGCTTCCAGCACTGTGCAAAAGTCTTAAGCAGTCAAAGAAAATGTTTAAGGCTATTTAATAGAACATTTATTAGGGGCGATGGTTGCGGGTTCGAGCCCCGGATCCTCCTGACTCTATCAAAGTGTCCTTGAGCAAGTCACTGAACCCCAAATTGCTCCCGGTGAGCCGGTTGGCGTCTTGCCTGGCAGCCTCTGCCGTCGGTGTGTGAATGTGAGGCAAAAGTTGTAAAGCGCTTTAAGTGCTTGTAGGAATAGAAAATGTGCTATATAAATGCAGTCAATTTATCATTAATAAGTGCATATTTGCTCAGAAAAAAAACATGCAAATTAACAGTAACGCAAAAAAAAAAAAATCAACTGATATGGCTGGTGCATGGGCTAGAAAACTTTCTGTTCCCAAAACTCTCCTCTGGGAAACCTCAGCCATTCCAGGTATTTGTTAATTAACTAAACTGTAGGTAAAATTTAACTTAATCATAGGGATTTAGTATGATAAAAATATATTTACGCTTTATATGTTAATATTTTTAAACAGTTAATTTTACAAGGATTGCAAATCACTGTGCTACTAGTTATTGTTAAAAGCATAAACTAACCCCAGATCGTCACCCTCTTATTTCAGCAGAAACAAAGGGTAAAGCTTCAGTCTGTTTTACATTGTGTGATTTTAAAGTGTTGGTGTTCATTTTGAATTCTGCAAGAAACACATCTAAAATGAGAAAAGAGCTGTTGTGCAATTGATTGTACAAAGTCGGTCCAGTGTGGCCGATACCTGATCTGTCATAGCTGTGGATCAGCACGGATACCGATCCGAATATCGCATCGATGCATCTCTACCTAATTAAATGATTCAATCAGGTATTGGTTAGCCACATATGGTGGGGTAGTGTTGAATCAAAAACACATTGGTAATTGGAATAATGATGCAAACTTATTTATTTATTTATTTTAGGTGACATACTTTGACCAATACAACATAATTTTACACCAGTATAAAGATCATTAAAACATTGTTTTGTTGGCTCGATTACACCGTACTGTGTATTTACCCTTTCATGCTCTGCAGCATTATTGGAGAATTTTGTTTCGATCGCAGCTCTCATATTGCATGAATGCCTGATGGTAGGTTCGCTTCGCCGCGCCTGTCCTGACAGTCCCCCTCTTCCTGTGTCCCATCCAGAAAAAAGACGAGAAGAGAGAGGAGCGATACTTGAACTTCAACGACCTGGTTTACGGCGCCTGTACTGAGAGACAGCATCACTACTTCCTCAGCCACATCGAGGACTGGTGAGGCCCGGCTGAAGAAACACGCCTGTTGAGTTTGGGAGGGGTCGCGGCGCTGTGCTGCGATTGACTCGCCAGGTCTAACTCTCTGTTTTTCTTGTCTGAAAGGGACATTGTCTTGGCTGCATCTGCTGGTTCTATTGAAGTCAGCATCATTGCCAAACAGGAGGACAAGGTACCTCACAGTGTATAACCTCTGGGTGGGCTAAAATAGCCTCATATAAGGCAGGCGTATAAAGAAGCCTTCCTTCTTTAAGTATGTGGTGGTCTGACTGCAGTGGTTTGTACAGCAAGAAAAGGATTGTCCTGCAACTGGACTGAACTTCTTAAAAAGGAGGAAAGGAGAGTCTTACTGGAGTAAACTAATGAATTATTTCTCACAATGTCTTCTTCAAATGTGACTGGGAGATGGCAGTTAATGGTTTTACACAGTAAATGCGTAATAGTAGCCCAGGGACATTAAAATTACTTTTAGTTGTTGTTTAAATTAATCTTAGATGAACTGCCCATTTGCTTATTTAATGCTTATGATGATTTGCTTAAAGATGTCGGCCTTTTCTCTTAGACAAACTGGGAACTGTGGTTGCTGGAGGACGCAAGTAGGGCAGAACTGCCCGTCACACTAAACAATGACGACACCTTGCCTGTAGGGGTCGCTATTGACTACACCAGCCAAGACGAAATCCGCATCAGTGAGTCACCTTCGGCCCTGGGGTGTTGGGCTGTGGGTGGGTGGAGGGTGTGGTTCTTGCCTGAAGGGTGCAGATGCACCTGTGCCTCTTTGGCCACTTATGCTTTGGTAGCATAATTGACTTCTGTTCTGAAATGTACACACGTCTTTGCCATAGACATGTTTAATGGTCACTAAATGTATTTTGTACTTTAAAAATACATGTTTAGTCACCAGTACCTCTAAATGGTGTATATCAATCATGGCAACATGCTGATTTTTATCTTAGTGATGCTAATCTATAGCAGTACTTCACAACCTGATCCTCAGGGACTCATCCACATTTTTGCTCCCTCCCTGCTCCCTTCTGGACAGTCCACATTTTTGCTCCCTCTCTGCTCCCTTCTGGACAGTCCATATTTTTGCTCCCTCTCTGCTCCCTTCTGGACAGTCCACATTTTTGCTCCCTCTCTGCTCCCTTCTGGACAGTCCACATTTGCTGGATAGTCCCAGCTCCAGGTAGGGAGCAAAAACTTGGACTGTATTTGGATCCCTGAGGACAGGACTGGGAATTGCTGATCTTTAAACATTTCTGATTTGGTGCAAAGTTTTCATTGCCTCATTCCCCCTGCCCACCCCGCCCCACCCCGCAGGTGACGACTGCGTGTTGCCCCCTGCACCCACACTGATGCTGCTGTCCACTGACGGGGTGCTGTGCCCCTTCTCACTGGTGAACCAGAACATAGACGTGAAGCAGCTGTCTGTGGCTTCTGTCGCCCTCAGCCTGGAGGGGGAGCGGCTGCCCAGTCCCGGTCAGTGCCGCCCCGTCTGCTTCCTGCAGTTTTATCCTCCTCAGTATCCTATATGATTGCACCTTGCTTGGTTTTATGATGCTGCATGATTAGCACTCATTTAAAAATAAAATCATTCTGTCCATCTTGCTCTGCTTTTCTGGCCCTGGGTCGCAGGGCAGCCGGCTAAGCAGGGATGCCCAGGTCCTTGATAGATACCCGAACCACCTCCACAGTCTCCTTTTGATGCTGAGGAGCAGCATCTCTACTTGACTGAATGACTGAGTTCCTCATCCTATCTCTAAGGCTGAATCCAGACGCCCTGTGGAGGAAACTCATTTCCCGAGTTGTGTGATTGAGGTCCAGAGAATACCGTAATTTCCAGAATATAAGCCGCGCCAGCTAAATTTGGGGGGGAAAATACAGATTGTTTCATATATAAGCCGCACTATAAGTTTCAGGTGTTTTAATGTTTAATTACCGTATATAAGGGTTCCTGCTACCATGGAGGAGATTGTCGGGATAGAGATGACTGTTTGAGAATGCAGAGCGTCCCATTTGTTAACATAGAAACAGATTAAATCTTTCAATCAATCAAACTGTCACATCTTTGACATGACGAGCAGCATTCATGCAGCGCACAAATACAACGATGCGCTCCGTGTGCACGTCCTGCAGTCATAGTACCTCAGGAGTGCAGTATAAAGCTTACAGCTCTTGACGTGGCAGTAACGTTAAATGGCTAAATTTAATTCGTTTTTAAAAAGTGCTTGCCTGTAACACGGCAGTGAAGGTGCAGTGACACGGCTGCTTAACAAAATAACCAGCATCTTTTCCGAAAAGAGCAGCTCTGTTTCCTCCTTTGACAGCCAGATCGGTTGCCTTTACTTTAAAAGCAGCATCATATGCATGTCTCCGTTTGTTTTCCGTAATGAGGGTGTGTGCATAAACCCTTTCTTGGCGTGAACTGTGTGTCTCGCTCGTGCGCTTCCTTGATAGTGCGCCCCTGTTGACCGTTAGCTGTAAAAATCCATAGATAAGCCGCACCGTTGTATAAGCCGTAGGGTCCAAAGCGAGTGAAAATAGTAGCGGCTTATAGTCTGGATATTACAGTACAAGTCCTGACCGGGATTTCGTGTCAACCAGCCAGTTCAGCATGAAGAGTCAGTCACTGAGTACGCAACTGGTTGGTTGAAACATAATCCAGGTCTGAACTTTTAGTCTCAGGACTTCAGTTACTCTGCTCATTTCTGTTGCTTGTATCCGCGATCAAATTCTTTTGGTCACTACCCAAAGCTCGTAACCGTAGGTCAGGGTAGGAATGTAGGTTGAACAGTAAATGGAAAGCTTCACCTAGCTCAGGGGTGGCCAATCTTATCCGCAAATGGCCGGGGTGTATGCACGTTTTCCCGGTAACTCCCTAATTAAGTCACTGATTAGAGGACTGATTGGCTAAAGAGTCCTCACACCTGGGAATCAACAGCTGACCTAAAGGTTATCCCAAAAACATGCATGCCCCTTGCGGATATGATTGGCCACCCCTGACCTAGCTTGTGGGATCCATAATTCAGGCTTTACTAAACCAGACACCTTTTTAAAACGTTATGTGTAACGCATGTGCTGGCATGTGACCCTAACTGCTGACCTGGTCCCTTACCTGACATTTTAGGGTCTGCCTCTGTGACCCGAGCTTCCACCATGGTGACCACAGCAACAACGATCCCCATGGCAACCCCAGCTCCGCGGACAACACCCCTCACCTCAGCCTTCGGTTCTGCACCAATTCCTGCTCTGGCCCCCTCTGCCAGCAGCCAGACGGCCGCCTCTTCCTCCGGCTTCTCTTTCGCACTGCCATCTCTCCCTACTGGCCCGTCCTTCTTCTCCATCCCCACCACGACGACAGTCGCCATGGGGACCGGTGGCTTCGGGATGACTGGCATGACGACCGCAGCGAATGCAGCCATCTCCTTCCCTGCCGCAACCAAGCCACCCTCAGAGATGACGGCGGCCCCCACCTCGACCGCCCAGCGCCTTCCGGCTTCCTCCCCGGCCACCTCATTTAAGCCCCCCCCAGAACCTGCCACGCCGGCGGTGAAGGTGAACCTCAATGGCCGGTAGGTGGCACCATTGCTTGCATGCTTTTTGCTCCTTCACCCCTTTTGCATTCTCCCCGTTATCCGCCGTTCCCCTGATGTCAGGAATCCCCCACCTCGCAGGTTCCTGGCCATGGACACCCCAGGACCAGCTCCCCAAGTTGCCCGGGAGTTCTCCGTCACCTCCACCCCTAAGCCAGCCTTCTCCACCCCCCTTAACCAGTCCACCCCCGCGCTGACCTCCAGCAAGCCTGCTTCTTCCTCAGGTAGATGGCTTGTGTAATTAAGATGTATTTTTTATAGTTACCAAAAAATGATTATGAATACTAAAAAAAAACACATTACTCCTGCTCTTCAGGATTGGTTACCAGTTACCATATTTTTCACCATATAAGACGCACCGGCATGTAAGACGCACCCAATTTTTAAGGAGGAAAATCTAGAAAAAAAAGATTCTGAACCAAATACTGTAGTAAAATATTTTA
>JAABNY020000119.1:4621264-4648146 GCA_015164015.2 Brevimyrus niger | reverse complement strand
TGTTTATTTCAACCACAATGGGCATATTCACATTCTTTTTTTACCCAATATTAACTGTCTGATTATCATGTGAATAGTGCGATTTGCAAGTGGGTGGGTGATCAAAGCTGCTTAAGTCATTCACTCTTTATTTTTAGTTTCTACCTATATATATTTGAAAAGTTGACCATCCAAGGTTTCTGAGGGTGTTTTTTTTTTAATCTTAAGTGGTTTGATAAAATTTCTGTCATGTTATACCTGCGGGATAGCTGACTCCAGAGAGTTAAATACGTAATTTTTTTTTAACGCTTTTTTCCCCCAAATTAATTGTAATTAACGTGTTCAATTCCCACCCCTAATATATAAAAAAATATATACATTAAAATATGTAAAAAGAGCTCCTGTATTGGAAAATCTGTATTTGTATCAGCAGTTGTGTATCAGAATCAGATCGGGACTAAAAAATATGGATTGGCCCACCACTGGTTACTGTAGGATCTGTTGAATGGTCTCTACCAGAGTGAAATACTGTTTTGTTGTGTGTTCTTTGCCATTAGTAACAATAGGGTATGACATCTCTGATGCAAATCGGTAATTGTCAGAGGCTGACACCACTGCTGCTGGGCTCCCCTCCGCCCCCAGATCGCCCACTTTCAGAAGGAGCTTGATGAGCTGAAGGCTCGCGCCGGCAAAGCCGACTTCCGTGTGGGCCCAGCCGAGCAGATGAAGGAGCTCCGGCGGGAGGCCCAGGACCTGCACGTCTTCGCTCTCGAAATCAAGGAAACGACAGAGGTATGAGTGACCATTACTGCCACCTCCTGGTCAGGGTTTGGCTTTTTAAAGGAAGTATTAAGTGGCATTTAGCACAGAGGAAATGGAGCCAGAACTTGGTGTCTGATGGTTCTAGTAAGCTGGAGCAAACCAATAACAATGCACAATTCAGATGAGTAGTAATACAGATAAGAGGTCATTGGAATTGGCAGATCAGAGTCTCTGCAAAGGAAGCGAGGCCTTAACTGACCCAGGGATGTTTCGTTCTTTGCCTTAGTCTCTCCACGGTGACATCGGATCCTTAAAGACCACCCTGCTGGAGGGCTTTGCTGGGGTTGAGGAAGGCAAAACGCAGCGCGAGCTCAGCAAGGACAGTCGCTACCTGCAATTGCTCTACAAGAAGCCGCTGGACCCACGCCGGGAGGAGCAGCTCAAGGTGAGGTCACTGAAAGGGTGGACTTCAGAGGAAAAAAAAAAAGCCTACAGTTTGAAAATCCAGTGTAGCTGATGAGGCTTTTTGAAGCTCTGTGTGGCCAGGTCTACAATGCTGTCAGTCAGGCCAGTTTAATCCAGTTGGGCCCAATGATGCATCTCATAACCTGCAATAATCCCGCCCACTTTAGCTGGGGGAAGCCTGTTCTCCACTGCAAGTGTCAGTATGTAAGTGTGTTTCTACAGGAAATCCGGAGGCTATACCAGTACGTGAAATTCTCAGTGGATGACGTCAGTGACATGCTGGACCTGGAGTGGGAGAGGCACTTGGAGAATAAGAAAAAGCAGAAGTAAGAAGCGCATGTGACTGACAAGGCCTGATTATAGCTAATGGAGGTTCAGTGTGACGTTTGGATCCCATGACTGACCCACCTGGAGTGGGAGAGACGTGGGGGGAGTCCCGTCGTGTTAACAGCTGTCCCCTCTACAGGCACCTGATTGTCCCCGGGCGTGAGGCTCTGTTCAGCACCTTGGCCAACAACCTGGACATCATCAACCAGCAACAGCGCAAGCTGGACTCGCTGGTCAAAGATCTGCAGGCCCTGAGGCTGTACAACAAGACAGCCAGCAGCAATTGGAGCATGTCTCGACCCGCCCCGCCGTCCCAGCAGGGGTAAAGGGTCGGGGGGGGTGGCTTAGGAGCTTCTTAAGTTAATGTCGGTGATGGTTTTGACTGGTTTGTGCTTTTCCCAGCCTGGACAGTGAATTGGAGAGTCTGAGAGACACACTGTTGAAAGCCAGGCTGGAGTCTCCGCCCAAGGCTACCTCCGAATCACAAGGTATCATCACCTCTCTGATGCACGCGCATGTGCACGTTTGCAGTGACACCTTTGTGTGGACAGTGGCAACCTCAATCCCTACCCAGCTCTAACCTTGACCATAAGTAACCAAACAAAATACCAGACTTTTTTTTTTTTTACAGATTTTTTTTTTATAGATCTGAATTTTCCTTTGTGGGGAACAAATGTAATGTGTACATAACCCCCACACTCGCACAGCCAGATTGGAGAGTGAGAGTAGAATAGATATGAGGGCATCTAGAGGGAAAGGCCCGGAGATGCGTTGTCTGCTTGTTCATTCATGAGCAGCACGTTCCCTTCTCTGTCGACAGTGAAAATGTCTCCCGCAAAGCAGCACCAGCTCAGGAACTTCCTGTCCAAGAGACAGACGCCTCCAGTGCGCTCCACCGCTCCAGGTAACCTGCCTGTCGTCAACCCCAACCCCCCCAACCTTTCCCCTCGGGGGTTTTTTTATACATTCCGCTTAAATGGCGCAATTCATTCACTGCGTCACCCCCCCCACCATTCTCCGCAGCCAACCTGTCACGGTCGGCGTTCCTTTCTCCGAATTACTACGAGGGCCTGGACGACGGCAGCTCCACCTCCTCCCTGTCGCAGGCGCTGGACCCCGAGGACTCGCGGCCTCTGGAGGAAGAGGTGTCCGTGGTGCCCCCCGCCCTGGCCACGGCCCGCCACCCCGCCGTGGTCCGCACCTCGTCCGTACAGCCCGGCTTTGGGATTGCGGGCCCCCCCTTCGGCAAAGCGCCCGCAGGCTTCAGCTCCATCGTGAGCCCCGCCCCTGGTCAGTAACCTGATTGGACGTGGTGATTCTGTACGGCATTGGAGCTCTTGTAGGTCATATGGTTTGTTTAGGTGCGTTTGTGGTCACGGCAGAGTGGGACTGGGATAGACAGTGACAAGATTCGAAGAGCTTGAAATCCCTTTATGGGCGGGGATTGTTTTGGGCTGGCACAATATCATTATTTTAAGACTGACCAGTTTAACCTGTTCTGGTTATTTGTTTGCCTTGTTGTTGAGGTTGGAGGACTGATATAGCCACTGATACATGCATTTGCGCCGATATGATAAGAATTTACTGTGCATTTTAACCTCTATACCGCAAATGAAGTACGAATTGGTATATAAAGGTTAAAATGCAGGATAATTTCTTGCCATCTCGGCCAAATGTACGTAAAATACCTATGCATTCACGCTGGTACAACAATGGATTGCCATACATATTGCTTTTTAAGGTGAATGCTTACTTCTGTACCAGTTATGTCAATCGCTGGTTATAGACCTGGGTGTAACAGTCACTCTCAACTAGTTTTATTGTAGTTTGATTTAATAGTTTTTATTTATATTTCCGTTTGAATTTTTGTTTTATGTAGTTTTCAGTGTACAGTCGCCCCTTCTGTCTAATAATTCTTAAATGCATAAATAAGTACAGTGCTGGTTAGGAGGACGTCAGTCCTTTTTATAGCTGCCTCTCATTTGATGTCACGCAGTGATCTCCGTTATCTTTGTATCCTGCATTTCTCTGACTTTACAACCGAATAGTCTCACTTGGTTTTTTTTCTGAGATACAGGGGACCTCTGCACTGTGGAAGGTCCACGGTAGTTTATTAATTTTTTTATTGTATATAAATAGTTTTTAGTTTTGTTTTTAGTGATTTAAAAAAAAAAAAAATTTCAGTACACTGAAAGTTGTAGAGCTGTTTGTGTGTCTGATCAAGTCTTGAATATAATAGAGTAATCTGCTTTAATCTGATTATTCATCAAGTAACCCTTTATATATAGTATAATTTATGCATTGCAGCCGGGTTGCAGCAGTAACCAACCAAACATTGCAAGGCGTAACACTCCGTTGCACAGTCATTATTAGGCACATTTAAGTTGCATGTTTTTGGACAGTGAAAGGAAACCAGCGGATCCACCGAAAAACCACACACAGGGTGAACATGCAAACTCCACACGCGCATCGAGGATGTGCAGTGAGAGCGCAACCCACTGTGCCACCATGCCACCTGCAGCTTGAACAATGTGTGACGTTAATACTGCCATGACATTTCATGCATATGCAATTATCACATTGCAAGGACCGCAATAGTCTGCTGGGTTGAAACCATTGATAAGTTGCTCTAAAAAATTTTTCCCCCTCATCATAGAAAATGTTGCAAACTTTGCATTTTAATGATGGTCCCATATCTAGTCTAGTGTGTAAAAACATAAATCTAAAGTTTACCACCGCTGCACCTGCATGGGCTTT
Source organism: Brevimyrus niger (assembly GCA_015164015.2). Taxonomy (NCBI): domain Eukaryota; kingdom Metazoa; phylum Chordata; class Actinopteri; order Osteoglossiformes; family Mormyridae; genus Brevimyrus; species Brevimyrus niger. The sequence goes on along the minus strand of JAABNY020000119.1, from coordinate 4,643,856 downwards.
GCATGCACTCTTTAAGACAATTCTAATCCATGTGATTCTTACTTTTGGACTCAGTCTTAGTGTGGCACGTTTAAGCAAATTGGTGAGAAAGACAGAAGCACACAAGAACTGGTTATATATGTATGGGAAGAAATTATAATTAGGACTGAGTGATTAAAATGAGAATGATATTGATGTGCAAAACGCCTAACACTTATGTATAATTTAAGATAAAGCATGTCACTGGCGACACGCATAGCATTGCAAAATTAGCTCTTCCTCTGTGACCATTTGGCAGGACCTGCAGTGGAGCTTAAGCGTAAACACTGTCGTGAAAACGGGGGAATTTATTAAACAAAGCAATAGGGCAGGCAGGCAGACAACAGAAAAAAAACTTTCAAAACAGGGCAACTTACTGGGAGAGCCAAAGTCCAAAGGAACTGGTTCAATAAGGGTAATACAGGGAAATCTAAAAGGAAAGTTCTCAGTAAAATTAATTCCATGAGAAATCCCAGTGGTAATAATCCACAGAGCATTAAGAAGAATGCAGCAGCGTTTTTAAGAAATGACTAAAATAACCTGTTCATCTTCCGTCTCAGACTTGTGAAATGCAAAATACTGTTGGGTGCCCGTGACACTTGGTTTCCTTTTCTGCATGCTTTGAACTCTGTTTTAAATAGAGAGCTCCATCTATTGGGGTCAGAAAATAGAACAAATTATTCCAGAAGCATCATTTTGGTCATCGTTTCTATTTGCCAAGTGTTGGTTACATTTTAACTAGTGCTGTCAAAATTAATGGGTTAATGCGGATTAATCCATCATGATTAATCTGATTAAAATGTATGCAATTAAATCATCTGCTGTGCAGAATGACTCAAAATCCCTGAAATCTGTCAACCCATTTTAGGCAGTTTTGGTGCATTCCATTTGCCCTCGGAACTCGTGTTCCGAATCATATTCCGGACTCCGGAGTTTTGAAGCTGGAAGTGGCAACATGCACGCTCCCGTTTGTCAGAGATCCGAGCGGCTCGAAGCAGCACAGAAGATCCTGAGTTCAGAATCCAAAATGGCTGCACCCTTTATTAACAAAAAGGAAAGTTGTAGTTTTATACTGTTTAAGCAACTTCTCATTTGTGGCTCATTAAATTGGTCGCACAACACTATACCGTCAAACTTATCTGTGGACGTGTTGCTACGAAGTTTTATGCGTAAAGCACTGCGCATAATGTGTTATCAACTGATATTGCTAACAATTGCAATTAACCGGACTGGAATTGGATTTCAAGATCGGTCGGATTATTTGTTAGGCTAATTGTAGGTAAACAAAGATAAAGACCATTTAAACTGAGGTACCTTAAATCCGACAAGTTGTCTGGCTAAACAAAAAAAATCTTGCTTTTTGATATGGGTCCATGGTATTGCACTTCTGTGGCAGATGGAATGCATCCGACTCGTGTTCAAGGTCTTGTGTTTGAGTCTCTGCTCACGCAAAATGAAATGTGATTAATATGGATTTAAAAATTTATGATATTTAATTGTGAATAATCAAAATTAATTCACAGCAACCCTGTAATTAATCTGATAAAAAAAAAAAAGTTTGACAGCACTAGTTTTAACAATAAAGAACAGTTTCAAAAAATCAACCTTTAAACTGGAGAAAAATGACACTTATCGCGATAACCAGCAATATCGACTGATATGAATTTTTATTGGGGTAACATTTTTGGATTACAAATAGGTCTGGACATAGTGATAATTTTGAGCAAAGCAGGTGATTTGCTGCTACTGCTTTGTGTCTGCTGGTACTACTCATATACTCGTAGTTTTTTGTAATTTTCATTTCCTCTATATCACCTATATAACACACACAACTTATAAAATATCGCAAGGTTATTTCTTTCAGCCCTAAATTCATAAAAATATGGTTATTTACTGTTTTATGTAAGCTGATGTGGCTAAGCAATGGGTCTAATCTTTAGAATCAGAATCGGCTTTATTCGCCAAGTGTGCTGATGCAGATAAGAAATTTGTTTCCAGCCACTTGAGACCCCCTGGTACACAGACAATAAATGACACTATACAAACAATAAGTTACACTATACAAGAAATAAAACTTGAAATATACACACATGGGTAACCCACTGTACGAAGTATAAGGTGCAAGGCTGAGTGCAAACAGAGTTTAAGGGGGGAAAACTGACAAGGCAGGTGACACAGCATAGCTGTGTATGAGGGTGATGGCCTGAGGGAAGAAGCTGTTCTGATGTCTGGTGGTTGTTGTGTACGGAGTTCTGTAGCGCCTGCCAGAGGGGAGGAGCTGGAAAAGATTGTGTCCAGGGTGTGATGGATCTGCAATGATTTTATCTGCCTGTTTCCTAGTTCTTGAGTAGTACTCCTGGATGGAGGGCAGGGGGGCACCGATGATTTTTATTTTTATTTTTTTCCCGCTGCCCTCACTATTCCCTGCCTTCTCCCTTGGTCCTGTTTAGTAGTTGCTCCAAACCACGCTGTGATTGAGCAAAGGACCCACTCAATGACAGCAGTTTAGAACTGGCTCAGCAGCTCCCGTGACAGACCGTAAGGACAGACTCGATGACAGCAGTGTAGAACTGGCTCAGCGGCTCCCGTGACAGACCGTAAGGACAGACTCGATGACAGCAGTGTAGAACTGGCTCAGCAGTTCTTTTGGCAAAACCGTACCTCAATAGTTGCCACCGGAAGTACATCCTTTGCTGGGCCTTTCTGAGGACGGAGTTAATGTTGGGCTTCCATTTCAAGTCCTGGGAAATGGTTGTTCCCAGAAACTTGAAGGTCTCTACCGTTGCTGCAGGGCTGTTGGATATAGTGAGATATTTAGCAGCAATTTTGACTCATAGTTTTAGCTCATAAGCTAAGCATATAATTTAAATCAAAGTAATGACACAGGCTAGGCTACTCCAAGAGGCTACGTGGTACTTATCCTCACATTATCAGGTCAGTCCGTCCAGCCCGAATGTCTTCTAAGATGTATTTGCATTGCAGTCATGCCGTGGTCCTGCAGCACTGACAGACTGCAGGTTCAGAAGCAATTATTAGTTCTTGTTTAGTTGTAATTCTATCTTCTTGTGTCTTACTTCAGTTTACAAAAATGTTTTCTAGATTTTAGATTGGTTAACGATAATTACCTTGCTTATCCAGTTTATTCATTTGTCAGGCTTCATTGATAAGGTGGTACTAGTGGTAATACCTAATACCAATTCTGTGGTATCAATACGCAGTAACCTGTAATATCCACTCAGGGGTCAAAAAAAGCTTGTAGCTGCACACGTTTCACTTAAGTGCATTGTCTTATTGACTTAAATCTGTGGTTTACGTATGGTTAGGCTTGATACACACTTTAGGCAGAGAAACGCCGAAATATGGGTGCATCATATGTAAATAAGCGCGTTATGCCACTGACTTAAATGACTTGACTTGCGTTTTTCACTCTGCACTCTGGAGGGCAGTATTAAGTCACACATCTCTACAGAGTCAAATGCAGTATTGCAGTTTTCAGAAAGCCAAATATGTAACAAAATAAAACCTTTTGCATTTGTTTCATGCTTAGAAATGTACAAAATGTGAAGAATTCTGTGAATGACATATGAGTGGAAATGTATTAGAATATACAAATATGTTATCATTGGGCTAGATTCTGGCAAAGTTAAAAAACAGGGTCGATAGAAGTAGTGTTTGTCCACAGTGCTAAACTGCAGCGTGCGAACTCGTGTGAGTGGGACAGAGGTAGACCAGCAGGAGTGGGACAGAGGTAGACCAGCAGGAGTGGGACAGAGGTAGACCAGCAGGAGTGGGACAGAGATAGACCAGCAGGAGTATTCCACTCACTTCAGCTGACTGACCCTCTAATTAGTCCTCTAATTAGAGGACTGATTGGCTGAAGAGTCCTCACACCTGGGTTTGAACAGCTGACCTACAGGTTATCCCAATAACATGCATTGACACGGGCCCTTTGCGGATAAGATTGGGCACCCCTGCAATATGCAATACAACTTGTCTGGTATTATTGAACACATCGTTTCCTATATGCACTATTCAGGGGTCCCTGTAGCAATGCAGTGTGTAATAATTCCGCATTACGTAATAACTTGACAAAGTGTCAATGAAGACACCCAGCTTGGTGATTACATATTTTTCATCATTTAAAAGTGCCACAATATGTAATCATTTATTGCAAAAGGCAAGGAAATTGCATTCAAGCTGTGTGTTAAAAAATGCGGTAGATTATTGCAAATTGCAGGTGCTATTACTTAATGAATTGAAAATGTATTACATTTTATCAAGTTATTACATAATGTGGTATTGTTACATAATGTGCTGTAACAGTCCCCAGCAGAACTACCTGACCAGGGCTCTTGCCTGATTGGTAACCATTCTATGTTTGATGGTGTAGATGTGGGTTTTTAGTGCCAGTGCCTAGCAGTTGCTTTAGAATAATGAATCACAGCCTACACTGTAGCATATAAGCTTGTTTGAACTGTTTATTGCATAATTATTTCATCAGCAAAGCATTCTAAACATTTGATCCCAGCTCTTAATAATTCTTATATTTACGTCACATTTTCAACATACAGAGTTGTTTTGACAGTCAGACGTGATACAGTATCATTGTCTGAATTGGTGGTTTTGACTCTGGGGTAGTTCATCAGTTGTGGAATAAAACAATTTACAGTACAAAATAATTTTTATTCTAATTGTCTGTTGTGGGTTACGTGCAATGATAATAGTTTGTAAATCTTTCAATATCTTTTGTGTTGCTTGATCTTAAAAATGCAATGTTTTAGGAATCATTATTTACAAATAACATCATTTTAGTATACACAAGGTAATATTGATTGCACGGCACAAAATAGTGTTTGAATTTTGCGTTTTGTTTTTTACTGATAGTGATAATTATCTGAATGACCACATATAGGCATAGCAGGATACCACCATGCTCTCATTTTCAGAATAGAAGTTTCTGTTGATTTCATTTAGGTTTACAATGTGAATTAGTGTCCATGTTCCACGCTTTGCTTGTTGCCAAAATTATTAAAGACACAACCCCCTTTCCTGCTTTATGTATTAATTAAACCACGCAACTTCTTACACAGGTTTTTGACGTAAGTGCTTGATGTGAGTAGCCCGCATCCCGGCTCCCTTCTCATTCTAGGCAACAAGATTAATCTGGGCGGAGCAGACAGCACAGCATTTGCCACCAAGACGGTGAAGCACGGGGCCCCTCCCACGGAGAAGACCACACCCGTCACTGTGCCCCCCCAGCAGGCGGCCGCAACCGCTGCCCTGCGCAGGCAGATGGCCAATCAAAAACCAGGTATCTGCGTGGAGGTGATATTGTGGGGTCTTAATAGTTTCTCTTCTCCAGTTAAAATTTAAAAAAACAAAAAAAAAGTAGTGCAAGTTTAGTCTCATAGTTGTAATTTGTCTTTGCATTTGCCAGGTCAGTGTGTCACTTTGCCGCAGCTCAGTGTGATATTTCAGTTAAAACCTCATTTGCATCTACGCAGGGAGTGCAGTCAGTGAGGCAACAACCGGGCTACCGTTCTGCCAGCAGACATTACTAACCTGAGCCTATGCAGGCCGCACTGCCGTGCCCTGTGTCTACCCTGCGTGTCCCGCGCCGGGCCGCACTGCCGTGCCCTGTGTCTACCCTGCGTGTCCCGCACCGCGCCGCATGGCTGATGATGGGAATAGGCAGCCCAGCTAGGGGGCAGGATCGGTCACAGTCTCACGCCGTTGGTTAATCGGTTAATGTTCCACACACAATGCCAGCCTGCTGAGGAAGAGCTGAGCGGCATGAGCTACGGAAGGTTAATCACCGCTTTTTTATCCAGATCTTCCTATGGGTCTGAACCCCTGTGGGTCCTTCTGCGTGGGGATGAAAGGTGCCTTGAATCTGTAGACTGATTTCGAGCTCTAGTACCTTCTCACAGAAGTTGTTTTTCTCCAAATGAGGCCGTTTTAGGTTATATCCAGGCGTGCAATATGTCAGTTTGCAAAAGTTATGCATCTGTTGCCGTTAGGAACTCCTACACAGCAGGTTGGGATTAAGGACTTAATGCCACACAAAATTTACAGTTTGGTTACAAAACGTGGTTTAGGTTCATGGTTCGGTGCAGCAGGGGAAGCAGAACTTATTTTGAAGTGATTGTTAAAAAGACAAAAACAATTAGGAACAGTTGTAAACCAGTAGCATTTGTTGACGGGTTTGTTAATTAGACGGACACATACTTATTTGCAAATTAAATGTGTCCACCCATCCATTTTCTTCACCCACTTGTCCTGTTCTGGGCCGTCGGGGTCCAGAGCTCCTCCTAGCAACTGGTGCAAGGCAGGCAATCCTGTGATGAGCACCAAATGTGTGAAAAACATATGTTAAGAAATAACTAACATATTCAAGTTCGGAATAACAGAGCCGACAGACAGTCATGGTTTTATCAGCAACTCTCTTCTCAAACTGCCGACTATGACTGACTAACGTTAACAGTAGTAGTTGTAGTGAACTTATAGCCCCAATTAGCATAATGTTTACTGTGTTGAACATCTACTTGTGAATTTAGGTTGCACCCGTGTCAAATGTTGTATTAATTTGCTTCATTGTGCATACCAAACGGAAAATGAAGTGCTGAATGGTATGTGTCGAATTAGTGTACATTACAGCACTAGCTGGGATGTGTGTATATTTTGGCAATGGTGTGTTCACTGTGCTGCCACCAGGGGGGGTTAGTGTCTCTCATTACTGTTAACTTCATGCTGAAAACTTGCGTGATTTATTTTGCCGGAGTCCTGCATATTCCTTATTTGATTTCCTTTGTTTTTTTGGCTGGGCTGTACAATATATCGTTGTGTACACAGTAATCACATTAATTGTCGGCCCTGCTTTGTGTCTGACATAACTCACGGCAACATCGACTTTTTTGATATACTGTTGGTAGGTGATAATTCTGTAATTGGCTGTGGCTTATTTCATATTGGAATATTTCTGACGGATACTTCACATTGCAATGTGATATGACAATATCGTGCAGCCCTAGTTCTTGGGTGTTGGTTTTTTATACATTTTGAGTATGACTTGTCACAAACTCAAAGCTTCCTCTGAAGGTGTTTTTGCTCCCCACCCTCAAATTGCCTTAGGAACAGTTTCCACCTCCCTAACGGAGTCCACCTTGAAGACGGTGCCCCAGGTGGTGAACGTCCAGGAGCTGAAGGACAAAGGGCCGGCCGAGCCAGTGTCCACAGTCATCAGGTCAGTTGATCTCCATAACCATACTGCCCGTCCTGGTTTTGGGGGATTTGCCTGTCCAGTGTGTTGCCTTCTGCGGCCAGGGGTGACCAAGACGTTAGCAATGCCTTTTAATTAGCATCTGGCAAGGTTGTGTCTACCTTCATGCCTTTAAGAGCTGACGTCCAATCAGAATGTAGAGCGTGCTCTTACCCTTGGGAACCAGAGTGGGGCAGCCCTGCCATGCATCCTCTTTTTTTTTTTTTTAGCTTGGCTGAAGCAGAGGAAACTTGTATCTCATGGGAGTTGAGCCTCTTTGTTCTGGCCTTTAACCACATTGATGTCTGCATCAGGTTTTGATGTACTGTGTTTTCTCTCGTAACACTCACACTGTCGGTCTTTTTGAAAAGTGTGCTGTGTTGCATTCTGGGAGCTGTTGGAGACCCAGTACGAGGACACGCTCTTTTGCATTTCATGATGAGACCTAAACAGAGGGGAATCCCTACCCCGCTTCCAAAACGATAACCGTCTCCATTTGATGGGAGGCAGCTTGAAAGTTAGACTGCTTGTTGCGTTCATGAGGTCCTAATCAAGACACCTGGCAAAGTGTGGTTTTGTTAGGCCGGAGTTGGGACAAGAAGGCAAAAGCGTTCTTTCAGTTTGGTTTTGCTGCTGTTTTTAAGGTACTTGTCTTGCTTGATAAATGTTTCATCCAGCCAAGCCCCACAGCCACTTAGCACAGCGATATGACAGCTAATGTAGCGTAGTCTGTTTAGGGCTCCATCCAGACCATGTGGAAGTGATAGCATGTGGCATGTATGGGGTTGTTGTCTTATTAGATTGTGTGCATTTGTGTGAGGGTACAGCTGAACATTTTTTGAACGAGGCTTTGTGTTGCTTATTCTCAGCCGGCTCGACCTCGCTGCATAATCATTGCACTTCTATTCATGGAGTCCATTTGACTCTGTGCTGTGGCATTTTGTTTGTTCACTTGGTGGGTTAATTTCTTTTGAGTTCGGTCAAACGCGTTTATGGGTTACGGAGAATGTTGGTAGTTTACATTTAAACTGTAAATGATGTCATCCGTGTGTTTATATAGGAACGTATGTGTTAAGGTGACACGTCTCCTGAGCACGTTCCGCCTCAGCGGTTCGGCTGCTTTCCAGTTTCTGCGAATCCGTGGCCGATAGCAAGGAAAACACACCCGTTTGGCCGGCACGTCTAAATCATTAACACCCCCGGCGCAGCTTCCTGTCACTTGCATATTTGGCCTGCTTTCATTTTCATGGGTGGATGGTTACCTGAGCAACCGCTGACGCTGCTCCTAGAAATATTTGTGTCCCCCGGCTCCACGGAAGCACGTCGACGTAACGACACCTTTGTGTTCGCCGTAGCCGCTTGGAGAAGCGCAACGCCTGCTAATGGTTTGTTAGAAAAACAATGATTTATGGCTGCTGAAGGTGAAGACAGTTGTGGAAGATCCCAGCTGATTGCAGCCTAACTATGGCAACTTGTCTGTGTTCTCCTGCCTGCACAATGTACTCTCCTTGCTGTGGAAAAGGTGTGCAGTCTTGGCAATTTAGGAAGCTGCCCGTGTACAGTCTTCAGAGCCGTTTCTCTTTATTTCACGGTGCAAAGGACTCATCCTGATAGTGTTTCATTTTCCTGTTGGAAAAATAATGGCGTAGTAAAACGGTAAGTGATGAAGCCCTGAATAGCCTCTAAGGACCCATCACAGCCTTCTGAAGGGGATCTAACCACGCATTCAGCGTGAGTGTATCAGCCACACTGCTACTAGTCTGAGAACTTTCCCTACCTCTGTCTGGCCGTAGCTGCCGGCATCATTGTAAACTTGAATTAACATATATTGATTGTTCCACTCGCGGGGGTTGGGCGACCGCTGTATACCTAGATACCCTCGGGGTCGTTTCCAGCCCGTGGATGAGCGTTGGTGGAAGTTGGATTTTTGGGAACAGACAGAGAAAGCCGTCTGTAAACACGGCGAGTGCGTCGTTCGCGATGCGGCAAGCTTTACTGGTGCTACAACCCGATGTCTTCGTTTTCTGTTGTGCAAAACAAGGGTGTGCTTGTGTGCGCGCATGCTATATAGCCGTCGAAATACAGTATGCAAAATGAGCAGCGCGTTTCAATCGGCAGTATGGATAAGACAATAGGCGAGCAATACCTGGATGACATTTCGTGAAATTTCGATGTGTGCAAATGTTGCTCGCTCCAAAATTTTTGTCAAGATGGAGGGAGGAAGTGTCATGTCTGCATAGGTTAAAGTAGAAAACGAACCCACGCAGGGTCAATAATTTCTATTCATTTTTAACTTTCATGGAGGTCGAGCGTCATTGGTAAACATCTGGGTCAGGTAATAAGACGGTGAGCTCAGTTTGTCCAAGTGCATGCATGCCGTTTCCATCTATACATATTAGAGGTCGACCCATATGGGTTTTTCAATAGCTGATGCTGATATCTAGGAGTCAGGGTCAGCCGATGACTGATATATGCTGCTGATATTTTCTGGCCGAAAATTGGACATTTTCCCCTCTATTTGCATGATAAAATATCACACTAGTATTAAACGATACACGAAATTTCTCAACTTGGCATTTATTGAATACTGACTTGTGTAAATTTTAAAAAACTTAACAAAAACACAATACATGTTGTAAACAACTTAAACTTATAAACAATAAAAAATTGCAGCATCATAATCTGTTCAGCCGCAAACTCCTTCTTCAGCTCCCAAGCCCACCAGCCTGCTGCAGATATTGCACCTGGCTTTTCCTGGTGTTGGCTTGGTGAAATGCTGCCATACAGGATTAGATTTGTGTTCAACCGTCAGACAGCAATTACTAAAACAGAAGAAAAAATGCTAGGTTGGCATATTTATTATTGTGCCTTCATCTTCAATTCATTCTACAATTCCAGTCCATGCACATTAAAACAATTACATGCTAATACATTTTGAAAGAAGAAAAAAAACCCTAAGTGCATCATGGTATGATGAGTAGTGTGCAAGGCCCAAAACTTTCACTAACATGTTTATGTTAGCAGACAGCTTACAAGCCAAATTCACAATTAGAACATAGCGATCACAGAAAATAAAATAAAAATAACCTTGTCGATTACACAGCCTTGTATGCAAAGACAACATAAGCCCCTAGTGATTGTGACATTGTTAACATATGAGCCTGTGTAAAGGATAGACATGTTTAATGAGGAAACTAACTGCGCAAAATCATGCACTTTTTATCTAGATGCAAAAACTGTATCTTTTATCTCAAATGCAAAAAAGTTGCACACAGTCACCATAGTCAGCATGAGCTCAAGTGAATGGTAACCACGCTTTCGAACAGTTTACTCCACCATGCATTGTTCTTCGCAGCTCTGTGTCTGAGGACGGCGCTGTCTGTGATCGGGGCAGAGTAACACGACTCACACACAGGCTGCAGTGTTTGAGGCTGTCTGCTCCGCCCCACATGCACAGTGAAACACTCCGACACAGGAAATAAAAAAACAGAACTGGTAACATTGGGCTGATATGGTAATAATTTATTTTTTTTTTTTAACAATTAAAAATGTCTGTGAGCCCACCAACAACCAAACAAAACTGTCAGAATCAATTATCCCTAACATTACCTGTAAAGCTACAGTTGGTTCAAGGCTCATTATCATTACCCCAGTTCCCGACAGCGTAGTTCGCGTTCTCTTTCAAAAGGGCTTGCGTTTTCTTTTAAAGCAACATTTCTTAGCAAACCAGTTAAACAGGTCATTGAAAGATCAGAATTTAAGCCTTACCCATTCCTCCCAGAATTCTTCCAAAACTTCTGGCTGGGGTCCTGCACAAGGCAGCATGGGTTACGTGTTCCACAGCAACAATAACACTGGGCTGCCCGCAGACGTGCCTGTCTGTTAATCGGCGTAGTGCACTTGGATATCGGCCAATGCCGATTTTAAAAAATGCTAAATATCGGCCCGATATATCGCCTCTAATACATATATAGCATTTACTTCGTTACCATCCAAATAATGTTTCTAACAAAATTCAGTATGTACTGTGTAGGTTATGTGGTTTCAGGTGCACCCTGTGTGTTCGGGCTATCATTTTTGTTTGACACAAATGGCATTTTGACTGAGCTCTATCCAATGTGCCATTTTTATCTGATCCCTCCTGGCCTCTTCTGATCGAGTGCCTGCACACCAAGCTGTTGGCAGTAGTCATGACTGTCAGAGGAGGCTTTTACAGTTTGGTTCTCATGCCCTCTTTAGATGACAGGGCCCTTTGTGTTCATGTTAAATGTGCCACACCCACTTCCACGACCATGCTGACTGCAGCCTTAAACAATAAGTATATGAGGGAGGAGAGACCTTCACCATCACCTAAGCTGTGCAGTTAAGGGTCTTAATTTAGCTGATAGCTGCTGAGCTAGACAAACAGGTTATAAAAAAAATGGAAGCTTTTGAGGCTTGTAAGCAAAAAAAAAATGTAAAAAGAAAAGATTCTGATACTGGGTCTAGATTAACCTCTAATCACTGGGCATGTGCACTGTGCAAATCCACCGGTGTTAAATTGTTAAATTTGATGAATGCATTAACATGTTTGTCTAGATACAGGCACGTGGCAGCCAGTCATTATCAAATGATCTTGTGTGCTATGAAAATTAATGGAGATTTCCATGTGTGATTTACTTGATGACATTTTCACAAGGAAGTGAAACTTTATAAACCGTGCATGACTAACTATCGTGTGGAAAGACCAGCCCCTTGTTTTTTTCTCAGCCCTGGCTTCTTGGGAAATACTCCTTTTTCATTTGTGGTTTAACATCTGTGCTCTCCACCTGTGCTGTTGTAACTGTGGCAGATTGTCAAGGTCTTGCAGAGGCGAGCAGCTGGGTAGTTAGCTGGCTGGCTGTTGGAGACCCGGCCGTTGGACTCCTCAGTGAGGTCTTGGACGGTTTTATGGGCCAGAGTCCCTGTGCGAGAACTGTAATCACATTTCTTGGATTTGTTCAGGTCGACTTTGAGGTTCCTCTGTAGGCGAGCACAGTTGCGTCGTCCTGTTGTGGGCATCTGGGCGTTTGCCGTTAGCCTTAGCCGTCGAAGAGCCCCAGATGTGGCCTGCCGTGTTTGGGGCCCCAGACTCGGTGGTGGTGCCTGGCTTGCTGCCGACTGTCACATGAGCCTCCTGCCTGCGTCGTGGTTGACCCTAAGTATATAATTAACACGTCTTCACTTGCATGGGCTGTGACACTCTCACACTGAGCTGGGCAAGTTGCTATGCAGAGAGAATTAATGCCACTTCAACTGAAGCTTTTCAGTAGGAAGAGGGCAGAATATCTGGTTTTTGTGGTAGTGAAAGGAGGGTGTGATTTCACCCGCAAATCCCTTCACTAGCCTGGTCTTCCATATCCTGTCAGGCCATTGATCTCTGATACCAGCCTGGAATAAAATGGGCTGCAGCTCAAGGCTGCTGCAGCAGCCCGCGGGCAGGGGGCTCCCTGCTTGTGTATGTACTGGCTGCATTCGAATTCAGGGCCTGCATTCTTCAAAAGGCTTCATCCGACGTCTGAATGCATCACAGCGACGAGACACGACAGTCCCGTTTCGAAGGCTCCTTCAAACGCAGTCTAGAAAATCTTGGCCACCTGTTGGATGGGAGCAGCCCCTGAATCCAGACATGGCCATTGCAGAGCTTTCCCCTTCATAATGCCACCCCCATGCGGGTTTCAATAGCACAGTCAGGCTCGGGGAGGGGGTGAGTGTGCCGTTTTTTAAAATGACCCGCATACCTGTTCTTCTCGAGCTTGTGGGTACCCCCTGATATTACGTGGGCTGACTGATTTCCGGGGAGGGATGCTGCTGATTGTGAACCTGGCAGTAGGCAGCAGCTGGAACCTGTGTTTGCTACTCTGTCCTGCTCGGCAGCCTTGGCCTAACCCCCCCCACGCCTGCACACACCCCAGCGGATTCCACCCTTCGCCCCTCCCTGGTGAGGATTGCCGGCCTTCTGGCTTCTGTTGCCTGACAAACCCTTCCTTAGATGAGGCTCCCCCAAGCCGCACGAAGGACACACTTAGAACTGCTCGAGTTTCGGTGTTCCATTCTTTACTGCTGGAAAATTGTGTCCAATCGGAGTCCACACAGATGTCTGGGTCCCGCCCAGGGAGGGAGCGGTTTTCATTCAAAAAGTGTTAAATAACCTTCATAGTGCTGCCGTAAATGTAAGGACTTATCTTTTAAATGGGAATATTTATTAGGGCCCCCCTAGGGTGGCTCAGCCCGTTAAGAGCTGTTAACAAGCATGGTCGCGGCCCTGTTTCATTTCAGCCGTCTACACCTCCTGTGCTGGTGGAGTGTGCCGGTGTCATGCTGCATAGGGGGCCAGGGCATCTTAGAGGGACCTCTAGTGTTCCTAAGCGGAAGCGCAGCAATAATGCATAATACAGGCGATACCCAGAGCACTACACTCAACTACTACAGTTTTACCACGTATGGATTTCTGTGCTAAGGGGCTTTCTTTTTCCTGTGGTGATTGTGGGTGATGTGATTGTCCCCACAATGTGACAAAACCTGTTTTGTTTTGTTTTTTTTATATATATATATTTATTTTTATTTTTTTTCGGGGATCATCTTGTATTTTGTTTGGTTACTTTGGGTACTGGTTTACCCTCTGGGACTGAGTATGTCGTCGACGACATCGCATACTTTTTGCGTCTATTTTAGTTTATATCTCGCTGAAATCTTTATGTAGAATAATGGGGAAAAAAACGCTGGCTAAAAGTCTTTTTTTCAAAACGTCCATTGTCTGAAGTATTAAAGTTTTTTAAATCAGGATAAATCGGCAAAAACGAAACCATTTCATCGTACTTTTTTACCTTCATCGGGGGTGTGTAGTACCGCTCTCACCTGAAGATCACTATTCACATTCTAAATAGCCGCATTAGTGCGTATTCAGGTCACATTCACATGGTAATTTGATTAACGGCGCAACGGTGAAACGCGAACCAGATACATCCCCATCAGCGCCGTAAAGAGGGGGGGGGGGGGGCGTGGCCAGGTGCCACTGGCTCATTTCTACACTTGAGGGTCGCTAAATATTCAATGAAAGGAGCCAGAAATAGTGACATGAGTTCAGTTTTTCTTATTTATCCAAATGAATGTCACAACTACACCATTTCGTCATCTTCATGTAGAGAAGACTTTGATGGTCGGATATCTGGGATCAAAACAAACTGCCAGCATCGCTTACTATGGACTTTTGTGTCTGTAATTTGGCATCAAAGTATAGACATTGCAAAATGCAGTTTGAAATAATTGCAAACGAAACATGAATCTGACATATTTAGAATATACATTAAAATAAAGATGAGTGTAATGGCAAAACAAATGTATAAAAAAATAATTTATTTGCCATGAATGAAGTTTATGATGGTTGAAGAGATGTGTGACCATGCCCCAGTCAGTGAAAGTGTTACCTACCCCTAGGCTCCAGAGGGTTAAGGTTGTCATTGATGGGATTTAGAAGTGAATGGATGGGTCCCCACAATGATATGAATACAAATGTGTGTGCGTTTGTATTTGTATCCTGGGCGCCCCCTACAGTCATGCAGTGCCACACACTCCAACCTTGATGAAACTCTCTCTCTCTCTCTCTCTCTCTCTCTCTCCATCAGTGCCTCTGTCCCAGCGTCCGCTGCCCAGGTGGTTCAGCAGATGTTGGCGGCTACAGCCACGAATCAGGCCAAACGGGTAAGAGCTGGTTTGCCCCATCCTCCTGCTTCATGTCCTAGCAGTGCCGCACCCTCATGTTCTCTGCCCCGTTCCTCATTCCAGTGTAATCTGTGCGGTTGATCATAGCCTGTCAAACAGTGTCCTCATAATTCCAAATTACTCATCTGCATATAACTTTTTTTTTTCTTTTTTTTTTTTTTTATTTCTTAGAACTCCGCCCCCGGTGTGAAAGTGTCTGGCTCAGCAGGAGAGAGTTCATCCAGT
Organism: Brevimyrus niger; assembly: GCA_015164015.2. Lineage (NCBI taxonomy): Eukaryota > Metazoa > Chordata > Actinopteri > Osteoglossiformes > Mormyridae > Brevimyrus > Brevimyrus niger. The sequence continues at coordinate 4,628,615 of JAABNY020000119.1, read as the reverse complement.
TCTCAGTCCATCTTTGTCTTTGGTAAGCATGCCTGGAATTGGGGCTCTAACAACAACATGGCTTATTAACTGAAAAACTAGTGGCAAGCCGCTACAAATCTGGGTGATGTGTTCGGATCACTGGTGTGAATCTAAGAATTCACTTGTACAGCTATGGCATGTATACCGTATTGCATGTATACCGTATTGCATGTATACCGTATTGCATGTATACCGTATGGCATGTATACCATGGAGTCTCATTCACGCAGCCCCCCACTTTTCATCCCGTCTGTCAGGTGGACCCCCAAAACCGGAAGCCCCTCTATCGCCTGCATCTACTTCCATCCCAGCCACCGTCTCCGCCCTCAATCCCAGTGCCGAGCAGACGGGCAAGGTCTTCACTTTCTCTGCCATGTAAGTACTGCTGGTCATGTGAGGGTAAACATTGGCACGTGGAGATTCTCTCCAGAAATGCATAGATCGTTTTCCACATCTTTATGTTTAAGATTTGGAGGACAATTTGGTAGAAGATGTTTTAAGTTTTTTTTTTTTTTTTTTTTGCGTATTTTGTTTAATATACAGGCCTGCTGGTGGATTTAATTTCTCACCATTAAGTACCACAACACTGACATCACAAGGGACTGGAGCGCCTCCAGGTACAGTATATCTGCACTGATGTGAAAGCTACTCTGCATTGGGTTAAGACCTTAAGGTTATGGAATGATGGATAAGCGGGCTTGTTTCTTATTTGACAGGAAAGGATGTGAATCCATCGAACAAGTTCTCATTTGCTCCTGGCAGTGGGAATAAGTTGGTATTTGCTCCGGAGGCTCCGTTCAGTCTCGTCCCCAAGTCCACTTCCCCCGTTCCCGCGTCCACCGGGTCTCCCGCCATTTTGGCCAGTGGTTCCGGGGAGCCTGCTAAAGCAGCATCCGCCTCGGCCCCCCTGAAGACGGAGCCTCAGATGCCCAAGTCTGGCCTGGCTGGGGAGACCCTGGGCAGTTTCTCGGGGCTCCGGGTGGGGCAGGGTGACGATGAGCCCAGGGAAGCCCCCAAACCCACCGCCCCCGCATCCTTCTCATTCGGTCCGACCGAAGGTGCCGCTGGCCCGTCCGCGTCTGACTTCAGCTTTGGAGGCAGCTTCCGATTGGCTAAACCGGCTGAACCAGCTGGCTCTGCGGAAGAACTTGCAATGAGGGACCTGGCTAAGAAAGTCACGAAAATATTTGCGGGTGTCACGGTAACTACGGCAGCTCCTTACGAGGGGTTTTTCGAACCTCCCGAAGCAGGCCCCCCTGCTGCCGCCAAGTCCGCCTTCTCTGTGACGCAGCCTGAAGCGCAGGCCCCAGCTTCCTCCCCCACCTCATTTGCAGACCTCCTCGCAGTCCCTCTAGCGCCCCCTGCAGCCACGGACGCCCCCGGCACCAAACCCCTTGTGGCCATTTCTGAGGCCCCGGCAGTTGCAGAGATCCCGAAGCCCTCAGGGACCCCACCGGACAGCTCTGTCGCCCCACCTTTTGGGGATATCGGCACCACGCAGTCGTCTTCCACCCCAGCTGTCGCCGCGGAAACCGCCATCCCTGCCGCCGTGCCGGAAAAGCCCTTAACCCCCCCGTCCCCGGCTCCCTCGCCTGTGCCCGCAGCTGCCCAGAATCCCACGCCTCTTGTCGCACCCCCTCAGGCGGCCCAGAGCCCAGCGGCCGAGAGTGTCAAGGCCACAGAAAGCGCAGTGATCGCGACCCCCGTCACGGCTCCCGGCCAGCAGGGGCTGTTTAGCCAGGCTCTCGTGTCTGAGAAGCCAGGCTCCATCTTCGCCCAGCCGGCGGTCAGCACCGATTCCACCACCCCAGGCGTCGGTGCAGTCCCCCCCGTCGATCCCACGGCGGCGCCGGTCACCACCCCGGCTCCCAGTCTGGGCTCCACCACAGCCGGCGCTCCCCCCACCACCACCGCCTCCGTGTTTGGCCAGCCGGCGAGCTCGGTCAGCACCACCACGACCACCACCACCACCACCACCTCCAGCGGCTTCGCTTCCGCTGGCTTCGGCGCCGGGGCCTCCGGTTTCGGGAAGCCCGTGTTCGGACAGGTGGCCGGGTTCGGTCAGCCCGCCGCCAGCGGCTCCGGCGGTTTCGGGTTCGGCCAGCCGGCCTTCGGCTCGAGTCCCGGCTTTGGGCAGACGGCCGCTGCCGCTCCGGCCTCCGGCGGCGGAGGTGGTCTCTTCGGGTCGCCCGGCTCCGGAGGTGCGAGCTCCTTCTCCTTCGGCCAGATAAGTGCCGGCGGCAGCGGCACGCCTGGAGGCACCGGCCTGTTCGGACAGAGCGCTGCGCCCGCCTTCGGACAGCAGAGCTCCGGGTTCGGCCAGGGCTCGGTGTTTGGCAGCAGCGCCCCCACGACCACCTCCTCCGCAGGGTTTGGCTTCGGACAGCCTTCCGGTAAGTGTGTGTGTGTCCGCCATGCTGGCTTCTGCCCCTGCTTTGGGAAAATGTCTTCCTCCCCAAAAAAGGTTGGGTCAGCTTTCATTTGGAGACTGGTGATCAGTGGCACAGCTGAACCCGGACCCCCCCCCCCCAACACGGCAGTCTGATTCATAGGCGTCTCCTCTGCCGCTCTGTGCCCAGAATGCTTCAGCACGCTGGCTTGTGACTGATAAAGCACGTATTTCATTAGTGCCCACCTTTTTCCCGGGGGGATGGGGGGAGCCACAACCGGTAGTGTTTTTTTTTTTTATTATTATTATATTTAAAAAATGTCTGCATTTAGAATGTGGTTTTAAGTGTTTGTGGTTATGGTCTGTTGCCTGCTCTTTAGACTGTGTCGGGACACTAGCACGCTCGATTTGTGTTTTCTGGTTCGACTGCTGAGGTTTGCCGTTATTAAGCAGCATCACACTGTAGGCTGGTTAGGGTCTTTGTAATCAGCCATAAGTTTGTTCCGTTCAGTTTGTTCTGTTCAGTTATTGCCCAAAATTTCCAGCACATTCGGCATCGTTTCTGAGGGTGGGGGGGGGGTGCCCCTTTTCACATAGTCTCCAAAGTGTACAGGGAGCTCAGGCTTCATAAAAACGTCTCCATTAGGAAAGGCATTTGTGGTGCCCAACTGAATGATGGGAAATGCCCTCTTCAGCAGCCGTGAGGTTTGTCTGGGACTTTGACATCCTCATCTTTCTGACGTATCTAGTTTTTGTTCCTGTACTGTAAATAAAGGATTGTTCTTGTATTGTTTTTGGGCTGATGACATTTGACGGATTGAAGCAACCTTGTGACATGTGAGACTATTTGACTGATGCCGTAAAATCCCTAAAGAGGCACTGTAGTCTTCATATATGGAAAGGATGGCCATGTAGAGGCGTCCCTCAGGAGAGTTCCCGGCTTTGGCCCACATCCCACGCTGGAGTATGTGTGAGCTCTGTGGGCCGTTCAGAGGTCATGGGGTTGACCGTCAGGGTGCCGGAGAGAAGGGCGTGGCTCATTCCCGGCATTCCCCTCCCCGGAGACCGGCCATCTGCCCGGCTGCCGTCAAAAGAAGCTGATCCGACGTGCCCGCCATGTTAGAGGGCCGCAGCAAAGCAGTGCAGTCCTGCGTGCCCCAGCATTAATGGCCAGTGTCCAGTTTCGGAGCTAATTCTGACCACTGCCCACACAGCCTAATTTCTGGGTCTGGTACCACCCTGACACACGGGCAGGGCCTGGTCCACCTGTGCAGATGAATGTGCTGGCTCTTTCCTTCACCCCTGACTCCCAACTTGGGGGCAAAAATCACACTAATGCCAAGTCTAATTCGGTTTTAAAACGCCAAAGAACATTTTAAAGGTACGGTATGAAATAACAGCCTTAACTGTTTATCACTGCACTAAGCATGCATTTCATTGATGTTGATCAGCTATGAAGAGCATAGTCCTTCCAGGTGAAATGATCTGCAGTCACCCTAATCAGAATAATTTTTTTTTGTCTTAATCACATTTTAAATGTTAATGACAATGGATAACAAACTTGTTCATAGCACCCTTAGTGATTTATTTAAACACATTAATTGAAGTAAATTTATAGATAATTAATACTGGAGACCCAGACTGAGTAATTATCACAGCATTTCTCTTTAATACATGCACTTGGTTATTACTGAATTTAATGTTCCAGACTTGCCCGTAACTTAAGCAGGGTGAATTTTTGCCATAATTTGACATTCGATTAATTTACGGCCTGATTTTTCTTAATCGTCAGATGACAAAGTTTAAATTAAATGCATTCAAAGTCTCTGTGGGTGTCAACAATACCACAGTTAAACGTGATTGCTAAATAAAAAAATGTATTGTGTTTTTAAAAAAAAAAAAAAAAAAAAAAAAGCTTACAGTATGGGAGCGTTATGGGTGTGGATCTCGGTTTAGATGTGAGGTTAGACCCCATCTTCATGGAAGAGGCTCTCCTGGGAGCCCTGGTTAAGTGCTCATCTGTCAATGCTTGCTGTGGTATCGCTCTGGTGTCACACTGATCATGGCAAGTTAAGGCTTCTGTTGGCCGGCAGCAGACTTCTGTCCAGAGTGTGGAGTCTTAATGTTAATGGACGGTGTTTGTCCTCCTGGCCAAAATGAGTTTGATCCAAAGACTTCAGGCGACGCGGGAACATAATTAACATAATTCGCTTTATATGTCTCATCTGGCTGCAACCAACAGCCTTGTTTAGCATTACCATTGCATTTCTTTACGTTTCGTATCTTGCGTGATTTATTTCCATCGTGTGATCTCTCTAATCGCACCGCGAAGTCAAATCTGCAGCGCGCTCATGCGCGACATGGATGGGAAACAGTCATGCTAAAATTAGACTTGCCCAACACGCTGGCTGACTGGCAGGGGGGAATTATAGAAAGAAAAGAACTAAATTAACCTGTCACTTGTTACACAAATTTACTTGAAACTCGCCCTCTGCAGTAGATGTCCTTTGATCATCCCGGTAACTGGCTGCCGGATGACTGCTTCCGCTCCGTCCATATGGACGAGTGTGGAAGCCTGAGTGACAGTCTGCCATTAAAAATGTGCGTTTTCCCCGCTCTCTCGTTTTTTCGAGTCTATAAAAACAGTGGTTTAGGTTAAAGTGAAAAGTTGCTTGCGGTTAATGGGCTGTCGGCGCCGCGTGTCGCCCCGCCGGGCGCCTCTGGACACTCGGGCTGTATCAAAGGAGTCGGTGCTGGGGTACCGTCCGCTCGCAGGTACGGGCGTCAGGTCCCCGGCCCCTTAATGGGTGTCCGTCTCCCTCCAAAGTGTTACCTACGTTTATCAGTGGTCCCTGGGCAGCTACCATACATTTTTGCTGTGTCGCATCCCAAGTATGATTTTTCTCTCGTCCTTTTTCTTTTCTTTTACTTCCGCGTACACCTTCTTGGAGATCGCGTAGTATCCGGCGCAACATAAATGCTAATCAGTTCAGGTCTGCCAGCTGTCATTGCTGCATATCAGGAAGGAGAACTTCCCAGCTTTAAAGAGCACCTATATTAGCATCAGATGACTGCAAGCGTCTCTTCCTGGGCGGCATGTGTAATATTGGCTATGCCCGTAAAATCTTTTAATTGTTTAGTGTTTATTATCTGAGGCTTAAGTGCTTTATGTTTGTTTGTTTTTTTACTTGATAATAAACCTGCCCTCGGGTCATGCAGGGTGTGTGTGAAACGGGCTCCGCCAGGGGCTTGTATCAGGAAGCAGGATTTCTTGGTTTGCTGGATAACTTGTCGGATTTAATCCAGTCTTGGCTTAACATAGACGAACAAAGAGAAAGGTCTGTTTAAACTGCGGCGCCTTAAATCTGACTAGTCCGGCTAAGCAAGGAAGTCCTGCTTTGAGATATAGGCTCCGATTTTGAAGACCCCTAGCTCAGGGCTCTCCAACTTCGGTTCTGGAGAGCTACCGTCCAGTAGGTTTTCTATCATAACCGGCTTCTGATGAGTCACACCTGTTCTCAATTAAATAACAGAAGCAGGTGTGGCTCATCAGAAGCCAAGTGGGACAGAAGACCAACTGGACGGTAGTTCTCCAGGACCGGAGTTAGAGAGCCCTGCCCTAGCTGGACCGAGGAGCCCTGAGGTTCTTAGTCTGCCTGTATAGGAGCATATTTTGTATGGGGTCAGTTAGCACTGAGAAGAGCAACAAAAGAATCAATATGAATTACAAGCTGCAGTGTTTCACCGTTAGAAACTGACTTTTTATTTGCAAATAAAAATTTGTTGGTGAAATGAGAGGTGGATATCATCATAATTGTTTGTGACAGTTCTGAGGGAGGGGGGAGGCATGCGTGTGTGGGATGGGAGGTGGGGAGGTGATAGTCTGTGTCCTCCAGGATCCTGATACCTTTAAGTGAGCTCTCAGTAGGGCTGCTCAACTAATCATAAAAAAAAAATTGCGATCTTGATTCGTATCTCTCTGCGATCTCCTTTCTGAATTTCAATGGTTCCTCTGCATTGTATTACATCAGCTGGATCAAAACAAGGGCTGCTGCTTTTCCCCAGAGTCTCAAGCATTCCATAATTCTGCATTGCCTTTAAAAGGTGCTTTCCCACCACACCAGGTACCTTACTTTTGGTACTTCAACATCGCATCTTGTGCATGTGCAGTTCTTGCTTTGCCTGTCAGCTTGATTAAGATCAGACTTTTTCTAAAGTATAATTCTGTATACAGATATTAAAGTGCAAGGAGTTGGTTTCGCTGAAACATTTGCAGTCTGTCATGGGGGGGAAAAGTTTAGCAATTTTAATAATTTCTTTTTGAGATTATGTAGTATGTTTAGAAATCAGGTGAAAGTTTAGCTCTACTGCTTTTGTATGAGCTGGGATCTCTTAGGTCTTTGCATCCATTATTATCATTTATTGTTATTATTAACCTCGTTTATCATTGTTTCCAGAATTCACACATCTTTTAAAGACTGTGGTTGTATTACGTTTTAGAGGCAGGCTATTTGCATAACCGTTCAGCAAAGGAAGTGTTGCCAGCCCACTGACACTTTTAGTACGGCTGTTTTGGTTACCCTAATTGAATTTAGCGTTTCCTTCCAGTTAGAAGTTGATATGCTGGTCCCGGATCAGTCATGTTTGGCGCAGTCATGTCATGTTGCGTTTCCTTTTGCATTTCGAGTGCAGCTTAAGACATAAAGTCGTTACAGAGAATCGTGATCTCCATTCTAAACAAAAGAATTGCGATTCACTTTTTCTTTCTTTTTTTAGTGCATCAGTCTCCCTTCAGCTTCTCTACAATCTTTTACTTATGGAGTGGCCGTCATTTCAGGGCACTGATTGCAGTATCTGTGACAAGCGGGGGGGGGGGGTCTCAGTTCTTGGTTTCATGGGTTGGGGTGTCGGGGGCTTTGAAGGGGGGGGTCGGGGGGGGGA
>JAABNY020000119.1:4585826-4606793 GCA_015164015.2 Brevimyrus niger | reverse complement strand
GCTGTGCTGGTCTGTGTTTATTTTGCCTTAGGATGTATGTGCTGTGCTGGTCTGTGTTTTAAGCATTTTTTTCGTCTTTTAAATGACATTGCGAGTTTGGAAAATGTGGGAACTTCGGAATTTTGAACACTTTCAAAATCTGCGTGTCAAATTTAGCGATGGTGTCAATTCTGGACAACTTGTGGATGACAGGGATGGAAAAGGAGCCTTTTTCATAGTGGGTGACATGGGAAAGAATGTTCTGCCAGCTCCTAGTGTGCCACTGTGTCAAAGCATTTGTCATATCCCACCCCTTGCCTATAAATGTGCTTGAAAGTCAGTAGGGTTGATCAGGAGACCTTCTTAATGGGCTAGTAGAGTTGTGGTTCGGTGGTGGACTTATCTCTGTGCCTGGTCCTTGTCTTCATCGCGTCGCTCCCTATCTCTGAAAGGAGGAATGCCCTGGCCCTCAGACAGGACTCTGGAATGCCTTGTTAGTCACATGTGGGCACTATCTTTGGATGCTGAATTCTGTGACGAGGGGGGGGTCTGTGACAGCCTGGGGTGGAATATCTCTATTGGAGTCATTCTGTCACCCGTTGTGTCAGCTGTTGAGGTAAAATATTTTTTAGTCAAACTCTCAATTTGAGCCAGAGGCTTATTCTGACTGGCCGTACCAGCATAGTATGGTATGGGCACAAGTGCCAAGAAACCAGATATTTGAACTAAATCTCCTGAATAATTTTTATGAATAATCAAAGTCATGGCCCTTCCACCACTTTGAACTATAATTCTGTATGAATTTTGTTTTTTAAACCAAACATTACAGATGCGTGTTTTACTTTTTTGCTGTTTAAATTTTGGCCTTCCTGTTTTTTTTGTAAGGTGGTGCAAAGCCTTTAGACCAATGGTGGGCAATTTTGTACAGAAGGGCTGTTGAGTATGCAGGTTTGCACTGTAACTCCCTAATTAAATGACTAATTAGAGAACGGTTTGGCTGAAGTCTTCATACTTTTGTTTGAAAAGCTGATCTAAAGGTCTCGAAAACCTGTGTGCACACCGGCCCTTTGCAGATGAGTTTGCCCACCCCTGCTTTATTAGTTTATGCACCATTTAACCAGATGTGTTCATTGGAAGGGAGTGAAAGAAAGACAGAGCAGATCTTGTCCAGCTACACTCCCAGGATAGCTCACATAGGGCCCTGAGCTGTAAGAACTCTCGTGATTTTCAAGCATCTAGTTCCTGCTCATGGGAGTTTTACTTCCACAAAAATGTTCTGAGGGCAAAAAGAAAAATGATTGGTTCCAGGAGATAACCAGTCTGATTGTAAATGAGCTGGGTTCAAGACATTTGATTGGTTGATTCTGCCTTCTCTAGTCTCTTGGACCCACCTCCTCTACAATCTTATTGGTTCTGAGAGAGCCAATCATTCTTCCTTTTGCCCTCAGAACGTTTTTGTGGAAGTAAAACTCCTATAAGCTTATTTCTTATCCCCCCACCCCTATTCACTTCCTTTTCCCCATGTAATAGTCACACTGGGGCCAGCTGGGCATCTGTTCTAGATGAGACGTGAAAAGCGAGCTGCTGCTGGCTTTGGGATCCTGACACGCCGCTCTCCATTAGACCTGCTTTAGCCCCTTTTCACCGTCTCTCTGTCCTCTTTTCTGCTGTGGCCTGCAACTTGACGCTGATGTAATTCTCAGGCAGTCGACATCAAGGACCTTCTGGTGCATGTGAATGGAGCAGAGCTCGCAGTCCCTTACTCTGGTATTCTAATCCGAACACGGCCCTGTCCTGGGTACGCTGGCTGCTCTGAAATGAGATCTGTGCCACGAGGACCTTTGAATTTAGTTGCTCTTTGTGAATAATCAAATTCAGAAAGTGATTTCAGTTTATGTCCGCATACACAATGCAAATCTGTGGCTCTGTTTTAAGTCGTCTGAACACGTTGAGCATTTTGTGCTTCTGGACAAGTTGAGGGAGCCTTTTTTTGCTAGGAATATATGTAATGTGTTATTTGCATTGCTTGGTGAAATTTGTACCTGGTTTGACTATAAAATTAATTTTGCTCGGCATTCGGAGAAAGTTATGTAATGTCTTGGTTAATACGGATGGTTGCCTTTTCAACATGCAAGGTGAAATTTAAAAGCTCGTTTCTGTATTTTTGCCCTCTCTCACCTTTCCACTGCTTCTTGCTCCTGTCTTTGAAGAATATATCTGTATGCATTTGAGTTGCACTGCAAGTCAAATGACTTTAAATGGGGTTACAAATTTGCATTTCATATTTGAAAATGATTTACTGGTGCTGAAATTCACATTTTATCTACTTGAAACAAAACGTATAGTCTGAACATGAAGTGTGGTATAATTGAATTTGGAAACACCCCGCAGTACAGAGTCCACATTCTTAAATTAAATGCTGTAACTTTTGGCACCAGGCTCACTCTGCAGGACACTTAGTTCCACTCCAATTGGCCTGAGATCAGCTGGGCTGCATCCTCTGTAATGGATGTGAGGTCACATGTCAGACGCAGTGAGAGCAGGTGAGTCGCAACACCTCTAGGCTCCCCCTCGTCTTTGAGAGGATGCTGCAGATCTGTCCGTAGGGACTTCTGGAAAGGGGAATTGGATACCTGTGGTGTATTACTGCAGAATCAGGCAACCGCAAGTTGGAGCTGCTTTTGAAAGAGGAAATGCTTGTTCTCCTTTCCTGCAGTGCTGTCTAATCACAGTCGGGATGTTCCCCCCTGAAGTGTGTTTAGCACCAGGGTTCCCATGCTAACATGCTGCACCTACCTTGTGCATGACTGGTTGTCACACCTACGCCGTAACATTTTCGTCTAATGTTCTTCTCATGCCGCCAAACTAGGCCTCTTAACCTTGCCGTATAGGTGCACGCATCTTTTTCAGGATTTCTTTTATGATATGGTAAACTTGGAGGGGTTATGAATATGTGGTCTTGTGGCTAGATTGGATGTTATGAGATGTCAGTCCCGCTTCGGCGCACACGACACGCTGCGATGAGCTGCTGCGCAGGTTTTGACCTTGCATGCACTGGTGCGGCTGCCCACGGTCAACCCAGAGACTGACCATCCGAGTAGCCGTCCCCTCCTATGGGGTTTACGCAAGGTGATCTGGTGTCATCCCTCTGTTTTTCAGGTCCTTGGGGTGGGGGTGGGGGGGTAGTTTCATGTGGAAGCCGGATTCCTGGCCTCGCGCCTAGCCCTGGGGAAGCGCGATTGGGCGCCGCGGCGCCGGCTGCGAGCTCTGACGACAGACGCTAAACCCTCCCGGGGTTTCGCAGTAATTACATGCGGATATTTCATATTAGCACGCAGCCTGATGGGCTAGGGCTTGTGGCCTCGGCACTGCGTCTCTAATCTCCCGTGTCAGGTAATTCTCGTCACCCCCGACGACGTCCCTCGTGCTGAGTGCAGGAATTGCGTCTCGCAAACTGCCCTTTAAAAAAATAAAATAAAATTGCCTCCGTACTTGATTATGAGAGAATAAGCCTCAGTGGCTCCCCACAGGTGGAATGACTTCCCTCTGCACAATCCAGAGTCAGCCCATCGCCGTCTCACTGCAGGTGGGTCATTTTGGAAGACCTGGTAAATTTATCTGACATGCATCTCCCTAATTGCCCCCCAAATAAAAAAAAATACGTCTATGTTCCTATGACTCTATTGGAAGTTATTGATTACAGGTGGTGCTGTGCCTGCTGTTGGCATGTGACTGTCGCAGGACCAGACTCTGCTGAAGATGGTTATGTTGGGTTTGGAGTGGTACTATCCTGCAGACTGTAGGCAGCAAGTAGACGAGGTACTTTAACCTCTGTGGTGCCAGTTCAAATTTCATATGGAGTTCTGCTGGTTTCTTAAGCAGTTTAGTAACTGGCGAATTTTTAATCTCGGCAGGTTGCCATTGTTAAGTCAATTTAAATGTTTTCATAGCTTGTGTTTTGCAAGCTGAAATGCATTTATAAGGCCAGTGCCCTAAAATGTAGTTAAAAGTGTTTGTAAAAGTACTCATGTGGTTGCTAGGGATGTTATATCCATGACTTTGCGGTGCTAATTAGATGTGTAAGTATACACCAGGAAAATAGCAATGTTGTTTAGGTTAAGGCTGTTGAAAAATACGGTGGAAATATAGGAAATGTTATTTTGTGAAATCTAATACTTGTCAGGAAAATTCCTGGCTGTCAGTGATGGACACATTTGAAGACTCAGCCTGTGGATGTTAAGGGTAGCTGAGGTGAGCCGTTCTTACCTTGTCAAAATGTGTATGTCTATTCTCTCCGGGTCAAGCTCAGTTATAGCTTGAGGGGTGCCTCAGTATTTGAGGCTTTGGTATTATTGATAACAGACGATCTGAAGACTTTCTGTGGAAGTCGTTCTGCAGGGCTGCGATGTTAGAGTTGGTTGGTGCTCCAGTAAGTTTCCTATCCTGCCTGGCTTCTGATGAGTTGCACCTGTACCTGGTATTTACCTGAGAACAGGTTTGGCTCCTCCGGAGTCAGGTAGGATAGAAAACCTACTAGACAATAGGTCTCCAGTACTAGAGTTGGAAACATCTGGTCTATAGCAGAGGATGCTGTGAACACACAAGAAAGTCATGCCCGCTTACCCTAAGAGAAAGGGCTGAGTAGGACAGGAGGTCTAGTCATGGGCTCGGTATTATATTGGTTTACATTTGCCACAGTCTGAGTTGATTTCAGGACATGTTCTGGACCATCTGATTTGTTTTACATACAATGAAGGTCTAGTGCTTATATTTCATTTCAGAACCCTAACATGCAAACTAGTCTAAAACTGGTAGGAAGTATAATCACAGATTCCCCTTTACGTTAAGGGCATATCTCTAATGGTAGCTTTGGGCTTTAAATGACCCCCCTCCCCCTTAAATTTCTTACTACTTGTTATGCAGCCTTTTAGGGTTGGCTGCCTTCCACTTCTAGGGATAGTTCATTACTTTAAAAAGCCGTTGCCTTTAGATTACTGCAATATCGAAGAATGAGGTGATGATTTTTGTCCTTCATTTGAGCAGCGAAAACCCCTATTTACTGGCATCCTTGTCACGTAGCCTTGATAAGAGACCTGAAAATCTCTTACTATGGACAAGAATAATGCTAAAACATTGTAGACCCTGTCTCCTTTAGCTGTCCTTTCTGATGGGGGGTGGAAAAACCAGCATTCATTTGGCTAAAAGCTTGTGTGTACTGATTAAGGTTAATTCGTCTTGCATTTCAGAAGCTCAGCAGTATCATATATTGACTGAAGGCACTAATGCTATGGAAACAGCATGTGATGTGTATCTTTGGTGGGTTTACTGGTGCTCTAAGTAGGGTTGCTGTTGGTTTTTCAGCATCCCCTCTTGTCTGTTTCGTCAAAGAAGAACATAACGTCGCGTTATCATTCAGTGGCTTACAGGTGATTTTATCACTGCATCTTCAAACAGACTAGTGCTGTTAGCTATTAAAAGCTATCGATGATAAAAACCAGCTTCAGTAAAGTTTGTTGGTCTTTCTAAGTTTTAGCGCCCTGAGCTCAATATGCCTTCCTGTGCCTGTGGGTTTGTCTGGTAGCAAATGAAGTATGTTACCCCGTGTGATAAGAAACATTACCGGTATTGTTAGTCCGTCAACACTTTACTCAAGGGAGCACAAATGATATAGTATTGTGCCATTACTTTTGTATGAATTAACCACAAACTAAGTTTTAGTTACATATCGATCTCATGTTTGTCATTAATTAATGAATCGTGACACATTTTTATGTCAAGCAATTACTATGTTTGTTACTGTATCTGTTAGTTCTGTAAACCTTTATAAACCACTGATGCGCCAACTGAAGAAACAAGTCATGAATAACCCAAGTTAAATACTGATGTCATATTTGTTCAGCATTAATGAATCATGATGCATCTTTCATCCTCAATTTTCATTTGTTACGTTTGTTAATCCTGTAAACGTTTGTGAGCTACCGATGGATTTACTGAGGGAACAAATAATGAATAGCAAGTGAAATATTGATCTCATCTTTGTTCATTAATGAATCATGATGCATCTTTTATCTAAAGTAGAAGGATGTTCATGATTTGTACTTCAGTAGAGACTGAGTTAGTATTAAGTATTTATGTGCCACTGTTAGTCGTAGTATTATTATTGGTGGTCCTATAGGCTTGGAAATGTCTGTTTGGATTGCGGGTGGCATTCCGCTCACTAATCTGCTGCTCCGAACCCTCCCCGACGTGCCAAATCCTTTGCAGCTGATGAGCTGACCGGGATTTTAAAGACGTCATGAAGATGAGGCTGAACGGTTGCATATTTATGACGGGTAAGATGAAATGACAGGAGAAGTAAGCGGAAGTCAAAGCAGGTCATCACTTCTGTGTGTTTTGAGATCCATCTGTGCCTTTTCCGGCATTTCTCTAATTCCTGACACCACTGGGTGACGAGGTCTGCCCCCATCACTGGTCCTCTAGTAGGAAGGCAAATTTATATGGCGTCTTCGATGTCTATGTTAAGCTGTTGTCATCTGAAAAATGTTTTTTGCGTGAGTTAAAAACACTTCCACCAAACCATTTCCAGGAGCGTTTCCAGGATTTTAAGACATCATTGGCAAACCCCAGGGACTTGACCTATCCGAGGGTCTGTCTCTCTGAAGTTGTGACAATCGTAGCACCACATCGGCTTTGAGAAACACTGCCTTGCACTAGGACTGCTGTGAAGTATGGAGTCGTCAAGCTGAGAATATGGCTGCTTGAACATCTGAGCTAAATGAATCATTCAGGGCTCGTTCAGGTTCATTCAGGGCTTCTGCCCCAGGCTCGTCATGCATCTTACCATTTCTAGGGACCATAACATATCCCTTCACTACCCCCTCTCAAGTACATTATTTTGCAGAATAAATCAATGGGTTCTCAACCTTGCTATATAATCCACCGCGTGTCTTATGGAGTCAACTGATGAGTTTCATTGTCTTTTTGGGTAAAGCGGTTTGCAAGCAAGATGTGGCTTAATCAAAAGGTCACATGTAAGGAAAGGAAGAACCACAATTCGCTGGTCTGTAGTTGGCGGCAGCAGCAAGCTTGGGGGGGGGGCGGGCGAATCCTGCTTTGATGTAAGCTGCCTTTGTTGTTCTGTGCAAGGCTGACAGGCCAGAGCTGTTGCATCACTTTATTTACATTTTAAAGGATGAATTTTTCTGCTTTCCCCTGATTTTGTTGGGCTACAGTGCAGACTATACTTCTTACTTTCGTCTTAAGGAAGTGGATCTATTTCAGTACGCGTTGAATCTAATTTGAGAGACTTTGCAGTCAAGTTGTCTCACCCTCTGCATTCCAGACTGACAGCAGCGCATTTTGGCACATTTTGTGTCAACGCACTTTCCCGTCTGCCGTGAAATGGGCTAGCAGAGCCCCCCCCCTCCCCAAAAACCAATTAACAAAGAAGAATTTCTAATTACTTTCAGCTGACAAGATAGCGGTGTATTTCAAACTGCAGGCACAGCAAGGTTCCTGATAATGAGATTAATTAGCAGTATCTGGCTGGCGAAAACAAGGACAGGAGACCTTCTGTCTGCAGATAGTTAAGTGTAAGAATCAGATACTCATCTGTAATCAATGTTTCATCTCTTTTAAAAATATAGATGAAGACTAGTGGCCTTAAGTGTGTGTGTGTGTGTGAGAGAGAGAGAGAGAGAGAGAGATATATATCCCAGTGACGAGTATCCTGTCCAGGGTGTACCTTATTGGATAAGTGGTTGGAATATCAATAAAATATAAAACTGTATCAATGTATACAGCATGTTTTTGTATATACAGCCATGGAAAAAAATAAGAGACTACATTATGAAACAAATTTGCATTTTTAGATCATGGTTTAATTCTGGTTCTGCCAGCAGAACCTACACTGAGCAGCAGGATGCTTTCAGGTTTTTAAATTTCTAAGACCGCAAATCGCAGGATGACATCGAGTGACCTTCAAAAGGAATGGGAAACATTAAGTGCAGGTGTGAAGTGCACTGCTAGGACAGTTCATATCAAGCTCCTAGAAGCAGGACTGAAGTCCCATAAAGCAAGGAAGAAGCTCTTCATTAATGAGAGACAGGGAAGGGTCAGGCTGCAGTTTGCAGAAAAATATATATTATTCACAGACGCACACTGGAGAAATGGATGAAACAAAAAATTGTGCCGTGGTTTATTCATTTTTCCCACATGTGTGTGTGTGTATATAAATATACACACACACACATACAAACACAAAGGCACCGACAGCTTAACTGAAGAAAATAAATGGATTTGTTTTAGATATTAAAGTTCCATACAGAGCAAGATCGGACTGAAATTAATACCTGAAATGGTTGTACTGGAATGCTGCATCATTCTTCCTGGAGCAACGCCCTGGTTCACTGGGCATTTATTTGCGGATTTCCACTTCCATCTGGAACCTTAACCCAGCCATCCACACAAGTTCTCAGAGGGCCTGGATTCTCCAGATTTTTTCATTTTAGTTTGCAATGTTGGCGTGGCTAAAACGAGGAGTGATTTCGCACTATGGGGCAGAACAGGTGGGAATTACTGCGGTTTACAGTGAAACCCCAGACACACACAGGCACTCAGACTCCTGCAAATATAGCTCTGAATACAGGACCCAGGAATGTTTGAAGGGCACGGACTGGTCGCAGTGTCTCCTGACTGCAGTTAAATGCAATCAAGGCCTCAAATTCAGGGATTAAAACGATGTTCGCTGGTGCGTGTATTGTAATCAGAAATATAATTACATTTTTTGATGAGATAAGTCCCAGCACAGGTCTGTTGAGATGACAACCTTGCCTTGGTCACTTTGACGGTCTCCTTTTAGGAGAATGGCTGAGATTAGTGCTGTATGTTAATTGTGGTGGTGAGCAATGGAGGCGAAACCTCATCATAGATTGAGTTTGAGCCCGTGGCGTGATGCTGCCTCGTTCGGTCAATCGGATCCAGGACTCTGTTCCACAGCCATTCGAGGTTCATATCGATCGCTGGCAACGCTGCCAATGTCCGTATATCACCGGGACACGTGAAACCCCAGCAGGGACGTTTGTGCCGTTTATGAATGCAAACAGAATGCAACTTTGTTCCTCAGCCGCATGCATTCAACGTGTGACGCATTGGGCTCCATGGTGAAGCTGATGACGGGTTACTGCAGATGGGAAGCAACTGGGAGCTGATGGAGATGAGAGATACTGGAGATGCTAAAGCAACTGGGAAGAGTTTTGTTTCTTTTTGTCTTTATGGGGACTGTTGTGATCTTTAAAACCCCAACACTTCTGAAAGCAAAATATACATTTAAATTACCTTCTGAAATATAAATTTGTTGGCCAGAGTCAGTAATGTGAATGAAACAAGCAGAGATTATCTGGAGAAACATAAAAATAAATAACCAGGGAAAGTGAAATCCGGTGACCCCCCCTCCCCCTCTTTAAAAGATAATGGAATGAAGGATTCAAAAAGAGAAATTTAACATGATGGAGAGTTGGGATGACTGCTGAAATGAAGGAAGATCAGACCAAGCAGGACGGATGAGTTTCCACAGTTGCCGTGGATTGGCTGTGGGAAGCGGCGTCGTGAGCATGAGGTGGGTGTTGACTTGATGGTCCGAGCCTGCCGATGATTGATGTCATTCTGTTTCCTTCCTCTGTCCCCGGCGCCTTGGACATGAGACGGCCAGACCAGGCACCGCTGGGTGCTAGATCCCGCTATCGATGCTCAAGGTGGAAACACTGACGGTTCTCAAGGGTGTAACTATGTTTGGAGCTGCATGAGGAGACCAGAGATTTTTGCAGTGGTGAGATGAACAGCGAATCTTCGGCCGATGACATATGATTGGAAGATAGAACGCTGGTTTTCTTAGAAGACAGTAACTGATAAGAAATGGTGGCAAATGCTGATGAGAAGAAGTCCGTTGATGTTAAATGTGTTACAGATCTGTCTTCGCACGTCTACAGAGGTGAATGGGATGTGGGAAATGTTTGATTTGTTGAACTTCAATCCCATATTTCTTTCACCAATGTTGTGTCACCGCTAAGATATATAACCACAAACAAACCTCCATCGTCTTGTTACCGCTACAGAACAGAAATCGCTGCACTGGGGCCAGCACCCCCCACCCCCAGCGGTAATGAAGGCTGGCGCGTCTCTTTAACTGCTAGTCAATTACAGAGAGTCTGGAGTGAACCACCAAAAGTACACCATCTTCTCTGTGTACGTTTCCTATTTTGTCTTTTGCAGTAGGTACAGCTGCATTATTGTGGTGCTTCCTGTGTTCAGGGGCATCAATAACCCTTTACTATCAGCGTGCAGAGAGCCGCAAGGCTCTGGCACCTGTGCAAGGTTAAAATCCTTAACCTGGGCCACAATGCCAGTAGGCGGCACCAGTGAAAAGGTCTCTGTTGCAAGTCAGCTGCTCGTCACGTATAACAAAAGAGAAATTAATTTGGAATGGAAGTTCTCTTCAGTCTTGCCCTGGTTTATTGCATTTGCTGAAAAATTATTGTAGTCATGCAGGATTAAATACAATTTCCTCCCAATCCCATAATCCCCTGCAATCAAAATGAGGTGAGCATCATGTTCACTTGATGGACGGCTACTGGCTTCCCCTTAAATAAATTATTCCATATCGGCAAAGCAGAAATCAACCATGCCAGCTGTGTTGTTTTCTGGGAGCATTTTGTTACAGAAATCCTTCTTTTAAGTTATGATTGAACATTGCTAAACACCACAGTATTAATCTAACCTTAAATCCTTGAAATTGCATTTTTTTTTCTATCTTATGCAATCCCATGTACCATATTAAATGAAAACTGAGGGACCGACGTACTGCGGACTTTCTTCATCACAACCTCCTGTGGGCTTGAGTCAAGCAGCTGAGGCATTCGAGAAACACATCCATCTTTTTTTGGCTTCGCAAAAGTGTCACTTATCGCACATCTGCGTGCAAAGGTACATCCTCCCCCACCCACACATGAAACACATTCATTTCCGTCGCACCTACAAAGAGCCCAAAGTCTGTTTGACAGCCGCATGCACTGCAACCTCTAACAACCAACGCCGACTTACTTCGATCCCGGGGTTCAGATCTGCTAGTTTACATGAAGGTCGTACTCCGATGTGGACTATTATGACCAGTCCTAGTTCGATATCAGCTTCCTGTGTCCCCAGCATTCACAGAGTAATGCTGAGTCCTTTGAGTTGCCTTGTCTTTGTGTCCAACTGCATCCAGCCCTTACTTCCTGCCAACATTCGGGAAGCGATTCATCATGTCCTCCTGTGAGCCCTGGCAAGGTTACATCAAAATAACTGCTTTGGCCCTTTTATTTTGACAGTCAGTGGTTCCACTCCCCCCCCCTCCCCCAATTTTTTGGTCTGCACTCGGTGTGCCGTCACCTTGCCGCGAGAGCACCTTCAGCTGCCTCTTGACTGAGCAGGGTGACCGAAATGAGGAAACGTTTCTTGACGCTCAGCAAATGAGGTCACTTGTCTGCTCTGGGAGAGTAATGTGCACCACATGTACAGTAAACAGCCCGCTAAGGTTGATTTGAGCGGCATGAAAATTTTTGCAGCTAGCCTAGCATAACGGCATAGCATGTTCTTATTTTCAGCTGGCTTCAAGTGAAAGTGAGCTGATCTGAAGAACGAAATGGAGTCGGAACAACTGATCATATGACTACAAGGTTTCTGACCACTAAGCAAATGTTCCACGCGACCAGTTTGGCTGGGTGTTACTTTGCCACCTGGATAATGGCTGGTATCTCAGGGCTCCAGTTACAGATAATCTCATGATTATGACAGGTGCTGTCAGTACCAAAAGCACACTTAGGACATCTGAAAGACAAATTGTAAGTGATAGGTGTCCGGGTGGATGATCATCAATGGAAAAACAAAAATTGGTCCTGTAGATTTGGTAACACCAAAGAGAAACCACCTAGCTACATCTTTTTATTCATCAAAAAAAATTATTTTATTTTTTTGTCCATTTTCACAGTTTCATATATCCCAGAATAATTCTATTTTCAAGTATCAATGTCAATGACAAAAAATGTCCTTTTTAATCAACATAGGGAAACAAAAATTGCAATAACAGAAATAACAATGCCACTATTTGTGTTTTGTTTTTATTAATTTGTCTTGTTACTAATTGTCACTATGCAGGTAAATCCTCGACAAAATATAAACGTCAAACATGTCGCAAAAAAAACAAACAGAACTGAACTGAAAAGCAGAGGACGAAAGGGACCAGGGCTGGGATTCCTAGCTGTAGAATGTGTGTTTTTGCAGAGGTAGGGAGACTCGAGATGAAATGACTACTGTAGCATCCAGGTATGTCTCAGGAGTGATTCTCACAGCCTGACCATGGGAGACTGAGCTGGTGCTGGTCTTCACCATCGCGTAGAGAATTAGTAGTTAGTAGAAGGGTTGTTCCGTCCCACCTCCCTACCTCGGGGGGTGGGGTGGGGGCGGGGGGCTCTTCCAGAAAGACTTCCTGATCTGGGGCAAGCGCTTGGCTACACAGTGGCCTGACGGCACCTCAGAATCCCCCAGCTAGCTGTGCAGCGTCCTTTACTACGTTTCTGAATGCGGAAACCACATGATCGACAGAGACGTCGTCAAGGGTGTCAGGGTAAGTGCCGATGTCTCCCCAGTCAGGCTTGGTGCTCTCCCCACATAATGGAGCTGGAGGACTCGGCGGTCACCCCCATCACGGGGGACTTCCTACCGCGGGAGATCAACGGTGGGGTGTGTGAGAGTCAGGAGGGCACTCTGTGCGGGCCGACATCCTGGCAGCTCGACAGTGTGAGAACGTGGCGACACTGAACATCCCAGCATCCCGCGCCCTCCCTTCAGAAAGGCCCCCCTCTCTCACGCCCCCTCTGGGTCCGGCAGACTCCTGCTCCGAGCCGTGGCATACGCAATGCGATCGTTTGGCGTGTAGTTATCCAAAAAAGAGGTCTAACCAGGGTAATTCCTTCAAAGAGACAGCAACTTTTACAACGAATACTTGTCCAGTAATCCTAGGAGAGCCCATGAAAGAGGCCTGCATGAACCAGGTAATGTTCTCTTCTGTAATTGGCATAAATCTGCAGTATTTTAAAAGCACTATCTGACCCTTTCCCCCCCACTCAACACTCCAACACCGGTCTCACTGTTGAGTAACAGCCCCCTTCTACATTTGCATCATTACTGCATGGCCACATTGATGCCAGGAACCACTAATGAAAGATGAAGGCATTTCATCATATCGAGTCCATACAGGAAAAGCAAGCCTCCCAGCCCTTCTGGGACACACGTTTGATCTGACTCGGCCCTTTGTCCGTTTTGCGTCAGACAACAGTGTTTCAAAATTTGGACTCTGGCTGACGTGACACCTATCACATAAAACACAGATGGGAGTGACATTTGGCATCCTGTTTGTAAAGGTCTGGCAGCTGCTGGTATCTCTGGTTGTACCGACAACCTCAAGCCAAGCCTGTCTGGCCTCAGTGCGTCTGTCTCCGGTTTGTGCAAGAAAAAAGCTCTACAATACACATTATAGTCGGAGCCAGAAATAAACATGTCTGTTAGATTTTAAGGCTGGATTAACTTGTCAGCGTCTTTCCCTCACAGATGGGGGAGGGAGAGGGAAAACACTTTCTAATAACAATTTAATCATATTTGGTATGGATGGCTTCACAATGTTGACTCAAACACAATTTGCAAATAAAAATACTATTAAGAAGTAATTGTCTTGAGGTTTGACTGACAACTCTGTCCACAGCTGACACAGCGCATGTACCTGGCTACAGCTACGACTAAGAGGCAGTCAAAAACACATGGAGTATACAATCGGATAAAGACTGAAATAGGCAAAGCAGGGCGTTTCACACACCAGACTAGTTCAACTATCAGCAGCCTTTTTTAAAAAAATAAAATAAATAAAAATCCAGTCAGTCAAAATTGCTAGTTGTTTATGATGCTAACAGCTTGATGATGGCGTGTCTCCTATTTGCTGTCCTCCTAGCCTAGCAACTCTGCTCAGCTCGGATTGAGACCGAACAGCGAGACCCAACGACACTTCTCAAAGGCCAGCAGAATGAAAGGCAGCGTAATCTGATGAGTTTCAGGCAAATATACTGCTTCCCTCTAACAGTAAGACCTCATTCCGGTGACGTCCTCCTGTGAGCGACAAACGTCCTACCTTTCCTGCTACCGTTTTTTTTTTGGGGGGGGAGATAAAGAAAAATGTATTTTTATTCAAAGTAATACACTCTTCCCCTTTTCCAGTTGAAATTTAGCCTGAGAACACATGACTTAGGTGTCATATATCCGGGCCGTCATCTCCCAAGCAATTTGATTAATAGATTGAGATAATAAAAACAAAATGCAAATATTGCACAGGGAGCGACTACAGTCAGGCTTGAGATGGCCACGTGGCGCCTGATCGCTTGCCTGCGTGTCCTTGCATCAAGTGCGATCCTAACAAACTGCAGTGATCTAATTAGATGGAGGGGGTGTGGGGGGGGGGCATAAAACGCTGTGCACATTCTCCAGCCTTCAGAAGCTGCAGAGGTTCTAAAAGTGAGAATGATTTATTCTAATGACACTTCTCTAAGTGCCGCTCCACTACTGGAGATATTAAATGTTTTCATTAAACCTTCCTGCAGACTCCTGGCATACACATCTGATTGCTTATTAATATCGGTATCGATCGGGCAGGCTGGTCATCTCTGCTTAAAGCCAAAGGGGGGCAGGCAGGCGAGTTGACGGGTGATGGGCTCACTGGTGTGGACCGACACCCAACCGGAAGACACTTATGCGAAGGCGGGATTGACCACAAAAAGCCAAGTAACTTGCAGGGTCACGTCTGGACGTTTGGCTTAGAAGAAAGCGTCTGAGACAAATCGATAGATCTTTGGCTGCTCCTGCCACATGACTTGATAGATATTATAGTCATGTACCATAGTCTAGTCTGCGCCAGGTTCTGAATGTTCTATTACGCGCAATTTGAACACAGGAGAGTAGATACAAATTCTGGGCTCCTTGATAAAAACTTGGGCTGCCTGAACATGCCCCACAGTAGGATTTGGGCCCCTGTAAAGTGCTGGGCCTCCTGAATCTGCCAGAGTATCCATGCCCCTCCACCCCTGGTTATATGTGTCTGTCTGTTGCATAACATCTATGTTTGGTTTGCCTGAACTGGTTCATGAGTCCACGGTTATTTGAGGGTAAGAGGTATTCTCATGGGTTTGGGCATGTTCCCTGCTGGCAAGCGCGGCCCCCGTTCTCCTCATCCGGAACTATTTGCACCTCAGGCATCAAGAACGAAAATGGCGGGAAAAGCGGGAAGCTTATCGGTTAAGGCAGTAATCTCTGGGTGAAAAGCGACGCAAACTTAAGGCAGTGAGGGTGAATGATTCATGCGGAAAATGAAAGTGTAACCATGAACAGCATTACCTTCCATGCGCTGTGTTCAGTCCTTATTTAACTAAGCAATGCCCCCAGTAACAAAAAATATATTTATGATATTCCTTTCACTCCATAAATAAACAGGTAAAAGTTGAATACAGAAGGTGTGACCTTGGGTGTTTGTTTCCAACATTAATCACGCAAGAATAATGTTCCCAATGAAAAGCAAGTCAAAAAATGCAAGGTTTGTTTTTTTTTCCTTTTTTTTTTTTGCAGTGACTTGAGCACAGTGATACCCGACCCTCTTTAAAGGTAGAAAGGTTGCATTAACTCTCGTTTTGAAAATCAAATTTTTCCCAGTCCTATTTCATGTCATTGTTGTTCTTCACAAAGTACCATGGATCACCATGGTCAATATTTGGGTGGGATGACCACTATGGGCTCCCCAACACTTGGTCGCCACATAAGGACCTGGGCATCGTTGGCGTTGGGTTTGACCATGGCGTTGGTCGGGATGAGCTCATTCTTGCCAAGGATCTGCGGCTGTTCTTGTATGACAGGCTCCATCAGCGTGGCCCGTTGGCCCAGAGGCTTGTCCGGGTCGATCACTATGTGAAGCTGCATCCTCCAACGCACTGTCTGTAGCACCAGGGTCTCACCTGAACCCTGGTTGATGGCCACTAGCCACGTGGTGAAGCTCTGGTCCCGCCAGATGCTACTCAGCAGCGGCAGGTTGCTGTCGCTCACCGGCACACCCCAGGTCACACTCGGATAGAAGTTGTCGTTCATGCTAACGGTGAACTTTGTATCCTTCTTGGTGGGCCCCACTATGGTGCACGTCTCCGTGGTGTTGCCGTACCAGGGGTAGTTCACTCCGTCCGAGTCACTTATCGCCTGGATTTTTCCATCCCTTAGGTCTGGGAGCTCCCAACTTGACCTAATCCGCAAAACAGCAAAGTGAGACAAGCTGATTAAAGAACTTCGAGATTCTTGACAGGAGGATGGCAACCGAGTAACATCAAGGGGCTGTCCTGGAATATCTCCAGTCCTTCAGTTCCCTTTGTTAAAAAAATGTAAGTCAAGGTTGTACAATCAGGATAGTCACCAAGGGATCAAGTGGTAGTGCACAGCAGTGACACTTGACCTGCGATGTCCACGTCAGTCTGGTCTGACCCCGAGGAGAGGCCCGTAAGCCAACAGCACGTCGTGGGACGTCGGCCACCACCAACAAGAACGTTTCAAAAAACAGCATTGACCGAAACAAGAGTGCATTTCAGAAACCTCTGCCTGCTTGCCTATTGATTTGCTCGCTGGAGGAAGAAGGGGAGGTGACCTTTCTCCCAGAACCTGAGCATCAGCAGAAAGCAGCTTCTGCAAAGCGTCTCGCCAGGAATGACATGATATGCGTGCGTGGATGTCTATTGGAAGGAAGATAGATTACAATCTCAGGGATAAGAAGAAGCTTGTTGTGGAACTGGGTACACTTTGAGCTCTGTATAATGTGTGGCAGTTCAGGCATGTCGATTATTGGAGTATCAGTGGCGGGATATATAACAAGAAATGTCTTAGAGTCTAATCTCTAAGAAAGGTCTTGGTGTTCCCTAAGCTCATGACAACACAGGATTTCAGTTGCTTGGTTTTGAAAATGAGCCATTCACCATTGCCACTTGTTTTCATACAGGAAGATCAGTCAGGTGAAGACTGCAATCGTCAAACTGAGGTCAAATATTCTTCAAATCTGTGAACTCTCACTACCCTGAACCTGTATAAATGATGTCAGTTTTGACTTTCATTTAAGTCCAGAGTTTTTCACCTACCATTGGTACATTTTTCCCTTATGGTGCATCTTTCATAAGAGTAGTGACGATAGACTGCATGTCCTGGATAAAATGTCCCACTGTGGCCCTTTCCCTTCTGGCCTCCCAATCATCACCTATGTCAAATCGATGAATCCTCTCCTGGCCCCTCACGTTACTGCGTGGTGAGCGTACTGACTCAGAATGGCTGCTGTCATTGGCTGGGTGCTACACAGTGCTGGTGGTTGAAGTGGCTGCCCATTGGTTTAAAAAGTGCTACATAAATGTAGCTGTCATTGTCCTGAGAAGCATAGACCAGTGGCTCTAAACCTCCAATCAACCCAGCAGCTAAAATAATATTATAAAATAGTTTACCAAAACAAAATATACTTCATATTACAAACCAAGAGAGACGCACGGAACCACTCAGTGATGAGAAGCCACAACTGACTTAAAATGGTTTGTTCCTTGCATGTCTTTAGAAAGCTTTACTAGAACTATATTTAAACAACACAGTTTTCTTCACAGTTTTTATATTTGACCCTCAAGGCTCTGATCGGTCACAGGTACCTTTACATCTCTTCAAAGCCTCACTTCAAAAACTTTTAGAGGTGTTTTTTTTTCCATCAACACCAAGCTGGTCATTTTATTTATTTGGGAGTATTTTAAATGTTCTCCTTGCCATTTGTAGTTCTCAGATAATGAGATAAGAAAAGAAAACAGAAAGTCTGCATGCAACTGTGCTCTTTGCTGTCGTAAAACAGATGGCTGCTTAGTTGTCCATGCAGTGCATGGCGCCCCATCCAGCTTTTACTGCTAGGAGAATCATCAGGGAGCCATTGCAAGAAATTAACAGGTATGCATTTAAGAGATGCAGCACTTGATTTCTGTACAGCGTCTAATGAGCGCTAGGAGGTGCCAAGTAATTACCTAGTAAAACCTCAGCACTGCATGTGGAACAAGGTGCAGATCAAAGAAATACCCCCCTCCTATTTTTTTTTTTGTGGAACCTTGACCTTGCATTGTTTTTGTGGTCTTGTTATACGCGCTTAAGGATTCACTTCCCTGGTCCTTTTGGCGTGACTGTTCCGTCCTCACACTTGCCACACAACACAAAGGGGGTGAAAGATGGATGGCAGAATCACCCCTAGCACCAGGATGGGGCAAAAACAATCTCTCTGTGAGGCCTGAGATTTTATTCCCGGCTAGATACATTTTCATAGCCATACAAAATATGTATGATGTCCTAGCAGTTGCTCCTGCATTTCCCTGGAGTCATAGTGTCACTGTAGGGCTTATGAAAAAGCAGCAGCAGTAGCAGTAATTTAAGTTAAACTGTGATTTTTTTACTGTAACTATTATTAGTTTAAAATGCTTGGAAATGGTCCAAAAACGCATCGAAAGCCACTGATCTGCAGCTGATTAATCGTGAGAATGTTTTAATGTTTCATAAAAATACTATGTGGGTCACTTTCGTTTCAAATTCCAAGAGACATGAGTGCTTCAGGACATACCAGGAAGTCACAGTGTCAGGTGGCTCTCTTGCTTGTGGCCGCCTCAAAGCAAACGAACCCAGGGCTCTGTGCCCTTTCGATGATTAGTTTCAATGACGCTGGGCAGAGATGTATTTGGGAAGCACAGTGATGTTTCACCGCTTCCTGTTTCCCACGCTGCATCTGTAGACTCACCCAGATCTGTTTCCCCTGTAACCTTCATTCAGTTATATTAACTAAATCTTCGCCAGGTTTAAATAATTTAAAACACATTACCTTTGTTTGGGGACCCAGCAAAGAGAAAAACGATAAAGTACATTCAAACTAAAGTCAGTGGTGTGGTTAAGTGCCATTTTCATACATTAGTCAAAAGTAGCATCTTTTTGGGTCGTAGCCATGGCAACAGAGACCACGTCCACGTATAATTGGTTTAGGAAACTGAACGGCATATTTGTTTAATGGCGCCAGGGAATTTTTGTGAACATTCTGGTGTGTGTCTTAGAAAAATATACATCCAGTGCTTCTTAACTTGAGAGGGGGTGCGATCCCCCCCCCCCAACAGAAGCTGCTCCCAGCAATACGGTCTTATTGGTGCTTAGATGCACACGACGCACATTACGTAGAACAATAGATCATGGCCGTGCAGCAAAACTCAAGGTCTCCGCCGGTCCCAGTGGGCTTGGCAGAGATGCCGGTGACATTCCTAATGCCATCAGCAGCACTGGTCGGCTCTGCTGTTTCACTGACTTTGCTGATCAAGCTGCAATCCTGACTGGCTCAGTGTATCTGGGAGGGAAAAAAGAAACTCTAATTGTTTCAGGCCAGTTGCTGAACCTGATGATTTGCAGCCGTGTTTCTAGGTTATTTAGAATCATGTTTCATCCAGTAGAGGGACTAAACTTAAAATTTCAAGAGCTAAAAAGACGTGTTTCGTTACTACAATTGTCCTTTGGCCTGTGCAGTGTCCGGCCTGCTATGATTACGTAATCGTGTTTGTGACAATGCATGAGACATCTTTTTTTTTTTTTTTTAACTCATTTCAAATCCAACTTATTGACCAGCTCCAAGTTTGTGACGTGATTAAGGCTATTTCTCTATAGGAACCAGCTTTACCATTATGTTCACCTTTCTGTCAGGCAAAAACTTAAACAATGCTCTCTGGAGACAAGAAGCCCCCGTATGATTTAGAAATGCCATTTAACTGTGAGCCTGGATTCTAGGATAGAAAGATAGTCCTGGATCTATGTTTGGTAATGACATGGTTTCCATTAAATCATTAAAGTCATTTGGTCCAGCTTGCAAGTCTACTACACCCGCACAGTCACGTCAAAACAACTCTGGAGGAGACAGGAGGGGACTCTATCACACAGAATTTGTAATCTATGATGTCCAGCCCTCTGAAATTGCAGGCAGATAACGCGATTTGGCATGTTAACATCTCTTCTCACCATGTTTTTTAAAAAGACATTTCTAGAAAATTCACTCGGAGCATTCCCCATTAGAAAGTGGCTGTTGTCAAATTCAGTTTACTTTCATACACATACACCATTGAACTATTATTAATGGCAGTATATGTTAACATTTATGTTAATCATTTAGGCACTCAAATGTCTCATTACATCTTTCAGCATGACCTATGATTCAATACATTACAGGCCCAGAGCCCAGTATTATATTTGATAGGTAATATTTCTACTCGTGGGCAGCAATTGACTTTTCCAAGTGAAGTATCTTTTTAATAAGTTGTGCGTTAGTGATTAGCCGAACTGCAACATTTCAAGAATACAGCAAGTGAAATAATGGACAATGTTCACGTTGTACAGAAATAAAAATTAATGTAGGCAGCCTAAAATTACTGCAACACTGGACTGGATGGATAGATGGAAGGAAGGACGGAAGGAAGGACAGAAGGAAGGTAGGAAGGAAGGAAAGAAATGGGTCGCTTTACTTATGATGTTCCTTGTCGATATTATTATCCATCTCTAACTGGAAAACTGACCCTGTAGTCTACTAGACTGTTGACATGCTAGAGTTACTGTAGCACCTCTGTAATGAACCAAAAATACCCCCATATCCCCTGTGTGTCTAACCAGGGAGCAAAGGGCAATTTCAGATATCAGTTGGCCTTATGATATCTGAATCTAAAATGTTTCTGAGTGTGTATTCAAAATAACAATGAGGTTTACACAAGGTGTACACAAAACGAAAAATATGTTTTTGGTGGTCATTGTAATGTTAATGAGGTATAGAAAACATTTTATGCTTTTTAGTGCAGATTT
>JAABNY020000119.1:4575364-4585726 GCA_015164015.2 Brevimyrus niger | reverse complement strand
CCCGAGATTATTGTTATAGTGCAACAAAGGAAACGATTGTTGATATCACAGATACCACTATGTCTCGTGTAGTCTGAAATGTGTTGTATAATCCATATTATATTGCAGTTTTAATTCTATTATTGACTTTATAGAAAATAATCATTTAAATAGAACATAACAAATGAAGAGTATTAAGAGTAAAAAAAAAGTTACAATACCGGCTCATTTTTTACATGAAGTGCAAACAGTTGTATTTCATCTATCAAAAATAGAATAATTGTTAAATGGTAATAAAGAGGCGTAAATAACAATAATTTAACTTACATTCCCTTCGTCCCGTAGTTGTTGTAGAATTCCATGTGATTGCAGGCTTGAATCCAACCTACAATCCAAGTCTCTTTACCAGCCACGGGCGGCACCAGCACCCGGGCTGAGGCTCGAAAGTGCGGTGTCCGATATCGCAGAACCACGCCAGAGGACTCGTCGATGCTGGTGGGATTGGAATCGATGGAAGAATTCACTTCGAGCACGATGATACTTTCGCGGAAACTCTTGGGCTTACACCTAATACTCTGGATACAGCCCATCGCATTAAATATAAATAATATCCACAAGAACGTCTTGCTGTCTGCAGGGGAAAGAAGCATTTAAGTTGTAATAAATGTACTTGTCTTTTATTGTCTTTTAAAAAAAAATACCTATCCACACTCACACAAGACAACTCTTGGCAATTAGGTGATTTTTTTAGTAGCTGTGTTTTTACACGCTAAAATGTGCGATCGTTGTTGTCTTCGGAAAGGTTGTACATCCCAGATGATCCTCTTTGTGTTTTTTCATGATTTTTCAGTTAAACTGACCGAAAGATGAACATCCGCATGCTTTCCGCTTTTCTTTGCTTGCTTGTGCTGTACAACAGAAAGCTCTGATGTAAGTTTCTTTTCCGTTTCAAGCGGCTTCCTCCATCAGTTGCAGTAGGTTCTCAGCCTATCATCTGACTTGCACGCAGGCTTGCAGACTGTCGATGCTTTTTTGTTTTTATAATGTTGAACATGCACTTTGCTAACATGCACCTTGCAGCTATCTATTTTTGTATTGCTACAAAGCAAAATTAACTTATTGTAGCGTACACATAAATAACCGAAATCCAACGTAAGGTTCCGGCATTACACTGAGCCCTCTATCCAACTTCTTTTGTTTTAATTAATAATCACCATTGTATTTAAATTAACACGCATATATCATACATTCATTAACTCACGCGACAAACGGATAATTTCACTTTTGGTGGTGAACGCGTGTTATTCTTCTGGAACGTAATTTATTCACTAACAATAGTTTACATGTCGTTTTGAATATATCACAATCAGACTGATGACATTTGAGCGTACTTTAAAAATGCCGTCCATCGTCCTAATGTGTTTTGCCAGCTATGAGAACCTAAACATCAAACGCACAAAAAACAAATCTTAATACCTTACGCGCTTAAACAAAAATACTAGTTATATCCATATTGTTTACAGCATTAAAAAAATAAGCTGTCATAACATATAATGTGGCCGTCGCTATTTGAATTATAAAAAAGTTCTAAATTCCTGCATGTTCAACACTGCAACATCCACCAAACAGATGCATAGGCCTTAGCTGAATTCTTTTATATGGGAACACTGTACTTCATTAAAAAGCAGCATTAGTTAATAGCATGATCGGTAGTTTAAATGGCATCTCTCCATAAGGTTCTGCTTTAGGGTCCAACGAAAGGACTAAACAGTGAAACAAGCAATATACAGAGCCTCTGTAAATTATGCAGTTGCATTTGTTTGTAAATACATAAAAGATACAGAACAGTTGTCCGCTGAATTAGGTTGAGTATAAATACAGTAAATTTAGTTCACCAAACTATTCAGTCCAAAACGCGTGTACTAAAGGACATGAGAACAATTACGTTATCATCCCGATCTTTAAAGAAACGGACGTCTTCTTGTCTTCTTGCAATGAATTATAATATCCTGTCAAGCTGCCATAAACTTAAATGTATTTCACGGTACAACACTGCAATATCCAAAGGCAACCAGGTCAACTTTCCCCTCTCTGTTTGTATCTATTTCCTGCAGAAAATGAATTGAAATGAGGAGTCTGGTGCTGTTGAGAAATTTCTGGTCGGCAGTCCATATTTCTTCTTGCATCTAAGCAGCATTTCATAGATAAATGCCGAACAGTCCTTCATTCCACTACCGGAGTCCCATCGCAGCTACAGCAGGTTCCCTCTTCTGTAAGTGTATATCGGATACTGGAGCTGCAGCTCTTTTATTCAATTAGCTTTGAAGCGACACTTCCCTTAGGTGATAGTGGTATTCTGGGAAATGTAGTTTTTGACACACCGCTCCGAGCGCAATTGATAGTTTATTGTACATTAACCATGATTTACAAATCGTTTATCTAAAGCATATGTCTTGGTAGTTACACGTTTTAAGGTTTTATTTCCCCAGCTTTGTATATCACATTTATTTCAGAATAATGTATACTATATAAACCATATACTGAGTAACTATGTAATACCAAATATAAATACATCAACGTTATTTATCATTTTTATATGTTTACATTACCTTACTTAATCCTACTCTGTTACAGGCTGTCCGTTTTTAATAATAGAAAAATATACTCTTTTTTAACCTATCATATTAATATATTTAAAACCTTGGCCACGAGTGCGATAATCTTATCAATATTATTATTTACTAAGATTATATGAGTAGTACCTAAACAATGTGTTTTGTATAATGTATATTTTTTTACTTAAGTTTTGATGGAGAAATGTACCTGAATTGGCAATAATGCATGGAGTAAGCAGATACATATGTGCAATATCTACAGATGCATTGTTTAACTAACGTGAGATTGAACCATTCGCCGTCGGTATCAGCATTCCCGTCTCCCGTCGTCCATTTTTCGTTTAAGCACCATGGAGAACTCCTAACTGGAGCTGAGGGCGCCAGAGGGAGGAGAAGGGGCGGAATCGTCTGGTATTGCAGGGGAAAAGCGGAATGCGAGTACGATATGGACACTGCTGGTTAGTGCAATTTTAAAATTCTTCAGTGCTCCTGCGCTGCGATCAAAGCGAGGCAGACGACACTAATACTGCGACAGGGATCTGTGTAGGCATCAGTAAAAATAGAAATTCCTGCTGCGTTCTCCGCATGCCACGCGTAACTGGGATCGCTCCATACCAGCACCGCGTCGGGAGATCCAGGTGACAGACAGTTCGCTATAAAAACAGAATAGGGCGTTGCGATAACAACTGTTATTCATGTCAATGTCAGTACTTTGGCTAAATGAAACTGCTTAACTAGGAATAAAACGCGTGTAATAACGTAATATTAAGGAGGGGAAGTCACATTGACGTCCTGGTTCTAAATCGAAAAAAATACAGCTCCCAACATGCCCCACAACGCCAAAGCGACGATGTACGAAATGGTCAAATAGTTAAATACCCCGGCTCTTCCAGATGCCTAAAGCCTTTCAGAAGGTCGGTGGCTACAGAAATTGACTTCATTTTCTTTTTCCCCATCCTAAACACACGCCAGCTGGATTGGCCAGAGCAACTGCCAGTCACCTTACTCCATTCTGTCTCGGAGAGAAGAATTAACTGCAACGCGCGCATGCATGTCATCCTGTCTAAGTATATGTGAGTTAGGATTTGATGAGAGATTGAAGAAAGATTGTCGGAACACGGCAATTATTTCCCTGGGACTAATATCCTTACAGAGGGAGGGCGAATACTTTAACAACAGCTGATAAACAAAGCGATAAGGGGAAAGTTTTGAACAGCAATGCCTGCAAATCAACACAGGTCCAGAACTCGAGATCGAAACAATATCCTCAACAGACCGGAGTTTATGTCTCTGAACCAACCGCTCAGGACAAACAACGTGGAGATGCGCGGCTCCGCAAGGCGACCGGGCCAAGCGGCGAGGCAGCAGCAGAATCAGCAAGCCGAGCATCCCCCCCGTGAGCCGGTTGACAGCGCCAGGGAGCGCCGGGAGTCACTGAAGCTGCCGGAGGAAGACTGCATGCAGCTCAACCCCACCTTCAAAGGCATTGCCATGAACTCTCTCTTAGCGATCGACATCTGCCTGTCCAAGCGGCTCGGCGTTTGCGCCTACACGTCCTCCTCCTGGGGAAGTGTCCGGTCCATAGTAACGCTTCTGGCGCTCACCGGGCACGGAATCACGTGGATCCTCGGGACTCTCCTCTGTCTCACTAAGAGCAACACGTTGGCGGGACAGGAGGTCCTGGTCAATCTGCTTCTGGGTAAATAAACGAACATGCTATTTATTATAATATTGTACCATAATTGACTTTAATAGAAAACTGTACAGTGAATTATTTCGCAAACCAACTTCGGTACATCTGGACGTAGAAAGGCACCTAAAGATCTATTCACCTTGTTATATCAAAAGTTTTCCAGTAATAACCTTATGAGGGCTAAAACTGTTGTACTCTCGAGGAAAGGATTTTCACCTGAATGTCCTTAGTAAGCATATGCGATTATATTCTTACTCTTACAAGGGGGAACGTACAAAAGTGCATGAAAGCATCTGCTCAGCAAGTAAAATGGCACCAAGGAAGATATATGTTCTGGCATTTCAGTCAAAGTAAATCCAATGCATTACAATGAAAGCATGTTCGTTTCTTAACGGCCGCTAAACTGGTAAAAATCTGGCCTCAGATATAAGCCTTAAAAAGGCCGTCTTAATTTTTTTTTCTGTATGTGGGGTGCTGCAGTCAGAGTCTCACTGTGTGAACTGCAATTCATCCTTTGTCGCATTATTTGTGATTAGCTGGATGTATTTGGCTTTGCGTGGAACGGCCCATCCTCTGGGCGCTGTGTGTTTTGCGTTATCCTCCGGCTGCACTCTGCAGCAGCGTGACTCTTACACGATGCCCTTTTTCTGCGTGTCAAAGTCAGGCCGCTCATGCCTGCGGGGTGTTAAAGTTGGCTCTCTCTATGCAGCCGGCGTCCTGTGGTTTATTTTTGCTTCCTCCTTGTTGCCTAGCTGCAAATGATGGCGGAAAGGGTGGTCGTCGTGTTTCGTCGATTGGAGCCATAGCGACGC
The DNA here is from genome assembly GCA_015164015.2 of Brevimyrus niger. Taxonomy (NCBI): domain Eukaryota; kingdom Metazoa; phylum Chordata; class Actinopteri; order Osteoglossiformes; family Mormyridae; genus Brevimyrus; species Brevimyrus niger. The sequence continues at coordinate 4,580,627 of JAABNY020000119.1, read as the reverse complement.
TGCCTAAATTTTGAAGTGCCCCGCGCGCTGAAGGTTATTGCTAGTTAATGTCGAAGCACGTTATTCGTCGCAGTAATTCCCGGAGTGAATGGGGGTATTCTCTTAAGGTCCTTTTTATAATGGCTGTGGAAGGATAATTCGGTATAGATATACAATTATTAACAATCATTCTCAAGTTACATTTAGTTATTTAAAATGATCCCCCCTGAGCACCAAGGGAGTGTGTCAGGCAAAATTTTACAACTAGAATCAAAGGCCTTATACATTTGTTCATCTATACAGCTTCCATAACTGCATCTCTAGTACAGGGTCACTCTGACTGCGGCCTAACACAGGAAGTACAGGGCATGAGAACGGACACCCAAACCAATGTGTGTTGTGTGAAATGGTTATTTACAACAGAGTGTAATTGTAACCATATACGGTTAAAAACAAATTCTTATAATAGTAAAATTTTTAGAGCATCTTATTAGTCACTTGCAAGTATTTGCCCTGAACTGGTTTGTCCTTTGTTTCATGGGAGAGACTCCAAACTCACTCTTTACTGCATAAATAATAATGTAAGATGGATGGATAGATAGGGAGGCTTGTGGTGCGTTGTTTATTACAGGAACCAAATTTTATCCATCCCCCAGTATACAATGATGCATCTGCTTTTATGAATTTTCTGAAAGATTTCTAAGTTGACGTGCAACCTATAAAGAATGAGTTCTGGTACGTATGAGATTAATTAAAATCATATCCAGCCTTGTCCATTTTAGGGTAGCAGAAATAGAATATTTTTGTTAATCATTTACGCTGAAATTCTAAGGCAGTCTGTCTGATCCCAAGTGGTGCGCCAAGTGGCGTTCTGTCTGTGTCCACAAGGTTTCTAATGTGCCGTTTGTTCTGTCATACACTCCTGGCCTAATATTTAAATCAGTACAATGTTCCCCTAGTGGTTCTATGTTCCTGGTTGGGTGTTGTGGTAGGGTGTACATGCAGCTTCATATGAGTAGGACAAGTAGTTAAGATAAAGGTATCAGTACCCACACAAATGAGTACTACTCTTTTCAGCACCTGAAGATATGGAGCTGTAGAACTTACCCTCCCGCCCTCCACTGACCAGTGGTGGAATGTAACAAAGTATTTGTACTTCATTACTGTACTTAAGTACATTTTTACGTATCAGTACTTACTTAAGTAAAAAATAATAATGCATACTTTTCATATTACATTTTGCGGCAGTTATCTGTACTTTCTACTCATCTACAATTCTACAATTTATGCCGTTACTCATTACATTTTATGAACACAGTTTCCTCAGAATCTTGCATGAAAAAATAGTTAGCCTATTGCGTTGTGGCGTTGTTTGCCATTTCCTACCAATCAGGGGGCTTTAATAACTCCAATGATGGCAGAGCGCAAGTCAATTAGCAGCAGGAGCTGGTAGACTGGCTTGATTTCAAAAAGACGAGACATCAACATGGACACAGAGCCAACATCGGCTCTTAACAGATGTGTTGAGTAGTTTTCCAAGTACATAAATGATTTAAAGACATATCATGTCCTGGTTGGTTTATCTTAATGGTATATTAGTGAGTAGTACCTAATAGATAACTTGTCATCCACATAATTTTAAGTTGGGGTACACACAGTATTGCAGAGCGCACACACAACAAGCACAACAAACTTTCCAATACACATGAACTGTATCGTTGCTTGTAATTATTACAAGCAATGACATAAGTTGAGGTATAAGTTAGTATATCTACTATCCTTTTACAAAATGGCACACTCCAGACTAGTGCTGGGCGATAAAACGATGTTGATTTTTTTTATCAATAAAAAAATGTGATGATTACGATACACAGAGACTATAAAACCAACCAAGTTTGCTCCGTTTTAGAGAATACGCTAAGACAGACATAGCCTATTGAGCAGAGGTTTACTGAATGCCAGCACAACAGGCAATCACCGACGGCATTGTAACTTTGCCCATCCTCCCTTAAAGAACAAATGGGTGCCTTTGACTTGGGCTAGGTCTGTCTGCAGCTGACGCGACATGGAGCGAGATCTGGCTGCGGCTGCAGGGGTGGAGTATAAACTGACTGCAGCCAAGTCGGACAATTTCTACTCCTTGTAGTTTGCGAGACCCGACTGCAGTGGCAGCACTGCCAGAAGGGTGTAGATAAACCTATACAAATATCACCTGCATGCACATGACCTGTTTTACAACAACCAACTCCTGATACAAACTGTTAGCAGTGAATAAAACTATTGTGTATAGTGGCTCCGGATAGCTGCCAGGAAAAAGATCAAATGCATGTATTTCAAGGATTCAAAGTTTTTATTGGCAGGTACAGAGTACAATGCAATCCTTAGTTGAATGTCTTCTTAACAGACTGGACGATTAAACAAATAAAGCAGTGCAGCATTACAGTAACTAACAATAAATAAACCACTAACTTACGTGTACTGTTAGAGTATTTACTGTATGTAATGTATTTAAACTTTGTTTTACTAGGTAAATGAATCGAAAACCAGTCCTCACTGCATTATGTTCTTTTCGGGAAAAAAAAAGCAGATAAGGCATTGGAACTTCCTGGGATACAAACGTCATGCGTGAAAAATCTTTAGGCAATAAGGGCAAAGTTGCGTAGTCACGGAGGCGGTTCCAGTTTGTGCTGCACAGTCTTTCTCAAGTCATCTTGCTCTCGCAAGGATTTTGTACCATGTGACATGGTGACGCGTGGTGACGTTTTGCAGTGCCGGACAAAAAAATCTAACCATGATTTGGCATTCTTTTGAATAAGTGTTTTTTGTTCCGTTTAGACACTTTCTATGGAAGTGCATTACTGCCACAATAAATAATATATTCTCACTATCACGTTATAACGTGAAAACGCATCACATTATAACATGAAAATATCACATTATAACGTGAAAACATCATGTTAAAACGTGAAATCATATCACGTTAAAACGTGAAATCATATCACGTTATAACGTGAAACCACATCACGTTATAACATGAAAACCTATCCGATAAAATATAAGTTACACTCATTACGTTTGCACTGACCCCAGCATGAAGCACGTCCTTAATACAAATATACAGTGGTACCTCGGTTCTCAAACTCACCAGAACTCAAATTTCTTGAAATTCGAACGAACCAGTTTGACCTAGAACTCGATCTTAATTTCAGAAGTCGAACCGTGAACGCTGACCTAATATAAATTATACGCACCAGGAAATGAGTCATACTACAATGCAATTCTTACTTGAATGCCTTCTTCACAGACTGGACGATCAACCAAAAAAAGCAGCGCAACATTACAGTAACTAACAATAAATAAACCACTAACTTACGTGTACTATTAGAGAATTTATGTAATTTATTTAAACTTTATTTTACCAGGTAAATTAACTGAAAACCAGTTCTCACTGCTTTACGTGATATTCGGGAAAAATAGTAGAATATGCACTGGAACTGCCTGGGATACAAACGCCATGCGTGTAACTAAACTCTTCAGCCAATAAGGGCAAAGGTGTGTTGCCATGAAGGCGATTCCAGTTTGTGCAGCCGGGTGAGAGGTCGCAATGCATCTACCGTAATGCATTGCCTCAGGATCAGAATACGTTGCTTTAAGCCAGCTGTAAGCAAGTCGAACGGACCCAATAACTGGACTGAGGAAACAAACTGAAACACGGACTTAATACAGAGAACTAATGACAACAACCAGAAACAGCTGATCCCATGGGGATTACATATCCCATGTTACATACATTTTATGAGCTTACATACACAGAAACGATCATTTACACAAGTTACAAAAGAGAGCTGTTTGCAGTGGCGAGGCAGGCAAGCATACTGCGACAGGGATGCCCTTTTTGGCATAACACCGCCCCTGATCAATTTAACTTCCAATCCTATCGGAACCTATTGGAGGTTTTCATGTTGTAACGTGATACCGTTTCACGTTGTGACGTGATGTTTTCATGTTATAACGTGATACCGTTTCACGTTGTGACGTGATGTTTTCACGTTGTGACGTGATGTTTTCACGTTATAACGTGATATTTTCATGTTATAACGTGATATGGTTTCACGCTTTAACGTGATTATGAGAATACTTTCTACCTCAAAAATTTAAAAAGTTTTTAAGAGACCAAGACTAGAGGAAGGTACTTGTTGCATTCAGTTCTGTCCTGCTTTATTTATGTTTGCCCTTCAACATATTTAATGTTAAAATGGTAAAATAAAGGTAAATAAATAAATAAATTATTTGCAACATTATACAGTTTTGCACATTGTTGTATTATTATATGGTTTTGTTCATTTGAGCTATATTTCTTTGAATACTTGAATATCAATAACCTTTCATCATTTTAAGGGAATTTTGTATGTAAACAGTAAAATTTGCTGGAAAATAAGTATTTGTTTGCTAATATTGTTTATTTCAATGTATTCATTATATTTTGATTATTATTATGATTATTACATTATTACATGGAACAGCATTGTGAAACTATAATATTGATAATTATCTATATCGGTCAATACAGGAAAAACTATTGTGATAACTTTTTTTGCCGTATCGCCCAGCTCTACCTCAGATGTTGAGACAAACCATTGTATGAGTACTTTTACTTAAAAAATACTGTAAAGTTAATTTTAAAGTAAGTACTTAGTACTTTCATTTAAGTAAGATTGTCGATGTAGCACTTCTACTTTTACTTGAGTACATATTTTGCGGGATATTTGTACTTTTACTTGTGCTTTGTGCGGGATATTTGTACTTTTACTTTTATTTGTGCTAAGCTTCAGTACTTCCTCCACCACTGCCACTGACCTCCATATCACTTCAGGTTAATGATGTTATGTTTGGTGAATGGTTCCCTTGCAGGAACTAAAAACTCGTGTTCACTTCCCTGCATAAGTTTATCCTTTTCGTTCCACTGAAATAAAGGTGGCTGATTATGAGAAAGATCTCCAGTCTGTATGTTGATGCTTCCATGTCCCACTCTCACCAGTGTGTGGAAGCAATAAGAAAGCCCAATAGGATGTTGGGTCACATCTCTAGGTGTGTGGAGTTTAAGTCAAGGGAGGTGATGTTACATTTCTATAATTCCTTGGTAATATTGTGTGCAGGTTTGGTCACCATACCTTAAGAAGGACATTGCTGCCTTGGAAACGGTTCATTGTAGGGCTACAAGAATGATTCCTGGTCTTAGAGGAATGTCTTATGAGGAGAGGTTAGCTGAGCTGAATCTGTTTAG
>JAABNY020000119.1:4530268-4560343 GCA_015164015.2 Brevimyrus niger | reverse complement strand
CTTGCATTACATTTTTTTGTGCCAGGAATGCAGTGACAATACTGTAAATATTCTATTCTATTCTATTCTATTCTATTGTTTGTGATAGTTACATGAGTGATTTTAAGGTTAACTATGGGTGTCTGGCTCACACCAACAAAAGCAATTAACATTTTGTTTGATTGCTATATTGCCCAATCCCCTTTTTTGCTGCCTGCATGCAGTTTTCATGCCCGCGGCCTGCAGACGTTCGCGGCGCAACCACGCCCCCTAGACAGGAAAGCGGCCTACTGCACGGCACCTCGATGCCTGAGCACCGCCAATAAAGCGAGACATTTCTAACGCTAATATTAAACAGGACAGCGATCTGTTTTTGTACCAAACTAATGAAAGTAAATATGCATGCCAACTTGAACTATAGACAGAGGTATTTTGAACAGTCACAACACAGTATGCAGGGTTAATCTTTTGTTGTTAGGTTAGTTGGTGTTGGCGTGACCTTTCCGCAACTTTTCACTTGTCAATACCCTTTTCCTCGCTTTTTTGAGTGCGGGGGCGGTGATGTGTGTGCTAAAAGCACCCATCATTTCCCTGTTCTCCAGCAAACCCGGAATCTTAGCGGAAAGGTTTACATTTTTTTATTACATTTCTGAGCTATGTCGTTATGTGACGCGTTGCGGTTTTCTCAGCTGCCGCAGGCTGTTTCAGATAAAGCCCTATAACGTCTGCCCGGTCTTGACTAAACAAATAAAGAAATGATAAATAAACAAATATAACCATTACACATGTGTGGTTTCAGTGCTACTGCGTTATTTGTCAGTGAACTGACAGTCCAACAGAACAAAACCCATGGCCTGCAAAATACATATGGATTTGGTATCTGGGAAATTAAGTGAGAAATAAAAATCTATTAAACCAATATGAAAGGTTATAAAATTTCATTAGGTTTAAACTACTCTACTGAGAGTGCAAAGCAAAAACAAGGTATTACTAATATAAATGTTTAATTATAAAATATTAATAAATCAGTCTAGTGGTATCTATGCACAGTACTAAAGAATTTAGAACTTTGGAAAGATTGAAACACAAAAATTTGAATTGCCAGCATCAGCAAACTACCTTTAAAATGTCATTATAATGTTGAAAAATAAGATGGAGAAAGGCTTTTTGACGCAGTTGTTCGTGCTTTAGATAAGTTCCCCACGGGGCAGAGGAGAAAACGTTTAAAATCAATTACAGTACTTATTATATGGAATTTATTATTAATATCATGCTTTTTCATTATAGCCAGTATTGTTATCACCAAATGATTAGCTTGAGGCAGATATTACGGGAGACAAGACAGCTGGATCAGCTTTTTATTTATTAAATATTAGTTAATTAAACATACGCTTCTGTGCAAAAAAATATTCGTTTGCTTGCCGGTGAAGTGTGCTGGTCCGCAGAATAACCGTAACGTCTCGGCGGGAACACTAGGTGTCGCTGTTCGTTTCGTGCCGCACTTGCGAAGGCGACCGCGCAGTCGGGTAACAGGATTTACATTTTTCAGGCCGGGCAGGTCCCTTCAGAACAACAGATGTAGGCTGAATATTACGGATAAGATAGAAAAAGAGCCAGGGGAATAATCTCCATCCATCCTACTAGGTAACCCTGTCAGTCGGGAAAAACAAAGTATATCTGAAATAAGACAACGTTTGCGCGTCAAACCGGTAAGTTCTCGGTTGGCATTTCTGCATCTGCGAGAGGAAAGGGAAGGTTTAATAGGGCCTCCTCTGCCTTGTTTTTTGTTGCTTTGTTCTGGGTAGCAGCCATTTTTAATCGTCTTGTCCTTTATTTCCCGTCTTCCGCGCTTCAAGGTTTGTGTATAAAACAGGTTCACCGTTCAGATGTGAGGTCTGCTATTCTCGGGGCTTGCAGATATTTCGTCCCTGAAGTGCCATAGCCGGCTCCCTGGTTAGTTAGCCACTCTTTGTATTTTTTACTGGGGGGGGAGGAAAAAAGCACTTTACTGGTTGTCGCGAGCTGCTTGCGAGAAAGTGGCTAGCCGGCTAAGTAAGCGGCCGGCAGGTAAAGCTGGCGGCGGCGGCGCAGTAATTTCCCCCTGATAAATGACTTGTCATCCCGTAGCGAGACCGGTTTAATGCTGACTGACCGGCCTCGGATCCAGATTTGCCCGTGGTGCAACCGCGCCGCTTTACGAGCTTTTTGCCCGGCAGCCAGCGACACACCGCCGCAGATAAAGGTGAAAGCCGACGATCAGGCGGCTTAGCCTGATTTAGCCGAGCAGAATAATAACCCAGCCATTTTAAAAATAACTAAGCCAGCCGTCCCCGACCATGGCTGCTGCGGCTGCTTGCGCCGGGCAGTAATGGCAGCGGGCCCCGATTAAGATTAATCTTTGCATTTATCCACTGCGTCGTTTTTTAATATTATAAAGCCCATAGCCTCGCCGCGGAAAGCTGTCGACCTCGGCGTTGTAGTAACGAAACGCCCTTAGGTGTTGGATGGCAGATAACTAGGTGCATCGGATTACATAATAGTTGGTAGGTATCACCGCCGCCGCGGAGACAGCGATGGAAACCTACGATCTGCATCAGGCTAAGCCGACCATACGTGTCCACCCTCCACTATGTTCCAAGCTTTAATGCCGGCCGTCCCGTACCTTTTAACCTGTCCCCAGAACCTGACGGAACGTATCCTCCGGTCGTTCGTACCACCCGGTGGTGGGGTGCTTGTTTGAGCCGTGTGGAGGAGGAGGGGGGACGTTGAGAGGCCTGAGCCGCTTGCGTTTAGGAAAGCGGTATGTATCACTGTGCAGGCCCGGGCGTCGGCCCCAGCGGGTGTGAAGGCCGCGGTGACCCCCACCCCCCTGGACGGTACCGGTGCCGCCTGCTACGTACCCTTAACTCCGTGGACCGTATAATACAAACCACGGTTGCAGCATTTACGTCTGGCGGGGTGTATATATCGAAAGATTCAGCGTTCTACACGTCTCATCTTCATGGGTCCTGCCATGGCATTGTGGAGACGGGCAGATGGCTGTTTTCTGACAAAAACGCGGTTCTGTTGACATACCAAACGGACCACTCCAACCCAGTTTATTTAATGCGGTCACTATTAATGAAAATTTCTTATCCAAGCTATATGCACGTGCACTTTTACTTGATAAACCGTTTGCATAACGTGTGCATTTCTTGTCTCCATGCTTTTCTGGGGGCATGTTAAAGAAGTTAAGGCAGCTCCCTGACAAGTTGTTGTTTTTGAAAAGTATGTCTAATTTAAGTTCTTTAAGCATATATATGCATCAAAGTTTCTTATATGCACCTTCAAAACTATTTGCAAGGATTTTTTCTTGGATGGCATCAGTGCTGATGTCCACAGTCCTTTAAGGTTATGCCTTCAGTGGGGCTTGCCATTCAAAGCCTTTTACCCCCCTGAAACTAAGCTGCATCTGCTTGCTCATTTGGGATTGATCAGACTTCCTTTTGATGTTAATTTTGGTATAGGAGACCTTGCTCCTGATGTGGTCCTTCTGTTGGGAAGATCTGGGTTAACATATCTTTACAAAGAATTGCTCCATGGCATCTGGTTGACAGCATCTCCAACATAAAGGAACCCCCCCCTCATTTCTGCCTCTTGTCTCTATGAACCATGACGGCACAAGGAACCGTCAAGAGTCGCTGTTTCATGTGGGCTGTTTTGTTGTTTAATCTGCGATTATCCTAGTCAGTGTGCCCTTTGTTTTGTAAGGGGTGCTACCTCTCCTGAGTGCTCCTGCACCACCAAAGTCCTATGCCGAAAAGTCAGGCATGCATGGTCATGCTTTCTGACTCCAGACCTGCCACTATTTGTACACTGTAGGGTAAAAGGGGGCCCTTGCTGTGATGTTCTATGTGTTTTTTTTTTTAATGCAAGTAGAATCTGACATCTTCAGCCACTGAAAAAGATCTATCGATTGACATGTTCGTGCCTCTGGAAATTTGTCAGTACGTCAAGTTTGTGTCATCTAAATGCATCCAAACAGAATTAGTGTCCTTATTGTATTACCATATTTGTGTTTATTTTTGCAAACCTTTCTAAAAAAGAGAATGTGAACATGAGGTCTTTGGGGCAGAATACCTTGTTTTAAACAAAGTGACTGCATTGCTCAGGTTGTTTTAGTCTGCAGTTTTGTTGGTAGCAACAGTCGAGCGTTTCATTGGACGTTTCTGTTTTTCTGGTGTGGAGCATTTTAACAGTGTGGATTTTACACCTTCCTTGTCAGAACATTAAGGTCCTTCAGCTTTGATTGGTGTTAGACTTTAGATTTCATAAGTTTTCGAAATCTTTAGAGCTTCACGTGAATCTTTTGCAAAGAGATTCTGATTGTGTTTTGCCTTTTCAGGCAGTGGCAATGTAAGCATACCTTCGAAATGCTGCTGTTTGCTTATCTTTTTGACAGTAAGTTTTCCTCCCTCCCCAGGAACAAAAGGCATACAGGAAGAGGTGCAACGAAAAATTTCCATACTCGATGACATTACATCGCAATGTCCGATCGTTTGGGGCAAATAACCAAGTCCAAGGATGGGAAAAGCAAGTACTCTACTCTCAGCCTGTTTGATAAGTACAAGGGGAAGTCAATAGAAGTTCAGAAATCTACAGGTAAGATTTTTACTATAATTACTATAAAATTAATTTGTCTTGTATTTTATTTAGTGACATGATGTTGTATATATATCATACTACGTATTAGTAATTCTATGCAATAGTCTGCGAAAACAGTAGATGAGTGTTTACTGTTGGTCTCTTATGATCTTTTTTTTGATGGTGGTGGGATCAGGGGAGCCTCTATCCTTTTAAGCAAAGTATCTAATGTCAGCTCTCTCCTCCTCCAGTTGTTCCTCGACATGGCCTGCAGAGTCTTGGTAAAGTGGTCCCAGCCCGGCGCATGCCCCCCCCAGCTCACCTGCCGAGCTTGAAGTCCGAGAACAAAGGAAACGATCCCAACGTGATTATCGTGCCCAAAGACGGAACGGGATGGGCAAACAAGCAGGAGCAGCCAGATCAAAAGAGGTGGGGAGGTGGGGGTGGAGATGCTGGTGCTGGGGGGGACTGGGGCTCTGGCTTGTAGAGTGACAGGGGGGGGCTAGCTTTACACCAGTCTGTTTTATGTACTGCCATGTTTGCTACCCAAGGGGATTCTGAAAGGTACTGTCACGTTTGACTGTCTTTTGAGTCGCGTCAGATGACGTTCGATTGACTGAACGACAGAAATAACATAATACTGCATTGACCTTAAATGCGGTTGTCAACAGACTGAACAGTTGGACAATAGTTGGTCACTAATTAAATAATGCTAAATGTCTAGCGCCGCTTGTGAGTTGCCCTAGTGCGGCTGTGGCTACGCGCACAGCGGTGTGTGTGGGAGTGAAACTGCAGGATTGCAAGACACTCTGTGGATTCATGTGGGCGGGAGTGGGAGTTAAAATGGAGAGAGCTGATTGCCTCCTCTTCCATGGTAAATAAGCAGTCCTTTCACCTTCGCAGTATGACATGTATGATGTTTTGTGCCAGTCTGGGTAAGGCAGTGTCCAGGTGCCCCTCCCTGAATATTCAGGGAGGAATGAGTATCGGATCGTGTTTATTTTCTTCTCTTTACATATTTGAAACATCGAGAGTGTCAGGAAGTACAGCTTTATATATATTTTTTTATGTAAAATCGTAGTTCCAAGCTTTTACATGTGCCACCCCCCCCCCCCCATATATTGGTAGATTTAGCAACACTTTCTTCAGTACCAGCATTTTCAGGCAGCCTGTAGGAGCCTTAAAGATTCTCTTGTCCATAAGTTAAATAGAAAACCATGGGATGGGAAAGCTTCCCATTATGTAATCCTTTGGCTGGCGGGGAAAACGTCACCAAACGAAATGCAGGGACTTGATGTAAACTGGCTTCTTTCCCTGGAGAGGAGTTCGGCTTCACCGGTTTCTTTCCGATTACGGTGTTCTGGCTTGCTTTGGTGTTTATTTTGGTGCTCTCCTGTCACCTTTGAGGACTTCCATAGAGTTGTGTATGTGTGTGTGTCCCCGACAGTTCTACTGCATCAACAGCACAGCTGCTGGCGTCGCAGCCGCCGCTGGTTTTGCAGAAATCTGTCTCCAGTCTTCAGAAGCCAACGCTGGTGGTCAGCCAGGAGGTGGGTATCCGGTCGACGTGGGATGGTCGTGGGGCTGTTGGGCACTCCTCCTGCCTGTTCTCCTTTAGTGACTCAGGGCCTAAACCCATGATTTGCATGGATGTCTGTGTCTAAGGGCAGAGGTGCATTTTAGTGGGAAGTGGATTGAGTGCCTCGATGCTGAAGCCAGTCTGTGGTGTGGAGTTGAGAGGTGGTGGTGAATGTCGGCGTTTTGGTGCCCTTCTGTTAGCTGCTGAAGCGGAGATGACCGATGCATCATTTCAGGTCATTTAATGTCACTCATCCACTGCCGCCAAGAACCAAGCGTTACTCACACGGATACCAATGGTTTGCATCGATGCGCGTGCATGATCTGAAGGAAAAATGGGCACGTTCTGTGTATTATGTGCTGTAGTATTTTGCACTCCCCTGCATTGATGCATTCCCGGGAACTCGGAACTTGAACATTTCCAGCCCCCTAATTGAAGAATTTCAGAACAAATTCTCCTAAGCATATTCTAATTCTGCTAATGTTATATGGCAACATAGCACAGCGATTCTCACCAAATTGCTAGCAGATATTAGCATTTAGTAAATCATGTATACCAAGTGAACAGTAAGTAAGCATCTTTTCAGTTTTATGTCGCGGTTGCTTTCCAAACCCAGAAACGCCTTTATCGTGGCATCTTTCTGAAGTGGGAAAACCTGAAGTGAGCCAGAAATCCACTAACTAGTCTCATTGAAGTGCGGCTCTGTTCCTGTATGTCAGTGGGAAAAGCGACATTAGGCTCCACGATTGTGTGTATGTGTGTTAATTCTATTGTGTTTAATTGTATGTTTTATAGAATACAAATACAGGTGGACCAAAACAATGGGCACAGCTCAATGGAAAGGCAGTAGAACAAGATGGTGAGTCTGCAGACGCATGTTGGTGATGAAATGCTAATCGGTTGAGGTGTTCGTCTGTCATGTTAGACAGAAGGTCAAGGCTCTAGTGTCTTGTCTGGAGATCACGGCAAATCTTTTTTGTCTGTCAGTTTTGTATGCCAGCCTTGGTAAAGCTTGCCCAGTAACTTTCCATTTTTACAGTTGCGACTGTTTCGCCGCCATTTCCATGACACAGGTTCAAGGGTCTTAAACCGACTGCAGCCCTTCTCTCACGAGGAATTTCCAACGTTGAAGGCAGCTGGGGAACAGGACAAGGCCGGCAAGGAAAAAAGCGCCTTCGATCTGTCGTATGGGCCAGGACCAAGCCTCCGCCCACAGAGTAAGACCGCTTCCCATTGGCTGACGGGCCCCTGGTGTGGTACAGCCAGAAGGGCGGCTGATGGTTTAGTTTCCTGCCTGCAGCACAGGGGAACCTGCATCTGTATTAATCATGTAGATTCTTTCTAAGTGCCCTGGTTGCAGTGCTTCTTGCATTTCTTTTGAAGTGGAACATTCATTGTAATTATCACTTTGCTGAAGTGGTAAAATTTCTGCTGTTCTTTTGTTCTGGTGCGTGTTTTCTGATGGCTTGTTGTCAATCCTCTTATTGTGGTGTGATATTTTTATATATATATTTTTTCATTCTCCCAGATGTGACGAGTTGGAGGGAGGGTGGTGGGAGGAATCTGCACCCCACAACCTCACCAGCTGCCATCGCCGCTGAACCCGAGTCCAAGAGCGGCGTGGCAGCCGATCCCGCCACAGCTTCTCCCCCCGCTGCACCTGCCTCCTCGACTGCCGCCCCCGCCTCTTCCACCCCTGCGGCCCCCGCAGTCCCGACTCCAATTCCCGATCCGAAGGACCTCTCCCTTCGTCCGGCGCAGCCCCTCCGCAGGGCTGTGGCCCCCGGCTCCCAGTACCAGCACCACTCCAGCACCACCTACCACGACATGCTTCCTGCCTTCGTGAGTGCCCCAGAGCCCAGGCTGTGGGGAAAGGGGCTGATGCTCTGACACCCAATCAGCCTCCTCGAGTCACAGATCCAATTCCTGACATTAATTACAACAAAAGGGTTTATGTTTCTGGATCGTTATTGTTGGGAAATGTGAGATCCGTGCATGGAAGTGAGAGGGACCATCGGCCCATGATCTCAGAAATGCATGTTATGACAAGTGAAGTTATGAAAAGCTCTATATTAAAATCTGACATGTAGGTTCTTTTTTTTTTAACCTGTAATCAGGCCTTGGTTGCTTTTTCCTGTCACCTTTTCAAACATAACAACCTCTCTCCGGCGCATTGCTGAGGGTGGTCTTTATATACTTGCCCTCCCACTCAGCACTTGTCTGCCTACTGCCGTGATGTCGAGTTGGGCTCTGCTTGGTGTAACCCATGTGCTTCTTTTTAGATGTGTCCCAAAGAGCCCCGTGACCCCTCTGTCTCCACGGACCACGGATCCACCCCCACGGTGGCCCCGGCCCGTTTCGAAGCCCGGCCTACCTTTCGCCAGCCTTTCCCTGCCGCTGATCCCGTTGGGTGAGGGCTGACCCTGATTTGTTCCACAAGATTGGAATGTGATTGAATGGTTGCGACTCTGTGTTGCTGTGCTGGAATATGATTGGAGAGTTGACTGCAGCTGTATTGTTGCAGTGTGTGTTAGGGCTCTGTGATTATCTGTTGATATCCTCCTGAGACCTGGGAAAATAAAACATCCTTCAATTTTAGTTGTTTTTTTCTTTGGAGGAGATAATACATCCTACAATTCAGGTTTTTTTCAAATTTAATTTAGATTTCACATGTCGTCCTTAGTGTACAACAGAAGTAGATACGTTTCCTAACATCAGTGAAAAGGTTCATGCAAAAATAAAATGTCTACTACAATGGTCATAAATGAATGGGTGGGGTCTTAGGAGGATATAGCTGTGTTTGGTAGTCAGGCTCGTGTTTGGTCCTTTAAGCTTTTGAATATCAGTGCCATGGTTATGGTAACTCTTGACTTCTTTTAACCGACTTCAACCCTGCAGTGGAGAGGTAAGGAGGGAGAACCGTTTTATCCGTGCCCCTGCTCGACCCTCATCTCGCCCTGTCCACCGCCCTGGTGATCGAGCCCCCCGCCCTGCCATCATCAACCCGGAGGACCTGAAAGACCTGGATGACCTGGATAATGAGTGTGAAGACGGCTGGGCAGGTGACTGCATGTTTTTTTTTGGGTTGAATTATGAGTGATCGCTCCCCTCCCTTTCCTATGTTATAGAATTAGGGGGATTGCTTTTCTTTGTAATTAAATGCAGCACAGTGAGACTTCGGCGCACAGAGGTGTCCGTTTCACATCAATGGAGTGAACAGAGAAATCTTGTTTTCCCTGGAAGTGCAGAAAGCGTTCTCATTCTGTGGAAAATGTCTTACTTCATATGGCTATTTGTGCCCTTTGCCTTTTAGGTCTTCACGAGGAAGTGGATTACAGTGAGAAACTGAAGTTCAGCGATGACGAGGAGGACCATTCTTGTAGCGAGAAGACTAAAAAGTGGTGAGTTCCAGATCTTTCGTTCTACTGGCCCAGCAGACAAATGGCTTGCTTGGATGACGATGTCCTGGGGGATGTTTTTATTTCTGCTAGTGTAGTCGACTAATTAAATTATATGTGTGCTGAAGTCGGTGCCTGATGTCTTAGGATTTGCTGGAGGCGGGATGCTAAAGCCTGTTTGCTGTTCATTTTAATGACACCGTCAATACTGTAGTCTACTTGGAGGGGTCAGCGGTCACAAGTGACAGGCTGATCTGAAGGGTTTGACCAATCGTGTCTGCGGTCTGACAGGGGAGAATGGGAGCTTTGCCGGGACCGCCAGTCCTCTCACAGTTCGGCCGAGGGAACCTACACCCAAGATGGGCCAGAGGAAGAGGGATATCACCGTTATGTGGAGTCCCACCCCTCCACGAAGCCTGTAGGCCGGTTTCCCCCTGCGGATGTGCAGGTACGCCAGAATAGGCCTGCTGCCAGTCCCTTTGCCTGTAGGATCCAGGACAGGATGCACCCGGTTCATTTGTATTGGACTGTTGGCGTTGTGGAATCGGGTCTGCTTCTCATGCAGCGCTTTGCTGTATTCGGAACCAGCAGAAGGTTGCCGCTCCGAGCGCCATCCCCCGGGGGGAGTCGCTGGAGGAGAAGGACGAGGCGCCGCGGACAGCTCCCTGGGGGAAGTTTGCTTCCACTGTGCTGTCGGAGGCGGTGGAGCGTGCCCGCAGACGTCGCGAGGAAGAGGAGAGGCGCGCCCGCGAGGAGCGCCTGGCCGCCTGCGCCGAGAAGCTCAAGCGGCTGGACGAGAAGTTCGGCAAAACCGAGCGGCTGGCCAGGCCAGAGGGAACTGCCAGGGAGGCGGATGGCAGGGAGCCGCCGCTCTCTCCTGCCAAGGACTCGCCCCGGATGCGCCAGGAGAACTGGCAGTATGGAGCTAAAGGTAAACAAGGCCATTTCCCGAGGGCAAGAATGCTGACCCGGAGCCTCTCCCTTTAGGACATGCTGGTGGTGCTTGTTGTTGAATTATTCTGGTTTTGTGGGGAGGGGGGGGTTTCCCAGTGTCTGCAGTGTATCTTGGATCTGTTGTTCCAAGTAAGTCTGTACATATGTTTCTGTGCTCAACATTCCTTGCTGCTCAATGCACAATAATTTTCTCCTGGAATCAATAGCTTATCCAATCTAATTTCAAAACCATCCCCTAAAGATAGTGTGACCAGATAATCCATGTCAGGGAGGACACACTGAGCTAGGACAGGAATTGCTAATTACCATTTCAATTGAACAGACCTGGATTTCACTTGAGCACTGAGTTCTTGCTGTTTGCTGATTGGTCAGTCTCCTATAATCATGCATGTTTCACTAATGTTAATGTGAAACAGCTGGATGAGTCTTTCAGTCAAGGAAACAAACCAGTCAAAGCACAAGAAGAGCTGAACTATTTAGCCGAGCACAGGAGCCTTTTCCATTTAAAAGTTTGTAAAACCCGAAGTAGCTCAAAGTGTCCTCTCTGACATGGAATATCTGGTCACCCTACCTAAAGATCTTTTTGGGGATTTGCAACTAATTACATTGTCAACCTGGCCTCTCTTCCCGACAGTCTAGAAATCGTCAGGGTCATATCATGCTCGCCATTGTGAAAGGCGCAAAATATGACCTAGTGTTCTTGGGCACTGTGACGGTTTTGTCCGTGGACTGAATTCTTCAAGAATTACAAGCTTAGTCAACCGACCCATTGGGTTTCAAATGAATGACTTGTACCTTTTAACCAGAACTGTCGGAGGAATCACCCGAGCCGTGCCCCACCCAGGAGTATCGGGAGGATGAAGGGCCGGGCTCTGGCTACCGCAGTGATGACGACAGGACTGACCCCGCCTCTCCCCTCCCCGACTATGGCAAATTCCAGAAGTCTCTCCCCCCTCGCTTTCAGAAGCAGCAGGTGAGCACGGGCCCTGTCGCATTCCGTTTACTTCGCACCAGTGCTCGTTTGTTCACGTAGATGTCACTAATGTGCTGTACGTGACCTGCCGTTTTCGCTTGGTGAGCCCTTGCGACTTGCTCCATTTCTTGCCTTCCGGTGTTTCATCTTCAAAAGATGCCACCCTGTAACCTGTGATTGTTAATGGCCTCCTGGTTGTGATACCCTGCCCAGCCCATGTTGCATGTTTTGCACTTTCCCCCCCTCTCCCTTTCTAGGAACAGGTGTATAAAATGCAGCACTGGCAGCAGCCGTCAGCCCCCTTGGCCCAGTCGGGCAGCACCCACCACCAGCGTGGTTTCTACCCTCCACACATGCTGGGTTTTGACCCGCGCTGGATGATGATGCCCCCTTATGTGGATCCTCGCATGGCACAGGCAGGCTCCCCGGTGGACTTCTACCCCACCGCAGTTCACACTTCAGGTAAACTGGGCCAGTGTTATATTAGCCAGTACAAAATCTAGTTCCCATTCTGGTTCAATGAAAAATACTTCCCTTGTATGTTGAGTTGCATCAGGCTGCTTACTGCCAATGGGTAACTAATGGTGCCTTTCCACTGCCACCAAGAACTGGGCCATATCCTAGCTGAACTACAGCGAGACTGCATTTTCAAGTGTGCCTGTACTGACATGGCCCTATCTGCTAGCAGTGTTGTGTGACTTAACTGTGCTGGTTGCGTCACTGCCATCTGATTGGTCAAAATGCTGGGAGACGAAGAAGAACCCATGATCTGCGTCAATGTGCATGGATTAGTAGTATCGCTCATCGCAATGTATTGATGCATTCCCGATAACTCAGAACTTAAAAATTCCTAATCTCTAAAAGTACTATAGAATGGCTGCCCGAAATGGATTCTTAATGCAGATTTAGCAGGCTAATGTTAATTCCACTAGCATTTGATGCTAACATGAAACAGTAATTGTCACAGATGTGCTAGCTGAATTCATCATATAAGTCGTATGGACAGTAAACAAGCATCTTCTTAGTTTTACATCATTGTCACCGTTTCAAACCTGGAAATGCCCTTACCAAGCTGGATTGGGTATGGCCTGGTTCCTGTTTGCCACTGGAGAAGTACCATAAATCATTTGGAAAGAGCGCTAAGTTTTCATCTGTCTCCTCCTTCCACAGGGATGATGAAGCCCATCATCCAACAGGACCATCTGAACAGTCCGGGATCTACCTCAGATGAGGGTTGCCATCCCAGCATGCTCCAGGAGAGGCGAGCACAAACTGCCGAACCCTACCCCATCTGGCGCCAGGACAGTTACCCTCCCGCTCCTCCTCGCAGCTTCACTCCCCCCTACCAGAGGCAGCACGAGGGCAAAGACATGAGCTGTCCTGAGAGCAGGTCTGTTGTGCAGACTTGTGTGGTGGTATGTGATTGTGGCCGAGTTAAATCAGATTTTGTAGAGAATGGATTCTAGTACAAAGACATTCCAACAGGGTTAAACAAAGGAATTTTCTAAGCTGCTGATTTTTCGTTGATTTCATTTGTAATCTGCAACGGAACATTTAATTTGAATTTTATTTGTTTGGTATACAGGAGTGAGAGAGAGGGTTCCCAGGAGGACGTGAACAATGAGAGAGGAAAGGAGTACGGGGATGTTCTGGAGGAGCCCCCCCATCTTGGCCATCGTCAGAGCCGGTGGGGGGACGTGCCTCTTGGGTCCTCTTCAAGGAAGGTGTCTCAGGAGGAAGCCATGCCTCCAGCTGCCCAGAAGTGGCCCCGGTCCGGGGAGTCCGACTGCCCAAAATCAGACGCCAAAGAGGTCAGTTTCAACAGGCACCACAAGGATAGCATGGGGTCCCGGGATGAAGACTTCAATTGCCCTGCGAAGGACAAGACTTTCGAGGCTGACCTCTGGAGGAGCGAGAGTCCAAAGAAGGAAGGAAGCATTCAGTCACAATGGTCCGAGCCAGGATCCGGCAAAGGCAACCAGGCGTCTGAGGCCAGTGGGAGGATCCTGACCCGGAGGACTGGGCCCATCAAGAAACCAGTGCTGAAGGCCCTCAAAGTAGATGACAAGGAGAATGAAAAGCCTAAACCAGAGCCAGAGGAGAAGCCTGTTCCTTACCGGCTGGAGAAGGAGGTCCTTACCAATGTTTATGACCTGAAAAAGGACTCCTGTCAACCTTTTGGAAACAGATACCCCCCTGCCCCTCCCGTACCCACACCAGAAGAGAAATCTCCCACTACTTCCAAACTCGAGAAGGCAAACAGCTCCACTGAGGAAGAAGGTAGCTGGGACAATGGGAAGAACCAGGCCAGGGAGAGCCAGGACTCCCGGGATCCCACAGCTCCTCGGCGCAACAACTGGATCTTCATCGATGAGGAACAGGCATTTGCTGGGGTGAGGGGAGTGAGTCGTGGACGTGGGCGAGGCTTCAGGGAGTTCAGTTCCCGGGGTGGGGCCCGTGGGGGACGGGGAGGCAATGTCTCCAGAGGAGGCTACGGCGTCAACAGCAATGGGCAGAGGATCGGCCGGGGTGGCGGCGGCCCACGGGAATTTGTCAAGGCCGACGACATACAAAGGGGGAAGCCGCGGCGACGAAACGTGAGTGAGACCTTGAGCGAGGCTTCTGAGTACGAGGAGCTCCCCAAGCGCCCACGACAAAAGGGGACTGAGAACGGTGAAGTGGGATACTCTGAGCCCAGCGGTGTCAGGAAGGTTGTCGACAAGGATTCCTGGAGGTCCAACAAGGTGTACACCGATGAGCAGGCTGGCAGTGGCGAGTCCCGTGACAAGGCCAAAAGTACCCGCAGCTTTGGACGTGCCCTCCCACCACGGCTCACGAACGCTGGGTATGGCAGGGGCTTCAGCTCTCGAGAGGTTACTACCTGGAGGGGAAGAGGAGGACAGTTTGCCGTTGGCCCCTTGCAAGAAAACGGCTATGGTTTTGGCACCGAAACCTATCCCAGAAGACCACTGGATAGAGAGCCTTCCAGATACACTCAGAAGCATGGCAGTCCCTTTACAGAGAACAGAATTGAGGACCGGGGAAGTGAAGGAGACTATTATGTGGAGGCCGATAATCCGGATAACCGACCTCTGAGGCGACGTCGGCCTCCCCGGCAAGACAAACCGCCACGCTTCCGCCGCTTACGGCAGGAGAAGGAGCTTGGGTGCCAGTGGAACAGTGAGGAGCATGTCAACGGGGAGTTTGGTAGCACCTGGCCCAGCCGCCCAAAAACTGGAGAGGACCCAGGGTCTGGCCACCATCTTGGGGGTCGGGGCCGAGACCATGGAGGCCTCCAGGACCAGACTGAGGATTGGGAGTCTAGCTCTGAAAGCAGTGACTTCATCGACCGCCGGGAGAAGGGCGGCGTGCCTTTGCAGGGCGACATGGCCTCGGATTCGCTACCCAGTGACCTGGGCTCTGGAGAAAAGAGGGAACTTTCCAAGAGGAGCTTCTCAAGCCAACGCCCCCTGGTGGACCGACAGAACCGCAAAGGGGATCCAGTTGTCATGGAGAGTGGAAAAATGTCTCGGTCATCTGATGTCGTGTCTGTATCAACCTCATCCACCAGGAGCGAAGCTTGGCAAAATGGAATGTCTCCCAACAGCAAGAGGTATTTGACTAGCCTGGGTAGCTGTTTCTCAATAATTTAGGTCTCGGTCTGCATGTAGTGGAGATCTTAAAGTATGGTTAATCTACTTCCACTAAAGATCAGTTTGACCAACAAGGATGATATTAAAATTTATCTATTTGTGCAGAACCTCTGAGGAGACTTCAGTGTCCATCTACAGTGTGGAGCAGCCTAATGATATGCCCCAGGGGATCCTCTGTGATTCTGCTGGGAAGAAGATGGAGAAGGACCTTAAGGCTGGGGTGCTGAAAGGAGATAAAGTAGAGCCAGTGTCTCCATATGAGCTGAACAGCTACCCACGTAAGTGCGGCGCTGCCTAGCCAGCAGACAGATGGACCTTAGCCACAGGAACACTGTGTGTGAATTTTCTGGCCGACATGCTGTGCCAGTTCCATCCATGGAAGAACATGAGGCTGGCTTGCTTTAAATGACGCGTTATGATGGCAGTTGAATATTTTAAGCTCCTGGTGGTTAAATCTAGTGTTTGTAAGCTGGTAATATTTAATAGAGTCAGATTAGTGATTATGGTCTTGCTGGGTCTTCATCCATTCCTGTGCTGCACCAGCAGAAAGTGACCCCGCAGGAGCAGTGCCTGGTCCAGAGGGTTTCTCGGAGGCACTGTCAAAGAAGCAACGTCGTCCAATGGAAGACGAGCGGAGGAAAAAAGAGCAGGGGTCACCGGTGAGAAATGCAGGGTGGTGGGGAAGGAGGGCTTGGTTTTAATTTGAGGTTGTCGGTGCATTCGTACGAAACTTGAGATTTCGCCTTGACGTTTAGGCCACACGTTAACCGTCCTGCATTAATGCGTTGGTAGGTGCCAGTGAAGAGCAGAACAATCACATCAAAGATGCCGCCACGCTTTGCAAAGAAACAGGGGAGTTTGTCTCTGGAGCAGTCCGAGGAGGTGCTTTCAGCCAGCAACTTGGGCACCGACATCTGGGAGACGAACAGCTCCGGTGAGCGGGTCCAACTGCCAGCTGTCGTAGCGATGGGGCTTTAGTCTCCTAAAAGGCAGCAAATATTAGACCTAGTCTGGACTGACTATCTCAAGTTGCAAGTGGTCACTGTAACACAAAGGTCCGTCTGCTTCACAGTTGTGGTTTTCAAAGTGTTGGCCCATTTTGCTATATGGCTATTTTTTTTTTTTTCCTCCCCACAGCTCTAACCGTTCAGTCATCAGGTGGCGATGCCTGGACCAAGCCGGTCTCCTACCCTAGTGGCGAGACCAACTCTGAGGTACGCTGGCCTGGTTTGCACCAGTTTCCATCCTGGGTTAAGGCCTGTGTCCTGTCAGCACCTTTCGCCACTCCGTCTGTGCCCTCCTACGCCAGCCACTGTTTCATTCCACTGCCTTTGGATTCGTCATCTTGTCTCACTGACCCTGGGACCCTGATAGTCCCTGCTCTGGACAAAGCTCAGTGTGATCATCTAGGAAGTTCCCTGTCCCCTCACTGCAAGTGTTAGCTCTCTGCTAACTGCTGTTTTCTCCCCCTGGACCTTTGTTGCCCCTGGCTGGATGGTGCCTACTCTGAAGGAAGATGCCTGAGACTCAGCATAATTAAACCCCAACCTGGAGACTAAATTTTAATAGGCAAAATTTTTAAGCAGCATGAGATTGGATAAAACATGCAGCATTCAATCCCAACTAGACATGAAGGGAAAATAGCCATCAAACCAAATTTCCTCCATACATGCTAATTTAATTGGAGTCTGAAACACGCTTTGTGTTGTGTGTCTATATTCCCAGGTGTTTAAGGGGAGTCAGACTGACAGTGGCATTGACCTGAGTGCTGAGTCTCAGGGTTCCTCTGCTAACTCCTCACAGAGAAGTTCCCCATATGGCACCATCAAGTCAGTGGAAATCATCGCACCCCCCCATTCAGACCCCAAACCCAACGGGCCCAAAGACCTGCCACCCAATCAGATGGGACAGAAGGTGCAGTCAAAATCAAACAAGCCATGTATGCCCCTTAATTTAAAAGCAACCCCCTCATACCAGTCTTAGCCCACTTTAAAGGCACCCTCTGAGTGATTAAGCTTTCTGGGCTTTTCATTGGACGGTTAGAGCTTACTGTTGAGGCAGAGGGGGTTGGAGCGCCTCATCTTGGGTGAGGTCAGGTCTTGGTACATGCCTGGTCTTCATGTTGTCTTGCAGGGTGATGTGCAGGTCTGTGTTTTTGCAAGGTAGTGGTCAGGTGGTTTTTAGCTTGCCAGCTATCCTTGGGCTGTCTTGAGTTTCTGATACGCACTTGCCAGTATGTTGCCTAAGATCACGTGCCCTGAACCGCTTGTGGGGAAACATCTGAGACATCAAATTCTTTGCTGCAGTCTGTAGCCTCTTTGAGTCGGGTTGTGACATAAACGGCCAATCAGCTCTCGCCAGGCTGCCCCTTCATTTCCTGCTTTTTTGTGACCCACTTGACCCAGGATTCGGACGCTGGGCCAGAGCAGAGCAAGGAGCACAAGCCCGGTCCAATAGGCAACGAGCGCTCGCTCAAGCACCGCAAAGGCTCCGAGGGCCTGGAGGGGCCCGTGGCCCCCGTGAATGGTGTGGACCTCCATGTGGACGGCGTCATCCCCGTGCCACCCATAGAATTCGGTGTCAGCGCCAAGGACGCCGACTTCAGCCTGCCCCCTGGTGCTGCCACGGTGCCTGCATCCAGCCCAGCTTCTAAGCTTCAGGATGCCCTGGCCAGCAATGTGAGTGATCGCCTGGGCCGTGGTCATCATGTGGGACAAGCTGTTAACTTTGTATTTCTAACTATTTTTGAAAGGAGGAGCATGATTTGAAGATGCATATAGCATGTTCTGTAGGAGGTCCTTGATCCAGTACTGATGGTTCCTCTTCTCACCAGGCTGCCCTCACTCAGGCTGTACCCATGCTCCGCAGGGAGCATCTTCAGCAAGGCATTGGTCTCAACCCCATCTCCTTCCCCAGTGCAGACCTCACACTCAAGGTAGCCAGATCGTTAGTCACGAGCTCGGTGTGTGTACAGTGTGGTATGCACAATCGACATTGCACTATTTACAAACGTATGGAATGATGGCTTAGTGCCTGATCAGTCTGACAAATGATTGAGCTCTTGGCCTGTGCCGTATGGCGTTGTACCTGTGAGTGCTCACTTGCCCTGCCCTGCCCTGCAGATGGAGTCTGCACGCAAGGCCTGGGAGAACTCCCAGTCCCTGCCGGAGCAGGGCTCCCCGGTGGGGGCGGGCTCAGGGGGCCAGCCGGCCTGCAGTGTCGGCTCCTCCAGCGGGGTCAGCTACAGCTCCTTCGGGGGTGTCTCCATGCCCCCCATGCCTGTGGCATCAGTGGCGCCATCCGTTTCCATGCAAGGTGATGCATGCTCCTGGTGGAAGAAACTATGGGCGTCTCGGCACGTGTGACTTTGCGCGACTGATCTGTTAATCCTCTGCCGCTGCAGGAAGCCATATTCCCCCCTTGTATCTGGATGGACACGTGTTTCCCAGCCAGCCTCGCCTGGTGCCGCCCATGACGCAGCAGCAGAGCTACCAGCAGGTGGGCAAAACGCGGGCGTGCCTGTCGGTGTCACGTAGACCCCGACTTTAGGACTGAGACGGGCTTCTCGCAGCCATCTCTCGTTCCTGCTTGGATATAAAGGGGTCATTTCCTTCCTCCCTGCAGGCCGCCGCTGCCCAGCAGATCCCCATCTCCCTCCACACGTCCCTCCAGGCCCAGGCCCAGATGGGGCTCCGCGGGGGCCTGCCTGTCTCCCAGTCCCAGGAGATGTTCAGCTCCATGCAGCCGTTCAGGTAGGTGCCAGCACAATCAGCCCGGGGAGAGTGGGGGGAGGGATTAGAGAACCGGGGGGGGGGGGCTTTTGGGTTGTACAAGATTATTAAATTGCTATAATCATAGAGATATATGGATTTTTTAAACTGTGCTTCTCTTTGTGCCCATTGTAAACCCTGCAGGTCCCAGGTCTACATGCAGCCCAGCCCCATGGTGCTATCGGGTGGAGCCCCCTTGAAGGGGCCTTACTCTGCTTTTCCAGGCATGCAGCCTTCAGAGATGGTCAAGCCCCAGTCGGGCTCCCACTACCAGCCAATGAATGGTAGCCAACCCCTGGTCTATGACGGGCAGATGAACCAGGGCCCAGGCATCGGCACATCTCAGCTCCTGGACAGCCAGCTCATCCAGGTAACTGGTTTTACTTGCTTCTTAATTCTAGTCCTCTGGCTACTGTGACTTGGACTAGCCAGTGGGTAGCATTGTGCTACCACTGCTTCATGGGCTGGTGCTAATCTGTAAATTGTCTTGAATTTGCTCTTAAACAGACTCCCATTCATCAGTAGACTCTGGCGCCCTCCATTCTCTGCCCCTCATGATTCGTGCTGATTCTCTGCCCGTCTCATGCCCCCTCCCAGGTGACCATGCCCCTTCCCGGCTCCCAGCTGCGATACGGCTCTGCGCAGCAGCACCTCATCCTGCCCCAGTCCATCCAGCCACTGCAGGGCCAGAACCTGTCCGTGGGTGCCCCCCGGAGAATGCTGCCCCCCGGCTCACAGCCTGCTGTTATGCCAGGGAGTAGAGAGGTGAACTCGCCCCCCTGCCTAAAGGCACCTCTACCTTGGTTTAGTTCCATAAGCCAAGTATGTCGATGTGTGATGGTGGGAAGGTGCGTGCAACTGATCTCATCCTTTGCCCATCTGCTCCCCAGGCCACCCAGATGGAGATGAAAGGCTTCCAGTTTCCAGAGAAGTCGAACCATTCGCAGGGCATGTCGGGGGGGTCTTACAGGTGAGGCCCCATCGCATCTGGTTCTGAGGGCAGGTGCCCTTTTTATTACTCCGGAATGTTTACCTACCATCACCCTGATTTTCTGTTTTTAACTTCTGGATCTGACGGAAATTTCGGGAAACTTTCAATAAATTTTAATCGTATACGCATTTTAAAAACACCCTCAGAAACCTTGGACTGTCCACTTTGCAAATATATATAGGTAGAAACTATTTTTGCAGCTTCCTGATCTGCATCTCAAAGCAGCTCTGGTCGCCTTCCCACTTACAAATCACGCTATTCGCAAAACATAATCCGACAGTTGGTATTGGATAAAGAAATACAGTGGTACCTCAGAACTTGAATTTAATCCATTCAGAACTCAGGTTGAATCCTAAAAAGTTTGAGTACTGATCGAATTTTCCCCATAAGAAATAATGGAGAACCAATTTATTGGTTCCCGGCCCCAAAAAAATTACGCCTAATTTTTTTTTTTAAGCATTTAAACAGAAAATTAACAGGATAAAATGAGAAGAGAATATACAGTACCTAATACATTGAAGGACATTTATCAAAACAGTAATTTCTAAAGTAAGAAAATTAAATGTATCTAAACAATGTATAAAGTTTAAAACAAAAAAGTCCTGCCCCGATCCATGTGCCACGCCCCCTCATTAACCCCATGTGGAATCCGTGTCATCAGCTGTTTCTTGTTGTCATTAGTCCTCTGTATTAAGTCCCTGTTTATTCGTTTGCCCAATCCGTTAACTGTATTGTCTGTCTGCGGTTCGCCTGCCATACCTGTAATTAAACCCTGTATTCCCCAGGGACCCCTTGTCCCCAGAGCATTGTTAGTGAATTATTTTATTTTAGTAAACTCTACACAGGCACTGCATCATATTTAATTCTTTCTATATTTATACGGTCAGTTTTTCATTTTTCATTCCATCTACCAATAAACTGTGAAAGGGATTTTATTGTTGCTACTTTTCTTGCGTTTCAAAATGCCTTTCCAAAGTGATGGGTGTGGTGTGCAGTGACATTCCAGACTGATGGGCCATTGGCAGTACGCAAACTACTACAGGTGTAGGGACACCTCTCATCAATATTCATTGTATAGGGCACTGACTTTGAGAAAAAGTTTCACTCTTAAGTTCTAACACTTTAGTAATCAAACTACATAAAATGTCAATGTCTCATTCACCTTTGTGTAGCCAACCCCTGTGTCTGTAAGCTTCAGAGCTCAAAAGTCTTGGCTAGAAATGTTTATAATGTGATCTTTATAATTTCTCAGCATGTCTGAAATAGGTTTTTGAAAAGTATATATTTAAAATTGATATTAACAGAAATGGAATAATAACATTCTAAGTGGTCTCAGATTATTGGTGCCGAGTTTATGCTGAATAAAAGCAAATGTAACACTTGTGATAAATGTTTTTGCGATAGGAGAAATATTTCAAAATGTCAAGGCATGTCAGACTACCACGAAAGTCATTAAATGAAAATTCTTACTTCGCCTAGGCCAGGTTCTGTCAGCCCCAGTGGAAAGCCCTCTGGTCCTGGGGGTCCAGCAGCTGTGGCCCCTCTACCAGGACACTACACTCAACAGGTATGTTACACTCAGGCCATTTTCTTGCTTGCCTACTTTTTGTCTCAGTCCCCACCCCTTGGAATATGGGTACCTCTGAGTAAAGCTTTGGGTCCGAGAGCAAAGCGAGATGATGCCCCTGGAATAGTTCGGGTTAAGGGACTCGCTGAAGGGCTCAACGGTGATATAACTAGTCTGTTGGCTACTGGAATCAAACCCATGACCTTCCGGATACTTACTCAGATCCCTAACCTGAGGAGTCCTTTTAGGAGCCCTTCCTGAATTTTAACTCCTAACCCTTCAAAGTGCAGCTTAAAAAACCTCACCCTGATTCTCCTGGCTCTGGCAGATATTAAAATGTATGATGTGTACTTATGTCAACTGCATGCAATAACCCGCTATGAGGAATAAGGCATAGAAATTCTACAATTTCTACAAAAGGTCAAATTGCTGTCAGCTAACCCTGACTTCTTATTTCTCAGGTCCCCCCCCCACAAGGCAACATTGTCATGCACATGCGCCCCCCCACCACAAGCCCCTTCCCCAATCCCATCCAGCGGCCAATCATGCAGGTCAACAAGGCCGTAGTCATCCGCCCTCCCTCGTATCCCAGCCCTGGGCGTGAGCCGGCACCCTCTACCTCCCCTGCCACCTCTGACTCCTCCTCCAAGGGACCAGAGGATGGCATGAAGGTGAGCCACCCACTGTAAATATAGGTAATTTAACTTTTATTTTTCCCCCCCTTACTGTCATTCTGTCTTTTGTTACCATTTCACATTACCTTGCAGTGCCAAAGGTATCGCCAGCGAGGTTTTCTAACGCTCCTTTGCTTTATCAAAGACCAAGGCCCAGCGCGATGTCCGCGCAGGCGTGGCGGAGGGAAAGGGCTCGTCGGGGGGGATGCCAGGCAAGCTGCAGGAGCCCTTGGCCCCCGGGGACCTGAAGGTGACACGCACAGGAGCCATCAAGCCCCAGTCTGTGAAGATGGAGGGGAAAGTGTAGCTGGCCCCCGCTGACTCGCCACAGTAGTCACACAGAGACCACTAGAGCCCCCACCAACACCCCACCCACCCCCGCACAGCGTTCTTCTGGGGGTCCCAAGGGAGGAAGTGGCTCGTCCGTTTCCAAAATCTCAAAGCCAGACACTATTATCGAACACAGCATATAAATATATTAATAAGACACAGTAGTTTGGGGATACACTTTTAAAAACAGACTTTTGGTTTCCTTTTTATTTATTATGTTCATTTCAAGAAAAAAAAAATAATGATTAGGATTTACATTTCCAGCGTTGTGGGGGAAAATTGTGGATGAGCAGACATTTGGTTTCCTTGCCAAACTGTCCCCAGCCTCCGGACTACAGGTGCTGGACATGGCTGATGTCGAACGCTTACTGCAAGAAGCTCCTTTCTTTGTCTACTATTGAACTCTGCACCATTTTTTTCTTTGTTGTTTTCTTCCGTTTCTGCTGGTTCTTGTGAAGTTTTAACCTTTTTTTTTAAAAAAAAAAAAAAAACAAATAACAAAAAAAAAAATCTGAACCAAGACATTTTATTCAATAAAAAAAAAAAAACCTTGAAACCTTAACTTTTGGGGACATCCATTCTATACGAACACGGTTAGAAAAGCGAATCCTGATGGATCATGGGAAGACACCTCCAGTTTCAGTCGCCAGTGTAGTGCTTTTTGTGAGCTTACGGAGATGTGCTTAGATAACTGCAAGTGTGTTTGTTCCACATGAGATGCCTTTTTGTCGCATAAACAGGGATGCAGTTTGACATGGGTGGAGGGGGGGCGTGTGGGGAGAAATACTGCAGTTTTTATTTTTGCGGCTTCTTTGGGGTGGATGCAGTGTTTTATGCATGTTCTGTAACAGGTCCCCGTTTTGTGGGTCCCTAACCTTGCGTTTCATATTTTGAGTGTAAATCTGAGGTTGGATGTCACCGCTCAGTGCCACCCAGTCATGTGGCCCCGTTTTTGACAGCTGATGTAAGGAACCTTTTCTTATTTTTCTTCTGCTGATGACTAACTGTATTACAGATGTATATACGTATATGTTAGGCAATTTATATATTTACCCCTCCCCCCCAATACACCCCCAAGTATTTAGCGTGAGCCTCAATATTTAAAGGCTCAGTTTTACACTTTTTTTTTTTTTTTTTTTTTGAATCCAAAAAAATCTACCGGAAACCTTTTCTGAATCTATTCAGCGTAACTAATGTGCAGATGTTTAGAGCAGTCAGTGGTCTTGGTGATGGCAGCAATAAATGAATCATAATTGGGATGAATGCAATCTATTTTGTTTTGGGGAGGGCGAAGTTGCCGAAGTCTGGGCATATAAAATTTGCTGGGCTTCAGTTGATGCCGTCGTCTCCTCTTGGAGTAGATTGATGCTGAATTGTTAGGTGCCGATTTAGTTCATAATGACATATGGTGTCTGTCTTGTTTTGAATATATGGAAATATTCCCTTTTGCTGTCTTCTGTAATGCTTTTAAAATGTTACTGCTTAAGATCACATTACAAAACACTAGACATGTTTAGACCTATTTTATATTAGTGTTTCACTGATTCACATGCATCTGTTAAGATCCTGTGCTGGGGGTAGCCAGAGTGTATACTTGGTTTATATTATATTTAATAAAAGATAAACAAGTATATAAAGAATATTTTACTACTTTCTCACAGGGTGTTTTACCTTCTCACGTGATTAAGATGAATGTGATGCTCACATCCCCCCCCTTTTGATTGGTGGATTTATTTGTGATTCATTATTTTTTACCAGACAATTGTTTCCGCCCCAGAGATGATTGGTTTTCACCCCTCCCCCCTTGTCTGATTGGCTCTCTAAAATATGACCCTTTTACTAGTATATTTGCTGTTTTTGTTTTCGTCTACAGAGGTATATTTGAAAGGGTAGATGACGGACATTGTACTGTGGAAGCTTGGGTTTTTAACGGTGTCCATGTTAAATTACCGGACTAGTTTGCTGTTTGCTCTAGAACTGGTCCTACAGTCTGGTATCTTACCTGTTTATCCTTTCAAAATATTTGTCCTTTTTTAAGTTCCTTCCACATGAAAGAACTTGTTGACAGGAATTTTAAAAATAAAGCAGATTATGCTTCTACAGTTACAATTGTGTATTTGTTTGAGCTGTTGGCTTTTGAAATGTGACGTGTGAATTGGAAATGGATTTAAAGGAACGCTCTCTTGTCCTTGTCATTAATGGTTGAAGTTTGAAGTCTCATTTAGTCGTGTTAATATTTGCAATTTGCACATGCCACAATTGAAGATGTGGTTGTCTTTAAACCTATATGTTAAATGTCTGTATGAATATTACCCTTTTTAAAAGTATCTTATTGTTTCATGAGCCTGCATATAACAGAGTTCCAGTTGACTGGTTTGCTAATTCCTGATAGTGTTAATGCTTTTGTGGTCCACATGACTAGTTAAACTGCATAGCCTTTGCATTTGAGTTGACGCCGCTTCAGAATCTGAATGGAAATTTTATGAAAAGTCTTGTAAATGAGATGTATTATAATGTAGGTAAACTTTTTTTAGGTAAAATAAAACAACTGTAATGACTGCTGGTTTTGATAGGTCATGCCATAGGCTGTCAGCAGAGAATCCTTAGGCATTGATAGGAGTCCAGCATACGAATACAAGACAACAGTGTGAAGATGCTCAAATGGTTAAATGCATAAATTTATGCAGTACTATTGTTTTAAAACGCATGGAAGGAGAACTGCTTCCATTAAACTTAAATAGTGTTTTCCTGGCTTTGAAAATCATGATGGTGCTGGATACATCTTTTAGAGCTGTGAATGTTTTTTGGATGCCTAACTTACTCTTGAAACTTTTTGATCATATTGTGACAAAATATTGCTAAATAATGGTACAGAATAATACTTTGATAAAAATTAAAGATGATAGGAAACCTACAATTATAGTACGCTGTAGTAAAGTTGATGGACCGTTTCGCAACTTGTGTTTTACAGGGTGGTTATGGAAATCTTATTAATATTCATGAGGAAACAGTGTCTGGATTGGCCAGTGAATGCCTTAATCCAGGGGTGCCCAATCTTATCCGCAAAGGACCGGTGTGTATGCAGGTTTTTGGAATAACCTGTAGGTCCGTCAATCAGTCCTCTAATTAGTAATCTAATTAGGGAGTTGCAGCGAAAACCGGCATACACACCGGCCCTTTGCGGATAAGATTGGGCATGCCTGCCTTGGACAGGAAAAACAGGCAGTCTATGTCGATGGGAACATGTTCACTGGCCAATCAGCTAGCGCTTCACATAAATATTAACGAGTTGGCCATTCATATAGCGCTTCTCATTAATATCAATAAGGTTTCCCAAACCACCCAGCAAAAATGAAATTCGCGCCCGGGCCCCGGGTATAGTGAAGGGACTGCGGCACGGGTATGAAAGCCTAGCCGTTGCTTGGCAACCAGCGAATTTTTGGGACTTGCATCTTCATTGGCTTAGGCGTGAACACGTGCTGAGTGACGTCGCGTCCAAGGTAAGATTCCGATCATTCTTTCAGACAACTTTTTGCGGAGGCTGTTCAAAGCTACTTAAGTAAATTATTTGATAGATGTAACAATTGCATAATATCAAGAAAAAGTAAGTATGTAACCAATATATAATTTGCCTCGTGTGTCGGTACTCTTGCAGCATATTTAATATATCCGCTTGTATAATTGTACAAACTTTAGATCCAAAAACACGGCTAACCGCTTAGCTAGTATCGATGATAACGGAATGTTTCCCGCAAGATAACCCTGAAAAGAGGTGAAAAATAATTAGATCTGCACTGGTATTGTAAATTAGATTAGATGCTATTCATTTTCTTCTACTTGCTGAATGGCTACCAGTATCAAACAGTTTCCTTAATAAACCGTAGCGTATTTTGTTTTATTGGGGAAATCTTGTGGTAAAAACAAAGGGCGATAATGCTCTCGTCTATAATCTTAGCTAGTGTATGCATTTTTTATTTGTTTTCCGGACAACGTTTTCGATATAAAGAAACAGGAACTGTCCGTACTTCAATGCAGCCTGAAATAAAGTGCGACTAATTTCGGTCGTTCTGACATTAAATGATCGTTACTTAATATTGAAATGTCAATGATAGCTCGATGGGCAAATGCAGTTTAGACAACCAAGTAACACTGGATTAACTGATAGTTATGTTACTCAACGGGTATTTACTTACTGACTCACTCACTCACTGGGTGAACAGGAAAACTGATAACTACAGAGATTGCATATCTATTCGCCAGTACTTGTTTATCATGTAATACCTTAAACTATTAATGCACTTTATAATTTAGATATTATATGCACAAATGCCACCGACACGATGTGTTTAACGCCCTTCTAGACTGATGTGCAATTTGCCAGTCTTCGTCAGTAATACCGATTCCCCTTCAAAATAAATGTGACTGTCAGCACTGAGCTTTGCGTTTAAGCATTCTAATGCATTCTAATGACACGTTTGCAACCAGGTGCGCTCAGTTTCTGGGATGTCTGGGAGAAATGGGCCGAAGCCCGACGAGGGCCTGATGATGATGCAGGAGCTGGAGGACAGACTGAAGGAGCACATCGACAAGCTGGAACACATCCGTCTGGGCGCCACGGAGCTCAAAGACAACTTGGCAGGAGTGCGTATATAACTCTTTCTTAGACGTGATTCACGAATCTGTTATGTTACCTTCACTTATACACATCCTGTCTAAAAAATAGTCGTTGCTGGAAAGTAAATTCATGCTATTGTAAAGCTTTAGATTACTAGTTATTGTTTACGTATTACTTTTGTGATTTCAGACCAATGATGATCTGAAACAGGCCATTTCTGACCACTTGGACTGGTTGAATCAAATGTCCGAAAGGGTGGAGACACTACAGATGAATACTGCCGTCTTTGTGCAAGTGAGAGAATATGGAATAATACCTCGCTGTTGATCCATGCTGGAAGGTAAGGCTGGGTTATTTGGTCGTTTTAATGATGCGATTTTCCTGTGTTTTCAGATGCACACACAGCCCCGCGCCTGGAAAGGAAAGCAAAGCGGCCGGCGTGCGGCTCCCTGGGGGCGCTCCCAGCCGGCGGACGACGCGCAGTCCGAGATCGGTTGGTCCCCAGTGCGTACGAGGCGCAACAGCGACGCCGCTTCCGAGATGTCCTGCGCCTGGTAGCCCATCGCTGGATAACCGACTAGATCGGCCTGCCAGCAGCGCCACGCATCGTTACGGTTTGGGGTGTCCAAGAACAAAGTTTTTGCAGAAATAAGCTGCGCTCATATTTAAATATTACCCGTAATTGCATAAAGCAGTTCTCCGATAAGACAATTCTTCCCTTCCTCAGTAAAGTTAATCTTATTTTAAAACATTTTAAAGGAATGTGCGTCTGGTCTTGGGTGTCTTTATTAGGAATTAAGTTTTCTTTTTTTTTCCCCATCTTTTTTATTATGATGATCCCATGAGCTTTTAGATGAAACTCTTTAAGTTATCCATGTGACGGTCAGTTGGTGGTTGCCTATTTGAAAAATGGCATAACCAAGGCGTTTTAGTACAAATAAACAATGTACTTGTTTGTAAGTGGATATTCTGTGTGTATCTTTAAAGGGTGAACGCAACTTTCAAGTTGTTTAGCCAGCATTTTACAAAGGAAACTGAAATACAGATTAACTAAATGTCACTACATATTAGAGGGGGACGAATCCCACAACTTGGGAGTTGTGAGGCAACTACGCCGCTATGTTACATTAACTATTTTGGTTTTATTGGTGTATTGTGAGCAGTACGAATAGGCAGTTCTAAAGGGGTGGGCTGTATTAGCTGGTTTTGATTTTTTTTTGGGGCGGGGAGCAGGTGGTGGTATCATCCCCCCATATACCCTACTCAATCAAGCAAAATGGGTAATTCGTCTACCAACGATGAAACTTGTTTATATGCTAGGTTGTGTGACGTCATCCGTCCTAATAGGGCCCCTATATTAGTTTAGTCTAGTTATATTAATCAGGTGTTTCATTTAGTTATTCCGTCTCGCAAGTAAGCTACACAGTTCACTTGTTGATCGACACTCCAAATAATGTCAACGTGTAGTGTTTGTATCTCTTTATTCGGTTGTTATCAAAAGCTTACACGGCTAAGAAGACGTATTTATACATGTTATGGAGCCGTTCATTTTAATATACTTCACGCAAATAAACACATTTATAGATTATAATTAAACATCATTACTAAACAAGCCTATAATTTATATACTGAGTATATACTATAATTTAATACTGATTCCATGTAAAAGAGTGTATTTATTTCAGGTGTCGGTTCACCTGCAATATTTTGAGGCATTTTTGTATTGCGTTTTGATCCTGTTTCTGCGATCCTAAAATGATCACTTAATCAGTATTGTATATGGTTAATTTGCAGGTAGTATGAACTGTATAGGCCAACAGAATGTTGGGTTATAGCTCTAGGTGTGTGTGGAGTTTAAGTCAAGGGAGGTGATTTTACATTTCTATAATTCCTTGGTAAGACCCCACCTAGAATATTGTGTGCAGGTTTGGTCACCATACCTTAAGAAGGACATTGCTGTCTTAGGAAAGGTGCAACGGAGGGATATGCGAATGATTCCTGGTCTTAGAGGAATGTCTTATGAGGAGAGGTTAGCTGAGCTGAATCTGTTTAGCCTTGAGCAAAGGCGAGACTAAGGGCCGGGACATGATCCAGGTCTATAAGATTTTAACGGGTCTGGATGCTGTTCAGCCAAATGGCTATTTCAACATTAGTTTAAATACTAGAACTCGTGGCCATAAGTGGAAATTAGCGGGATAAAATTTTAAAACAAATTTGAGGAAGCAATTCTTTACACAGCGTGTAGTTAGAGTATGGAATAGTCTTCCTGCTAGTGTAGCGGAAGCTAAAACCCTGGGTTCTTTTAAATCAGAGCTAGATTAGATTTTAACAACTCTGAGCTATTAGTTAAGTTCTCCCCAAACGAGCTTGATGGGCCGAATGGCCCCCTCTTGTTTGTAAATTTCTTATGTATAAATAATCTTTCTCCGGGTATGAGCAATCTCCCTCTTGCCAAGACTCACTTCATGAATGTCCTGATTTATCCTGCATCACGCTCGCTTTATTATTGCAGTGCTTTTAAAACCACACGATATAGTGATAGTAGCTTGTCGACTAGTGAAATCATATAGCTGCTGGTCAAACTTCCAGGATGGGTCTTGCCCTAATACCAAAAATATGCGGTTTGTTATAAAACATTAGCTAATCTACATTTCGTTGTCTATTCAGTATTAATTAAGGCACTGATGTAATGAGCACAACTGATTCCAACCGGATGTTGCTATTTCTTAACTGGTTATATCCTTAGTATCCTGCTGGCCAAATGGTATAGCAGTATTTGCAAATTTTCAGTTACACCGTTTGTGATCTTACAGTGTTATAAAATCTCTAATGATTGCTGTGACCAAAAACTTACAACAAAGTAACAGGATGTAAAAAACTATTACAGGTTAAGTCAGACCCGGGCATTTTACGGCCCCCGGGCCATATCCGGCCCTCTAGATATCCTTGACCGGCCCGCGAGAAGTAAT
>JAABNY020000119.1:4505134-4526408 GCA_015164015.2 Brevimyrus niger | reverse complement strand
AAACGAGCTTGATGGGCCGAATGGCCTCCTCTCGTTTGTAAATTTCTTATGTTCTTATGTTCTTATGTTCTTATGTGGTGGAACGGGAGCTTCATGTCCTAGATGTGCATCCCACAAATTTCCATCAACTGCAAGATGCTATCCTATCAATATGGACTGTGAAATGTAGGAGCTGCACCATGATGGAGTTTCCTCAGAGGTGTGAAACACCATCCAGCAAGGACGGTAAGATACTCGTAACTGGATGATACAGAGAGATCTGGCTGCCGTGAGTGAGGCCTTTACCCCTGGTGCCGGTGTCAGCACTACAGCTCTCAGCGTCCTCGGTTAATCTGTTTAGAGTGACAGCATCCTCATATTAGGGCTCTTCATTGGCTTTTAATTACCGTAATTATTTAGGTGGTCTTTGATGATGTCAGGTATAAGTTCAGGCACTAATTAAAACTTATTTGAGAAACCCATAGAGCTGTTTTCTCTGACCTCTTCACTGGGTAAAGCACCACTGGTTTAAATCTACATTTACAAATTTATTCTTGAAGAAAATCGATGGAGTCCCAAGTTATTGCTGAATCTGGACGTGAGGCGGCCATTCCCAGCAACCAGGTTATGGTAAGATCCGGGACCACGGGTAAGTGGTAGCAGTTATGCGCTGTGCTCAGCCAGCTTAAGAAAAATAAATTTGCTTTAAGACAAAGATGACATTCCATCTTCAACAGATCCCTCTGCAGCTGGATACTGAACTTTATAAATGACAGGCCACAGCCTCTCCGAATAAGTGACACATTATCAGACTCGCTAACACTCAGCAGAGGTGCTGGGAAGCGATGTTTTCTCTGTCCCCTGCCATTGGCCCTGATGACACATGACTGCTCTGCTGCTCATGGTTCCAACCACATCATCGAGTTTACAGACGACAATACAATGATGGGTCTGATCAGGAACAATGATGAAATGCATGTAGGCAAGAGACAGAGGGGCCAGCAGTGTGGTATGTCGATAATTATTTGGCCCTGAATGTGGAGAAGACCATGGAGGTCATAGTGGACATCAGGAAGCCCAGCACAGCACCCGCTCCACTGACCATCAACAGCCCCACTGTGGAAGTAGTGAAAGGCCCCATGTTCCGTGGAGTACACAAATCAGACGTCTTCTCCTGGACCAGCAACATCACCTCCCAGGCCAAGAAGGCACAGCAGCGCCTACAGTTCCTCCGCTGACTGAGAAGAGCAGGCCTCCCCCTATAGTTCTCACTATAGTTCTTCCTGGGTTGTTCCCTTACAGTTTTCTACAGAGGAAGCGCAGGTAACATCCTAACCAGCTGCATCGTCGCCTGGTACAGGAACTTTAGAGCCTCAAGCTGAAAGGCCCTCCATCAAATAGTGAGGATAGCAGAGAAGATGAAAGGAACCCCCCCACAACATCACACGTCACCCCTTGCATCCCTGTCAAATCACCCCCCTTCTATCTGGAAAGAGGTCCACCTGCCTCACGCTCTGTAGCAGTTTTTCACCCAGACTCCTTCACGGTCCTTGTCAGCCACTCCTTGTTTAAAAACACAATTTCATTTCACGTGTGACATTTGCAGCTTGTGTCACTGTAACATGTAATACAGTATGTGAAGTACTGGGCAGCTCCAGATTGGCCATGACTGCCGGCGGGGTGACCTCTTGCTGGCCCTGGCCTTTCTTCCTGCCCTACTTAGTGGGGTCCTGATGTTGTGTGGCAGGCTGCCCCTGCCATGGAACCTCCTGCTCGCAGGGTCACGTGGCCCAGCACAGTTGTTCCTGCACCACGACATGGGTAGCCTCTCGTAGGCTTGCGGCTGACGAGCGAGAGCACTTGATGTCCACAGAAGAGCCAGCCTTCCTCCCTCGATGACTTCTCCATCTCCCACATGAGTCCAGAGGGCTGGCAGGAACGGGTTCAGTACACACTGTGCAGGTCTAGTGCGTCCTGGTTGGAGCGGAGGGGGCCTTCCTCGCTCCACTGTCCCCTACTCCTCCACCGGCGGCTTTGGTGGAGGCTTCCAGGCAGTGGTGTGTCAGGTGCCTTTCTTTCCTGTAGCACCATCAGATGAGCTTCGCATCTTTCCATCCTCCTTGCATGCTGCTGCTTCTTGGTTGCCTCGAGGTCCACCAAGCTGGAGCAGGCTTGCCGGATGATTTTGTAAAGCACCCGCTTCCACGGAATCGCTTCCGGCATCCGGTATCCGACATCTGACACCCATGTAGCACCGGGTGGACTGAAGCTTCACGAGAGCAGTGAAGGACAAGGAGACTTGCTCGCCGGGAACAACACACTCATTTATTACAGTCCTCATAAGGACTATAATAGGCACAGAACCCAAATACAACAGCGGAAACACAAGGTGATTAGACGCCAAACTGTAAGGTACACACATGGTGGGAGATTTATACAAAGCTATGGACACACGAGGATCGGACGGGGTGCACATAAGATATGGAAAAACATACACGCAAGAATCGGGGACACAAGCGTTAACCATAGCTACAACGACAACAGTACAAGGGCTATTTACACGCGCTTGCGAGGCATGCTGGGATGTGCCAATCCCACAGGCACTACACTGTGATCATTTTAATGTATAACTCATATAGTCTTTATAAGGATGGCACTGATTTATCCTGCTAATGTAGTTCCTTTTTCAAATCTATGACCCTCCAGGTTAAATGTCCTCTGTTAAAGCCCTTTCGCTAATGCATTCATCATGTTGTAGTTGTGCTGTATAGGTTAAAACCTATTTCCTTTCACCTAATTAGAACTAAACATCCATAATGGTGTATAATAGCCTGTTACTACAGTACTGTTATTACATCTTGTTGCATTTTATCTCCTGAACTTTACAAATGATTATCTTCTACACATCTATTTGCATCGTGCACAATAACAAGCAGGTATGCAGTTTGTGGAGCGGCACTTTCTGCTGATTCAGGACTGAAGCTTTGTGGGAAGGATCTCAGGCAAGCAGTTGAGGTGAAATCGAATCCTCAGGCAGCTCACCGATTCCCAGACCCACTGACGACACCCAACTACCATGTAGTTTTGCCAAATATGGGCTTATCCTACTTAGTTACTCCTAGAAGACCAAGTAGTAACTAATATGAAACATCAAATGTAATTTATACACTCTGTGACATTATTACACCTAAAACGTGTTTTTATAACTTTCTGTTGAAACTTGTCTTTATATTTGCTGGTGAGACCTGACTGCTTTTGAAGTCAGCTTTGCCAAAGTGCAGCACAGTAGTGAGCACTGTCAGCCCACACCTCTGGGACCAGGGTTCGAGTCTCCACCATGTGTAGAGTTTGCATGTCCTCGCTGTGTTGTTGTGGGGTTTCCTTCAGGTACCCTGGTTTTCCCCCTGCCAAGGTTAATTACCTGTGTGTACATGCATGTGCACATGTACCCTGTAATGGGCTTGTACCCCATCCTGGGTTATTCCCTGCTTTGTGCCCAGAGGCTCCAGACCCCTATGACCCTGAATAGGATAAGTATTTACAGAAGATAGATAGATGGGTCCATGGAAAAGATAGGATCTCATAATGAAGAAAACTTCATGATGTTTTTTAAGTTCTATGACATACAACTCAGAGCAACACGCTGGTGCAGTGATTAGCCTTGTAGCCTCATAGCTCTGGGACCAGGGTTTGAGTGTTGGCTGTTTTGTATGACCTTCTGTGTCATGGGGTTTTCTCTAGGTACTCTGGTTCCCCCCTCACAGTCCAAAAACCTACTGTGGTTTACTGGAGCTATCAAATTGCCGATAGGTGTGAATTTGCCATGTGATGAGTTGGTACCCCTTCCTGGGTTGTTCCCTGCTTTGTGCCCTGTGATGAGTTGGTACCCCTTCCTGGGTTGTTCCCTGCTTTGTGCCTGGAGGCTTTGGACCACTCATGAGCCAAAACAGAACAAGCAGCTACAGAAGATGGATGGACAATACAGTTCCCAGACAAATTGCTGCCATTAGACTTAAGAGCTGACATTTAATGCTTTCCCCCTTTCTTCTAGCTAAGCAGTTGTGGTTACCTTCAGTATAATTTACATAATCTTTTGCAGGTTGTGTGCGTTTGCATCTGTGCACAGTACTTACCATTACGGTCTGGCATTCAACTACCAACACTGCAGCAATCAAAATGACCAAACCACATTAGGCAAAAGGAGAAATGTTTATTCAATAGACTGTATTTGGAAATTGTCGACCATTCAAAAGAAGTACACAACATGTCTTGTAGAGCTGGAATATCGATGACCACATGCAGTGGGTTCTCCCTCATATACAAACAGTGACTTACTCCTTTGTCAGGCTGTGCCATTGCTCCACAACCAAGACCAGTGTGGTCAGTGTTTGGAAAACCACTGGCACAGTTTCCCTGCTAGAGCTGGACAGTTGTCACTGGTGACTGACCATACAATGTACTGCAGCAGTATTCCACGTAGCATCACACTGGAAAGGCTGTTCTCCTGTAATGTTTAATCTGTAAAAATCTCATTTTGTTTAAAGCAAGTTCTGCTTTTTTCATTCTTGAATATTGTTGCTCCCTTTAAAACAGTACTATTTCTGAGATTTTTCAATGTCCATTAGCTAGACCAGAGTTTTCCATTCTGACCCTCGGGGACCCACAAGGCATGCAGTCCCTACCGGGAGCACAAACATAGACTTCCTGGCAGGGAGCTCAGAGGGAGCAAAAACATGAACCGACTGTGTCCCCCTGAGGACCGGATTGGGAAACACTGAGCTAGATGCATAATGCAGTTGTTTCCTATTGATACCGGAAAGGTCATACCTACATATCGCTTTATAGGTGTCCAGTGTTTGTGTCCTTATTTGGCCTTTTATAGGGTAGCTTTTTGCACAGTATCCTTGATGGACTGTGCCTCCAACAATGGCAGTTATCACCTAGTACCAGAAGAAGTGGTCAGCTGTTTTTAATAAGAAATTCAAGCACCTGTTGATCGTATGGATTGTATGGAAAGAGAAAAATGAATGCCTGATAATCCTGATTCGACGGCTGATAATCCTGATCTGACTGAAATGAAACCTACTTGCTTTGAGGAGTACATCCTCCTGTATCTGGGTAAGTACACAGTACCAGCTCTGAAATCAGTTTCCCTTCCATTTTGACAAATTGTTTTAAAGTGCACTGACACCGTCGATTAAATTCATTCTAGAGCGGTTAGCCTACAGACTGGAGTGAATCCCTCGCAACCAAACTCCCAGAATATACACTGCGGGGACACCCCCCTTTATAACCGGGCCCCAGGACTCAGGAGAACAGGGTTTATGGGTAAAACGTTCAGATGCATAAAACAGCAATGTTATAAGCGTGACACAAAGATGATCCTCTGAACCTCAATGGCTGTGTTTAGTTTACCCTAAATGAGCAGGTGGGGACACCATCAGGCTGGGGGGGGGATGGGGGGTGAGTTTCACAGGCGAACAGATGGCTCCCCCCCCCACCCCTCAGCTTGACTTCTCTGCATTTTCTGGTCCCAGAGGGTCGTGCGGAAAGAGCACATCAGTACTCCTGTTGTCATACTGGGCTACACCAGCTCCTAAACACTCCAGTGATTCTGGCAACAGAGGGAAACCATGTGCAGGTTTTTTTTTGGGGGCTGGTGACCCCACCCATTTCAAGGCACCAGGCATTTGGAGAGGGCAGCTAAACCCCAAACAAGACACGCCTACGTACCCTTTACGCTATCCGAGTACCGCTTTACCATGACAGCTATGGTAGTTTCTCCAATACTGTCCTAATTCTCTCTCCTTGCTCTCATATGTAGCCATTGATTAGCATCAACTCTGAAAATCATTCATTTATATTGGTCCATTGTTAAAATAAATTATTTCTACTTTTTTTATATTACCCACTCCCCAATGACCTGCATTTAACACACAGGCTATTACTGTACAACAAAGTGACATTAAGCTGCTTTTTCACCACATAGCCGGCTTCTCCGCCCGAAATGTGGCATCTTACTGCTCTCAGCAATAAAACCACTAGATCACCGCCAAGGAAATCGAACAAGACATTTTGAAACACGAAGCAGATTCATACGCACACACGCGGGGAAAAAACAAAAACATTAGTACAAACGGTCACTGAAAAAAATCAGCTGAGGCGAGATTCCAGCATAATGTTCAACAGGCGGTTTCCAAGGAAACTTAAGAGTCCTCTCAGAGGGCTATAAAAGGAATCTCTTTTGGTTGGAGATTGAGAGATGATGTCAGAACCTCTGCTCCAATCACTGCACTCCTTCTTCGTCCACGTATGTGGAGGGAAACCAGCCGATCTAGGAAAGAAAAGAAAAAAGAAAAACAGAGCGACCACTAAAAACCAATATTATGTCTGATGAATAATGAGAATAACTAATGTGATTCATCACAAGCAAACATTATTTTCACTGATGCCTATTAGTTTATTAATGAATGAGAGGGTAATTAATTTGTAGATAATAAGCAAGAGAATAGACTGAAGCAGATCATTGAAACTAGAGTCATC
The DNA here is from genome assembly GCA_015164015.2 of Brevimyrus niger. Classification (NCBI taxonomy): domain Eukaryota; kingdom Metazoa; phylum Chordata; class Actinopteri; order Osteoglossiformes; family Mormyridae; genus Brevimyrus; species Brevimyrus niger. The sequence goes on along the minus strand of JAABNY020000119.1, from coordinate 4,519,886 downwards.
ACAATGTTACTCAAGCGCGGCTGTGTCTCACCCTGCCGTTCACCTCGCCTTTCCACCAGCCCTGGTCACCCCCGATCTTGCTGTAGATCTTGACGACGTCACCTTCCCTCAGGGACAGTTCCCTCATGTCACGGGCGGCGAAGTTGTACCGGGCGACCGCTGTGCTGACCACTCTCGGCGTGAACACTGTGGGCCCAAGTAGGACAGAATGGTTCTTGCACCCTGCTCGTTGCATGAAGGTCCACGGGTCACCGTTTACTGCCTAGTCGGGTCATTTAACCAGATAATGAATCGACATGTCTAGGCAGGGGACGGCATAAAGAAGGGGATATTTAGGACGACTTCAAGGGCCCCTCACTGAGAGGCAAACATAATTGGATTGGTAAGTAAAACTTATTTATAAAGTGCCTTTCAGAGACAAAGGTTATATGGGGCTGAACAATATGCATACACACCTGTATGCAGGCAAAGGGTGTGAGAAGGCATTATTTATGCAGAGGTGGCAACCTTATCATTAGCCAATAATATATTTTGAATCAGTGAGTGACAGGGGAGGGGCACTCCATGGGCCAATCAGCTTTCAGCTGGTGCCAGTACCCCCAAGGTTCCATCTCTACTGGTGCGTTCGATTATTTCTTGGAACTCGGAAAATCCGAGGTGAGTGACATCACGTCCGAATAAAACGACAAAATACACTAACAAGTCTGGTAAAAATCTGATATTGCATGCTAGGATACTGTTTACAGTCATGATATGGTTATTCTCTAAATTGAACACGTGCAATTACATTTATTAATATTAACTATTAATACATTTAACTATTTTAAATATTTATAAAATAGATTGAATAAATTACTGTTGACTGTGTAAGCTGCCATGTTGAAATGACATTACAGGGGAAACGAACAAAAAAAAAGGGACAACGAAATTCTGTCCAACATGAACGTCATAAAACAGGCGCGTTTCCGACAGGAAGTGAAGTTTTCGTGACTTTTTGTGACGTTTTCCTTGGAGAGAAATATTCGAACGCAGATATATAGACCCCGTGTCTATATACACCCATGCTATCCACTAAAAGGTGTGTGGTGTAGGATGGGTGGAAGCACAGAAGAAACAGATGAAGGAGAAATCAAAATACCACGAGGGGAAAGACAAGACAGGAAAGGAGACAGAGTACCTGACCAGAAGGGGGCGGCAGTCTGAGAGGAGGAGAAGTTGAGGCCCTGAGGACTGAGGAAAGAGAAGTTGTAGGAAGCACTGGGAGCTGTGTGGGCAGACGAGTGTGGAGAGAGAGGGATAGAGAGAGAGAGAAGAGGGGTGGGTTGGGGGAAAAAACAAACAGCCATTAAACAGCAGTGGCCTAATTTAGAAGCCGCTCACTACTGTGCTTTTAAGGAATGTGTGTTTCCAAAAGACCACTTTGAGGTACCATTTTATATAATGTTTAAAATCATGTTGTAATTCTGCTCAGAGAGGACATCTCCTTAAATGATCCATGTAAACTGACAGAACAAACCTCTAGTTAAGACCCAAGTGAGACTTGACTAGAGGGGAACACCTTTGCAGAAGGATTGGTCCTGCTTTTCCTTTCTCTTTGGAAGACGAGAACAAAACACTGGTTCTGATCTCCTGCACTGTGATATGCGCACCGATTCGTGGTCGCGGGACGTATGTGGTAATTGTTCTTGACCCCAACTGCTGGAATGGGAACAAAGGCAGCCATGTAGTAGGTCTGATGATGGATGATCTGATCTGACCTGCGGAGCTGGCACACTATCTGAGGGTCTGCGTCTTTCGGCAGGGGCCAAGAATCACAGCCAGCATTCTCATGCCGGCGGCAGCGGTTTTGCAGATGGGGGGGGGGGCGATCAGCTGCTTTGGATCCTGGGATCTTCGACAGAGAAGCTATCTTATGTGATGACCCACTACCAAAGGTCGTTTTGGTGCGGATCCTAATCGACCGCTGTCATGAACTTGCGAGTGGAGGTTCAAGCAGGATGGGATGGGAGAGGGGGGGGCATACCTGGGGAGCGGGCGCTGGCTCGAGATACAGAGCGCTCCCGGGACTTGTAGGGGTACCGTAACGTGGTGTCTAGCAGCTTGAAGCTCTCTTTCAGAGAGTGGGCCTGATAGTACTCCACCAGCTCCTGTGAACGGGGGAACAGCAGAGCAGGGACAAGCACGACCCCACCTTCAGTCGGATGGAAAATACATCAGTGGTGGACCCCACAGATTAAAAAAAATTATAATAATAAAAGCAGGATGAGGGTTGTGAATGAGTCATGGCTCACCAGGAGACTTTCGAACTTCTTTGCTTCAGTGATGTGGATCCAATTGTCTTTCTCTATGACTTTTATGTGTTTCACCTCGTCATTGAACCTGTGGAAACAGGAATAAGGTCATGGTCACCTTTGCTTAGTGAAAATAAGGTAATGGGGCCAACAATAACAATACAGAGGGCTATACTATAACGTGGTATAAGGTAAAATAGAAGACCTGATATAGTATGGTATAAGGTATATGTGAAGGGTGGAAAATGTAAGTATACGTAATGGGAATAATGGGGTGTAAATGAATGATAATAGTGTAATAAAAGTTATAACTTAAGGTATATATGAATAGGATACTCATTAGAATAATTATTGTTCATGGAGGTCGAAATTCCATTAGAAGGGCAATGATCTGCACTAAACTGGGGGGGGGGGCATGGTCTGGATTAAATTGTGTTTTGGTCTAGAAACAGACCAGAGTCTGCTGTTTCCTGTTACATATATATAGCTGTGGTATAACACAGCATAAGGTGCATATGAACAGTGATGGTGTGATACGAGGTATACTATAAGGTATATATGAAGGCTTATAGTTTGATATGTGGCATATTAAGGGCTACGGTATACCGGGGTGTAGGGCCACAGGGCCGCACTCACTTAATGCTGATGGCGAACCTCTCCGCTTCGGCAGTCCGCTCGCGGATAAGGTAGGTGCCACTGCTGTGGGACTTCAGCAGGTTGTCGGCCTGCTGTCGCTCCATGTTCCCCGCGAACCTGAGGGCGGAAATTACCGGGAAAAGGTTCCTCATGGCTCTAATCCACAGCATGCAACAGCCAACTGACTGAAACGGCTGTAATTGTCTAAATTTACTTCATCTATAGGAAAAACATCGGGCTTATCTGTATTAAAGATGATGGAGCTGAGAAGGATTTAAGAAAATCTATTACGGCGGTTTGAATTAATCGCAGCAGCACTTCGGAGAATATTATCCGGCCCTGCCGCTGGCGGCCCCTCACCATGGGTAAACGTTGTAATCAGCTTCCCTGGATGACTGCCGGTTGGGAAGAGGCTGCAAAGGCTGGGGGGAGAAGAGGATAACGGTTACAGAAACAAAGAGAGGTATTAAAAACGGAGGAGTGTCACACCGTGCCCTTAATCTGCAGTTGGGGAGGGGGGGGGAGTCTCAGCAGTGTGAATGAGTCACAGCAAGGCAGACACGACTCGTCGAGGTTCTGTGAAGCCAGTCTTCTCTGCACAGAATGAAGCGACCGGTTGAATTACCTTTGGATCAAGACACGGCTTCACAAAGGAGCTTGGAAAAAGGCCGCTTTTCTGATTCTGGATCAGTCTTCCCTGGGAATTAGATGTTTAATTTTAGAAATGCTATTAAGAAGAGTTGAGTGCACTCGTTTTTGTTTTTTTTTACAGTAGAAACATGTTATAGCCTTCAGACAGCATTTATACCGGCAGCCTTGAATGAGCTGTGAAAGTGGGAGTGCGGGTGGGAATTAAGGCGGGCAGGTGACCCTACCTCCCACCACGAGGTATCGGGGTCACCCTTCAGCAGCTCGATGACATCACCTGACTGGAAAGACAGCGGCAACTTTCCTGGAGGGGTGGGAATTCCATGGTAATTCCGAACCGCCACCATCTTTGGACCTTGACACAGAAATGGGAAAGGAGTATGCCTTTTTTTAAACGTAATTCGTATCCAACAAGAGAAATTGCTGTGAAAGTATTCCACAAAATCACAATTTAGCCAAAACTAACAGAAAATTACGCAATACAAGTGCAATAGAAGAGAAGTCCTTGTGATATTTTTACATTTTGAATAGTATTTATTTTGGACTCATTTTGCGCCCATCCTTTTTAGGGACTGGGTTTTGAGTCTGGAAGCTGAAGTAAGGCAGGCATACACCCTGGATGGGATGCCAGTCCAAATGACGAGGGAGGGGGGGGACTGGGGGACATGCAAACGCGCGAGTTGTGGCTACAGTGGTTCCCACTTAAAGGCTAGGCAGCCAGCGAGCCACTCATGGTTTGATTATTTGAGCAGTCGTTCCATTTTTATTCAAACACTAAATTTCTATTTCAACCACCAGATGGCAGTAAATAACCACATTCACTCTCATATTCGACTCACCGACTGTCATTGACAAAGATGTTTGATAAATATTAGCATCATTGGTAGTGATTATATGGGACACATTAAATTACTAGACAAAAGGTGTTAGAAATATTGAATAATTTGACACAGCATGCGGCATAGTTATTTACCTGATGCCAGTGGTCCAGGTTCCTGCAAAATAAAAACTTAACATTTAGGGTATTATTTTATACGACCATTTCAGTCAGAGATTTTATGCAACAACTCACAAATTTCATAACTGCTTTGCTTCTATTTCAAAAACATAAACATGACTTTATTACCAAATAGGTATCCTAGGCCAACAATGGAACTGGTTAATGATTAAGGTAGAAGCTCACTCACCAAATCAAGAGGATCTGAAAATAAGAATCAAAAGCAACGGTAAGCAAGGCTTGGAAAAACATCAGAGTTTATAACTCAAAGACTGTATTTGGTGCATGACTTACTAATTCTGCAGATGGTGATGACCTCCAGACACTCCTTGTGAGCACCAGTCCCGCACCTGGAACAGTAGTACCCCTGGTAGAAGATACCCCTGCGAAACCAGTAGACAAACTGGTCAGCCATGACCGGCGCACCGTGGAGGATCCAGGCGAAAACCTAAACATGCGAATAATGATTCTCCTTGCGGACCTGATCAAGTTTAATTATAAGCTTGGAACAGTGACTAATACATGGTGCTGATGAGCAGGTTTTAGGTAGAAATGCATGCTAGTGTATTAGCAGGCACCTCAGTAGCATCTTGCAGGCTCTGCAGTTGGTGTTCTTCTCAAACGTGTGCATCTGGAAGTTGTGCTGGTTGGCGGTTGCTCGTTCTGGCTTTATGTTGGATCTGTCGAAGCAGTGCAGACAGAGGACATGACACTCAATAATCCTTTTTCTGATGCAGGATCAGTGTTTGTGTGTGTGTCACCTGGGACACATTCCTCTCCTTACTCACATAGCCATCTCAAACTGCTCCATCCACTTCCTCTTGGTGTCCTCCGTCTTACAGAAGAACTGGAAGCCCTGTTTCCCCTGCAGGTGGATCAGGTAGAACCCGTAGGACCACTGAAGCATGAGGAGAGAGCAAAGTGGTGCACGGAAGGGGTAGGGACATGAGCATAGGCTATCCATGTGAAGTACAGAAGGCGACAACAGGCCGCCGGTTAAATGACCTCATGAGAAGCCATTGATTTTTGAATAAGTTTTGCATCAGCTTACCATCTTTCCACTTGACTGTTAAGCATGCAGAAGGAAACGGAAAGAGAGACCCAGTTACACATGCATGTTACAAAAGTGAATGGCAAGTTGAGGAAAATATGCAGGGGAAAGCTCCTTTATACAGTACCAAAGCTCTTTATTGTGTTAACATCACTGCAGAAAGACCATCATGAAAATCACATCAGACTTATCTGACACTTTCTCATGCATTTTTCAACATGTCAGTATAGCGAGTTTAAGAAATAAAATGAATTTCATAGGAAGCTTGAGGCTGAAATCATTTGCTGGTTGTCAACACCTCACCTTCTTCATGTCTCTGTTGTTCATTGGGTCGTCGGACATCTTGTACGACTGCAGCTCGATGATCTCCTTCAGCTCGTAGCTGTACCCTCGTCGCTTGCAGACAATGACCACTTTATCAAACAGGAAAATATACCTTGAAGAGGAAAGAAGCACTGGTTGTTGTTTTGGGCACATTAAGTTGAACCTTAATTTTTTGAATATCGAGCTGACTGTGTGATATTTTTGTAGCAAGCAGCGTTAAGGAGGATACAATATCTCAACACGGCCCCCGCAAGGGATACCAGCTTCGAAACACGCGTGTTCACAGCCTGTCGACCCACAGGTGCTCCATCTACCTCTCCATCTACTACACGAGACACCCTCAACATATCAAGACCCATCACTGCTTCAGTCTCTCTGCCAACTGGTTGGTATGGAGTTTCACAACAAAAACAACAGCGACCGAGGAACCTGCAGCATAAACACCAGAAAGCTCAAAGAAAAAAATCTTCATATCCTACTTGTAGATGCCGAGAAAAATTTTGTGATGCTTCACATTCTCTTCCTGACTCCCTTTTAATGCCCAAGCGCCTACTAACCTATCTTGCTTGGTTCGATTCACCACAGAGCAGACCTTCAGCTCCCCATCTATCTTCGGTCTTCCGTACTCCTCCAGTTTCACTTGCTGTGCGGGCAGAGAGACATATACTGAGTTCCCTGCAACCGTAGGCAGGAAGCATGAAATCTTGACCCAGAAACTCAGAACCGTACAACACGGTATGTTAAGCCAAAGGACTGTATGAACCGAGACTGGGAGCTGGTATCTCTTTCAAACTAAAACAGTGGTGATCTTCATGCAATTTAATGAAAGCAGAGAGGAGCTTTGGAAAAGTTACCAGCTAATCTCTTAAATGCTGACATGGAACAGAGGACAACAAAAACTAGTGTGAGCAAACAAAAATAGCCTGGTAAGTCTCCTTTAATTGGGCTGGGGAAAAATTTTCTCCCAGCAAACTAAAAGGTACTGATAGCTTCCCGCACCCACCTCCCAAACCAAAATGAAGACATCAACAGAAGGTTAATTTGCAAAGAGCTAGGGGTTCCATCTGCATCTGTAAACTTATTTGCATATTTTTATGTCTGCTGTCTTGCTTATAAGCTGTACAGTCAATAGGAACCAGAGAAACAATTTTCAAAGCTGTAGTGTGTTGTGTTTTTATGCTGGACACCATACTTACTAAATTTTCTATGGAACTCTGAAATTCACTGATCTTCTTCAGAGTCTCATTGTCCCTTTTCACCTCATTTATGTACATGGCCAGGTCCTGCAAACAGGAAGTATCATAACAATGGCCTGATAAATAGCCATTTGAACCAAAGTAACATCTTGTAGTTTATGCTCTTACATCAGCAGCAGGGAATGCACAGTTTGGAATTCGAGACCGACAGCAGCGGGGTCAAAGGGTCAGTGTCCTGACTGCTCATCATTCTGTCGACACAACGGGAGAGCTTAGCTCCGGCTGCTGGGGAGATCAAGCACAGACCCACCTGCATGGCCTCCAGTGCCTCCTTCAACTGCTGCCGCTCCGGCCTGTCCGCAGAATGACTCAACAGCTCCTGAGGTGGAGAGGACGGGGTGTTTCTTAAGATGCGTACTTCACCGTACTTGTATTCTCACATACCTGTCTTGTGTCATTTTCCATTTCTGAAGGCCAGTTCCAATGCGCAAGAACAGAAGTACAGAGGACGGTAATGGATGCCGTTCTTGCCCCACCCAAGATATAGAGAATACATCAGCTGCATCATTGCCAGAATGAGACCAATCCCATGATTCATTGCACCTCAAATTCGTTCTTGGAAGGCAAGGTAGCAAGACCAGTCTTGCCAAGACCACAAGTACGATCCTTGCATTCTTGGTATTGAGAAACATCCAGAATTTCCCAGTTATGCATAAACATCATCGGCCTTCTCCTTTCACTGTAACCTTTACAACTGATACAAAACATCACATGCCCATGACTGCTTGGCATGCAGGCCTTGTGGATTTGGTCTCTGCGATGAAGGAACCGGAAAGCTTCATCTCGGACTCTCCCACACCACACACACAGGACATCAAAAAACATAAATAAAAAACAGGAAACAATAACATGGATGGTGCGATGCCAAGAACTACCAAATCTGTTTATGAGTGTACTTGATGTTCTCCAAATAAAATGCACTTTACTGAGTTTGATTAGAGGTATCAGAGGTTGTGGTTGTGAGGTCATGTGTACATTTTCCATAAAGAAACACCTACTAAAGCACTGCATTGTTAGACAAAAGTTCCAGATAAAGGGGTCCTTTTAAAAACACTTTGTTTCGAAAGTGTGTAAATTCACAGGAAACATGACGATATGAGATAATGGCAAAGCCATGTGCATTTCCTCTTCTTCCTCTTCCGATGTATGAAAAACGAGCAGGTCTGCGTCCAAGCAGTAATGTGTCCATGGCTATTGTTTCGTCTGCATGGCCTTGATGAAGATAACATGCCCCATGCTGCCTAGCCTTTAATGTCTGTGACGCTGGTTAGCCGTCCTGAGGCCCGTGAAGCGTGGAGCTCACTGTACCAGACACATCCGGGCTCTGTGCCGAGATCATCGCTGTGATGGGTCCAGTGCCAATCCCCCCTTCCCTAACCCTACCTCACCTCCCCCCCGGCAGTCAAATTCCCTGAGCCATGATGCATCCATCCTGGTAGGGGGGAAGGAATATGCACCAGGACAAACAAAATATAACACACTGAACACAATTAAACAATAGCTGTTTACGGACATTTGTTCGGAGCAGACTGTCTGGGCCGGATCTCCAGTGGATCGTAGCCCTGCTTCCCCACATCCGCTGTGGGCTACCGTCCATAAATCATTAAGGAATTTCATAAATCAGTCATGCTGTCATGTATCATGCTGTGTACAAGCTCGTTTAATGCATGACTGCCGTTAAAGGGATTCCGTGAGTAACCAACCCGCGATTGCCTAACGAGGCGAAATGCGCCGCTTGTTTGATCTGCGTCTGGTAAACGTGGCTGTGCAGTTTGGGGAGAAAGTGCTGCGCGACTGCAAAACGAGAGCGACACGGGTGGGATTAATGTCATACAAAAACACTCTCTGGTGAGCAATACCAATATTGATATTAATAAGTGCTCTGTTTGTGGAATGAGGATTGGACGCCAGAAAGACACACAGATGTTTTACTGCAGTGTTCTGCTGTGTTTGGCAGCCATGGTGCTGCACTGGTGACGGCTTGACGTGTGACGTATGCGAGGCTCTGGTTGATAGGATTACCTTCAGCAGGAGGTGGTACTTGAGAACCCTCTGCATTGGTACCACCAGCAGATCTTGCAGCTTGAATTTCCCTTCCTGAACCTTCATAGTGCATTCCTACAAGACCAGAAAGCCATTCTGGGTCATTTCTTCACTTTTACAATGCATTTGAACGACAGGTCCTTTGTAGTACTCCTTCACAGTGAGTCCCTGCATGACTGAAAGGTCATCTGTACCTCTCCTTCACAGTGCATTCTTACATGAGTAACGGATTCTTTATAGCACCCTTTCATAGTACATTCTGACATGACCAACAAATCCTTTTACCACTCCTTCACAATGCATTCCTATATGGCTAAAAAGTAATTTCTAACTGTCCTTCACAGTATACTCCCATGTGACTCACAGGTCATTTTTACCGATCCTTCACAGTACATTCCTATATGAATGACAGGTCATTTGTACCATTCCTCCACAATGTATTTCCAAGCAACTGAAAGGTCATTTTTACAGGTACTTCACAGAACATCCTCATTCTATTCAAATTATTACCTCGCCTTCAGTGCACGTCGACACCAACCATTAATCTCTTAACTCCAGTCCTTGTTCATGAAACAATAGCAAGTCTCCTAATGCTCCAGAAAGAACAGTAATCATATTAACAGCCTTTGTGCTCTGAGCAGCAATTTGATTATCTTTAGCCACGATAATCAGCATTGATGTCTTTGTCCTGAAGGAATAATTCTGATTTTAATCCAGTTTAATCCAGTTTAAAATTAAACGCTTCTGTTGTGTGGATAACGATGTCTGCTTTCCACATCTCCAATAAACAGATAATCATCTTAATTTGTTAACGGATCCGGGTGGAGTGAGCTCTAGCAAGCGGCTTGTAATCTTCTCTAAACCGTGACAAGTGTCGGAGCCTCCAATCAGCTGAGCAGAGCCGAATGTGATGAGGGGGATGGGCCGGTTCACCGAGAGCACAGTTCACCTGATCCATCACCAAGAAAAAGCTCACAGCATCCCACCCCCCTGGAAAGCTCTTGGAGTACTTGGGTAATGTGCCAGCAATGTCAGTTCTGATCTGAATCAGCGAGCCAATCCAGTTTACCCTGCCAGATGGGGCTCCCCCTTTGAGGAAGATGAGTAGGCGGCCCCAGAGCTACTGTGCGGCACTAACCCGCTGCTGTGGGGGAACAGCATCCGAGTGCACGGTCAGAGGCTAACGCTGCTGCACAGGTAACCGTATATATTTACTCGCTTTAATTTACCTCCACTTTCACCCTGACATCCTCCCGCGTGGCGATGAGCTCATCGAGAGTCTTCTGTGCATTCTCCATGTGGCTGCAGTACTGGCCGTAGATTAGGAGCCTGGTTGGGGGGGACAAATGTTTATTGACGGTTAAGTCCCAGGATATACATTGGTGACAGAGGAATGTAGACAGACACATCCCGACCTGCACAATGGAGTCAGGGGGACACATGTATTTTTAGGGATCGATGGCCACCAAGCCGGACAGCCCTACTGAGAACCAGGCGACCACTTGGCAAAGGGTTTCATTTAGGAGACTAAAACTAAAACCCCAAGGGGCTATGACAACAGACCCAACTCATCAAGTGCATAAATATTTTATTAAAGAGGATGAAACGGCCTCTGTCGGCTCTGAATCCATGTGTCATCCTCATTATTGAGAGTCAGGATGTTTATTGCGTCTCCCACTCCCAAGTTCCGCGTCTGCTAGCCAAACTACTTCATGAATAAATAAGGAGGGCAAATTTGTATATGAACTAATGTGTGAAAAATCGTGACAAGCGTGTGCCAAATTGCAGTTTTCTTTTATCGTTATGCTTCCCCTCTGCCCTGGGGGGGGAGTGGCGAGGTGAATCGAATTGAAACATTATTTACCATGTGCACATATGCACAGGAACAGAAGAACAAGTATATTAGAATTCCTGCACCACCCTATTTATCAAAATGTAAAAAATGGCAGCAAGAAAAAACAACAGGAAGACTATTCCAGTTTTAGGCTGACATTTTAGAGGGAATGAAGGATACTTCTGTAAATGCTGAAAGTTCTCAGCCTGCTTTAGCCTGAGCGCTGCTGAAAAGAAGATGTCCTATGCATGATGGTGAGGGCACTTCCATGAGGGAATTCCATAGGATCATCAGATATCGTGACATGGATGAGACAGTGACTGGGGAACCCAGAACACGCCTCGAAAGGCAGATGCAGGTGGTCCGGGGAGGGGGGGGGGTACGCAGGCACCAGCCGGCGGTGACAGGCATGAAGGTGCAGGTGGCGCAGTCTTCACCATTCCGCCTGAACAAACGCCGTCCGTCGCATTAAAAGGCTAACGGGGAGCGAATATGGCCACGACCGCTCGCGATTCCCTCTGCCTCGTTTTTAAAAGACTGCATTATGCTCGTAAGAAGAGGGAGCTGATGAAGATTAACGAGAGGTCGTTTTAATTATGTGTAACTTCACTCAGCCTCGCGGGCCACTGGCTAACGGCTTTGGGGTTACAGATAATGTCAGGGATCAGCGATATTAACAGACGCGTAAGACGTAATTGAACATGAAGGTCTTTATATCAAGGAAAATGGCAGGATTGCAGCTGGGCCAGCTTTTAAGCGGGAGCCGTTAGCATGCACAGCGGGAAAAGGAATACATCGGCACAGAGCACACAGTAGGACATTAATTTAAAAATGGGTATAATTCAACATATCAGAAGTAAAATGTTAGAGTTACGGCAACGGGAGGAATGAGCGATACAGTTTCAACCCTCCAGCGTGATGTACATATTTTGACCTGAAATGTACCCCAGGAAGACATTTGCTTCCATTTGCACCTGCTCAGAACCGAATTTGTGTCACACCGACCTCCTCTCTTCTGCTGAGAAGAACATGCAAACCCCTGGATCAGGAATGAAGAACTCATGTGAACATTAAGTGGAATTCACATTTTCACAGTTGGTGTTCGAGGGGGGGGTGGGGGGGGGGATGAAGACGCATGAGACCACAAAAAGGAAAAAGAAACAAGTTGAGGTAAAACAGGATTTAACTGCCAGAACGCACAAAAACATGCTTTATTTGCAGAACAAAACAATCAGCTTCTACAGCCACCTCTTATTGACATGAACGTGAATAATAAAACAGTTTATCTTCTTTTTTTTACTCAACGGCCTCTGATTAGAAGGTTGGCTGTTCAAATTCTGCGCTGAAAGTGTAATTTACGGTTGCGCCTTTGAGCAAGGTCTTTAACCCCAATTACTCTATTTACCTTGGCTGACCGCACTCTCTGATGTTTACTTGTATGTTGCGTTTAGACAAAAGCAACTGCTAAATAAATAAATGTATTAAAAAAAAAAGAACCTTCAACGCTCTCCCACTTTTCCCATTTTCAGATTGGAACTCAAGTCAATGGTCTAATCAGTCGAGCTGGCAGCTAACGCTAATGCTAATGAAAATGGCTGCCTGGTACTCGAGGGGCCAGTAGCACGTTACCTTTGACAGCTGGGGGATCTGACCTGCTGCTGCCCTAAGGGTGCAATGCAGAGTCTGCCTGATACAGTGATCGGTTTGGTCCCTGTTCCTGCCAGGGTCGTATACAGGGGGCGGGGCCACAGGGGCACTGCACTCAGCTGAAAGCCGACTGACCCTAGTGCCCCTACGCGTACCGCTAGCTAATCTCTGTATTAATTATAGCCCCTTTATGCCCCACCCCCTTAAAATCCTAGAATTGCCTCTAATTCCCACAATAGAAAGGGGCTTTCATTAAGTGTGGTACGTAGTTGTGAACTATATGGAGATGAAAAGCAGTGTGTGCTGGGGAAGCTCCGAAGGCACATTCCCTTAGTTACATGAACAAGAAAGGAGGAGGTTGAGGGGTCAGAAGCTGTAGATGCACTATATCCCAGCACTGGCAGTGGGAGCCTGAGAGCAGACGGGGGGGGGGGGAGACACACACGCCGGCTAGCATGTTGTTTTTAACAAGTGCGGAAGCATTAAACCGCTAATGTTTTCCCCCCCCTGGTGAAAAATTGCTTCCTATATCTCCACCCCATTTCACCATGTCCTCCAAACAAAACAGATGATTACACGTAAGCTGCGGCATGTCTGTGATTACGCAGTGAGCGCCTGACACACAACCAGCCGTCTGTGGCTCCGGGCTGGGGGTGCCATTTAAAATGCATCTCGACCACGTTTCCGAAAGGCAGCAGAGGAAGGCAGCAGCAGAGGAAGGTTCTCCTGAAGTTTTTTTTAAGGATCTTCGCAGTGTTGTTCTCCTCAGCATCTTTTGGAGGGTTCTAGCAGAACGGAGTTCCCTGTGATGTCTTTTAAAGCGGTGGCTCTTGACCTTTTTTTGAACCGCAACCGCGACCCTGTATCAAGTATAGCTTTAAATAAATGCTATGATCCAGGGTGCAGTGTACTCTGCAGTTTACGCCGATCAATGCTTATTGCACAAATCTGATTGGATGTGACAGTGAATTTTAAATTAGGCGTCTGTGGTTTGGCTTCCCGGATTGGTTGAGTGTTCACTACCTTTGCTCTTAGCAGTAGCAGACCCAAGCCCGTTTATACAGGTTAATTCTAGAATTGGGGCTGGGAAATCTGATAATGGGTCAGCATAGGACAGGGGTGGCCAATCTTATCCACAAAGGGCTGCTGTATATGTGGGTTTTCACTGCAACTCTTTAATTAGATTACTAATTAGAGGACTGATTGGCTGAAGAGTCCTCACATCTGGGTTTGAACAGCTGACCTACAGGTTATCCCAAAAATCTGCATATGCTCCGGCCCTTTAAGGATAAGATTGGCCACCGCTGGCATAGGAGCTGGCCTTTCAGAACGTGCTGCGACCCAAAATTGGGCCGCGACCCGTGGGTTCAGAATCACAGTTTTAATCCATACTCACAGAACAACAGTTCTAAATGAAAGCTACTTCGGACAAGTGGAACATGAATTGATGCAAGATTTATCAATGGTGAAAGTCACACTAAACAATGAAGATTTTGAGCTCTCGCTCCAGCATATTGTAGCAAGAGGAGAGAAATAAAAACCTGATCTGTAGATTAAATCACGCAGTTGATTTAAAAAAATCCACGGGTCCACAACCGCACTAGCTGCACCGTTCAGAATGATGAACGACACAAACAGATGCGGGATAGTTCCACCTCCATCACTCGGCATCCCGGTGATGTCGCGATCGCTGAGGCAGGCGTTTAATCCGCTCTCTGACACAGCTGTGCTTCAGAGAGACGACCTAGAACAATGAGATCCCGCTAAACACATAAACAGCAATCTGGAAACCATGACCGTGGAGGGCAGGCTTTAAAGGTTCCGCGTCTATGATGAGAGATCCCTCCACGGCACAAGCTGGTGGTGTCGCGTCACTAGGCGACGGGGCGTAGCGCAATCCGCGGCGGTGTCTCGTCGCCTGCGGGGGGGGGGGGGGGGGGGCGCCAAAAAAAAATCCCCAAACCAAAAAAAAATCCCCGCCCCCCGGGGGGGTGTTCATTTTTTTTTCCCCCGCCTCCCCGCTCC
>JAABNY020000119.1:4486049-4500308 GCA_015164015.2 Brevimyrus niger | reverse complement strand
GTGGATGGGGCACAGTGCAAAGGAGGAGAATTGATGGCGTGACCCTTTCTGCTGTCTCTCCCTTCTGCTGCGTGCGCTGCTGGCCGGGGGGGGGGGGGGAGGGGGTGTATATACATCCTGCTTCATCACCAATGGTGGACCATTAGCTCAGACACTCACCTCTCCTTGAAGTCCAAGAAGATCTGACCCAAGCCATTTCCTCCTGCCAGGATGTTTGTTTCGATGGTCCTCAGTAAGGAGAAATGTACCTTGATCACATCCTAGGGGACAGAACTCATCCAATAAACATCACCATCCGTAACAGCACAAGAAATAAACAAAAAACGCAGCATCGACGTCAACGAACAGAGACTGATGATACTACTCACCTCCAGGTTAACAAAAATGGCTTCCATATCTTGTGGACTTAAGACTTGCTTCAGTGGAATCATATAATTCTGCAATGATAATGAGGGAACACTAAAATGACAAGTGAGGCTCCCCCAGAGAGGAAAGCATGCAGACGCAGTGTGAGGTTGAAGCGGTGGACACCCTCAAAAACGTCAAACTCCAGCCCGGCCGAACGCAAATACTTTTTTAATTAGTGCCATGCTTGCACCTGAAGCACCAGGTGTGGTGACTTCCTGTCAAAATAATTACTCTGCTAAAGCAATTAAGGGCTGATTCTGTACAAAAAAAAAAACAACATGACATGTGGCCTGTCAGGACTCAAGTCTGACAAGTCTGCTTTTGACGCCTTTATTCCAAGAGGTTACGACATGTTGTTATGGCAACCGTAATCCTACTCTGACTTATAATTATAGATCACCCTGCATGTTTAAGGTTTTCCCAAAGCAAAATCTCTTGCCGTAATTTACAGTTACTATAAATTCAATGTTAAATATCAATAATAAATCCTCTGAATTCTCCGCATTTGAGTCCTCTTCACCACATTTCCAAGCCTCAAACCTCTTAAACTCCAAGACTAACTGCAATGGGCATTTAAATCTGCCAAATTCTCTGTCATATTTAGACCATCTCGGTCCAAACAAACCACTTTCTGGGCCCGGATGCTGACCAAAAGTTGAATACCTCACAAGCATTATTTTTTTCAGTGGATCAAAATAGTCCATGATCATCCTCCAGAATCACATGACATAAATGTGTCTGGGTCTTGCCCACCCTGGACCATGCAGAGCCGCTTGCCACACCTTCATGCTCTCACCGAGCTCTCGTCAAGGCAGGTGGTAGATTCATTACCTTCTCAATATCTTCCAGTGTCTTGTAATACTTTGCTTCTGTTTCGCGAATTTCCACCAAACAGCAGTTTCGTTTGTCCTCTTCTGACATGCCCATCTTCTGTTCCGTTGCGTAAAAAAAAAAAAAAAAGACAAAAACAAACGAAAAAATTAACCATCTTCGGAGAACTCGATTCATTAAATCTGACAGAACGTCAGGGGTCACTTTGGTGAATCACTTATGGGAGGTCAACAAATGAGGTCATAATGGCTTCCAGAAGAGCACTGGACAATCGACAATGCTACAAAAACCTTAAGCACTGACACAAGTGGAAAACTGTAGCAAAGACAGTGTGTCTTATGTTTTAAGTTATACAATCATCTGTACTCAAGGGCATCTATCCCCGAAAGGCAACAGCATTCAGGGGATTCAGGGCATGCTTATACTAAGAATTTAAGAAAATTTCAGAGATCAAATAATGTCATTTAACAATTCATTAAGAGGACGTATAACACAGGGAAAGAATGAGGCAAAAATAAATTAAAAACATCGGCCCATGTTCTGCCAAGACCAACTCATTGTTATCAATGCCAATAAAAGCAAACATCATGATATGTCCTAAAAAAAAAAAACCAGCACGTATTTCGTAAGTAATAGCGACTCCTGAAAAATCGAGTGATTGTTTCAGAACATTGAAACTTCATTTGAATAAATTAAAATAAATGAGAACAAACTGCCGTTACAGAGATCAAAGAGCACTGGAAAGTCTTTAAAATCAGTTTCTTAAGGCACTGGGCCCATCTGGAAAAGTTTAAAAGCAGTGTTTTTTTTTTTTTAAATGCAAAAAAAACAAGTTTGTTTATAATTGAATAAAGCTATTAAATGATAACCGCAATCTGTCGCTAATTTCAAAATGTTACGCCAGACAAACTTCGGGGGAAAAAGTGACAGTCTGCTGCACGAGCGTGGGAGTTCCTGAAGTGTCTGATCATCCTGCTACCACCCCAGAACAGTTAGCGTGTCCTAGCAACACATGGAGAGCAGAGCCTTGTGTGTGTGTGTGTGTCTACGTGCAAGAACGTCATTAGCCGTCTTTGGGGGAACAATGTTGAAAGAGCCCACAAGACAAATGCAGTTTTTCTTGCTTTTTATAAAAATGAAAAGCGCTAAACCTTTGTCTTTGTTATCAGTTTTCATCTCGTGTAAAATGTCACCAAAGATATATTTGTGTGCAAATGAAGAGGAAGAAAGGATTGAAGAATGTGTCCAGCAAAAATCAGGAGGCTAATTAAGCATTGTCACACTCCCCTCTCTCTCTCTCTCTCTCTCTCTCTCTCACACACACACACACACACACACACACACACACACACACACACACACGGTTTGCCGTTTGGCTCTGAGCAGCTTTGCCGACTTCGGTGATCACCGAGGGAAGGCATGGTGAATATCGGAAAGTTACGCTTGACGGCACCACAGATCACAGCTGCTCCTCCCGGTAAAAGCTACACTTCCTTCCCCTCGTGTTACTTTGCCACGAAACGAAGAATGCTTTTTTCTTAAAGCAATTAGTTCTGCTGAATCATGGGACAGGACACTGGCCACGCCCACTGCGCTTGTGACGAACACAACACGGTGTGGCGGCTTACCTGCATGTACCTTATCTGCAGCATAAAGGAACAGAGAGAGAGGTAAGACGGGTGAAAGGAGCAAACCCCCCCCCTCCCTGTGGCTTTAATAGCGCCCTTAGGATGCACAATTCAGTGGCCGTTTAGGGTCTAATATGTGTATCTTTTCATCAAGGTGCCTTTGGGGAAGCCAATACAGAACAGGGCTGCATTTCCAAGGAAATGTCATGCTAAATATCAGAGGTGTACTATATCTTTGGGGGGGGGGGGGGAGTTAGACTGCAGTTAGAGACGTCGTCACCAAACCCCCAAGCCGCAACGAAGGCGAGCTTCCTCACCATGGGCTGCCGCACTTCCACCTTGATGATGTCCTCGTAGATATCGTCCCCATCGTCATCACACGGCACGCAGTCGTAGATGTCATCCTCCCCGACATCGTGTTCGCTGGAAATTTATTAAAGACAATCAAAGGGAATTAAACGGCCAAAATATGTGTGAAATATAAAAACAAAACAAAAAAAAAATACAATAATTGCTAAGAGATCAGTACTGCTGCTGATCACATCCAGGGCCATCGGAGGGACAAGGATACCTTGGCATGCATTCTGTCAGGAGACCCAGATTCTAGGTACAGTATATCCCGGTTCTGAAGGGCTAGGGGTTCAAATCCTTTTTTTCTACCAAGTGTGACCACTTTCTCTTCCCTCTGTACCAATGTGTTTTCCTCCGCAGTCCAAAGACATTCCAATTGGCTGGCATCTTTAAAATCATTTGTAACATGTGGGACTGGGCATATGTACCCTGTCATGTTCAGGCTGTACCTCCGTGTCCTGCCCTGTATTGCCTCAGATAGGCTACAGACCCCCCCCCCCCCCTCCAACAACCCTGACCAGCATAAGCAGTTGGATGGAAGGGTAGACCAAGTCTGGTTCTTTGCATGCAAATACCGCAACACTGAAACCCGACGCTTTACGCGAATGCAAAATTAACCAGTTTCCTGGATTATTACGATTGTGAAATGCAGCTGCTGATACCAAAGAACAATGAGTACATAACGTGTGACAAAATCCATTCAGCACTAACGAAGAAAAGGAACCAAGGGGGAAAAAACGGCGAACCGCCAAAACCAGGCAGGAAAAAAACACACGAGAAATAAATCTTTTTTCTTCATTAAAATTCACAGTTGTTTTTTCCCTTACTCTTTCTTTTGTTAAGCCTTTGATGCATATTACCTTTTATACCCAAGGGACAAATTACCCTCAGCAAAGCTTTTTGATAAAGTAGTCTTTTCTTCTCCCCAAAATCATTCTGTTTTTCCCTTCCATCTCGACTCGATTCAGGGTGCTGGAGAGAGGGCCAGGTTATAAGTTGGCTTGTTTGCAGCAAACCCATTGGAATAGCCTGGCAATATAACATTCTAATTTGTCCAATGTTCAATACCTAATTACTTCACATTAACAATGTGCTTTAGCTGAACATTGTGGATCTGACACCAGACTTGTTCTACTGATCAGTGTTCCTCAACCCAGTCCTTGTGGACCCCCAGATAGTCCACGTTTTGCTCCCTCCCAGCTCCCAAAACACCTGTACCAGGTTTTATGCGTTCTTGATTGTTTAGTGCATTCTTGATTGTTTTGTTCAAGAATTGGTAGCTATAGGAGGGAGCAAAAATGGACCCTATGATTGGGTCGAGAATCACTGCCCTGGAGTGATGCTTTCATAAAGAGAGCTGTTTCGCTGTCCCAAGAAACCTTCCCTTCTCTCCACTTCCACAGAAAAAAACAGGTTTCATTCAAACGGCAGGGGAAGAGTAGAAGGAGCAGCCGGCTGTCATTTATGACGGCCACCCGGCCTCGACAGACATTCAGACCAGAGAAAACTGCATTTCGTTATGGCAGCTTGCGTTACACAGTCTCCGGAAAGTTCCCTCCTGGGACCCTGCGAGACATAACTAGTTTCGCTCACCGAGAACATTCAAGTGACTGTGTGTGTGGCTTTATTTTCAGACTCAAAACTGTCATCTGTCTTAATGGACTGGGGAGGACAGTGACAGACTGAAAAATTAACTAGATAACAGCTCCAAAAGTAACCAGTCGCCGTTACACCACCTAAAGACTGTTAGAAGTTTTAATTGAGCTTTTCATGGTCTGGTCCTCAAAATAAATACCATCTCCAAGGCACCCTGGTGATATTCAGTCCATAATGCATGCAGCCTTGGCCAGTTGGCTTAAAATGATCATTGGCAGCCCTAAAACAAATTGTATTTATTTGCTTGTTTGTTTATTTGCTTTTAATTTGTACTGTTTTTCTGGTAAAAGTCTGGCCCACAGATGCTCGTGATCGAGTCAGAGGAAGAGAGTGTTCCTGGGAGATCCAAACAGAGGGATTACAAACACAGGGTCTGCCGGACCGTACAGCACAAGCGAGGGTCAGCTGCCGTCCCGAGGCGAACAATTGGGAGCTGGCTGCCGGGGTGAGTAAGTTCCAAAGCCATGGCCCCCACCCCACAGCCCTCAAAGGCAGCCAGGGTTCACTCTAAGAAAATGTGCGCAAACTTCTCAAATGCCGTTTTTGTGCGTTACTGTCTGCTGCATGGCGGACTCCCTATATCAGCTGCCCGGGGGGGGGGGGGATCAGGCTGCAAGCTTGCAGCTTGCGGATCTGCTGCAACCATGGCGATGGGAAACATAAACACAGAGGCATTGGTCAATTAAATTGTCCTGGGGGATTCACATGCGTCAGGGTACGAGAAACGTGCAGAGACTGAGGACAGTTATCAGCTCTTTCAAAATGAAAGGGCATAAAGGGCCATAGAAGGGCAAAGAGGGGCAAGGTCATGCCTGACAGGGCAATTACGTCAAAGAGAAGAGGCACTGCTTGGGAATACAGCTTAGAGCCAATCACATCTCACCGTGGGGTCATGTGACCAGTTGTCGGTGCAGCTAAAATCAGCTAGCTGAAAAAGGCTTTGCTGCACTGCATTACAGGCACAGACACGCCAAAGCATTTGGCGGAAATTGGCTCCCTGCAGGATGGGGGGGGGGGGCTGCAGGTGCTCAAGACAGTTATTCATAGTGCCATAGACTAAACCAACTGCCAACATCCCATAAACACAATAATAATAATAAAAAAAAAAACGCCCACTGCTGCAGCTACATTTAACACAACAAAAACGGACCTGTTAGCCAGCGATGATAAGAAGGCGCAGTAACAGAAACGGGAATGACTAACACATCTGTAGTGTCGCCCTAACACAGTGTGCATGTGGCGAGTCCAGATCCTCGTATTCCAGCCTCTAGACTCCTGAAGACGCACGACCGGCCGCGAGTCGCATTCCTGGAGTTACCATCTGCGAGGGGACAGCAGTGTACGAACACCGCATCACCAGAGGGCCGAGTAGCCGACGCTGCCCATAGCTAGAAGCGGCCGCTGCATTATCACACGCACGTGTAAGTGCCTTCGCTACAGAACTACAGAAACGGAGGCCAAAAACACCATCGTTTTCGAATGCTGGAAAGCCACAGAGCTGAGTTATTAGCAAACCACAAAGCCTCTGGTCGTTGGTGCACCCGGAGCGGGATGCGATCCAACCGCGGGAGCTGCCAGCCTAGCGGCTCGCCATCCGCCACCAAGCACATGGGGGCTGTAAATAAAACTCCTGCCCAGTTACCTCTGACCCCAGGGGTCTGAGCACAGCTGGACGGAGGAAACCGGGGAGGGAAAGTGCTTAGAGAACTTAGAAAGGCTCTACTTCCCGCTCTGCAGCACCCAGCCGGCTGGCTTTAGATCGGCCTCTGGTGGCCCTGCTCAGGCGCTCCATTCAAGCTCCGCCAACTGCTGAATGGAGGGAGTAAGTGGCAGCGATGGAACATTTCCCATAATGCATCTGTGGGGAGCACCTTCATGGGAAAAGTGCTTCCAAATCCACTTTTTATGTGTCCGCCTTCCAGGTGGTGTTAAATACCTACGGAACATTTTCACAGTTGCGGAATTGTGGCCCGATATATTTACCGTATTTGTCCATAGAGAGCGGATCCACATTTAGTTGCATTTAAACGGAAGGTAGATCCGCCGATGGGAACAGAGAGCTACAAGCAGGATGGTGATTTAGCTTTGGTATAGTGTCATCTATCTAAAGTGCATTTGAAAGGATTTTTATTATAAATTTAGCCCTTGACATAATAATCAGCAACACATCTTTCTGTGTATCTAAATGCAGAATGCCCAGCTTGTGTGACACAAAAAACAACAAATTTCCATTTTATATGGTTCAGCAAATAAAAAGTTAGATTTATGAACAGCTGGAGGTCATACAGCAGTTCCTATAGATTTTGTGTCAGCCTGCGGACAGTGAAACACAATTAAAACAGAAGCATAATCAATATTTCTGAACAAATTTTTCAATAGGTCGCATCCACTAACATTCCAGAGCTTGCCATTGTGAAATTCAGAGGGACACCAAACTGATATACAGTAGCAGGATATTTTGGTTAAGAGTTCATCCCGACCGTGTAACAGCCTTCTTCAGGGTAGGGCCAGCTAGGCTCTCCATCATCAGCAAAATGTGAGACAGTGGCCTTCTGTTTGCTGTTAGCAATACGGCTGATATTAGTGCAGTGGTAGTTAAAGAGGCCTCTACACACCATAAGTGAGTAGAGAATGTCAGGTCATACTTAAACATGGAAAAATGTAAGTACTTTGTAAGTGGTTCAATACAGAAATGTTGCAGTATGAAGGTCATTTCTGCTCTACCCCCCACACACACACACACACACACACACACACACACACACAGAGAGTAATTGGTGGTGACCCCCCCCCTACCCCTGTGGTTTTTCTGGTAATGGTTCTGTATTATTATATTATCTGCTGAAAAAGCATCATAAAAAGATTTGTTAATAAAAGCTCATTTATAGTACAAAATTTATCCTTTTTTTGCATGTTAAATGTATAAAATTCCCCATCTGATTCATGTCTGCTTCCTTTACATTATGGACAAAACTGGGGCTAGATTGGCAAGGAAACTCCTTCACCCAAAAATAACAACATTCTAACCAAAAAGACAACAGGGTATTCCGCGGCTTTACCACCGTAAGAGAACACAAACATGCAGAGAGATCAAAGACGATCATGCTTTCTTCCCTCAAAGCATATGGTTGGAAACATTGTGACTCCACTTTTCAGCCTAATGTCATTAATACGGGATACGAATCTGTGGTCATTATGTGGTCATGCACAGTTGAGCATGTACCATTCCTACTTCTTAATTTGATCATCTTAGACAAAGAACTTCAATCAATGGACACAAGAAATTTCATCTAAAAAGTGTGAAACTAAAAATAAAAAAAATAAATATATCTTTTTCTTGTGTATAACTGCAGACTTTTTTTTATTGGACATTAAGGGGGTGGGAGCTGGTACAGGGAGCATTCATCATCTGTCAGAGCAGTGTAGCGGCGGATTAACTTACAGAAGTTTGCAGATCTGGCTGATTCTTAGTTCTGCTCTCAACATCAGCATCCCAAACACCACTGATTCCGCTCGTTTCCGGGCCACAGACGCCACGCAAACATAATTTATTCATGAGGTGGCGCCACACATGCTTTCCCATCCATCTGGACGGCTCTTTCACTCCCCGTGATAAATGACACCTATCTGCACGGAACGCCTAATTATTTTGCATGAATCAGATGCGACGGAGCGCGGCGTGGCCCCCCCCCTCTCCGCCGGCCGCCTGTCTCCGTAGAAACGAAGCGCGCGCTTGCGTGTCTGTGCATGAGCCGGCCTGCGGGGGCCCCGGGTGACGGATCGAGTACTCACTCCGCCAGCTCCTCCAGGCTCCGGTACACATCGTCCTCGTTCAGCGCGGTGTCCTCCGATGGAAAGGGCCTTTGGTGGGACACAGAACACAGAAATCAGGGTCCTAGAACCCACAACCATCCGTGAACCTCAGGACTCAATCTGACAGCTGACAATGGTAGAAGAGTCTGGCTTCACTGTAAGCAATGTGACGAATAATGTTGCAGAACTAATAATTATTCATTTGGCCATTTTCTTACCAAAGTGCACCCGCACATAGCAGAGGTAAGATTCAAACCCACAAACTGGAGATGTGAGGAGTGCTACCCAATCAGTAATATGAAAATAACATGTAGAATGGCTCAGCATACACACCACACTCAGTCTTTATGTGCTATTTTTTTTTTTTAAGATAGCTAATGATCTCCAGGCCCAGCATTAAAAAAATGGCTATTTGATTTTATGTTTTTTAGACAGCAGACTAAGCTGTCAAAAGAGTAAAAGGTAGGAATAAGCCCATAAAAATTCTGGAGAGGCTATTATCTGCAGCATTCAAGCCCAGAATCCGTCATCTTAACAAGTCTGTTCTCGGTTCATTCTGCTTCATTTGTCATTGAGTTCTTTCAGAGAAGAGGGTAACCAGCAGCTTGGAATTGAAGTTCAATTGATTTGATTAAGCAATAACCAGAGAAACGATCCATAACTGCTCAGGGGCATGTTCTCTGTCTTATTCAGAATATAAACAAATCATTTACCATTCAACAACAATGGGCCCCCAACAGGCCGCAGGGAGCATCCATAATGCTGTCATATTTTACACTGTGTGGGCTCCCACCATGACGAGCAGGAACATACACGCACGCACGCACGCACGCACACACGGACACACGGACACACACACACTCACACACACACACACACACACACACACACGGACACACACATGGACACACACTCACACAAGCTCCAAGTTTAATGACAATAAACCAGAATTTTACCACATATTTTTACATAAACATATCAAAAGTGTGATGTATCAACAGATAATTACAGGAGTACATCTTCCAACAATTTCAGTGATAGCCACAGTAATTAAATCGATATTATTCTACACGAGAGAACCCCCACCCCACCCTCCACCCCCCAGTAGAACTCGTAGGCATTTAGTCTACCATATTCATCTAGAATCAGTATACAACCAAAAGCAATATGTTCACAGCATAATTGGGGAAAGAAGTTAATTTACACTGAAATGCATTACATGAATTAATCACACATCACATGCTGAAAATCAGTCACGTGTTGAGAAACCGTGTTAGAAAAAGCACGTATGTTGCATGCTTGATTGGCTGTGCAGTAGCACTGAGGTTCTCCCAGGATGATGATACCATCAACCAGCAGGGATGAGCTTGAGAAGACTAACAGAGCAAGTATAGAGACCAACACCACCAGGTTCACAAATACCGAGCTGCCAGAGGGGAAAAAAATAAATCACCATTAATGCATATCGCTTGATGACCACAGAAGGGACGAAGCCCGATAGCCAATGAGACATCAGCAGAAGGAGGGGCCATCGGCGGGATGAAGAACCTAAAACCTGAAGTGTGCTGTGTGTCACAGAGCAAACAACAACAGCTGCTGCAGCAGTGGGGCGATCGCAGCTGATGTGAGGAAAGTCTCCAGACGGTGATCTCCGTTCAAGGGGGGGGGGGGGGCGCGTGACAATGTGAAGCGGGGTAAAGAATGCCCCCCACCAGCGCCGTGAACACATCCACTTCTAATTAATCCCGTAAAATCCTTACCACTCTACCTGCTGAAGGAGGGGAATATCTACATTGAGACTGCCGTCTTGGGAAAAATAAAAGAGATGAGCTATATGAATTCAGAGAACTGTAGATAAACTGGAAAGATGGGAGCTGAAATTTCTGGAAGGAACGCGAGCTTGTAGTGCGTCTGTTATGGATCAGCAACTTACAGACGGGACCACTGCCCTCCCACATGAGGCCAGACGTCCAGCAAACGCTCCTCAGCGGACTGCCCTGTACTGGACCCTCCGCTTCACAAAGTGCCCCCACTTCAGTGCGCCTGTGCAGGAAGGTCTGATGTCATTGACTTGGCTTTCGGGGGTGGGTGGGGGGTGGTGGGGGCAGCAGACTACAGACATGATCTTCTGCAGCAATTAAAGTGTGGGCGACAAGCTGAGGCTTTGGTGTGTGGGGGCGAAAGGAAAAAAAAAAAACACAGCCATCCAGACAAGCAGACATTATTGGAAGCTGGGTTTTCAGGCGATGTATGTTTGCTCGATAAACCTGAGCAAGACTTCTGAAGTAAAATAGCAGACTGGACTTGATGGGGGACATTTAAACAGAATTGGGGGGGGGGAGGGGGGTCCAGGAAGGATGAGAATGCACTGCACTTTTGTAGAAAAAGAAAGGAAGGTGAAAGCGCAGAGTAAGGAAGAGAACAACTGGCGGTTCACTGCGCCCGCTGAGCTGATGGAGGGCTCTCCAGCCAGTGCATCACAAACATGGCGCGATGAGCCTTCAGTCCCACAAAACCTGCTGTCTCACCGCCACCCAGCCACCTGCATGTATGTATATTAAAGCCCCATCCAGGGGAGACGCTTGCCTGATGTTTCGTTCATGATTCATTGTCCTGAACTAGAGCTCCCTAATTGGCCTGACACATGCCTTTGCGTTAGCCATAAATTAGCATACCAAGCCCACAGATGCCAGAGCAACAATGATAAGACCCCACCCCATGCCCTGATACTCTCTGCTTGACGTTCTCCAGGAAGTCTCACCCCCTTGTATCTCTGGCCCCCTCCCCATTACACGCAACAGGCAACTGAGGCAATGGGAATGTCCTTTGGTGTATGAGGTTCACCACGATCGTGGGGTGCGCACATACGTGTAGGCGGGCAGATAGGGTGGCGGCGGCTGGCCGCAGGTCCTATGCCAGCCGATTTCGGACCCGGGTGCCAAGGTTTCCCTTAAAAGCTACTAAAGCCAAATAATTTAATATCGAATATGATCTTAACTGCTGTGACGTTTCCTACAGGAAACACAAAAGCGAGCCAGGCTGTAATAAATAACTCCCATAAAACGGACAAAACAGCACGGCTCACGCACTTCACCTGGCGAAACTATTTGACACGGCACAAACTTCCTCTGTATCATACCAACCCTTTACCTGTGCTTGTCTTTTTCTCTCTCTCAATTTCTCGGCTCCTCCTTTACGTTTTGATATTTTGTGTTTTATCATGTTCACTATCGTTGCACACAGAGTACACGACATCGGCTCACTTGGCTAATCGCTGCAGTTGCTTGCTCAGCACCCGCTCAAAAACTTAAACTTGATTTTGATTGGCCAACGCTCAGTGATTACGTCACGTGTGCGGATCGTAAGTTTAGCAGTCGTTCTCGCAGTTCGCAACATCTTTATGCGGCTAATTAGAAAGACACAAACATGGGATTTCAACTATACAACAATAAACTTCCAAACATAATTACAATTATAAATCATTTAAAAACTAAATGCCTAACCCACTGGCCCACAAAGACCGCGGCCCACCGGGAAACTTCCGGTAGTCCCGATGGCCAGTACATTCCTGCCCAAAGAGCAAGATCACAGCCTCAGACGTACAGGCAGATAAATCCATGCACTGTATAGCATATGCTCAGAGAATCTGCCAAGCAGACGTAATTAATATTTAAGCAGCTTCCAAGAACAAGTCTCACAAGTAGAGGAACCCGGCGACAGAAAACATGATAGACCTGCAAATCAGTCACAGAAGACGGAAGGCTCCAGAACCCAGAATCACAACGTGCATCACCTTCTAGTTTAGCCCAGTCATTCCTGCTGGGTCTCAGAACCTGTAAAGTGATCATCGCCTGAAAACAGGGACCTAAAGAGTCGATCTGCAGACCATTGCTGTATACTAGTGCCTTTGATGCTAACTGCTTTCGGAAGGCATGTCAAATAGGTGGGGGGGTGGATATGACCGATAAGAGATACTGCAGACCCAACGTCCCAAAAGCATCACGCTGTTGTACTTTGTAATGCAAATGTGCTTAACTGGCTCCAGCTATTTACCCAGCTGAGTGGATAACTTGAGAAATAAGAAAAACACTGAAAAATAATTAACCACTCGGGTTTAAAGTCTCCGCTAAATGATTATATAAGAGCCGCATTGTAGTTGAACCTCTGCACTATAGACTGTTCCTTGAAAAGCACTCAGCATGCCCCATGTCCTTCCCCAGTGATAGCCCATCACAGGCACTTCCAGTAATGAGTGTAACAAGGACAGTGAACCTTGGGAGGGGGGCGAGTGTCTGTCTTTTACTGTGGCAGCTGGAAATGGGCCATCAGCTCGAGACGGAAGAACCTTATTGGTGTTCGCTGCACCTAGATGGCTGCCCTGTCTGGCCAGGGGGGGGGGGTTGCGTTTGCTGCTCGATGGTTCAGTCAGATTTCTTCGCTCAGTCTTGTGGTCCTGGCTAAGCATCGAGTGAGTCACGTGGCCATTAATCTCCATAATCTCCAACACTACATCACAAAGCAGGAAGATCCCGAGTCTATCTGAACGGCTGCATCCACGCGGCTGTAAACCCTGGTGGACGCGACTCTCGGTGGGGGAGGCCCAGCTCATCCGAAAGCAGAGGGCCAGATCAGCCCCAGAATTAAAACCTCCTCATCAATAACAACCCCCCCCCCTCCTCCACATCCGCATCCATGGCCTCAGAGCCAAACTACCACTCTGCCAGGGTGTGGGAAAGACTTAATGCATCCGATTTAAAGCCACCAGCGAAATCCATCAGCAAAGTCTCCTCCAGAAAAGATGATGCGTCCTCGGCCACGTTTAACACCCCAGTGGCTGGGGTTTAAAAAAGCAAAACAGGCGTAGGTTTGAGCTAAGCTAATGAGCTGGTTACTGTGGTTACTGGGGAAGCAAATGATACCGGAGCAGCTCTATATATCTACATACTTGTACAAGAGGGTTAGAGGTTTGTCGGCCCTGCATTAAAGAGCTGCAATGTCTCGGGGTTCTAGAGCACGTACGATCTGTTGCTAAGCAATGGCCTTTCATTAGCGTTCTGCAACTCCTGCTAGGTATTTGGTTTGGGGGCTGTGGTACAGCCCTATTTCATTCAAATAAAATTAACAACATTTTTAGCAACGCAGCTTCCAGTAACGAAGCAATTACGGGAATACAAGGCAGGAAATGCTTCCAGTGGTTTGCGGCAAGCAGGCAGAGGGACAAAACGTTCTGACGGCAGTGCAGCCCCTTGGTTACCATCGCCCGGGGCGACACTCCCAGTGACGACGTGAAAGCTTCGCAGACCGGCGGCAGGATAGCACGATTTTACACCATCACTGGTGTCAGTGGAACTCGTGCAACCCCCATAG
This sequence comes from Brevimyrus niger, assembly GCA_015164015.2. NCBI lineage: Eukaryota > Metazoa > Chordata > Actinopteri > Osteoglossiformes > Mormyridae > Brevimyrus > Brevimyrus niger. The sequence goes on along the minus strand of JAABNY020000119.1, from coordinate 4,486,254 downwards.
AGGCAGGCAGCCTCACAAGGGGAGCGGGGCACGTGCGCGTGGGTCCGCTTGTGATTTTGCACACTCGGGTAAAGGCTCTGAGAGCGGTGGTGCGCTAACGTCTGACGTGCCACTCAGACTGTGCCGTGACACGGGGGGGGGGGGGGGGGGGCCACACCCAAAACCCGGGGGGGGGGGGGGCCGCAGGGGGGGGGGAGGGGGGGGG
>JAABNY020000119.1:4419139-4433644 GCA_015164015.2 Brevimyrus niger | reverse complement strand
TTAAAGATTTGGAGGAGGTCTGCAAAGAGGGGTGGATGAAAATTCCTGATGATTTGCATGCAATCCTGGTAACCAACCACAAGAAATGTCAGACAGTTGTGCTTTCAAAAATTGGTTATTCAAATTGGTTTGTAACGGTTACACAATGTTTTTTTTTTTGCTTGTTTTGTTAATAATCTATCTTTTGCTGTTTAAATAAATATACCAGTGAAATTACAGACTTCTCATTTCTTTATTAATGGGTCAACATATGAATTCAGCAGGGGGGGGTCAAAAACTTATTTCCCTCCCTCCCTCATAGTGCTTATTGGTTCAAAGATTGATCAGTTGTTGCGTCCAATAGCGTTACAGAACATGCGGCCCTAGAATGACACTTGAACTATCTAGACCAATATCAACTGATGGCGTCTTGAGCAAGACATGAATACATGCGAAAGTGGATTAACTCCCCTGGCCTCATATTGCCACCATGTAATCGGATTTGTTGGGAGACACAACCTACTAAAGAATTAGGGCAGACACGGAGTTACACTACTGACCCAAGAGCATGAACACCATGGTTTAATGTGCTACCCCGCATCTTTATTTGTTCAATTACCACTTGGATGAGAAATTAGCAAGAGAGCGTAAAACTCACATTCGGGGGCATTTCAACATTCCTGCAGCAGGAATCAGTCTTGCGGCCGTTCCAACGATCCCACAGCGTTAAGCCGAAGTGACCTTCAGGACGCCCGTGGAACTCACCTTCCCAAAATCCCGCACGTCGAAGAGGTCGAAGGGGTCGAAGAGCTCGCTGTTGCGCATTCCGAACTTGTCGTGGCACACCTTGAGGAACGTCCGGATGTTCTTCAGGCACAGAAACTGTAAGGGAAGTAAAAGCCAAAAAGGTGAGACACTACATTAAGCAGGCTGGGTGGAGGCACCCCAGGAGCACCGCTGAATCAGCAGATGACTTGGCTTATAGTTACTGTGTGTGGTGTCTGAACGCGGCGTAGCATGTGGCTAGTGTGCGTGATGGCCAATGACTTCAATGAAAAATGAGGAGCATTAGATGTGCTCCTTTTGGGGGAAGAAGTCCTCTCAAAGATGTTCTTATGAAGATGCGTCTCATTTAATCAAATTGAAACAGTGGACCTTTATTAACACACTACTCATCCACAAAGCAATTATGACAGATGGCAGTGTTGAGGTTTTAATAAGAAATGTATCTAAATTTAGAAAAATCATGCTATTAACACATCCCAAATGACAACTAAACGAAAACATAAATCAAACCAAACAAACGGCACCGTCCTATTACAGTTGTGGTTGTCACAGAGCAGCTAATGCTCATGGATTAACTCTGCAGTTCACGTGGAATTTTCATTTTCATTTCCCTGCCACGATTGGCCCCTGATTCATTCTCGTTGCATCAAATCGACAAGAGGAAATATACAACAACATCATTTCCAGTGGCATCACAGCACTTACAGTGGGTTCCCGCACTAAACAGTCTGCCTACCGGCATTATTAACGTTGCGGAAGTGTTCCCCAGATTTACGCAGTAGAAAATCACAGGGGTCTCTGTTTACCTTATTCTAGAAGTAACGAACACACAGCACTGGTCCCTGGCTGTGGAGTGGGATGGGGGGGGGGGGGTGCCAGCAAATTGGCTTTGAGAACAGGGAAGCTTTACGCCAAGAAAATCCCATTAGCTAAGCAGCAAACACAACACTATTGTGTTAGCAGGCATTAGCAGGATCCGCTATAGGAATAAATCACTGTCAGGAAACAGAGAATATGAAAGAGTATTCCGCACGTGAGTATGAAAGTAACTGATGTATTTCAGCATAGATTTATAGTAAATATGAAGGAGGGGGAGGTGGTTGGATTTTGAGGATCTGTAATAACGAGGTAAAATGAGGGCGAGCTTATCAGTGCCATCCCATCTCCATCCAGCACTGCATTCATGCCGGCTTTTCTTTCCATTTGCAGTCATTTCCTGCTCTGCCTGGCGGGAGGGAAACCGCCGCATCGCTGCATTCAGAAATGCACTCCCCACAATGCAAGAAGCGCGGGAGGAGGGCTTGGCGACACGCCGTCAGATCAGGCAGAGGTACTGGCCCTTTGCTGCCCGGGGGGGGGCGTCTTCAGATTAAATCAGGACCAGGACTCATCCGCTTATGAGAAATAAATGCCCCAATATAAATAGTAGGCTGGCTTCGTTAAATGAAAATCCCCCAGACAAATGAAAGCACCACCATTACTGTAAGATATGTCACTCTCGTTCAGTTGGGGGGGCAGGACAACGAGAGAACCACTTTCTTATCCGTTACTCTCATCGATTGGGAGAGGTACTGTATTGGCCTGCTGTGTGAGGAAACTTGAACTCCACCAGGAATTGGGGAACTAGATGTTTTGAAAGGGTTGAGGCCAATATGGGGATGGGGTCCTTTTTCAGGACCGATGACAGGAGTTTAAGTTCGACTGTCGAAATACTGTGGCGTACAAAATCAAGTTAAAAAAAAAACCATTAAGAAGCACAAAAAACAAAACCTAAAAACTATTACTACGAAGCTGGGAATGAAGCAGTGAAAAGTGGCTGGCTTTGTACTTTGTAGACTATGGCCAAATGCTATACATATTTATCCTGAAAATAACCACGCAGATAAGGATCAGGAAATGAGAACTTTGACGAAAATCCTGCAACTCCTCCCCCACCAACCTGGGCAACAGCTCATGTACGAGAGTGGATTGCATTTCAGAAACACCACTGAATATTCCCCTGGCAGCCAAAGACATGGATCTACCTAAACTGACGTCCCTGGAATTTCCTTCTGCCCACCTCCCACAAAGGGTGTTGAAAGTTCAACCAGTTAAAAAAAAAAAAAAAACTCATTGGCCATGAAAAATACTATTGTTCCAGAATAATATCTGCCGTGGAGAGGAACTCTCTGTCCATGGGCACTGGATTATAAACGGCCTTTTCTTTGGTCCTCTGATTAAGGCTTGACTTGCGGTTTGTCTTGAAGAATTCACAGTTTTAGAGCCCCAAGTCTGCCTGAGATTCCTTCTTAAGGCCCATGCATCAAGGCACCTTAGACTTGGTGGTATATGTGCAACAAGTTTACTCAAACCACGACCCCCACCGCCGGAAAAAAAAAAATCTCCTCTTTCCGTTTCCTTCTCCCCATCGCCTCCATATATAGAAAGGCACAGAAATTTCCCCCAGCAATCCCTTGAGCTATTGCACAAGATGGCGCTGCCCCCTCCTCCGTTTAATTGCCTCTGCCTTCAGATACATCTCCGCAAGGGGGCTTCTGACAGTAGCTCCTTCTGTATGCAAATGACCCCCCAAGTGCACTAAACGGGAGGGGGGACATGAATAAATAATGGAGGCAAAGGACAGGTGACAAAGAGCTGTCAGTGCCGGGGGGGGGGGCGGGTTTCCCTTCTCCACAGCTCCAGGTCACCACACAGGGAATAATGCATCACTGATCATGGGGGGGGGTGCACCTCTTCGGACGCATCCCCCCCCCCCCCTGCTGACATCTGTAGGCACATGCATCAAGGTGGCACGGGAATTTCATAATGATCTTTGCCCAACAAAGGGTGTGGGGGGGGGGGGGTACCTACCCTAAGCCCTCCCCAACCCAAGGTTCTCCATCTCACCAATTCTTAAACAGCTTGACAAGTCGTACGGCGAAGAAATGATAAGGAGGAAGATGATGAAAGACAGAAAGGGGGGCTTTTGAGGGTGGGGGAGGCTCTCTGATACATCTGAAGAAGGGGATGAAAAGTCAGGCACTAGGGGGCGGGGGAAGGGGATCCGGAAAGATGGAAGGAAAAAGATGTCTGTCAACAGAGTCAGTAGGTCAGGAGGTCGATCGAGGTCGCTCAGGTTGTCTGCGCCGAGATCCACGTACATCGGCACAAAGCAGCCCCAGTAAGACTGCAGGTTCATCTAGCAGAACAGTCTGTGAGCGTCCCACAGAATTTGACAGATGGGGGAGCCAGCAGTGAACTGGGCAGGGGGGTGGGTTGGAAATATCAGGGTGCGAGCATGTTTAAGAGGATGTGTGAGGAATTGGGGGGGGGGGGGGTGTGATGAATATAAGCCAAGGCTGAGACACGATCGGGATTGACGTGAGATGTCTCCCCCGTGGAGTCCGGGCCCCGAGGGGACACAGGCAGAGGGTGCGATGACAGCACGCAGCCAAGGCTTCCAGTGACACTTTCACCAATGGATTGTCTTATTTCCCTGGGCCACAACACGGGCCTTAGAGCCTTCCCTCCCCCACATCTCCCCCTCAGCTCACCCAGCCCGTCTGTATCTGCCTGCCTTGCCAGCTCCGAACACCTTCCCCCAGTCACTCGATCTGTCCTTAATATCAGAGGAGCAAAAGGAGCGCCCCCCCCCAAGGGACCAGGAGGGCGGATGCCGGGAACAATCAGTCCTCATCTAACGGGGCAGGCTGTTGAATTTTCTCCTGTTTTTGGTAAAAAGCAAAACTGCCGCTTTGGGATAGACTGTCGATCCAGTGGTATAACTGTACGCAGTGCAGGCACACTGGAGCCCACAGAAGGGGATGTGGGGGGGATCAGGAGGCTGCTGATGTGCACTGCACGGCCAAAAAAAATAAAAAGTCACCATTTGAATTTTTAGTTGGACTGCTTTACTACGGCACACGTTCATTATGGACCCGCTTCCACAAGCTCATGCAACATCTCAGCATTTTTTTTCATCCAGATTTGCATTCATTTCTCACCCAGATCTTGAATTGATGATAGGTGAGTTGGACCCCTCCGTAAAGTCTTCTTTGGGGATAAGGTCAAGATTATGTCGTGGCCAAATCACATATGGAAATGATTCCTCATGCTCCTGTACCATTCTCTCACAGTTTAAACAAGATGAAAATAGGCATCGATATCCTGGAATATGTTCATGCCATTAGGGAAGAAAAAAATCCATGGATGATGGATGAAGCGGTAACCTGGCCATCCAGTAGATTCAGGTACTCAGCTGACTTCACTTTATTGCTGTATAACATTGCAGAGATGTAATAATGTTCCAGTCATTGGCTTTTAAGTATTTGCCGTTTTAAATTCAAATGGTGACTTTTTTTTTCTGGGCCGTGCAGCGTATTAGTTTAAATTACTGAAGCACGATACATTACACCACAAACTTCTAGAAGTCAAACGATATATATATGGCCTTTACCTGTATTTAGTTATAAGTCCCTACAATGTTACATATGTAACATTTATTCATAAAGGGTATGAGGCTTTGTTGGTCATTTTTGAAGGTCTGATTTTTGGTTCATATAAAATCTTTAAAAACCTTTATCATGCAAGAAGTCCCCCACCCCAAAAAAAAAAAAACACATGCCACTGTGCCTGTCCATCCATCCATCCCTCCCTAAAACACATCCAGCTCAGGCAACTGAGTAAATATTATATTTATTAAAATAATTCTGTTCAACTCACTGTTTTCGGGCATTTACGTGCTTTCAGTTCGGTGTAATAACTTTTAGTTACATTAAAAACGTTCAAGTCATAGTTCCACAATTTATCAAATGTTGAAAACACTATAAAGGACGGCGCCAACTGGACTCAAGGTGCTACTTCACAGCAAACCAAGGACAAGTCAGTGGGAAAGCCAGAATTTACCAACCACTGTCAAGGTTCTGGTCTGGTCTGTGTTTCGAGGTCCCTGTGTAAAGTGTTTGCATTGGGGAAAAAAGCAGGTATCGTGGAATAACACTCACCCCCAGCTTTGCTATACAAGTTAATATTCATGCCTTTGCCATAGTGACTCTTATGGTGTTTGTGTCACGCCATCATGATTCACGACAAACACAAAGAGCATGTAAGTGGTTTATATACCAACTTATACAGTTCAGGGGTAATTATAGGCTATTAAGCCAATACTCAGCTGAAGTGATGCTTTATTCTAGTCCCCAGTTATGCATGCAATTGAGTCACCACTTAACAGCTGAGCAACTGTAAGCGAGGAAAGAAATTCAAAATAGGAGGATATGTATAGCCTATCTGACCCCAGGAGTCAAGGTGTGCTTGGTGGATAGAAAACAGTTGTTCTGTTAAACAAAATGCAGGGCATGATCCATGACAGTAAGGAGGCTTGGGCAGTATTGCCGTTTTCAGTGCTATTTTTCAGTCTTTGTGACAAAATTAGCCTATCGGTGTAATATATCATCGGGACACCCCCAGTCAGTGAATTTCTGCACCAGGATTTCAAAATGCCACACTAATGTTTGCCTTTGAAAATACTATAAAAAACCAAAAGACTGTATACTGCAGCATATTGTGTGGGGAAAGATGTTATGAAATCAAAAGGAGGAAACAGGAGCACCTGAAGGAGAATAAGAAAGCAGGACCCAGACACTGTCTAAGCCCAGTGATGAGGTCTTCCCAGAACCAGTCCAGTTTTCAGAGGGTATCTATAAATACCACCACAAAGCGCGCCCAACAGAACCAGGGACTGAGCTGAGGTGCGAGTTCCCAAAGCCGTGCCTCAGGATCCAGTATGGAACGCTGAAATCGAGTGGAAGTTGAGGGGCCTGGCCAAGTGAGATCTACCCCAGGCCAAGTGAGATCTACCCCAGGCCAAGTGAGATCTACCCCTGGCCAAGTGAGATCTATCCCTGGCCAAGTGAGATCTACCCCTGGCCAAGTGAGATCTACCTCTGGAAGAGCACCGTTAGGCAGTGCTGGAAGATATGAGAAAAAAAATCGAGATTTTTTTCAGACAGACACAATTCATGATCTTGTCCCAATATTTTCAATAGCATGTCTTCTACCAGACACATACAACACATTCCCTACCTTATTAATAATAACTATCAGGTGAATGTTCAAGTAAGACTTCAGGTCACAGTCCATCCACAGCCATTTAAGTGTCAAAAGCATTTAAGACTGAAAGAACAAATGCCTCTGGTAGATAATACCAGAGCCAGGGTGTTGACTTGCAAACTGCGCGGTGCCTATTTAAATACAAGTTTGTAAAGTAAAATTTTATTTATGGCTACATGAAAAGATGCATGAAAGAATCTGCATGGAATAAAAAGCAAACAATGCTGCTAATGTTTGACGCTTTTTAACTGGAGCTTTGTACTCAGTTCCGAGGACAGCTTTGCTAATGCTGTTTTTTTTTTTGCATTCCGGCAACTCCGCTGAGTTTTTCTGCTGCAAGTGTTGAAATGAACAAACCTGCCAGGAGCAACACGAGCCAGAAGGCACATGGCCTAACCTGTTTCCACGAATGTGGTGCCGGAGCCGGAGCCGGGCTTTATCCCCAACCTGGAACTGGTTCTGCACGTTTCCACCACAAAAAACTGGCCCTGAGCCAGAAAAACCGGTGCCAGCATAGCACCATAGGAAAATGGCTCTCAAAATTTGGCGCTGCATAGTCAGCAAAAGTGGGGTGGGCAATTGCGAACTTCCACATAATCAGGAAAGTTGATTGACAACTGATATAGTTTCATCAGAAGAGAAGCAACGTGGCAGTGCTTACTGGCAGAATACCGTAACAACGCTTTCTGATTCTGTGGAAAACAAAAGGCTGACCTGCTGACCAGGTTTAATAATAAATTATAAACATGTTACAGGTCAGATAAATAAAATATTGTGTCGTTCAAGTGGCGAAGAGATCATGAGGCAGATAGCAACGTTTTCAGCAGATCCTCAAAAGGACAGTGGTTTAACACTGACTGAGAATAAACTCTTTCATATACAGGCTGGGGAGAAGGGCAGCCTTTCAGGAGACAAAAGTGAATACGGGCAATAGAGACAGAGCGCTGCAGATTTTTTTATTGTTTCAGATTTTAACCAGACTAATCTCAATCATTTGTACCGTGTTTGCGCTGTTGAAATTTTCATTTGTGCTGCTCTAGTTTCTGAGAAATAAATGTTTTTTTTTTTATGTTTTCCTTCTGATTTGAACCAAACTGGTGTCAGTCATTTGTGCTGCGTTTGTGCCATTCAAATTTTCACGCAGGTTATCGTGGTCTGTTAACTTACACTTCCAAGGCTGGACCTGTTTCTCAAATCCGTTTGATTGACCACTTCACGCTGACGTTGTCCTGCATCAGTTTCAGAGATGAAATCTACAGCACGTACTTCACATAATTTCAGCCATATGATGAAAGATAATAGCAAGACTGGCATCTCTCCCCCAGGACGTAGTCTGAAAACTGGAATGTCTGGGTGAAAATTGGAAATAGGACAGGTGACAACTGTAAATAAATAACACTCCCTCCCCCAGTTAAAGAAGGTGCCAGGAGAGGTACCAAGTTGATCCGCAGAGGTTTCCAGAAGGTGCTTTGTTCTTATGAAAATTGATGCACCTGAAGACATAAGTAGTGAACTTTGATGTAAAACACCTCAGCGTTTCTGCAATCAGAGCATAAACAGTTTGGATTCCATTGGTAAATATGTCTATCAGTAGGATATCTAGCTAAAGGCACTGAAGAACCATTGGGTATGCCCACACTGGTACATTTTCAATTAAAAAAGGAATCTTAATTCGCAAGCGTATTCACCTCAGTTACTAAAGATTCTCCTTCCACACTGAAATGTACAAAAGGAAATTTAACAGCCTTCATTCGACATGCCTGCATTGTTAGTTTCTTTTCTATGGCATCGAATCAGACTTACCACAACCTGAATTTGAATTTATTTACCCAAATTTGAATTTATTACCCTCAACTTGAATTTCATTACCTGAATATCAGAATCTGAATTATCATATGGTTTCCTTGAACTGCTGGCATCCTGTCTCTGGTGACTGGCCAGGATTGTAATCGATTCAATCTATGCTCTTTTTGAGCATCCCGGATGTTTCCTTTGTTTTTCTTTGTTTGTTTGTATGTGAATCTTTCTACCTGAATTTTCAAGAGCTGAATTTTACCATCTGAAGCTGAATTTTTATTTCCCCAGAGGGAACATGAATTCAAAGTTTGGGTACTGAATTAAAATTTGGTATCTTTAATTTAAGTTCAGGTAAATATATTCAAATTCAGGTTCTGGTATTCTGGTAATGAAATTCGTATTTGAAGTAACACGTTCGAACACAGTCTGATTTGGCACCATACTCTTCATGCAAATATGCAGGAGTTATACTGTGCAACATGCCATTTAGCTGCATACTGGTCAGTAACAGGGAAAGCACCATTGATGCAGCCCCATGGGAGAAAGGGGAAGACTTTGAGGGGCTCAGCCTAGGAAAATGAAACGATTGATCCATTAGTACCCCCTTGTACCATAAACAAATTATATTATCAGGCATCTGACCAGTGCTGGGTCAGTATCTGCCTTACCAACCTTGGTATTTGCACTTAATCAGACTGCAGAGAAAATCAGTGGTATTGGCCATCGGTACAGTATACTTCTGTGTTGGGTGAGCAGATGACTAATCAAACAGTGGCTGTTTTTCAATATCAGGAATGCAAAGGTCGCAACTGTGGTCCCGGCAAGACCGATATAGCTAATTTGACTTCCAAGGAAGAATGTGGGATGCTATGAATCACGGGATTGGTCTCATTTGGCAAAGATGCAACTGATGCATCCTTGATATTTGGGGGTGTGGCAACAACAACATCTGCGGATTACCATTCTGTGCACTTATGTTCTTAGTATTATAACTGGTCTTCGCCAGTCGTTGGTGTGAAATGGGTACGTGAGAACACAGGTACGATCAAGTACACATATTTAGAAACACCCAGTGAGAGGTTGTAACTAGCAATAGCAAATCAAGGAAACGTCTTGCGGTGAGTAGGGACCAATTTGGGCACATTAAACACTCTCCGTTTTCAAAAGTCTCTTGTCTACACTTTTGAAAGTCTGCCTTTTTGGAGGTTGAAAACTCCGGGACTACTTTCTCGATTTTTAAATTAAAATGTAACAATGTGGATGCGTCCATAGTTTATGCAACCTTGGAAAACTTTGTGAAACTTGTTATTTGGTACAATTAATGTAATTTGAAGCAAAAATATAGCATTGAAGTAAAGAAATAATGACTTGAGTTATATTGAGTTAGTTATCGATATTGTTTGGCATTAAAAAAATTATTGTGATATTCTTATTGCTCAGCCCTAAGAATACAGATCAGGAAAAGAGATATATAACACAACTGAACTAGCATGCTCCTCTCGAATGTAATACTTAGGGAGCTTAGTAAAGGGGTGTAAAGTACCAAAAATATTCCAATTATGGAATGAGTGGAGTGGAGCACCAAATAGTGGCAATTCAGGAACCCAGCTGGACCAGTGAGTGGGTAATTAGCATGAGTGTGTAATTCAGCGTCCCAGACAGAACTACATCATTTTCAAAGATAGAGGGGAAAACAACTTTTAATAAGAGACGAGCGTGCACCAGCTGCTGTGACGTGCCAGATGTGAACGTCTGACGCGAAACGGGTCACGTGACACGGGGCAGCTAGCGGACACCCGCACGCTCGTTTCATCCGCAGCTCGGAGCGGTTAAGGAACGGAGAACTAGGAGGACATTCGGCGCGACTTAACTGACCCAGGTTACGGTGCCTGAGTTACTTGCCGCAGTCTGTCCCTAGAAGATGCGACACGCTGTTTGCTCTTCCCAAACTGAAATGCTGAACCCCGCCGGCTACGGCCGCAAACGTTACCGTGAGGCGGGGGAGAAGCTCCAAGATCCAAGCGAAAGCCTCCTGTTACTGGCAGTTACCTGAGCTGCCGCATGCGTGGATACCGACAGTCTAATCACTCATTTAATAACGACACATTTTGATTACTAACTTACAGTCGCTCATTAGCTCTTTTAAAATGCCCTTAATAAAAACATAAATTTATTTGATATGTTTGCAAGACCAATTTAATCGACATAATGTGAAATATTTATTATAATTATGTTTAAATATTAAAGCAACTTCATTTCCAATTCAATTTCAGTGCAAGACAGAAAAAACAATCGTGATAAGCGCATGATAAACTTACCACACGCCATCACCAAAAAAAGATTAAATTCCGACGTTTATCCTTAACTACATCACCGAACATGTATGCTATTTGTGAGGCTTGTTTGACCTGAGATGTAATGTGCAGAGGACATGTTTTTGCAAAGCTTAATTCAACGCATTTTACCGGATTTCATGCAACGTTTAGCAGAATCCATAAGGTTAGGTCACACATTGTGAGATGAGTCACATCAGCTAAACCAGGGGGAAATTGAGCAAGAAATGCATGTAGTCAGTCTTAACTCCATAGCTGCTCTCAGCCATTCATTACAGAACTAAAGGGATTATAAGTCACAAGGCAAATCATATATGTATGTGTATGTTTGGATTAAGGGAGTGAATAAGAGGACCTGAAGGAGAATAGTGCAAAAAAAGCCAGACCCAGATTCTGACCCAAACCCCCTGTAGGAGGAAGACGGAAGCCCACCCTAGCAATCTGAAGGGGGGGGTCTGGCATAAATGATCAACTATCTACCTGGATGCATTTACCTTCCCAGCCTTGGCACTGGAGCTGTACTTCCCCTAGGGGGCAATGTAGCACCCTCTTCCTGCTCACCTCAAGCTCCTCTCTAACAGAGCCGCATCTTTCAGATCAACTGGCGCCACGGAGCAGGAGCTCAGAGCTTTTATCAGCTGTCATCTTGTGGTTTGTTTGGGCAAAAAGGAGCAGAAACAGAACAAGCACGGACTGGCTGCGTAGACCACTCAACTCAGAAAAGCTCCGCAGCTTTGTCCCACCCCCACCCCCCAGTACCAGCAGTGTAAAATGCCCCATTGTTACATATGAGCCTTCATCCTGCAGTTACACGTCAGCGTACGCAAGCTTGCCGTTATATGCGCATTCCAGCTAAGGCTGTGCCGGCTTGTTTTAAGTGCGTAATTGCCCCCTCTCCCCCATGGTTGATTGGTGAATGCAAGGCCGCTCACTGTGAAAAGAGGGACGGCTTCCTGCACTAAATGAAGTGTGCGTGAACGTGGTGTTGGGGCGTGCGGCAGAAGTGAATACCGAGCAAACGGTTCTACCAGCAGCTAAGATTTTAAGGCAAACAAGAGGTTATGACCTCACCCCCCCTCCGCTGCAGGGGCTTCTTTCACATATGAGCATTTAAGCAAGGGGGTGCCCTGATGACATCACATCCTGCAAAAGATACCGCCTCCAACAAACCTGTTGGCCATCAAAAATGATATTTTTTGCCATTTGCACAAGTACACTGGAATACTTCTTTTCATGCATTTCATTTTGCTCTCCTTTGAAATACACACATGTATACACAGTTGAAAGTGACACCAACAGACAGACAGACAGGAGTCTGCCAGTCTTAACCTAATTCCCAGCACACACAGTCATTTCAAAGCAGACATTCACAAAAAAAAAAAAAAAAACCGCTGTAACCTTCAGCACTGGAGCTGTTAGCTGGGTTAATACGACTTTACACTGCAATGCTCCGCGAGCGAGTGAAAGGAATTGTTACCCTGTTCCCTGCCCCCTACCCAGATTACACAAGAGAAAATTGATTTGGAGGCCAACGCATACACCTGGATTTCCCGAACTCCGACGGCGAGGAGTCAAAGGGATTTAAGAGGGGGCAACAGGAGGAGCGGGAGGCAGCCGTAAATCTGCAGAATGGCCGAGGGAACCTTTGGACTTCCAAAGGCCACACATGTTCATTAGGTGTTATAAATAAAGGAGGGTATCCAAACCTGCCCCCCCCCCTCAGATCTCACCCATCCAACTTCAAACTGAGTTCACTCCACACAGGAAAACTTCTTAAGTTCACCTTTTAAGGTATCAGCCATTGTTGCAAGTTTGTCACATGCTGAAAACACAAGAAGGGCAGGCTTGACAAACGGCAGAAAGACCCCCAGAACAGGAGATCACGGGTCCCTGTAAATAACAGCAAATTTTTATTCTCCCTCCAATCAAAACACGCACGGTTCCGCGGTTGCCATGCCGACAAAAGCCTCGATAGCTTTGATAAAATAGCAGGGTCGGCTTTCGATAACAAAAAGTAGTCAGGGATCTTGAGACTCTTGGCAATAAATATTTGCTTAGGATGAATCCAACATTAGAGATATAAACAAGGCATATTGTGACACAGGTGTTCCCAGAGTCAATTTATATAAAAGTAATTTTCTGCCTCACCGCTGCACATTTTGAATAAATGCATTTTTGCACATTAGCATGTTGCATACACGTGCACGTAACGTCACCCATGTGTTTCTAAGCCACTCAGAACCCAGCGTGCTTAAGCTTTAGGTAGCATTGGATAGGTAGCCTGTGTTAATAATGTCCAAAAGGAGATCGGTTGATATCTGAGGCGGAACATTTGGAAGAACTCTTCAAATAAATGCATTTTCTGCATCAACGTTTGCTACCATTACCGTGGAGTGGCGCGTCTGTGCAGATGCAACTGGGCCAGCGGCTAACACCTGGTGTCGGCTGCTGAAGTTTAGCATGAAATCAGCTGCACGTTAAAAACCCATGCAGACAGAACACCAGGGGTCAGCACCCTGTGAGACCGAATATCGCGCCTCTAAAATCGCCGTCTGGGTAAAGTGAAGAAAACAAACACTGGGCTCCAATTAAGCTTTAGCAGATGAAAGTCAAACATTCAGACTAACGTGTACCTGAAGCCGACGGACGCTGCGCTTGTGCACCAGCACGACTCCGTCTCCTTCCCACTGACATTTCAGAGGCTATTAAAATTCTCACGAGCTCTGTGCCTCTGAGACCACTTGTTCACTCATCCTTGAGGGAGGCGTACTTCAAGCTACCTGGCCTTATTTAAAAGAACCAGGAGTCTGAGTTTCTGATGACAAACTGTGGACCTGTGAATACGGCTCGTGGTTCTCCTTAAGGTGTGACGAATAGCGACCCAGCTAATATAGTTTCCTTGGACAATCTCGTATAACATCCGTAATAGGACAAATTGGGTGTAATGTCACGCTTGTCTCCAGACAGCTACCTATGGCTGTTATTAAAGATGATAACGCCACATTTAATGGAAGGTATGACTTGTCAATTTCGATGTGAGCTGGCCAACAATAAGTGATTATAGTTGGCAGTCCGAAGTGGGTTGTGTTTGGTAATCGAATATTTACTCCTTTGTTCATCCGGTGAGGCAGAGAGTGAGGCTATACAATTACCACAACTGACTACATTTGGGTTGCATTCATGAGCATGAAGTCATGAATATGCAGATGACAGGTTAAGCATGGGGGGGGGGGGGTCATCTTTGTTACGTGATGAAAAAGAGCACCGGCCCTTATCACAAACACTGACCGAGTCATGCCTACTGGGGTGGGGGGGAGGCACAGAGATGTCAGACTAAATCATCCCATAATCGACCCGTTTTATTGCAACACACGTGTCTGCAGGGGGAGCATCCCTGGAGGGGCTATGAAAATGCCAGAGCGTGCAAAGGGGGCTCCTCCATCCCTCCTTTTTTTTGGGGGGGGGGGGGGGGCCGTGTTTGGCCTGCATGTTTTCCAGACATTTCACCTCCATTTATTACAAA
>JAABNY020000119.1:4351322-4361671 GCA_015164015.2 Brevimyrus niger | reverse complement strand
TATATGACGCGTTCACCAGGTCATTTCTCTTACTTTCTAGTACCCTGAAACTTTGGGACTACAGCAAAGGAAAGGTGAGGATTATATTAATACATATAACCGGACTATGACTATAACATAAAACACAACTATAACCAGAAGAATCAGTTACTAGCTGAAGCTGCTATCTGCTCAATGTTTCTTAGTTTTTTTTTTCTTTTGGAATTTTCCATTGTTTGAAAAGGCATTTTTGTTCAGTAATAGATGTAGCATTGTCTTCCTGACTGTTTATAGTAAGTAAAATGTATGCATTTGTTTGTTTCAGTGCTTAAAAACCTACACCGGTCATAAAAATGAGAAGTACTGCGTGTTTGCGAACTTTTCCGTCACTGGTGGTAAGGTACGCGACTTCCAGATCTCTATCAAAATGTCAGTGTATGTGATGCTGAGAAGCAGGTCAGGTGACTGTATTCCTTCTACGGAAGCAGACGGTATCACCAGTGAAATCCCCCAAACCTCATTGCTTTGGTGACATGTTCCTGCCCTGGGGCTACTGGCCTCGCTCTCATTGGCTGTTTGAGCTGCACTGGTGCTGATTATTTGTTGTCCACGTCTTCTGCCCCCTAGTGGATCGTCTCCGGCTCGGAGGACAACATGGTGTACATATGGAACCTGCAGACCAAGGAGATCGTTCAGAAGCTTCAAGGCCACACAGGTATGGAGATGACATCATGTTGGCCTTCGATGCGCTGGTTCCGCCTTGGGGGGGGGGGGAAGTGCGGCGTGTTCAACCCCCCAACCCTGTTGTCTCTCCCCACCACCCAGATGTGGTGATCTCCACCGCCTGCCACCCCACAGAGAACATCATCGCGTCTGCAGCTCTAGAGAACGACAAGACCATCAAACTGTGGAAGAGCGACTGCTAAGCCCCATCTATGGCCTGTTGTTTCATTTGATTGCTTTAGTTAGGATATTTTTTTTGTCTGTCCTCTTGGAAAGAGAACTTTAACGCCAGGTTGGTCACATGTGACCCGTGGATCCACCCCCGCCCCCCTTTCCACAGGAACTGGTCCAGGGAAAAGGGGTCCAGCAAATCCGAAACAGTCACCCAGCGTCGAAACCAAATCTGTCTCCACTTACTGAAAAATCTGTCTCTCTCCTTAAAGGGGCCCTCCAGTGAAAAGAACTCTGTTTTGTACTATGAGAAGTTACATATTCTCTGGCCTCCCCAGAACGAAGCTTCTTGTCTTGTTCCTGTTGCCCGGAGACCCACTTTCCGAAGTGCCATAGAGTCTGTCTGCTCTCTGCCTCTAACACAAGTTGGTCTGATTAAAGTGAAGCAGTCTCTTACATGTGATATTTATTATTTTTTTTTGGGGGGTGGGGGGGGTTAGGGAATTCAGCAGGAGTTCTTCGAAGCCTTACGCTGAGAAGCTTTAAAGTCTAAACCTTTCAGTCATTGGGCATGTGCGCGGTCAGCAGATCACTCGAACAAGCCGAAATGCTAATGCATTCTAATTAGCAATCACTAGCTATAAAACCTTTGGCTTTTAAGTTTGATGTAGCCATTTTTCAGTATTTGTAGTGTTTTAGCTTTAACAGATCGCAGTGTACAACACCGATGATTTTTTTGTGGAATACTTTTTCTTTTGAACCAGCCTTTTTACTTGTGAAGAGAGCAGAATTGTTTTACAGGCTAATGGAGTTAATCTTTTCACTACTGTTGCTACAAAAGTTGTTTCGATTTCCGAATCCACAGAGGAATTTGTATGGCCAGTTGCCCAGATGCCTTTTTCTGACATAAACGTGATTGTTTTGTGGGTGTCACCGTAGTTCGAGAAGAGCAAACAGCCTGCCCCACTATCGCGTCCGAACTTTGGGAAGATTTCTGGCATTTGGATCTGCCTTGATACCACACAACACAACCTCTTGCAGGCAGGAAGTCAGGCCCTGATGATGATGATGATGATGATGATGTAGTTCACCGCATCCGTACTTTCCACAAATAGCCATTGTTCTGCATAATCCAACTGTAGCAGTACTCCAACGAAATTGTTGTTCCCAAAGTTTGTTTTATCCTACCCCCCCCCTCCCCCCATATTGCTTTTTTTGGGGGAAAACTTCCAGTGTCAGGTTTCTTTTTCAAGGAATGCGAGCAAGCCAGCTGTAATGCTTGGGAACAGAGGCTGTCAAGTTACTGTGACTGCATTCACCCATCAACTATAACCTTTAAATATTTTTGGCTTTTTACACTCTGCCTTTCAATCGCGCCACTTGGGACTCTGTAAAAACTGCAAGAGATCGCCACTGTAAAGCTGCTTTTTAAGGATTTTTTTTGGTGCTATAAAATTGTGCATTGAAAATGTGGACAATGTTTGTGGAACCTGATTTATTATTTCAAGGGTGTAAGTAAATGTTTGACCACAAATCCTTTGAAGTACAAAGAGCACATTGGATACATTTCCTGCCTTAGACTATCCTTGTTTCCTTGTAAGTCCTGTTGATTTGTCAGCTTGAAACGTATTTCCCCTTTAAGTCTGATTATTAGAACAGGTTTTGGAATGAGATTCAGTCAAATTAGAAGCAGAATCATCTTATCACAGGTGCTTTGGAAAGTAAACTGTTCTTACCCTTGTGATTTATTACGCTTAATGTTTTTGTTTGACATCCAGGCTTATTTTCCTGATGGTACAATATAACTGATTGATAATTTATTTGGTCGTTAGACTTAATTTAGGTCGCCAAATAAAACCAATAAAATGGACTGTATATATGCAGAAATTTCATGCTTATGTATTAGTAAAATGGCAAAATTACCACGTTTCAACTTAATTTTCTTTTTAATATATGCATATATTATATATACACTTTAGCTGTTAGGATATAAAAATAACTTTTTTCCCCATATAGATAAATTTAGGGATGGGGAAAAATATTTCAAAACTCTCTTTCTTGGTCTGAAGGATGCAGTGTTAAGAAGGGCTGCATGGACGCCACACCTGTATTATTCTGGATTCTGTGAACATGCATTTTGACAGTAATAACCTGTGACTTAATAAAGTAATTTTTTACATGCACCTCTGTGTTACTGTTGAGTCAGCAGATCAATCTGGCTGACCAAAGAAGCTTTATTTTTAAAGAGTAACATTTTTTTAGTCCTGTATACAACACTTGATGGGGGAAGTGGTACATTTTGGTGTCAAGAAATAGGAAAAATGATAGTATTTGCTTTTTTTTTTTTTTTTAATCTTTTCTTAATTGAACGAACATTGTAGAAGAACCCACAAAGAAGAGATGAGTAATTTTCTCAAAAATAGGGGAACATGACAACAAAGGACAGAGTCCATCTTCAAAGGATGGACCACAAGATTTAAAAAATAAAAAACGAGGCCAACATGAAAGGTGACAGGCATGAGCATTGACATCCACCCTTTAACGCCATTGTCTTTTGAAGCTGTTTAAAAATAAACATTTACAGAAATAATGTATACAACAGCCCACATAATGATGTACATAAGCAAGGGAAATACATTTGTACAAAAATAGATTTTTAGACGTAGATCTTTTTAATTTTTTTTTATTTTTAGTTTTTTTTTCCGCTAAATTTCCACAGCTAAAGCGAACGACTTGTGTTGGGCTATCGGAAGGTACTTTGCAGGCCACCGTAGGTTCAGGTTTGTGGCGGGACAACATGATTTTGCGTCCGTGGAGATCTGCTGCAGTTTTCCGATCCGATGGTATTACTAAATGCTGAATTTTAGGGCAAAAACAAGAGGCCCTGTACAAACAGATGAATGAAAACCGCACATCACAACGTATTTCTGTGCCCGCTTTCGCCTGACTTTACAGACGTAATCCTGTCCCTTGTTTTCCCCCACATAACCAGTAACATTTAACAGATTTATAAATATACATACATATACATATAGACAAAATATAGCTTTGTGTTATGTATAAAGCATTAACGTATGCATCGATGTTTCAGCGGACCGTTCTCAGCAGATATTTCAAAGTCGGTTTCCTGTGAGAGATCCTTCACTGTGCTCTTACACGCTTTCTTATGGCTTTATTTTTTTCATTTGGAGGAGCCTGGACCGCACTCCAAACAGACCACCCGGGTATAGACAACCTCAATGGGCCGATTGCACCGCTGCAGAAACAGGAGAGCGCTATCGGCTCTACTTGGCTTAAGCAAAAATAAAGATAAAAACTTTGACCTTAAAAAGTTGTCATAAAAAGGAAAGATACACTCAGTAAATGTTCACCGTCAATTCGAGTTGGAGTTTTATTTCATGCTGGCAGAAAGGAGTTTGTGTCTAGTCTTATATTACACTAATTACATTCGCATTTCATAGACGATTTGTAAAAATGCCTTTTGTGTAATTTAACCGTCATAATGCTGATGTTGCATTTGCGATCACTGACACGAACGCCACAGTTTCCAGGTCTTTGCCGAGTGTTACTTTAATTTGTCTGATTGTGCCGCATTTAACTTGTTAATCGATTTTCACAATCGGGACCTGAGTTTCTCAGAAATCAAGGCAAGTCCACCTTACACTTTCGAGGCTAAGAAACCGTAATTAGCTCCAAACGGGACGAAAACATCCATGTTTAATTTAAACTAAAGATGACATTCAGTTCTCGTTATGTCAGGACACGGATGGTGTTACAAGTGTCTTAAAGACAAATAAAAACGGAATCCAGACTTACTCATGATAATACACTACAAAATATACAAAATATGCGTCCTTACAGTAAACTGAGCGTATTGCTGTATTAAAATGATAATAATAATTTTTTACTTAATTACAGATGGATTTATTTACCATTTTCACCAGTGCATAATCAAGCGGGTTGTTTCCTTAAACAATGATTTAAAAAACCAACAAGTTTCCGTCAGTTTTAAGCTAAAATACATTTGCAATTTTTTCCCCAAACTGGACACATTTTAACCCATTTACCCTGTTGGATTTGTTTTTTCTGGATTCGGGTCAAATATCTATCTCCAGAGTACGACACCATAGCCACTAAAAGATTTTGAACATTTCGGTTACAATTACATATAGTTTATCACTATAATATGCAATGAAATAATAACAGATGTTACATATAAACTTAATCTTACTTTTACTACACTTTAAATGAAGTGTTTTAATACTGGGCGGATGAAACAGATGCTAATTTTGCACTGGTGCATAGGCCTGATAAAATATGGCCAGTAATTACTAGTTTGTTACTGGCATTGTCAACTTCATTACAAAGTGCCATTTGTCTGATTAAGTACTTGTACAAAAATTCAAGTAATTTTGCAGTGTTGTATTTTGTCCACTAGAGGGTAGTAACAGCTCTCCCATTCCCCGATCGTGGCAGTCAGACCATCCACTGTACCTGCCTGACAGAGTCACTGCCTTGTTCACATCTAAAGAAACCTTCTGCCCTTGTATTATGAAACAAGAAAAAAACGTATATGGACAATCTTTGGATACGGCACATACACACATTTGCAGCAGCATATAAAAAAATAAAAGTAAAGCCAAGTGAATTATGTGGTATAGTGGGGAACGGTCAGTTAGTATGATGGGATCTCTTTGTGGCCTTGCAATAACAGGAGTTCTTGCAATGACATCTCTTGGGACCAAAGAAAGGTGGGGGGGGACTCTGGGGGGGGGGGGGGGGGTATGTTGGGAGTGGGAATAGCCCCCGATGCTACAACTGCTCTGGTCCTCTCCACCGAGGTAGAATGAGCGAGGCAGAGCCTTTGCTGAGAAGCCACGTGTGAGTGCCAGAGGATGGGGAACTGAACACAAACAGATCAGGAAGGTTCTACTGCATAGGTGTTTGTTCCGTGAACAATCGACTTCCATGGGTGACGTACTGCTGAGTGCCCCCCCTCCCCCCCACAACCCATGAGTTAGGGGCCGGAACAGTGGGTTACAAAAGAATCGCATGACTGTAGAGTGAAAGCTACCAATACTGCATCTGGTGATGATGAATGTAGGATGTTGAACTGTGACGATGCCCCTCAGCATGAGGACCACGGGCGGGGGGGGGGGCGGCACCCCAAAGCATCACTTCTTTAGCTCTGAGGAAAACACGCCACCTCCTTTTCTGCCTCCTAGTCCTTGTTCTCCTCTTCCAGCTCTGTCCTTTAGGCCAGGAAGCGGAGCACATTTTCTTCATGTCCATGCCCTGCCCCCCCCCCTCCCCCACAGGGCTGAAAACGGCACGATTGTCCCAGTAAACGCTCAGCATCCTATGAAAAAGAAAAATCTTGCTGCTCGTAACACATTTCAAAAACTTCCGAGCAGGACTTCAGACCCCTTTCTCACGCACTTTTGGAATTGCCCCCCCCCCACCTCACTTTGACAGCACCTCAGTCCCCTAGTTTTTTTTTTTTTTTTTTTTTTGTTAAAAAACAGTATATTTATACGTTTGTACAATGTATAAAACAGACCCATGGAAGTGATGAGCTCATCAGACAGACGTGAAGCCAAGCTGGCGAGGGAGTTGTGTTGGGGGGTGGGGTGGTTCTGGGTCACCAGTCTGTACAGATGGTTAGATTGCACGCCCCCCACCCCCCATCCGGAAATGGCAGGCCACGCCCCTCCCCCAACTATGTCATTTGATGCGGGGCTTCCAGCATCTCCATGAGGAAGGTGTCGATGGGTGTGTCTCCTATTAGCTTGAAGAAGAACAGGTGTTCCAGACACTTCAGCCCGATGGATCTCAGGGCAGGAAGGCGGAGTAACAGCTTGGCAAACCTGGAGCAAACCACACCGGCATTTAGGCTCATGACGTGCAAGATGTTTTTTTTTCTGACATTTTTGCATGAAGTCAGTGGATAACACTCAAGGCCAGCCCAAGGCATAAGTGAACTGAAAGGCTGCTTAGGGCCCAGTGGCCACCAGGGCCCCCCCCCTCCATCTGATCGTCCTATCAGAATGTAAAGGAAGCTATCAAATGACAGGTTTATCGAATTTTGCTCAGGGCCCCAAGGCAGATTTGGGGATCGGCATTTTTTTCACATCGTTATAATAGCTGCCGTACTGATGACCACGGCAAATTTAATTTGCCTTCACGGAAAAATCCCAAAACATGAATTGAGCAAATGCAAGGTGAATGATCAGCATGTTATCAACTGATGAGCCACAGTAGTATACATCCTATTTATCTAGCAGATGCTTTTATTGCAAAAAAACAAGCTTTGAGAAGACTAGGTCAGACTGTCTCCTGTATAATTGTGGATGAAGGGCATTGAACAAAGGTACAACAATGATATCGCTCTGCTGCCTCTGGGATTTGAACTGGAGACCATCTGACCATGGATACAGTGTCCTATCCCTCTGAACCACACACCGGCCCAGATAATAGCTCTTCACTATAAAGACTGATCATTTACCTGATCAAGGCAGCGATTCACTCTAGCCTACTTGGGAAGACTTTATAAAAACGGTCAATTGGATTGGCTACTTAGGAAGACAGGAAAAGGAAGGAATCGGGGTTGGTACCTCCCAGGTTGGTCAGGGTACTTCTGTTTGCAGTAGGCTTCCAGCGAGGCATAGACCTTTTCCCTCAAAGCCTCCACCTCCCCAGGGTTTGACAGGCCTTTGGAATCTGTGTGGTGGAGCAGGTGACAAACATTTATAACCCTTATAAGACGGGCCAGAATGTCAGTGCCTGCAAGCCTCCGGTTCTGATGCGTCTGTCTACAGTGTACTTAGTGGAGCACTGGGCCCATGGCTTGCATGCAGTACCGTGTTTGCTGGAGACATTGGTCCACCAGGGCAGCCCCCTACAATGCGTGTTTTCCATGAGACACCACAATTTATTCCGTGTTTTTTCCACCCTGCCACTGCGTGATTCACAGATAGGCAGAGGAAGGATGTTGTGGGAATGTGTACTGGGGTTGGTTGCAGGTGATTGGAGGATCAGGGAAGGTTACCCGGGTTAAAGAGGACGATGGCTCGAAGGCAGCCCAGCTCCGTCTTGTCCATCTGCATGTCCCTCATTTTGGACACCAGCTCTGTCAGCACCCTGGACACAGGGGAGAAACGCTATTGGCCAGCGCCCCCTAGGGTCATCTCATCACACGACAACATTACTGCTGTAAAAAACCCGCTTTATGCTGACAGATTAAGTGCTGCCCTGTGACGTTTCACTTCCCGGTCAAAGGGCATCCTGTGTATGATGTGTGAGAGGAAGCCACTGACTGCCTTCCTCAATCATCCGAACGAGCCGTCTGAAGGTCGCCGGTAATAACTCACTCTGACATTTGGCACAATGAAAGCAAAGAGATCCAAGCATTTAGACTAACTGCATCTGTCCATCATGCTGTCAGTCCAAGAAGAATAAAAATTACCGGTCCTCTGAAATTTCCTCAGTACGGTTCAAAGACACAAGTTATCTAATTCAATCTGGTGGGAGATGGAAAGTTCAGTTTGTGCTCTCAAGAGCAATTTTGGTCTTCAAAGTGCTGCAAAGAGCGTCACTGGTCATGCGACGTGGGATTAGCGTTACAGTAAGATGGAGGACATCATAGGGAAGACAATGTAAGCTGCCACCCCCTTAGCGATGGACAGCATCAACCCCTCATTAAATCAGGCTCTCGATGCAGTCATTTTGGCTCGAGGCCTGGGGGGACCGACCTGTCGAAAATGGCCCCCACTCCGGCGCTGTGTGCACTGTTGCGGTGGACGTGCAGGCCTGTAGCCAGAAGGATCCCGTCCTTGACGGCTATGGAGCGGTGTGAGAAGGAGGCGATCAGGAGCTCGTTCCACCCTGAGCAGAGAGGAGAGAGGAGGAAGGGCAGTTTTAGGTCGCTTCACATCAGTGGTGGCCAGGAGGTTCATTCCGGAACGCTGTGTTCTCGCATCAGCATGGCTGATGGGGGCCGGTGGGGGGGTGAAGCTGCCCCTCACACCCACAGCCGCCTTTAGCTGCAAGGCCGCCTCCCACCTCCATGCAACCGCATAGATTGACAGGCCCAGATCAAACCTCCGCTCCCACAATGCTCCATGCTTTCCCAAGGTGGCGTGAAAACACACGGATGCCTGTTTTTTTACCGTGGGGCTGTTGGGAGGGGGGGATTGGGAAAGGCGGCCGCCTTCCCCCGTGCCGCGGCGAGCAGACGGCGTTAATTATATTTAACGAGGAGCGTTCCAATGGCGACGGGCAGCTGCCAAGTGGGGGCCATGTCCAGCCACTCCCTCCTGAGCGCAGCCTGAGGGCCAACCTGTCTGAGGAGCAGCTTAAGGCAGCTGGGCGGAGCCGGGGAGCGCAGTACACATCTGTCGTCACTCGAGGGCGCTATGCCTGAAGATTAAATCCCCTAACATTCCTTGGTAGCGTATCGCGTCTCTTTAGCGCATTCTCAGAGGTCCGGCGGTGTGGTATGAATGGGAGGCCCAAGGCGTCTCTCGTTCTCTCGGACTGACCCTGTGCCCGCGCCAACACACACTTGCAAGCGCCCCCTACAGGGCAGACCAGACGCCTAATTAGCCATCACCTCAAACACAAGAGTTGTTTTTTTTTGCGAAGGGTTGCCTTCTTAAGTTAAAAAAAAAAGCATACTTATGTATCCTTGCCTGTCTTGGTTGGTTTAATTTCCATCAGTGTAGCCAAAGACTTTGGTTCCTCACTAATAAAGTATGACAGGAATGCCTGCGTTGCCATGGCAACACGATTCTGAGCACTCCGTCACTCTCCGGATCAGCTTGCCTGTGGAGAGCCCTTTCTGCATCAAGTTTAGCAGCATAAAGGCGAAACCCAGGCAGGGGGGACAGAAATCACACTGCCCGGCCCCCTGCTCTGGGCAAGCACGGGTGGGGGGTGGATGGGGGGGGCTCGCTCGCAGCCTCAGCCCAGCGACTCTGCAGGGGTCTGAGTCGGCGAGGTGCCTGGGTCTTGGGTGTGTGACACTCGAAGTGGATATGCTACTGTGAGCTTAAAGAATGAGCGGCATTCAGGGCACCGAGTGCTGAGGCTGTCGGAGCCTTTAGCAAAGTTTGAAAAGTGAAGGACGAGGAACTGGAAAAGTACGAGAAGACAGTGACCTGCAGTTCTGGAAAAAAAATCAGTCCACCAGTAAACTCAGTAAGCATTCACACTCCAATATAAAAATGAAAAGTCAACAAATGAAAGAGAAAAGAAAAAAAAAAGAAAAATAAACAACAAGAACGACAATGAGAATAATAATAACAATAGAGTGTGAGACACTGTGGGGCGTACCTGCTCGCAGGAGGATCACCTGGTCGTCCAGCGGCAGGTCGGAGAAGTGAGGGATCCGCTTGGCCCACTCCACCAGCGTGAAGAGCTGCTTGTCCGCAGCCTGGCAGATGTTAGTCACCGGATCGTTGGGCTGGCAGGAGGGG
>JAABNY020000119.1:4339651-4351222 GCA_015164015.2 Brevimyrus niger | reverse complement strand
CGGGGAGGAGACTAAGGGAGGCCTGGGGGGGGGTCGAGGGCCCACCCAGCATGCCTGATGTCATTGTGAGAAGGACAGAGAGTGACGCAGGACAGAGAGGCGGAGCTGCGGGACTGAACCGCTGCAGAGTGCTATGGAAATACGAAGGCTTGAGGCCTCCAAGTGAAATATACATCCGGGGTTGGAGGGTCCTCGGCCCCCCTGCTAGGAGAGCCGCTTCCCTCCCCAGGGCCAGACACACAGGCCCAAACAGAGGGGGATGAAAAATCTTGCCCCCCCCCCCTCCCAAAAAGAGGAAAAACGAGGGGAAGGCAAAGCAAACAGGGAATCTGTAGCAGGAAATACCTGCAGGGGGGGGGAGAATGACATGAATCTGAGAGGGACAGAGGCGCTGCGCGTGACCTTGGGCCTTTAGGACGGGCACAGAGAACAAGGAGCACTCCAGGGTGCAGGCCACAGGAGGCGGAGATGCCCGACACAGGCCCTGACTCCCAGGTGGCAGTGCGGCACCCAGTTAAAGGTGGGGCCAGGAAGCCATTAAGATGACCCTACAGGCGACGAACACGCACGTGGAGGGGTGCAGGAACGGGCGACACACCTCCTCCCAGCTCCCAACAGCCCCCCCCCCCCCCAGATTTTTCAGAAACTAAATAAATTGCTAGCGAGTAGCGTCACAAAGTCATAGCTACTTAGCTGATTAGCCAAAAGATTCTGCTCCTGCTTCTCATAAACAAGGCAGATGTTTAATCAACATTTAGCTCGATGATTGTTTGTGTCCAACCGTCGGCCCCCAAACTTCAAGGGTCGCTTGCAGATGCGCGGTTCGAGCGGAGAGGAACTCCACCACTGGCGCGCGCCGGAAAGTTTCGCGGAGTCAAATCCCGTAAGTGTGAGCTGCAAAGTTACAGCGACGTTCCCCAACCGGGATGCAGAGGCCGCCAGGGAGAGCAAACCTTAGAGATCCGCAGCAGGGCCCGACAGCCGAAACAGCCGATTCGGGCCCTCAAGGCTCATGAATGTTGCACCCTTTAGTTTGAGGTATTCAGTAAAACACCCCGAGGGCTCCAACAGCCACCCAGATCAAACAGCGACGTGACATTTCTTGACAAAAAGTTCACAACCCACAAGATGTGTGGGGTGGCTTGTGTGCTAACCGGCCGCAGCTGGATGGCACTGGCTGGGGCTGGGCCTCGGCGGCGAGCTGGGTAGTCTGTCCACAAGATAACCATCTGCTCATTAGCAGCCGCTGATGGCAGTTGCTGCTTATTGAAACACTTGTGATGATGTGATAGCAGCATTCGGGCCTCTGGCTGCCTAATGTAATGCACTTAAATAGAGAACATAAACTCACAGACACACATGCTCATATATCCTAGTTAAGGTTCCACGAATATATTGCAAAACCCTCCAACAAAACGCAGATAGTGTTTTTTTTTATCATTTATGATGAGAACGGAGCTCTGACACTGGAGAAGATCTTCAGAAGCTGTGTTTGCTGCACTGTGATTTTGTGAAAATCAAAAGTTTTCCATTTATTTCATAAACTGCAGATTTTCTATTCTTGTTAAGCATTGGAGAGTCGAGTCAAGTAAATAGAATAAAACAAGATTCCTTTATAACAAGAAAGAGGCTGTAACAGTGCATGTCTGACATCCTGTTACCTGGTTGTGTGGTCATATTCTAGGCTCTCCTTTAATTTTAAATGCACTAGTTACCTGTTTCATCTCATGAAACAAAGCAGTATGTAAAATACCTTGTAGAAAGAATTCCTTGACTTTCCTTGGCTGTTAAACATGCTGGAGGAGGTTACTTTGATGACTCAAAGGTATGACATTTTCTTGCTAATAAAGGTACTCGAATGGCGAAAATAATTTAAATTTATTTGTTAGACAAGAATGTTGAGTGTATTTTTAGTAAATGTTAAATAACATGCAAATGTAGAAAACATGAATTAAACATTGTGAGTTAATGTTTTTCCTGGTCTTAATGTTTTTTTTTTATTTTTTTACAAAGTAGTTTAGTGTTTAATTTTTGATGAAATTTTATCAGCCAATATGTTTCCAGAATTTTTTGCTCCTTAAGATTTTTGTATTTTTCAAGCCCTACCATCCATCCATCCATCCATTACAAGCTGAAGGCACGTCTGGAGCCAATCTCAGGGCACATAGAACCCAAGGAGGTACATCCTGGGCATCCCATCCATCACAATTTAAATCTATATTTTTTAATTGTCATAATTGACATTGAGCGGAATGGTAGCAGGTCGCTGGTTCAAATCCTGTGAATGCCTGAAGCGATCCTACTCCATTGGGCCCGTGAGCAAGGCCTGTAACCTGCAATTGCTTTGTCCTGGGTATGACATAAATGTACATCCAGCCCTGTAAGGAGGTCCTCCAGTTACTGGGGGGGGGATGCACACTTGTCCATGGACTGGTGTGCTGAGCTATTGCCCTCTGCATGGCTGCAGTCTGGTTCTCATCCCTGAGGTGGCTTGTTGTGTGGTGGGTGCAGCACTGCACTGTAGTTAGTGCCTGCTCCTTACACACTGTAATCAGTGCCTGATCCTTACACACTGTAATCAGTGCCTGATCCTTACACACTGTAACCAGTGCCTGCTCCTTACACACTGTAATCAGTGCCTGCTCCTTACACACTGTAATCAGTGCCTGCTCCTTACACACTGTAATCAGGGCCTGCTTCTTACACACTGTAATCAGTGCCTGCTCCTTACATCCTCGTAATTGACATCCCCGCATGGTGGTGCAGTGGTTAACACTGTTGCTTCACAGCTCTGAGTCTCTGCCATGGCTCCATGTGTGAGTCTGCATGTTCTCCCCATGTCTTTGTGGGGTTCCCAGGTTGTCCAATTCCTGGAGTTGTTGGTAGGTGTGAATAGTGAGTGTGCCCTGCGATGGTCATTTCTTGCCTTGTGCCCATACCTTTTTGGACATGAATAGGACAAGCGGGTACAGAAAATGAATGGAAGGATGATCAACAGTCAAAACATACCATGGAGACTGAGTACCCTGAGAACTCTGTTGTGCCAGAATGGCTCATTGTTATTCTCCACACCATCAAAGCCTGGCAGTGATCACTCTCTAAAACCCCTTCAAGCGGACTCCCCAGAGACAGGCTACCCAGCAAAAAAACATAAAGGCAATTTATCCCCTTCTGGAAGCTTAGATCTCTCTGCTGGTGTGCATGTTCTCATCCTGATCTGCTGCATGAAACACCACTGGAATTTATACAATTCTTGGGATGAGAGTTTGTCATGTGACCCAGCTAACCAATCAGGTGATTCTTTAATTCGACTCCTGCTAACATGACCTCCTGCAAATGTTTCTGTACCAAAACATGGAGGGGGCTATTTGTGGGAGCATCAACCCTCAATACTGTTTACTATGCATGTCAGCAAACTGGCTAATTTGTTCTGAAATATACAAGGGTGTTGCATTGGATGGTTGGATGGTGTGAACAGACTACAACTCCCAGAATGCTTTAGGGAGCAGAGATGCTCATCAGTGACAAATCCAAGGGCATAACTTTTGGGGTATTGAGGTCTCCAACTATTCAAGGGGGTCTAGGGGTAGTATTGATTTGTTTTCAACATCTTCCGAAGCTGTAAAGTCAACCTTGTCAATGTGATCAATATTGGGCAGTGGTGGCTTAATGGTTAGGGAAGCACATTTGTAATTGAAAGATTGCAGGTTCAAATCCCTAACCAGCAAGATACTGCCCCCAAGCACTGCTCCCTGGCTGCAAAATTAGCTGCCCCCTGCTATGTCGCAACGTCACATATGGGTTAAATACAGAGGACACATTCTATTGTTACGTGCTGCGATGTGTCAACACTGATCACTTAATTGTTCATTCTATTACTAGCTATTCTCCCAATCAGGCAGCCACACTAGCTATAGGCTGTAAGGGTGGCATTGGGTGGGGGTGGGGGGTACCACTCTCCTTTATCTAGGTGGCTGTTAGTTACGCTCAATAAACCCACGAAAACCGAAACATCTGCTTGTGTGTTACAGTTATAGGGGGCTACGCCGCTCATGACTGCTTATTAATACACAGGGAGGGCCCTTTGAGCGCCCCCTGTGGCCAGACAGCCTTTGAAACGCTGTCCGTCTCCAACCCCGGGGCTGCATAATTCACAATGTTTCCCCCCGGCACCCTCCTGCATGCGAGCGGCGCCTGTGAAAATCTCAGCACTCGTGACGCTCCTTGACTTTTTAATGTGGACTTTTGTTTCTTCGTCAGTTGAATCATAACCGCAGGAAAACACTGGCCTCAGCTATAAATGGAAGCTGAGCAGGCATGGCTTCAGAACACGGGAACCCTATTCCCCAACTGAAGCTCTGTAACCAAGGCTGACAAAAAAACTGTACGGTATAGGTAGTGAAGAGGGGGGGGGGGGGGGTGATTCCAAGGGAAGCGAAAACAAATGGAGTCTAGAGTGTTCCTTAAGGAGGCTTTTCCGTGAAGAATGTCGCCCCCGCCCGCTTAACAGCCGGCCCGGGTCGCCCCGATATAAATACAGTTTACTGGGCTTGGCTGGAGCCCAGCTATTAGGCAACAGCTCCGGATTCCCCCTAAGACGCGGCATAATGAATTACTGCGGAGGGTGGCAGTGCCCGATGAAGCTGGCGGGGCGGGAATGGGGCTCCCTCCCCCCTGTCCTCCATCACACCTGAAGTATTGCCGGGGGCAGTGGGGGGGGACGCATATTGCCAGCCAAGCCCCCCCCCCCCAACCTTGTTAAAACATCATTCCACAGCGAAGGGCCCTTAATGTACTTCCTGTGTGAAGAACACATATGATTTGTGGGCCAGTGTGGCCCTATAATGCGGGTCTGTATGCCGCTTCTTTCGCTCCCTTGACATGAGGACCCCTGGTAGGAGGTTGGACTTCCGGTTCCTTGACCTGCCTCGCAGCACAGCAGACGGTGGATCGGGACCGAAGCCGAAAGCTGCACAGAACCAGCAGGGATCTTCATCCTCTGCGGCAAACCACCATCTCCCTGCGGGTGAACAGGCCCTGAAGGCGCCAAGGTGGCACCGAGTGTCCCAAACTCGACAGCTTCCCTGCTCCTGCACAGGCCTACGCACCAGTGTGCACGCGCCAGCCCCCTCTAGCGCTCAACATTCACTGCTCCCATCAAGTCTGCAATGGGGGGGGACTGCGCTCCAAAGAGAAGCGAGGCCCAGCTGATCTAGAGGACCTCCAAGTGCTCATGAGGTGCAACATATTACACAAGGGATCATGTGATCATTGTCTTTTATGACTTTAACCTGGTTTATGCTGTAGTCTTGCAGTCATGCTCGAATCTGTCTTGTGCTTTTTACTGTGCTGTGTGTCAGCCTTGGCGTTTACATTGGAGTCATCCTGAGTAGAGTGATTAGCATCCCTCACACTGAGGAGTGTCTTGGATTACTCGCTCTTTTCGCTGTTTCTCTGTTGTACTAATTTATGATCCGCTCCTCACGCCTCTCAGCTCAGTCATTCTTAAATTACAGCCTTAGATAAGAGGCACCATCCTCTCCCCTACAGAGCGCCTTCATCTTGTCCAAATACCTTTAAGCAGTTTAATCGCTTAATCCACACGTGGTTATTTAAAAGACAGCAGCAACAACACCTGACCATCAACGAGCACGTACAGCGCATTATCTTGGCAGCAAACACTCGTTAAACACACGCGCTCAAATGATCTACCCTGTCAAGCCCGAAAAAAAAATAACAAAACCTTCAGGGCTAGTCTGCTGTGCAGGGCACAGTGCCAACAAGGATATTACAAGGTCAGAGCTGAATGGAAGTGTCTAATTCACGCTTCATAAACAGACGAGTCAATGATGTTTGTAATCATTACTAATCATGGGGATGGAAATGGATTAATTGGGAAATAAGCTATCAACCACAACAATGGACCACTGCAGCATACCGTATGTAAAAAAACAAACAAACAACAAAACACACAAAGATCTAAAAGCGAAAGTTCCAGCATGTATTTCCATACCTGAACCAACCTGAACTTAAACACCAAAGCGAACAATGTGACAGGTGGGGCATACACTGTTTAAATACCGGCACGCTATCGACCGCTTCTGGCAGGCAGCGAGCTGGGGACAAACGGAGGGATGGGAAGGAGGAAACGATGCTCGGGATTCGAACCTTACGACACGGAACAGGTTTTTTAGAATCGTCCCAACACTTTCTCTCCAAAATTTACTTTGATTTCAATTACCGTGAAACTTACTTTGCACCAAACAGATCATATACCCTGCAGCCAAGAAAGCTCAAAAGTATTTACATTTATTTTGTAATTAAAATCACTAACAGCCATGTGATTATTCTTGATCAAAGAGTAGTGAAATGAACATTTCTCTGATACCGTCCCCTCTGGGACTGTTTTGTTTATGTTCGCGTCTTTGGTTTCTAATGGAAGTGAGTAGCTTGCATTAGTTATATAACGCGGAGTGAGTGAAAACGTCGTACTCCGGTGACATACACCCCTTTCAAACACGAAGCAGAGCTTCACAGGCACCCATCAAGGCTGCTTTCCCCTGTGCCGGTTAAAACCGAAAGTGCTTTTGTCCTCTGCATCACCACGCTGCAGAATACCATCAGTGCTAGCGGAACAATTTCTAGAATTGCACAGAATTCTGAACAATATTATAATTATTTTGTAACCAACGTCCTTATTGTGAAAGAAATTATTAGATAGAGTTGCAATGATTGGTCATTAAAATAACAAAAGAACTGATTTATGTGTAGGAGACATTTGAAAACTTCATCAGGGGCCTTCTGTTGCTGGGCCCCCCATTTTTTCTGGTCTTAGCAGCATTTTATGCTGCAGATAGTGCCCCAGTGAGACTTTGGTCCAGGGGCCCGCACCCCTGTAAATATGGTCCTGGACTTCAGGTATTTTAGGTCTCCCTTAGCCAGCGGCCATCGTCAGTGCGCTAATGACTCTGGTTGACCTGGGTGAACTCAGCAGGATGTCACACTTGCCAATCGCTAAGCCCCTGCCTGGCCGGTCAAAGCAGACTAGCTGGGGGCCAGTGGATGCTGAAAGGCACAGGAAGGGCCGCTAACTTTACCCCTTGTCTTATATATTGGCAACTCTGTAAAATAGCCTCCGTTTGTCCCAATAAAGAGCTGTTGGGCTGGTCTTTATTTTTGGGGATTTGGGGTTCCGAGAAGATGCCTCCTTATAAGAACATAAGAAATTTACAAACGAGAGGAGGCCATTCGGCCCATCAAGCTCGTTAAGTAATAGCTCAGAGTTGTTAAAATCTTATATAGCTCTGATTTAAAGGAACCCAGAGTTTTAGCTTCCGCTACACTAGCAGGAAGACTATTCCATACTCTAACTATATGCTGTGTAAAAGAAGTGCTTCCTCAAATTTGTTTTAAAATGTTCTCCCGCTAATTTCCATCTATGGGTATGAGTTCTAGTATTTAAACTAATATTGAAATAGTCATTTGGCTGAACAGCATCCAGACCTGTTAGAATCTTATATACCTGGATCATGTCCCCCCTTAGTCTCCTTTGCTTGAGGCTGAACAGATTAGAACAGAGCTTAGTCAGGCTTAGTACTACATCAGCCTCAGTTATACATATATTGGTCATAGACAATGCTGTATTCGTACTAAATGGTGGTAAGTTCTCTACTCTGAACACCC
Source organism: Brevimyrus niger (assembly GCA_015164015.2). Lineage (NCBI taxonomy): Eukaryota > Metazoa > Chordata > Actinopteri > Osteoglossiformes > Mormyridae > Brevimyrus > Brevimyrus niger. Next base: position 4,343,539 of record JAABNY020000119.1, on the reverse strand, counting down.
ATGTAAAATAATCAAAAACTCATTTACTATATCAATTCCATTTTCAATATTTTCAATCATAAGGCCCTTACTATCCTGCAAATTAGTGATTTCAGTTTTTAGAGCTCTTTTGGACTAAAAATATTGGAGTAAATATCATTGTCATCCTTAGCCTCCAATGCAATTTTTCTTTCTGCATTCCTCATAGATAGTCTAATGTTGTTTTTTTAACTCAAACTGTAGACTTAGATACTCCTGCTTAGTTAAATCTTAAAATCATTAGTTATTTTCCAGTTGTGGAAGAAAGCCCTTTTCCTCTTGACTTCATTCTTAATTTCCTCAGTAAACTACCTTGGCTGTAGTTTCCTAGATTTAGTTTTGCTGCTAACAGGTATAAAGTCCCCTTGCACTTGCAACAATGTGCTTTTAAAAAATCCCCATGTCTCTTCAACTGTTTTGCTATTTACCTCCATCCAGTTTACAGTTTCTAGCTTCAGTGTCATACCATTAAAGTTAAAGCCTTCCTAACCTTCCTAGTCCGCAGTTAGACTCCTACTCACACCCCCCCCCCAACCCTTTTTGTCTGGACTACAGTGACACAGCCCTTGGCAACACTACTGCAGATACACACTCTGGGGATTACTCTGAGCTTGTTGTGGCATTGTTCCTCATTTTTCACACCCGCATACTGCGCCCACATATCGTAAATACACAGAAATTTTTACTGACTGCCACGAAAGAGCATTCCGGGGCGTCCCCAAAGAGCTATCTCAAACTGTAGGTGCTGCCAGCACACAGATGAACGTAAGAATCGCAGAAGCCGCATTTCCCACTCCCACCAGCAGGTGTCAGACCTTGTTAAAACTGGGGTCCAAGACAAACACACCAGTACAAATACAGCAGGAGAGAAACTGCTAAAAGTATTTTATTTACATGACTGCTTCTGGAATTTGTCGTATTAATCCAGCTCCCACACCTTATTAATGGTGAATGCCTTTCTTTATCTCATTTATTCTTAGAGATCAAGCTCTTTTAAAGACATAGCAGATCAAAGAATACCACAGGAGGTACGTCAAACAGTCACCTTGGATAATTCTCTCTATTACTGGAGAATATTGTATACTGCAGGAAGCACCATATGTGAAGGACACAACCAAGTCACATTACTGAAAGACCACTGTGGATGTTAATATTTCCCTCACTGCCTGTAAACGTACCCCATAAAAATTTCCACCTACAAATACCTGGAGGCACCAAACCTTTGGGAGATCAAGCCACTGGCAGATACACCAGTCTTCCCAGTCTAACTCGGCGTGACTTCAGTTTAGCTGTGGGATTAGACTCTGTGGTTCAGGCTGTTGACAACAGAGGTCTGACCTAAAATTGTTGGAATTGGTCTTTTAAAATAACACAAGATATCTCCACATAAAACTGAACCACTGACACAAGCTCTCCGAGGAAGCAGTGCTGAAAGGATCTTATCAGGTGGTGACAGGAAGTGATGCAACTTGACAGGAAACACTCACCGAGCTGGATGTCATGCCCAGACTGGTCTCAATGTAGGTCTCGGTCTTGGGCTCCACAGCCAGCTCTGCTTCCAGAATCTTCTCCACGGGCATGTCCTCGTTGGCACTGCTGGTGGACTCCACCTCATTCTCGTTCCTGTCTTTTGCGCGCTGACGCTCTTCCTGGACAGCTGCATATACCAACACTGTTTTTGGTCACAAATGCCACAGAACTGCACTTCTGGTTTAGCCAAAGGGCCATCGGCCATCTAACAGCCTCGCAAAACGAAAGGATGTTTTTGCTATTTACACAAGTACAGGTACTCCTTTTCACATATGCCATCTTGCTCTCCTTTGAGGCACACACATACATTCATACAGTTGAGAATGAAGATTTTGTTTCAACCAACCAGTTGAGTACATTGTGACTGTGATTCCTCATTTCAAACTGGTTGGTTGAAACAAAATCCTGGTTGGATTTTTACTTTCTGGACCTGAAATGTCCTCCTCTGGGTCTGAGTATGGGGTCAGGTGGTATTGTCTGGTACCCCTGGGGGATTTTTCAGACGGTTAAGGGTCAAGGTGACATGACAGATGTGACTATTTTGCAGAGGCCAACTATCAAAACACCAACAACAGAGGCCCACTGAGGCCAATTACAAAGTAATTTAGCAAAACTTATCCCTGCAGCTTTTTTTCCTGAAGCGCCCCCCCCCACTTCATTTCGCTTTGGCAATACAGTTTTATACCGTGTTACACAGCTCCTGTTTTTGGCACATTGATGTTACTGTGCTGTGTTATAAATATATTCATTAGGTTTAATGTGTTCTCACTACGTTGTGCTGTTGTTTTGCAGTAAGTTGTAACTTGTTCGCGAATTATTCCTGCACACTGTGAAAAGATCTATCTAAAAATGAGACTGTGTTGCTTATGCTTTATTGACTGAAATATTGTACCATGAAGTAAAAGTAGATCCCTGATTAGCGAGCCTGACTTCCTGTTGGCGTGGACATACAGGAAGTGGTTTGCGAACTGTGCAGACAGTGTGAACGGGACGCCAACACTCACTGTGGCCAAGGCAGCAGTAACCGCACTTCCGCCCTCTGTGGTTTGGGGATGGGGGGGGGTCTATCCCCCCACTACCTCTATCTCCCCTGCTGTAAGCACACTTCACCTCCCACTTTTTTATTTCTGGTTTGGGACTGCTGAATCGCGGGGGGGGAAGACATTTGGGTATGGGGCTGACAGGGCCCCACTTGACAGGAGGTGCTGTCTGGATAAGGGGGGGGGGGGTCAAGTGGAGGGTAGAATATTTCTTCAAAGTCATGGAAAGGTGAACGGGGCACTGAAACGTAAGGGAGCTGCGTTTTGGTTTTGCTTGCTGAGATGGGGGAGGGGGGGGGGTGGGGGATAAAGATTAATTAAAATTTCTCATAGAAAGGGTTTTGTTTTCACTGCTGGGGACTGTGTCACGGCATAACATAAGGCACACACGTGAAACATGAGCATCTGACACTAGAAGCATAATGAATTTTAAAGAGGAAACTGATCACACCTCTTAAAGAAACATCAACATGAAATGTCCCAGAAGAGAAAACTGGTCTCGACACATCCTCGTTATACAACTTAATCTCATCTAGTCTAAATTATAAAGTGTCATATTATATCATCTGTCAAGCACCTCTCATCTCCATTCCCAGTCCGCAGAGTTTCATACTGCGGCGGACAGCACCCTGGACCGTGACTCTCACCGGGTGAACTGGAACTCAGGCGTGGCCATAAATCACGCCGCTCGCACGTCTGCCAAACCAGACGCGGATTAGGGCCCCTTTCTACTGCATGTCTTCCAGACTAAAAACGGGGTGGGGGGGGGGGGATCATCGAGGGGAAACACGCTAAATATAAAGGAAGACGGATGCCTGCCTGTGTGCCTTGCTCCACTCAGACAGTGGGCCGGCTTATCGAGACTGATAAGCAGAGCTGTCTTCCTGATGAGTGCGCTGACCTGCCAAGCTGCTTGGCTCTGCCTCAGACAAGCCGGGTGTACAGGGTAGCCCTCCCGAGTGATTTAAGCTTATGAGGTCACTCTCTCAATTCAATGAGGCGTATGAAGTCACCGAAGCGAGTGAATGACGGGATGTGAGGTCACTGTGATGAGTGAATGAAGGGACGTGGGGTCACTATAGTAAGTAAATGAAGGACATGAGGTCTCCATAGTGAGTGCATGAAGGGATGTGAGGTCACTATAGTGAATGAATGAAAGTATTTGAGATCACCGTAGTGAGTGAATAAAGGGATGTAAGGTCACTGTAGAAAGTAAATGAAATGATGTGAGGTCACCGTAGTGAGTGAATGAAGGCACGTGAGGTCACTGTAGTAAGTAAATGAAGGGATGTGAGGTCAC
>JAABNY020000119.1:4271466-4283861 GCA_015164015.2 Brevimyrus niger | reverse complement strand
GAAAGAAAGGAAAAAGGAGGAGAAGCAAGGGAAAAAGAGAAGGGGAGGGAGGGAGGCAAGGGAGAGGGCGGAGGGGGGGGGGGGGGGGGGGGGGGGGAGGGGGCAGAGCTACATTAAAAAGCAGGTTCTAACAACAATGCAATAAATTATGAGGTAGGGACCATAGCTACAGGATAAGGCATGTTTGCTGGACTACTGTACTCATAGTGTGCTGCCCCACATCCTGCTCACCGCGGCGCCACATGCATGCATATCAGGGGTGTTTTTTCACTCGGGGGGGGGCCGTGACAGACCTCGCAAAGTGACCCCTGTGACGACCGCATGGGGACAGGCTACAGGTTGCTCCTGGGAGCCCAAATGATGCCACGTGTGAGCAGTTTGTCGACGCTGTTGGGGGAAGTAGTTGACTTGATGGTGGGGAGATTGGGCAGGCGCACGACCTGGGCCCGCCGCAACCGCTGGGGGGTCCCCGAGAGCAGTAGTAGAACTTTATTAATCCCGAAGGAAAGTATTACCGCTACTTTCTGGGTCCCCCCCCCCCAGCGGTTGCAGTTAGCCCGAGGTGTACGTGAAGCAGCCTGCCCAATCTCCCCACCACAAGACCATAGTTAACATCATCAATGCCATGCAAAGACAGTGGTCTGCAGGGAGTGGTCTACACTATAGTTATAGAGCCATAAAGACCTGCCTTTGTTTTGGGGACACCGGAGACCGTCATTCCTCACAATGAATAAGACCAGCCTTTGTTTGCTTAAAGCTACATTTGATCCAAACAGGATTATTTAGTGTCAGATGAACTGGACTTTCCATAAATAGAAAGACTCCTGGTCCGTGAATATCAAGTATAGTCGATGGGCCACAAGCGTAAATAATCGCGGAAAGTCGTAACCTGAGACCATGCCGGCCCCGCGGAGTGCGGCACAGCCATGTGCAGAATCACACATCACGCCCGTCCTTGGCAGCGTGTTCCGCAGCACGGGGAATAAAAAAAGATGGGGCCCAGCAAACACGGCGCCCGTGAAATATAATTTGCGGGGCTGGGAGGGCGAGGGGGGCAATCCGAAACCCTGCGCTCGCTGCGATTCACACAGAAAGATCGGGTCGAATCTCATCAGAGGGCTTCCCCACTTCAAAGGGCCAGGCTGTGAAGGTACGCTCAGCACCCTGAACGGCATGCATAATGGCATGCATACAGACCCAGTGGCAGCTACAGCCTGGGAAAAAAAAAGAAGAAAGGAAAAAAAAACGCTTGGAATTTCATTCACTTGATGACATCACAATTGCACTCCGGAACATGTCCTTAATTCTGAAATAATTCAATTCACTTCGAACTTTGTGGGGTGCAAAGGTCAAGGCGTCACCTGCCAGAAAACCAAACATCAGAATGAGAAATAAAGCTAAACTGGGTATTTAAGAAAAAATGATCAGTTAAAATAATTACATGCAATACTGTCTGACATTCCAGTACATCTGCCAGGCCTGCAGACTGCACTGCATTCAAGCAGAGGGGCTTAGTGCAACTTTATTCAAAGACACTGCAATATCGAACCAACAGGGCGACACTGCGATAATCCAAACAAGTGCACATATTTGATCGAGCACCTCCGCAGAATCGGGGCTAACGGCTGTCGGCGGCCCTCGCGGTTGTGTTTGTTGCCTAGACTCTGCCCGTCTCTTCCGTGCCGAAGGGGACCGGGGTCGGCACGGTGACCACATTTGATTTGGAGAGGTGCAAAAAGCAGCGCTGTCACTTTAAGCCATTAATGTTGCGTATAAACCCTCTCCAATAAAAATGACAGCTGTGGACATTCACAAAGGGGCCAAACTCTACCCCAGCAACAAAAACGCCACGCTGTAAACCAGACCCCACCCCCAGCATTAGCTTTGTTCTTGATTTACTTCCAACTCCAGGCCCCCTAAATCCACCCCCTCCATTTTTTCTCCTACAATGTCAGTCTCAGGCACTCATTAAAGACCGTGAACCTCAAGCAATTGGGGGAGGAGAGGTTCGTTCCATACACTTGAACCCCCCCCCACACACACACACACACACCCATCACCAAGTTTTGATGAGTTCATCCAGAAAAGCAGAGCACGCACAAAATACACTCAGGCTACCAGCAACAAAACAAACAGCAAAGCAGGTGCCTTTGCCTGCCTGCCTGGTAGCTGGACCTCGGCATTGGGAACGCTTGTGCAAACGACCCCCCCGCATCCGAAACCTAACCATCTCTAACTTTTTGGATCTCTTCCCAGACACGTCTCCACCATGCATGACACCTTGAGAAAAGTTGCCTTTCAGATTCCTGCACTCATCTGTCAAGGTAGATGTCACATTCACTCAAAATCGTAAACCAATAGCTGAACAATATCAACTGGATTGTAAAAACATTGCCTGTTATTTTGGGGTCTATGTCCTTTCGTCCTCTAGGGCACCATTCTCCCTCCCCCACGACTGAGGGCTTCACTGACTGTCTCCTATGAGCCCACTGCCCCATACGGAGCCGCTGAGGGTCCGGCAGACGTTGTGCTCCGCACCACCCAAAATCCATCCGGCGCGGCAGTAGTGCACTGCACTGGTGGGGGCTGCTTCCTGGCACCCTCGCTGCTCCGAGGCGAAGCTGCTAGTTTGACGGGGGCCGCGGTTTCGCACATCCGCCACCTTCTTGTATCCCCTACTCACTACTTCCTGTTTAGACGCAGCCCTCGTGCCAGCCATCAGCCCTGCGGGCGGTAAGTTCACCGCACAAGGACCTGCACATTCGGAGTCGGGGGCACGCAAAGGCTGCAGCGTTTTGTCCGCAACCCTGCCACTGCAGGCGAGCATGCTCTCAGATGCGTATTCCTGCTCGGGTGTGCACAGGACTAACTCCTGGCGCACCTTATCCCTGTATCATCCGCCAAACCCCAAACACCGAATCCCACCATGTCCGCCTCTGAAGGGAAGCAATTCAGCTCTGGTTATGAAGAGCTTTCCGACACATGCTCTCAGGTCTGAAGGGGCACGCATTATCTTAAGGTGGGGGGGCATTCAGGTTTGTGTGCATGCGCTCAGGTGTACATCAATCCACGTGTGAATTGTAAGGTCATGTTTATACATGGTACATCTCCTGCATCTCTATAATCAACATACACTGTGAATTTGACATTCTGTGTATGAAAACACAAATAAAACACACAGGACCCTATATTGGATAATTAGAACTTAAAAGCACCGGACAGATTGATGGGTGGATGGTTGGATGAAAATAATAGTATTGATATACACATTACATAGCACATATAAATAACAGAATGCAATGCCGAGGGTATAAATCACGTATTTAAACGCAAATATGAACTACTCTACATACATGTGCCTTAAACGTGCCGCAAAATTTAAGGTAAGTGCAAAAAAATTAAATATCAACGCGCTCAGTCTTACTTATAGATATATCTCGATAAAAAAAAACTGCGTCGCCGCTTTTGATCAAACGCTTTTAACTTGCACAATATCCCGAGTCCGGCCGCAAAAAAATACGTGCAATCTGCACGTTTCCATTCACTGTTTTAAGCCGTAATAAAAAGTCCATCCTCTCCTCTGTAGACCTTGACGAAGCTGCGGACGTGCCGCGCAATCAAAGGCTGCAAAGTGGCATGATCTTCACGCCTCGCACACGGACGATTTCGCTTTTTTTACACCTTCTGCCCCGGGAAGTGACAGCTCTGCAACATCAGCGCTGTTTACAAACAGGGATGCTTCGCTTGGTTTCCCATCTCGGCCGACTTCAGCGATGAACTTCAAAGTGTTCAAGTGCAAGGGACAGCCGGGTCGCCCATGCGACGCACCGGACCGAAAAGACTTCCTGGGGCTGCCGTGAAAGTGAAAACGGGTGCCCTACCTACGGGCAGTTTTTTTAAAAGAAAGAATAAAAATGTATTTTTAGGCTTCCGAGAAAAGCTATATTTTTGGTGATCATAAGCAGCTACCAGAACTTAGCCCACTTATGCAATGTCCACATCACTGTGTGCCGCGTAATATATAATCTAATTTGGTTACTGGCATCCAAACCATCCGAACCATATAGTCCACGCCAATGCCAGTCAAATATAATCGTATCAAACAGATGCAGTGTATTTCTGTCAACGTCAAAGCAAGCTATAAAAAGGGCTTACTTACCGCAATTACAGGAAATAATAAGACGCACACATTTAAAGCACCACAGTAAACTCTTATTACCCACGCTGTGGGATGAACGGAAATCATTTTAAAGTTGCATTGGATAATTAGGCTAGAATAACGATACTTTCATATCCGCACCCCGCCGCTTTCGGTCAGAAAGCAAACTTTGGATTGTAATCTTGCACTAAATTGAATGTATAATTGTTAAGGCGAAAATGCATGGTAAGAAAGACCGAGAAAGTAACTGGTTGTAGTTTTTCAATGAAATGTCACTTGCAACTCGACTGTCATCAAACTCTGATCACACTGTTACAGAGATGGTGACGTGCTTCTCTTTTTGACAAGCCCATCATCTCCAAAGTTTAGCTTTATTTATTTATTTATTTATTTATTTAAATACATAAAGAGCCAAAATCAAACTATGCGGAGACCATTATTATTAAACTACTGATATTTAATTAAAGGCATTCTGCACGATTTTATTCCAGGTTCGTGTTAACGTAATTTTCAAACGCGGCAATAAGTGGTAAACGACAGCGGAATAGCGAAATCATATGCCGATGAAAAGCATGCAATCTTGTTGACAATTCACTGCAATCCAAACCTCCAAATAATTACAAATATAAAACGGTATACAATTAAGACGTACCACGAAAAAAGGGAAACCGAAAAATAAACTTACCCAGTGACAAGAAAGGTTTTGTTTCCATATCTTACGGGTTAGCTCATGCCAGCCAACGCGAACGTGTTCTCTGAGTTTTCAAGATTGAAGGCGATGGTGGCTGTTGCTGACGGCACAGGAGGGCGATCCTCGAGCAAAAGTGACAGCGTCAAAAAGCCGCGTCCCGTCGTGTCAAAATTCACTGAATGTAAGTAGTACTTTCCGTTCACGGGCTCCTCTTTCCCCCTCTCTCTCTTTCTCACTCCATCTACTTCGCGAACTACTGGACTGCGCTGCAAAGGGGACCCTCCCAGGGGGGACTCCCACTGCCACAAACACCCCCGCAACGACGTGCCTAAATGAAGAATGTGCGAGAGGACTAATTAATCACATTATTAATTTGTTGTTTGGTTTGCTTTGTGTGATTTTGATCATATATATTTCTTAGGTTGTTTTTGTATGCCTGTCAGAAATTATTAAAGTTCTTTCTGTAGACGTTGGAGCCGGGTACGATCACGCGTTACTTATAGTGTTTTACTGCAGTTTCTATACATTTTATGTATAAATCCTTTCCGCAACTTGTATAACCGGATCACATATTTCCAGACAAGGCCATACTCTTTGTGTGCGTGTGAATGTATATGTTTATATGGGAACACTGAAAACTAGTTAAAATTTTCCGAAAATTACGTCATGCACGACGAAACGCGTTCATCGTGGAGAACGATTCATTACTGTTTTATTGTGCGAGAGCAATACACAATTCTCCATAAATATAAAATGGAAATCGGTTTATTAAACAGAATAACTGCTAGGCAAGGAACCATTACAGATGTGGCTATCAACAACAGAATTTAACGTAATACTTGTAGAATCTATAAATACTTGTCAATTATTTCCACCTATCTCCTTTCTTACGTGTTTTAAAATGTAAGTTCTAATGTCAAATACAGTGATTTACCGTCTGACAAAGCATAAGGGAGGGCCCCTCACATACTCAAAAATCCCCCGCTGTCTGCGGACGCAGTGCGGTTGTGAAGTCGTTAATGTAGAAGGTGGAGAATGAGCGTTGGCATAATGTCGTTGTTATTCCTTATTTGTGTTAATGTTTAAGTACCAAGAGACAGTCTATAACACTAATGATAGTGCATGTATTGTGAAACACCCGCGTTCTTTTTCTACTTCGGCTAGCAGGAGTGATTTGACTTGTTCACGTGTTTAAAGGTAAGCAGGGTCTTCGGGGTACTCAGACGTGCGGCGAAGTAGAGGCAATCAATGCAGTAAGATCAAGAATTACCGATGTTAAAATCCCTGATTATGTCTAATACAAAAAAGTAAATCTGCAAATAACAAATTACCACGGACAATTATATCATTTTTAACAGGGTAGTCAAGTTCATCACGATTTACTGACACAGCTCACAAAGCACAGCTTTAAATGATAGCTACAATCAAATTGACTAGTTAAAGAAACTGTTAATTAAGATAATGTCACCCTCTCAGATTATAGAAAAAAATAACATAAGACGCACATACCACTACACCCCGCTCCGAGTGCCTGATTCACAAAGCTAAACTTCGCCTCATTTTTTCAGGTGAGGTGGTTTACCCAGAATTCCGGTTTGTCCTGCCGTTCATGGGAGATGGTTTCCGTGCTGGAGCCCAAAAGGGTTAGACACTAAGGCACACGGTTTTGCGTGGGGCTGGTTAACGGCCACGTTGTGACAGGGATGTCAATATTTTTTTATGATCCTCAAATTATTATATAAATACTTTTGCCCAAATGCTTTCTGTCTTGCATACAGCACCGAAGCAGGGTTTCCAACAGTCACGCATCTGCCACTCACAATTTCCAACTCTCACATTCATAAGAAATCCTACAGAAAACCTCTATGATTCCATTATAAAGCTAAAGTTACTAACATCAAAAGCATGGCGGTAATGAACCATTTGCAAGGTTATAAAGCTGTTGCATACCTGTAAATGCATGTGCACGTGTGTGCAGAAATGCCTGGAATTGAAAATCCCATGCCAGCTGACTAAAGTTGGCAACCCTGCCGAAGGCAATACACAGGACTACGCTGAAGACTGGACTGGTGAATCAAATGCCAATCCGGGTTTAAAAAATGTTCATTAAATCTGCAATTTAGCAGTTGTAGATCAGGCCCCCTGGGGGGCTGATATAATTTCATCCAGAGTGTCCCCTTATCTTGTGGGCCAGAGGAATAAGTGGATGGAAGTTTTATATGGAAACCTGTTGTCGTGCTGTAAACTGAAAGCAGCACCACAGTTTCTTTGCTTGGAATGTTTGATGGGTTTGGTGTCGGGGGGGGGGGTTTCCCAATCTACAGCCTCGCATTTCCAGCCCCAGGCCACGACCCAGCCGGTTCTCAGCTCCAGGTGAGATTGATGGTCCGGGTAACGACCTCAATCCCGCCACCGATTAAGCACAGAAACACTGGCGGTACATCCCACTGGCCTCAGGGACCGGAATTCCCCGTGCCGGGTCTGATCCAGTTTCACTGAGCTTGGGAGTGAGCATGTCTCGCACCCCCCCCACCCCCCGCCTGTCCCTTTAACCTCGCCAGACGGGAGCATGGCACCTGTTTGTAACATACAAGGCCCGATAAGCTCATGAGGAGATCAAACACAGTGAGCACAACAAAACACAGGAAGAGCTTGGTTTGGGGATGAATCCAGTGAAAGAAGAAAAAAATACTGATAAACAAAATATTCAATGGCTGATAAGCAGTTAATTAAGCAACAATTATTATTAGTGTCATTAAGATCCAGAAAATACAAATGTGCTTCTAATTTGCAAAAGTGATAGCCTGGTAGGCGGGGGTGGGGGTGGTTATGTTGGGTAATAAGCTTGACAGCTTGCTCTCCATCAAATTAATTGATTTCCTGAGATCTTGAGTCAGTGGAATTCCAGCGTAGAGTTTGTGCTGTCCCCCCATCTCCTGCTGAGCCAGGCTGGGATCACAGGAAACGTGATGAATGTAATGTGCAGCATGTCAGTAAGTGTGGGCATTGCTTAGAGCTTGGGGAGGGGGTAAGTCTTATCCAGAAAGGAGTGGTGTGTATGTGGACTTTTACTGCAACTCCTAATTGGATAACTAATTAGAGGATTGACTGCCTGAAGAGTCCTCTCACCTGGATTTGAACAGCCGACCAAAACCCTGCTTACACCCTGCCCTTTGCGGATAAAATTACCCACCCCCAGTTTCCCAATTTGGTCCTTGTGGATGCACAGTCAATCCACATTTTTTCTCCCTCTTTTTGCTCCCTCCTAGCTCCCACTGGGAGGGAGCAAAAATGTGGACTGTCTGGCAGGTAACTGGGAGGGAGCAAAAACATGGACCAGCTGTGGGTCCCTGAGGACTGGATTAGGAAACACTGGTTTAGAGCCTTGTTTTGTTTCATATAGTTTTTTTAAATGAATGAATACACAACAGCATGTCTCAGATTCACCTCTCAGAAGGCTGAGTATGAATATTTATACACTGTGTCTGCACTTGGCGAAATGAGAAGAGGGGGAAAAAAAATTCAACATCCAGAGAATGTGAAAGCTGGAATTTTTTTCTGTGTTTCTGGTGGCTGAAATGTAATATTTTCGCGGCCAATCATAAGCATACGTGAACGGGGTGAATGGGCGGGGTTCACCCAAGTTTGAACCTCATTCAGGGAGGGAGCTTCTTCTCGGCCAATCGGGATGCACTGCGGGGCAAGTCATAGGTTAAAACAACAGGCAGGCTGTGATGTGAGCCCCGCCGTCGGTCGAGGGCCTTCTCTTCAGGAAACGTGCACTTTCAGAAACTGTTATTGTTCCATTTGTCTCCGGCAGGGAGAACCCACAAACCGAGGGAACTGTAACAGCAGGGACTGGTGATGTAGAGAGAGAGAGAGAGAGAGGGAGGGAGAGGGGCAACCCAGACGAAGGAACTCATCAGACTCTCGGTTAAAAAGTCAAGAGGAGTTGAGGAAAAGCTTTTTTTCCACGTTCTTGTGCCTCTTTGCAGATGCTTCCTGGGCTCCTGCGCTGTAATCTGAGACAGACACAACATATTCCTTTAAAATGCCTCACTTGCTGAGTCTCTCCTGTGCCACTAGACCAAGCTATTTAATCCTGCTCTCCGCCTGTGATTAATAGCTCCCTGACCATTCACCTTTTTTGGAATAAATCTCAGAGTACGCAATTTTGGATGCAGCGTGATCCTCTCTGTTTTTTTTTTTTGTCTTTCCCCAGACAACTTTGGGTAGCTATGTATAGCAAGGAGACCTTATTGATTCTTTTAAGTTGTTCTATTTTTAAACAGCAGTCATTTCGTAAGAAGCCCCAACTTTACCATAGCTATCGCATTGTTATCCGAAGTTTACTTCTCTGTTTTTTTGTTAAAAGTACAGCTGTTTTTGAACAGCTCTGTACTTTTGTCAGAACAGCGAAACAAAAATGCTTAGAAAAAAGTTGCAGTCTGAACATGTAACCACCTCGATATTGGAAGTGGGTGATTCATTAAATTAATTACCAAAAAATGAAACTCAATATCCATTTTAGCAACTTATAGATTTGTCATTGGTATTGGATTTATATTTATCTATTTAATATATTTTTTTTGTAAAGCTCACTCATGCAATTTTTTTAATGACTGTGAGGGTGGATGATGAATGAGGGGAGAATGTAATTAGGGTGGAGATTTGCATGCTAATTAATAATTTAGAGAACAGGACAAACAAATAAAATTATTTCATGCTTGATCAATACAAAAAATTGCAAGTGAATGTGTCTTATTCAATTCAGAAACCATTTTTGTGGCCAGACAGGCAACTCTTCTCAGACAGGAAGGCTGAGGTGAGACTAATTATTTAGGGTGAAGCTGGGGGGGAAAAGGTCGAAGTGGGGGGTACCACGACTGGCTGCACATTTGTACACTTCTGCACAAGCTGTGGGGATCTAGGCTCACATTCCACAGGCGGAGGCATTAAGATCTAGCAGACGCCACTGGGCCAGGAGTCAACATCTGGAACAGTGGAGTACTCGCTGATGGACTTCCTCTGAGCTAACCACACCCGATTGGGGCAACGGGCATGGCCCACTGCAGATTTAAACATGGCAACCGTGGCAAGATGAAGGGCACTGCTGGGCACAGCATTAACACCACTCAAAATACATAAAGAGGCCATTTTTAAAGAAGAGTTTAGAGAGAGAAATTGATGGGACAATTAAGGTGGCGGGGGTTGGGGTGTTCCTGTTGTTGGGGGGCATTCAAAGATTATCCATTGGCATGAATGAGGACAATGGCAGGCCAGCAAATGGGCTGATATTCAGTATCCTTCTCCCATCACTCACCAATTCAAAACATATCATTGGCTAATGATGATGTTGGCCCCTCTGTATGAATCATGGTCCCTCTTAGGCCCCCCCACCTATATAATAAATCGTATAATCGCCTCCAGGAAAGAACCGCGCACAACACTCATGACAATGAAGTTCCCCCATAATGCATTGCACCGTTTATTTAATTTTATACTTCTATATAAGGTTATGATGACTTTGATTCAGTGCCATTATCGATATTAAATGCTGCGTTGCCACGGTGATGCGTCTGAGGTGTTTAAATAGCTCCACACGCAGGTGCGGCTGGAGACCGTAAACTGCAGGCGTGGTTTGCCCCATAGGACATGTTTCATTCTTTAACAATGCATTTGTCTGAAATTGGCCACATGCAGCTGCAACGATAAATGTCTGCTCCGCCGTACGCAGTGTGTGTTTGTTTTTTTTTGTACAGCTGAGATAAAAGCAGGGAACACTTCCTCCCTGTCAGGTGCAATCTAGGTGCCTGCGGTGTGTTGTTAGGCCCTGCTGGTTGGAATCCAATATGCAGCGTTTCTGAGGCGGAATTAGAATGTACCGGAAGGCGGCGGCTGAGGAAGGGACGTGGGGTAGCGCGGAGGACAGGTACCCCCTTTGGGTCTGAGAAACCGCCGCCATCCTTCTCAGGCTAAAGGGGTGTGGCAGGGGGATCCAGTGAAAGGAGGAGGGGGGGGGGGGCAGTAATGTACCAGGATCAATTTTCAGCTGCAGTGAAGTTTGTGTATATGAACTCCACTGAGAAAATGAGTGGGGGGGTGAGGGTATAGTCAAACCCCCCCTCAGGCCATCTAACCAACCTGCTGCTGCTTTGCACAGCACACATTATCTGTACCAGGCACTTCCATTTAATTTATTTATGCATATGATTTATTATATTTGCTCATTTGACAGTTTTTCACGACTCCCCAAAGTAAATTTCTTGTTTCTAGAAGGACTTGGAGCAGTAGGGTGGTGTGTAGGTTAGTACTGAAACCTCACATCCCTGAGACCAGCATTCGAGTCTCCGCCATGGCTCTGTGTGTAGAGTTTGCACGATCTCTCCAATTCCCCCCACCACGCCACATCCAGCATGCATGCCTTGGTGAATTGGTGAATCAAACTGCCCATAGGTGAGCATGTGTTTGCCCTGAGATTTGCTGATGGCTGTTCTTGCCTGTTCCCTGCCTTGTACCTGTAGCTTCCAGGCTCTGGACAAGCAGTTACAGGAGGTGGATGGTATAAGGATTGGCTGATGGGATTCCGATAGGATGGGTGAGTTTTAGCGAGTTGAGTCTGTGAGTGCACATTAAGCCCCAGTGTGGGGTATAGTTCCCCAGATAGGGTGTGACGCTCATTCCCTGTGATTTAATTGTCCCGTGCAGTAAGGGGGCGCTCCTCCAAGGTAGTGCTGCTCCTGGCAGACCAGCAAGAGAAGCCAATAATAAATAAAGCAGCCCAGGTCTGTTGAAAGCCACCAAGAAGCAGCGGTGACCGCGCTCTGGCCTCATCTCATCGGCGCTCCCGACCCCCGGGGGGGGCGGATCTGGGCTGCTCGCTGAGATGTTGCACAGCAGCGTAAATTGAGAAGGAGTCCATGCCTGGGGTCAGCGTTCCTCTGAGATGCAGAAATTCCTTTCCTCTCCCCGACGTCTTGCCCGACGCCTGAGTCCGTTAGGTACGGAGGAATCGGACATGGGCACAGCTTCCTGTTGGGGGGACCTGAAGGCGGTGAGCACTAAGCTAATGTGTGGGTCATGAGACATTTTTGGGACATGGTTCCTTGTGATATTCCGTTTTTTGGCTGGAAATGTTGATTTAAAACCTCATGAGCCACTGACATTACCTGGCACTGAAACAGCCGAATTCCACATTTTATTGTTCCTTTATCCCTCTAGGGTTTGGAATTGACCTATAACTAAACGAAAAAAAAAATCGGCAATTAAATGGCAAGCCAAAAACAAAACTTGTTTTACTGAGGCTGAGCAAAGTCCAAGCACCTGGACGGGGAAGCTGTAGCCAGGCGTGGCCAGCGGGGGTGCTAGAGAGGGGACTTGGCCTGGCTCTCCAGCAGCAGCCGCTCCACCATCTCATCCATGCTCATTATCTCCCCCTGCAACTCCAAGTGCAACGGCTGTGTCTAGCCAGACCACCCTTTCATGGTGATTTATCGCACCCCCACCTTACCCCCCCCCCCCCCGCCCCCCCCCCCCCCCCCCCCC
>JAABNY020000119.1:4230452-4247934 GCA_015164015.2 Brevimyrus niger | reverse complement strand
TCCACATCCAGTGCTAAGTCCCTGCCAACGGGTGGATTGCTCAATGCCCTTTTTCTTGCACCAATCACCACGATATCCAACTATCACTGGAGGGGATTTCCATTTGAGACAGTGCCCCCCCCCCACCCTACGCCTGCTCCCACAAATAAAGTGATGAAAGTCTAAAACAGTGGCCTAGAAAAATATCCAAATTTTGCTTTCTTGTTTATTTGTCATTTCCAGGTCGATTGATATTCGAGGATCTTATACAATCTGATACAATCTTCTTATATCTTTTGAAAATGGGTACGGAGGATGACACTGTCACTCCTGTAGCACTGCAGAGACCAAAGGGAAGTACTGGCCATCCACCTGCACCAGCTTCATGCCCCACAAAGGCAGCCGGTGCCCCTATTCATCTTTATAATGTGCCAATGTGCACATGGGACGCGACACCTGCTCCAGCCATTACTGCTGTGACCCCCACCTCCAGCCACGGTTCACTGCAAGCTTTGAGGCGGGGGCTGGACCACACACCACAGGAGCCGATTAGCACCAGCAGAGGTCCATAAATCATAGCGAAACATCATGCTTATTGTCCCACACCTCTGCGATAATGGGTCTCATCTCTTAGTTCTCATCACGGGGGCTCTGAAGGACAGCAACAGGAGGAGACGTCTCCCCCCACCCCCACCCCACCCCCGTCCACCGATTGGTGGACAGAAAAGCAGAAGGAGGGTGGGGTGGAAAATGGAAAGGACAGGTGAAACGAGGGCAAGAGAGGACAACATAAAAAGAATATGCTGAAAGAAACTCACATGCGAATGTGTCGAGCTTTCAGTTTTTATCTGCAGCCATTAAAGCAAAGATGCATGATCTGAGATCATTTTTGAAATATTCAAACAAATTTCTGAAATCGGTATTCAACCACTATGTCCATATATTTGGTGCATCAAGCATGTACTGAAGTCCTTTCATACAGAAGCAAATCCAAGCTTGCTAAGGAATGAAATGTGGTTCGGATCTGGTCCAAGGTGTCCCAAAAGGATTTATTTTTTGCACATGATGAGACCACATCATCCTCAGCAACTGACCTTACAATAAAGCTGTACTTAACGTGGCAACTGTTGCTAGGTCTGACTTACTTTGGCCCATATACAGCACACCGGGGGGGGGGGGGGGGTGTCTGTTTTTTCTCTTTAAAGTGAAAAGTTTTACAAATGAACCATCGCCACATTACGATTACCCATGATCCTTTGCTAAGAATAAGGCTTCGTACAGCCAAGATTTCTATTTTTGTCCGGGGTTGGGAAAATCAGTTCATATAGAATTAGAATTCCATGCACAAATTCCTGCCACATGGGTACTTAGAAGATTCCTTGTAACTGCTATGGTCAAGTTTTGAAAGGAAGGGTGCCTGCCATACTGAGCACCCTGAAATAATGGCTTTACATTGTTTTTTAATGAAACGTTTCTTTTGTTGAAGCATCTGCAAGACATCAGAGTCTTTTTTCTTAAGAGCCAGGGTGGACACGCATGGAACGCATATCCTTCCTTGCAAGGAAGTGTCTGTTTCCTTTTTTTTTTTTTTTTTTCTCGGATCGCACATTTAGGGGTGTGAACGTTACTAGTTTACCGCTGACTGAGCGGTATTTGCTGGAATCAAAGTTATGCACCCAAATGCTGGCTTTCCAGCTGAGCGCCAAGACCAAGGGCTGATTTCATGTCGACTGCATGAGCCATTTCATCGCGACCTCAAAGTTCCTGAGGTGAGCTGGCACCAGCGTGAAGTTCTGCAGGATCCCCTTTACGTGAGGGGTCCTGAATGTCATCCGACCCGGTTAAACCCACAGACATGGGTCTAGCCAAAGTCCCACAGCCTCAACAGATTGTCTCTCCTCCTGCAGATGCCTTCGACTGTTCCCACGAACCATCATCGGTTCTTTTTCTTAAGGCATTGGAATGTCCTACAAGTAAATGTTGTCATAGCTACACACATAAACAGTGCATTTGCTGGACTCATTGACACAATGGCTAAATATGAGTCTCACAGACCAGTGCCACTAATGGAATCTAATAAACGTCTGACACGTATACCAAAGCACCTGTACTTTCTTCTTGGCAGTTAACCCTCTTTATGTGCAGATAGCTAGCCACTCATCAGTGAAATCACGTATACCCCCCCCCCCCAATGCATGCCTTGAGTGTCATAGGCCTTCAGACAGGATGCACGTGTGTGTTTGCGCATATTCGTATAATTCCGTCAACTGTCCAGCCAGCCGCATGTCGCTCCTTCTCCGGTGGAGTGAAACTGCCGTAACGTTGCTCTTTACTCCCCTTGTTGCTGTGATACCACTTCACCTGGGCCAGTATAGTCATAGAAGAGGCACCTATTTCCGACATTTTGGGTCCTATTCCTCTTAAATTGAGAAATTTCACAGTTGCCATTCAGGGGCTGAGAAATTTCCCTGACAGTGAGAGAGGCAGAGGCAGCCTGCTCTCCCTTACTGGACTCAGGGTGCCAGTGAGTGCAAGAGTGACGTGAGGTGAAAGTAAAGGACGGAGATCGGCAGCTGATGCGCATCCCTCTGTATTTGTAGTGCATTTCATTAAAGATTAATTACAGAGTAATTGGTTTGTAACTGTAACACTTACCAGCCCATTAATAATGACCATAAATGCCTATAAGTTACCTCCCAAGTTACCTTGAGATCCGAGGTAGGATTACGGTGCTGGTATCGACTGATTGACATGGCGGTCATACTTAACAGACTCTTATGCAACCTCAAGTTACGGGAACATCATAGGCGCTAGGAGCTAGAATAGATAATGTGATAGGAAAGTAAAAAACATGTGTAACACACTTTTATCACATCCAAAAATCTCCATGTAAACATACACATGTAAAAATAAATAGAGGAACTTGCTAGAAAATGGAAGTTGTAATTCTTATAGCAGTAACAACACTAAAGAAATATTTCTTGAAAGAAAGGTATTCTTTTTTTAACAAGTTTAGGATCTAGTGGTGGATTTCATAAACCTTATTATAGTAGTTAATTCTTAGCTTTTGGGAACTCAGGGGTTTTTAGAAGATTCAGAAAAACCCTCATTTATGTTCTTCCAATTCATGCTGGGTTGTGAGTGAATGTCTTGTACTACTGAAAGAAACCAGAGACCAGGTTAATTTAAGCGCAAAGGCGTAAAAATACAAAGCAGCTCATTGCTTTTGACGTCTTCTAATTTTAATTGAAGCATTTTCCCCAGAAGACAAAGGGACCCATCTGTTTCTGTCCAATTGTGGTGAATATGGAGTTTAAAAGTTCCATAAACTGTGACAGGGCTCCATGTAAGATACCCCTAGGAGGATGTCAGTTTCTTATGTTTCCAAATTCCTGACCGAGATCCAGTTTCCCTGCTGGAATTTCCATCACAGGACTTTATGGTGAAAGGCAAGAATGAAGACTTCAGGTGACAAATGGAACCATTTACTATTTAACGAGCCATGACGTCGCCGTTAATATGGTGAAATAAGTGGTATTACATCATGGCGAGACTGAAACGGGGACGACATGAAGTACTGCAGCGCTTCCAAACCACACAACAGCAACTTCAAGTCTTAGCTTCAGTTTACCAGCACAGATGTGGGAAGAGGGGAGCTTGGTCTTTCCAAATTGAATTTATCAATTTTTACCGAGCAAGAGAGCTCTGATGTTATAATGTCAGAGAGCTAAAGCAAATGGCAAGTAACAGGTCTGATGAAGACTGGAGACTGAGAATCCACAAAATCGGTGCTGCTGAGTGCCCCCTTCCCCTAACATGCCCTCCCATCAGCACGCAGCTGTGGGGGCCTCACTTTGAACCTACGGTGGGGGGTCGAGTTGCTACGTGCGGACCTGACAACGTAACTGAACCCCAGGTGGACCTGAACTCTCTGAGATGCGGATGGCTTCGTGCAGCTGCCACCGGTAAGCAGATCCAGGGGCCAGATCACCTGAGAACACTGGAGCAGAACACTATAGGCATTCTCAAGTGTCCCGCCTCCTCTGTGGTCACGGGGGCGTGGTCACTGAGCCACCCACAATCTGATCCTCTTACCCAATCACACGGCTGCATACCGTTCCACACCAATGACAAGTGAAGCGGCTCAAGAAGATCCCTTCTCGATCATAGCCCTTTAGGTTAAGTATATGTATATGTAGACACACATGCGTTCCCTCACAAACATACCACTTTAAACAGTGATAATTAATTGCTGAGAATAAGCAAAGAAACCTGTCATTGAAATTGAAGTAAAGAATTTTGAAGTGATATTACAGACTACGATGTTTGCACAGGTAAGGGACAGCCAACAGATCCTGCAATAACAACAGACCGGTATAAAATCTTAGTATGGCAAAAAAAACTATAGAAAGGACACAAGAGGAAATGAGTGTTAGCACAGGTAAGTTTTACTTGCACAAAAATGTTGTGAGGGCAGAAGGAAAAATGATTAGTTCAGAGAGATAACCAATCGGATTGTAGAGGAGGTGGGTCCAAGCAACCAGTGGAGATGGCACCAAGACATCTGATTGTCTCCAGAAAATCTTTGTGCAAATAAAACTCCCAAGAGCAATAAAAACGCTGTTAGTTGGACAAAAAGGTCCAGCCGACGTTTACACCTCCCCCAGTCCCCGAATGACATCTGTGAAGCTTTCTGTCAACAATTCACAGCTTTTTGTGAGTGTGGCTCAGAGGCAGGCTGTTGTGTATATGTTTGTGCCGGTGTGTTTATGCGATTACACCCCTATGTTTGCGCCAGCAAAGCAGCTATGCGAAAGACAAAGTGACACGAGTGGGCGAAGGGGCAGAGCAGCAGCTGTTTTGGGAGGGAAACTCAGGTGACCAGGTGTAATCATACTGATTGGCTTGTGCTCTGCTTTTCTCCACCCCCAGCGACCTGGATGGGAATACTGAAGCCAGCGGTGGCCAGTGCTCAGTTCCTGTTTTTTCCTTGTCCCCATTTCACAAACCTGTGTTTGATTTTTTCCAAATGGTACTTTCCATTTGTCCTTGTGCTGTGTCTGGCCCATTCCCACCTGATTCCCGTCACACCCTTAAATAACAGCATTCTCCCAGCTCGCTGTCCCAGCTCCATGTCGAGTTGTTCCATGCGCCATTGTGGTATCCCGATGGGATATTAAAAAACACTGCCTGTGTAACATGCTAATTTAAAGCAAAATGTTAAATCCCTGTCCCTAAACTGATGGGACCGGCCCCCTCGTTCCTGATATCTATACGATGCCTTGCTGTCGGGGAGCTGTTTCATGGGTGGTGGGGGGGGGGGGGGGGTTGGTGTGATGTGATTAACACGTGGGATTTTGTTCACATTATTAATTAGCTACTTCCCAGGGGGGAGGGGGCATTAATCACAGTCAGACTTTAACGGCTTTACCCTACAAAATGGTGGAAGACAGAGACAGGTGGCAATGGCCCCCACTGTCGCTAATGTTCCTGGGGGTCACCTCCGTTGTGTGTGTGTGTGTGCAGTTTGCATGTAGCATGTTCTCTCCGTGTAGCACGGCTTTCCTCTGAGTGCTCTGGTTTCCACCCAAAGTCCATAGACATGCAGTTAAGTTAACTGGCATCACTAAACTACAGTAGTTAGTGTGTGTGTGTGGTATGTGCCCTGAAACAGACTGGCATCCTGTCCAGGCGGCACTCCAGCCTAATGCCCTTTGCCCCCTCGGATAGGTGTCAGCCCATCTTCAAGCCCTTATCAGGATAACCAGACTGAATATGTATGTATGTATATATGTATGTATGGATGGATAGATGGATGCACAGGTGTGCTAATTCTTGACTTTGCAGAAGAAGTGAAATATAACAGAAGAAAATAAGATTGGAACATCTTTTTCTTGCAGCAGTGCAAAGCCAAAGAGAAGCTAGAGGACTTTTCTCGCTTGTTACGTGCTGCATGCACCAAGGAGTTAGTTATTTCCCTTCCCCTTAAACTCTATCAACCAAAATGATGAAATCCAACTTGGAATTTGGAAGCATGTAACGGAGAGTGACGTCCTACCTGGGTGAGTCGCCGCCGATCGGCAGCAGACCTCAGAGACTCCTTAGTCTCGCTCGCGACTTATCGGATCCACACCTGTCTCTCGATGGGCGGATCGGATTACATTTGCGTTCTGTGAAATCATATGAGCGCCTAATCTGAGTCAGCGGCTCGGGACGGCCGCGAGGGACAGCCGCGGATTAATTAACAAGCGGTGACTAATCGCTCGCCTCGCCAGAGGGCCGGACACTCGCCGCTCGCCTCTGTCACCGTAGCGCCAGTCCTCCTCCCGCCGGTTTATTATGCAAATCATCTCCGCAGAGTCACTCGTCTGCTGCTCTCCAGTAGCTCAATGACACCGATTAGACACTCTTACGAGGCACTTCAGATCACCGCTGTGCTAATCTTGAGAGTTCAAGCGCTCTGCCCCTCAACTATCCGTGCCAGGAAAGTCCACAGTGAGAGAAGTGTCAGATAAAATGTTTTCCCCATGCAGATGATCAAACAAATATATAATATCCAGGTAATAACGTGTTTTTGGGGAAATCCATGCTTGTTAAGGAACTTGACTTGAACTGGGATTCAGGCTCCACTTGCGGCTATGATCGAGAACTAGTTGTTGAAATGGAAAATTGTAACATGCAACAAGTACGGTATATAAACCCTTACAAACTTATTCAACATGTATGCATCTCTTTATTCATCCATTTATCTATCCATTTATTCATCCAAGCATCATCCATCAATCCATTTTCAAAACTCCTATGTCATCAAAGTGATGTGAATTAGCAGTTGAAAGTCTGTGTTAATGAATTACTCTTTCAAACAGGATTTTTTTAGCAACCCGGTTGACTGTTATGAAACCTTGGTAGATGATAGGTGACAACAGTGCAGGAGGGGCTTATATGTCAGTCCTGCAGCTGAAAATACCTCCCTGTCTAACTGCACCCCTGCCTGCCCTAAGGGGCCACGTTCTGAAAGGCTTTGTCTGTTCCTGCCTCCGGGGAAGGTGATGTGCTTCACCTGTTCTCCAGGTGGCCATTTTACACAAAGGGATCCTAAGTACTGAGTTACAAACACTGGAAGCTTCTGAAGGTCCTGCAGCTTTGTCCATCTATAAAGGCCCAGGTATCCAAACGTGGCTTCAATGTAATTAAACATTTCTACACAATTACAATGACGTTTAATAAAGGATTAGGGCAAAATTCACTCATCGGGGCATCTACTGGCCTTTCCCCCCCCCAGGGGGTTTGACCTCGCAGACTTTCGACCACAGGTCAGGTTTGTTTAACCCAGAGAGAAACGTGTACTGAAATCAACGTCGAGCAACACCTCAGAATCCAGAAATTCAGACTATAACAGGAGAAAACCTGCATGACTGGAGAAAACCAGAGGGTATGGGGGCCAGGGGGGGTGAGTATATCACATTCATGATATACAGTATAATTATAATAACAATACTAATTTGTATTTATCCATTTCCCCCCAGTAAATATACATTTCTGCTTAAATTATGGAGTTCTGTCACCCATCTCTAGCAAGCCACTATCCTCCCCTGTGGGACTGGGCTCCTCCTCTTAAATGGAAAGAATATTAGTTTCTCTGGAAGCTAAACAAAAGAAGAGAAGAGAGTGAAGACCCACCGGGCAGATAAACACACGGCGATGGGAAATTTAATTCAATGCAGGCGGAGGGCGGACAGGACGGTCAGACGGGACGGTCAGACGGGACTGGCAGGGTCGCGAGGTCGCTGCCCTTGTGTCCTGGCACGAGGTGGAACCCAAACGGCGCTGTTGCAGCGGAGCACAAAAACCGCGACAGCTTAAATGTCAGGACATATACGCTGCTCAAAGACATTTCCAGGAACTGCTTTTAATTCAGGTTCCAATAAGCTTTCTTTTGTAAGTAAACCCAATGCATGCTTCCAATTTTCAGTTTATTTGCCAGGCAGGCTGGCAGAAAACGTAAAGGACCTTCATCATAAAGGCAATAAAGGTAGCCTGGCAAAGAGCTACAGCCAGATTTAAGTATTATGGGCTGCTTTTCCGAGGTGTCAAGGCAATTTCCTTAATAAAATCTGTATTTGGAAAATGAAGTATTTCAGAGCACAGAATTGCTCTGACCTTAATTGAAATTCAAAGCTCTGATATGATAAGAAAGTGAATAAAATCATATGTGCATGCAAATGAGGTTTGTTTTTTCCTGTTTGTGTCAAATTCACCATGTAGGCCTTCTCCTTACCCGGCTTGGGGACGCCAAGCACCGGCTATGGTTCAGTGAG
This sequence comes from Brevimyrus niger, assembly GCA_015164015.2. Taxonomy (NCBI): domain Eukaryota; kingdom Metazoa; phylum Chordata; class Actinopteri; order Osteoglossiformes; family Mormyridae; genus Brevimyrus; species Brevimyrus niger. The sequence goes on along the minus strand of JAABNY020000119.1, from coordinate 4,239,637 downwards.
ACACTTGGAGTTGGTTTTACTGCACAAAGACGGAAAATGTTGGCAAAGACCACAGGTGTTTGACATTGTGCTCCACAGATGGTAAATGGTGTTCTGGTTTTGAAGTAGTGATGTGTACAAGGCTCTGCATTGATAAGCCATATTAACTAGGCTGGTGCCAGACTCTAATATATATCTAACAACTGCTGCAAGCTACGGATGTATAATTCCATTATTTTGTACTTTCTAGCCTATAAAAAATTCATATTCAGTAATCATTACTCTAAAAAACAAATTCTAGTGATATATACTATGTTATTTTTATGAAATGGAAAATGGCTGTATCTATATATCAGCAGAAAAGAAGACATTGAAAACCATATTTAAACCATATTGAAAACCATATTTAAAACCGCCAATTGTACTTAATTAAGAGTGTAATTACCTTAAATTATTCAGCATGTGCTTTTAACCAAAGTGACATACAATTCAGAAAGTTGGGGCAGTCAGTTCCTGGAACACTCGGGGGTTAACGGTCTCGCTCAAAGGCCCAGCGGTGACACTGCCGACACTGGGATACAGTGACCTTCCAATCACAGATGCAGTGTTCTGACCCACTGGGGCAGCCCCCACCCCCATTAATTAATTAAGCACTCCACTGCAACTTGGAGTCTCAGGTTAGAGAGTCACTGGTATGGGTGACCTTAGATAATGGAAAAAGGAAATTTACAGAAATTACTTTCCCACGTAATGCAATCCTGGGCCACTGCAGGAGGAGAATCACAGATTTGTAGCATATTCTTGCTAAAAGCTACAACAAAGTGATGTGGGTTCAGTAACTGGAAGGCCTTACCACGGCACATATGCAGTGACCTTATTTTTTTGGTTTCCACAAGACATTTTGGGCTCTCCTTTACATATTTATACTTCTACAAATTTAATATGATTGTTTCCCCTTTCCAAAATCCTAGATCTTCCTGGTCATTCAGGGAACTAGGGGTTGTTGATTGGGAGATTCAATAAAGTGTATTTTTATATAGCGCCATTCGCGACAGAGTTGCCGCAAGGTGCATTGCATGGGTGTATTGTGATACACTACAACATCATTGATACACTACAACATCAACAAAAATTCCCAAAAACCTCTGGGGGTCAAAGGTCAACCGGCTGCCCAAATCCTTTGGACATGCTAACATTACTGAAAAAGAAAGAGTGGGCTTGCTTGCTAAAAGCAAGGTGTACATGGTGGCGGATAATAATGCAATAATGGCACAAGATGGTAAAATTGGCCAGCCTGGGTCAGCTTACCAGATATTTAATCAGCACTGAGGCGACACAGCCACTGTCCTGTCTATCGTGGGTGGGGGAGGGCAGGAGTGTGACTGCAGATAGGTGTGGAGAAAAGTGTGGCGAACTGTCGAGAAAGTACCGGCATAGCTTTCAAACATGCAGAAAAGTTCTACCACAGCGTGCTAAGAAACGCTTCCTGCTGCCACCAGGCACTTTAATATCTCCTCCCAACAATCCCGTCGCCACCCCCAGCCATAACACATGCCAAGGGAGCGTTTAAAAACACATAATGACACCCTGCGTCAAGTCGAGTCAAGCCTAGTGGGCTTTATTGTCATACCATCCTTATACGAGTACACACCGGCATGAGATAACTCTCTCCAGGGAACGCGGTGCGACGTACAGACAGCCAGTGACAGGAAAAGGAGGGATTCGCAGCGGTGAAAAAAATGTGCAAAAACGCAGGGCTGGGCTTTAGACTGTATATACATGGTGCCTGAGCATGTAATCAACGGTAATAAATAATGTAGCAGCACAGAACAGTAGCAGCATAGAACTGTGACAGTACATTAAATTATCTATCTATCCATCTATCTACAGTACCTACCATATCTATCTATCTATCTATCTATCTATCTATCTATCTATCTATCTATCTATCTATCTATCTATCTATCTATCTATCGATCAAGCAGTATAGAAAATATTTTTAGAATAGATAGAAAAGGTGGGGTACAGATGTGGGAGGCAAACCAGATGGAAATGTTATTTTTCTCTTCTTAAGTCCTCATGTAACAGCATACTCACAAGAGCTCACTGTTCTAGAAGCATAATTTTCGTCTCCCTTGCGTTGTAGCTGCTGTGTTGAACCCAGTTTTAGTCCTCCCCAGACATTGTGTTATTGTGATAAATATTCATGAGGACAAACAGCCTTCGGGGAACACCGGTGATTTAACAGGCTGGCTTGGACAAGAAAATGTCTCAGTCCTAGACAAGTTATGTCAGAAGGCTCAGCGGGGAACCATTACTCTTAGTTTGGGAAGAACGGAATCGTGTGCTGTCAATAATAATAGCAGCTGCTTAGACTGTAAAAACAGAAAGCCTTTTCTATTAGCCCCTATCACTCCCCCCCAGATCTCCTGAGCTGTCCCATAACGCCAAATCCTCTCCTTTATTTATTGTTCATTGCCAAGCTTTTGGGACTCTGATAAAGCAGCCAGCAGATGACAGAGCCGGATCAGAAACAACATCAGTAATGAAGTTGCAGGAGTAAAACAGGATACAGGAATTATATTTAATAACAACCATACACTTCTCTCGACACATATCCTCAATTTTTCTCTTTTGTCCCACATGACAGCTGTACTTGTATCTTCACAGCAACAAAAAATACATTTTTGAAAGCCATATTAAAAATTACCAACTCTAATCAGACCAAAAAAAAAATTTGAAAAGTCACAGATGTTTGACAGCTAGTTATGTTAACTAATTAAGTTAAATTAAACTCTGTTGGACTTGCCTGTGAAGGTTACCCGTCAATCTTGTCTTTCAAAGCAAATCCAGCGTATAGAACGTTTTCAGTTGCAAGTCTTCACTTGCCCGATAAAGGCTTGTGGGTCACTAACCAGAACTTGCACTGAGAACATTTTTTCTGGAATATCTCCCACTTTTTACATAGATTCTTAAAAAAGAATATTTCCCAGAAAATGTAAAACATGTGCGGAGATAAAATGAATATTCACATGTGCCTCTGATTTCCTCTGAATTTTCTCTTTAATAAGTCGACTCTACCGATAGACCCGGAAGTCGTCTGCACCGTTCAAGGGCACCTCTGGAGGTGATGCAGGCTTTAGGGATCTTACAGAGGTCCCAGGGAAAGTTCCCTGCCAAGGTCGCTCATTAGCTTCGGCAAGACAAACAAACTGAGGGTCCCTTTAATGTCCTGCATCCGGTCTGTGGCAGAAATGGCCAAAAAGGGGGGGGGGGCAAGAGAGAAGGAAGGATGGAGGAGGATTTTACTGCACTAAACCGGAGCCCTATAAATAACTGCGATGGAAGGGGGAATGCAAACACCTGTCCCCGCTCAGTGTGCGTTCTGCAGCCCCCTGCCCCGGAGCTGTGGTGCATGGGGGCCTCGGCACCGGCTCTCCGCGCACGTTGGACGCAGAGTCGGCCCCCATCCCCGGCACGGCTGTCGAGCCTCATTAATGCTCAGCGTTTGGCAGATCGATAACGGCAGAGCCCTGTTCTACCAAGAGTAGGGAGTGAGAGAGAGAGAGAGAGAGAGAGAGAGAGCGAGTGAGCTGTACGCTTCCCTCCCTGTCATTTCTTTTTGCTCGGTGTAGTTGAAAAATTTTACGTTTGAGGACTGAAGATGATCCACCTTAACAAGACATCAGCAGACGGAGAGGATGCAGACAGGGATTAGCACCGCTGTTGAGCCGCAGATGCCGGGAGACCGATTTCCATGCAGATGTTGATGTGGCGTCCAGATGATTTTTGGCAGGACTGACCCCACCCTGCCCAAATACAGCCCGTGCAGAACACGAGCACGGGAATCAGCAGGATTTCACTAATGGAGTTGTTTTGCTTATTCTGATTGATTGAGGCGTGCTGTGATCTGACCTGCGTATGTGCTGGTATTTTGCTGCATCTTCCATTGTTCACGACAGTGTTTGGCTCTCGTCAGAATATCCCGCATGGCCCATTCGAGGCGGCCGTCGTGCGGGGCATCTCTGTTGGAGACGGGGCAGATGCGATATGAGGTGTGCCAGCCGACGGTCACGCCACTGCCTGAGGCGGGGATGGGGGAGCGGGGTCATCGGCTCCGACCTCCCAAAACGCTCCAGCTTTTGCAACAGGCCTGCATTCCGGGGTCTTCTGCCAGACCCGTTGCAAAATCAATACTGGAAACCCCTGCTTAACAAACACACGGGTCGGCCCCAACAGAGAGAAACCTCTTCTTGCCAAAACTTAATTTAGTGATATGATCAAATTCCACTTTTTTCTGTCTTATTTTTGAATGTTTGAAATCCACGGTTATAATAAAGCTCAAGTCAACATACCTCTGCCCACGTGCCTATGTGCTGATATACAGATTCATAGTGCCACATTTCGCGAAAATGCTGTCTTACTAATGGTGATTTACTAATGTACTTACCCTGAATATCTTTGCCCTTGTCATGTGAAGAAAACACCTTAGTCTATTTGCTGAAAATATCACACATTCCCGTCATTCACCATCCATGGCTCCGATAACGATCAGCTGCAGTGCGGAATATGTGTGTAAAATATAATATTCACACTGAACGCGGGGCACCTTCTGAGTTCCAGTTGAATAAATAGCAAAAGTAAGACTCACCCATGTGAATGTCAAGGTAGAAGGGATCCATGTTCGGCCACAAGCGCTGGGCATCCGATTGAGTGCGTGAATCCCGCCGCCAGCGGGTAGCCAGTAGGTTAGTCCTCACTCTCAGACAGCTACTGCAGAACAGAGAGCTTCTCTGGGCACCTAAATAAGGCTTCACACCACAGCGTTTTACCACATAGAGTCTTTAAACAAAAGGCTGTCCCCTGTTGCAGATCAATCTGTTGAGAACTCCACGTATTAAGAAATGTTGGCTCTCATGTTCTGGAAAGTAATAATGAAAGCATTGCGGAATGAAATAAGGGGGACTTACTCAAGAGTCTGGCACCTTCAAGGACAGAAACATCGCTCTGGGATTTATATTCCTTTAACACAGCTTACTAACTGTTCTTCACAGTCTATTAAGAAGCCCACCATAAAGCAGTATCTGGAGATTTCAATGACAGACAGTTGGTATTTTCTTTTATATGTTAACAAGGTCTATAATTGAAGTGTATTATCCATAGAAGACTGTGCCTCAAAGTTATATAAAGAAGAAAATATATAAACCTCTTTTGAAATGCACAAAAAATGGAGGATAATTGTGTAAGCCACTCATGGCTACATGTTATGGAATGAACATTCCTGATATATTTATTCAACAAACAATATCAAAGCCTCTCTGTCCCTGTTAGGCGGTGATATGCATTAAATACATAAAAAGCTTTGACAGCCATATCACATTTTCATTTGTGTAGGGCCTTGAGAAGCTCCACAGAACCTCTTTACAGGTGTCCTCCATGGCACAACACCTGGGCCCCTACTGTTCAGATCCCCACCTCTTTATTTTCCTTCTGCCTGAGCAGTACCTTTCCAGACTGTCGAGCATCGATGTCACTGTGATGCAAAGACTTACACCTGAGATTTTATTGAAAAATCATTTTGATTTGTTCAGATTCTGTCATAAATCTAGTGCCCCAAAACGGTCATTATGCACTATATACAGCGCTGAATATGACAATCTATAACTGAAGCCATTTACTAAATCACCGTCCCTGGTGCTGGCGAGATAAATGAAGGGGTCGACCTCACTTCCTCTGACATTGTAGAGTCGACCCTGACCGAGGCCTCATTCAGCTCCCAGCCACTCAATGCAACTGCACCCATGACTGGGCCGTACAAATGAGCCATTGAGCAAGAGTGAGTGACGTCTTTAATATACAATGATGATACTAAAGAACGGTATCAAAAACTCATAGAAGGCGGTCGGTAGGAAGTATGACGCTCTTTTAAGCTGCTCTTATCCATAGTCCCAATGAGACTTAAATTCAATCAGTCAGATGAAATACTGCAAATTTTCACCATAGAAAACAACCACTACCCTTTCAGCTCCAGACACATAAAATGGATGGATGGATGTTAAGTATGTTACTACTTCATTCATGCTAAGTAAAAGATATCATTAAATGTTTCTCTATTATTAGATTGTATTACAGTTTTTCTCAGTTGCTTTGATACATTTCTCGCAACAGAATTGAAGATCTCAAGACTGCTCGCTCAATTCCCACAACCTCTAGTCAGCTGTGCACATCATAACAGCAATTTCTGGTTGTTTTTGTCATTTTGCAATCGCTTTAATACACCCAGGCAGATGCTGATGTGCAATTTTCAGCTATATCATACATACCATATATACCACAGCGGTTGCTTATGTCATGATGCTCAGAATGCATTGTGTAGCCCTCTTTTGCATAGTCTTACACTCCAGACAAACTTGTAATTTTGTCATTGTGTAAGCTATCAAGTGTATTTTATAGGTTTCCACAAAACATTTTTGATTCCTGAACTATTTTGATATACATGGATGAGACTGGCTTCAACTTGGCCAAAGGAAGGAATCTGATTGAACAGAGAGCTGCTGTTGACATGCCTGGCCAGCGGGGTGGGAATATCAGAATGGGGTCCACACTCACATCCCTCTTGTGGGGCCATACAACACCTAACATCTGCTTACCCTCTTGAATGCCATTTACAGGGAACTAATTCCTGAAGAGGAGATTGTCAAGAAAATGTACCAAAGTATGTGATCAATTGTGATAATGTGACTTTCCGTGATTCCAACCCAATTAGGCAATGGTTCGGCAACTACCCCAGGATGCTGATGAAATTCCTACCACTATTCCTATTCCCCATTCCTCAACCCAACTGAGGAGTTCTTCTGAGCTTGGAGGTGGAAGGTATATGACCCTAACCCACATACACAAATGACACTGCTTGCTGCCACAGAAGCTATGTGTAGGTATATAACAGCAGATGCATGTAGAGACTATATAAGACATTCTAGGAGGTTCTTTCCATGCTGCATTGCAAAGGAAGATATCTGTTGTGATGTAGATGAAAATATGTGGCCAGACAGACAGGTACGTCTGGATGTGCCAGAATGATTTACATATGTTCAGTTACAATATGTACTGGTATATTGTTCACATTTGTATACAGCTCTACCAAATGGGTGTTTCTTATGTTTATTCTACATAAGTAACTGTAGGGTATTTTTCTTTTGCACAATGTTGTATAACTGTAGAAACATACGTATTCAGTGTCTTGTACTCACTTACTTCCCTAACTACAGGAATGTCTAACTTTACTGTAGATTTTACTGTAAATGGCTGTACAAAAAGTGCATGGTGCTGTCTAGCATTTTCAGGTAGTGTCACTGAGTTCTGACCTTTTTTTGCATTGGAAAACACTGAGAGAATACTGTAAACTGTCACAATGAAAACATGATAAAGCAATTTGACTATCTTGTTCATACTGCAAAGATGGTGTCAATACTTCTCATTTTGATGACACTGGCATTTTCATTGACATGATGGTATTATCGATTTTGAGCAAGTGACCTGCTTTTGCAGGTTATCCACTAGGTTTTGCAGTTTGCACCAATTGTTTTGAGAAATACACTAACTGCTGTGCAAATGTTAATAGTGATGTGAGAAAAGCACCAAAGCGACTGAGAAAAACTGTAATAATGACTCTTGGTAACAAAATTATGTAGAAGTGTGGTATTCTGGGATAACCAAACAAGCCATTGACATAAGGCCGTAACTCTGAGGTTGCGGTCACCACAAAAACACAGCACGGCAACTCATTACTAATGTACACTGCATCCTGGCAAGGGAATTGAAACGCGCATGGACACTACTTCCAGCAGCCATGATGCTCTTTCCAAATAATTTGGAGCAGAGTACGTGATCATCTCTTCTCAGAGAGCGTGATATTCTTGCGGAGGACGTCTTTTGCAATGGACTGGAAGTAAACAAGGGCCGCCACTCTGTTTTAAGCGCCACATCCAGATGTGCGACAACAGCGATTCCTAGAATCGGCGGGGAGGCTGCGTGTTGATGAGCAGCAGACTGCCCCTTAAGGGCTGATTTCAGGCCTGGACGGCTGAGGTTTATTCCGGGAAAGTCCGCAGAAATCAGGCGGCCGGCCAAAGGAGCACGTACGGCACCTACCGCACAGAACGGCCGTACTTCTGTGTCATCATGACAACACGAGGAGCTAAGCCTTATAGTACAAAATGTCTTTAATATAAAATGCTTTTCTGAAGCGTTTTGATTTTTTTTTTTTTTAGTGATTTAACAGTTTTAAACAGTCAGGATATTTAACAAATTTTTTATCCTTTGGAAAGTGACGTTGGGTTTGTGAAAGTCACTATATAAATGTAATTTATGATTATTATTATTATTGTTGGTGGTGGTGTTGTAAACCTTCTCTTTAGCTTTCTATTCAAAACAGCAGTCTCACCTCCGCAGGACTCTGAGGTGTGTGCAAAGAAGTTTGTAAGGATATTTGCAAATAACAAATATCGAAATGTAAACCATGCCCCCCTCGTAGGTAGCAACCATAGTAAATAAAATGTTTCTTTTATTTTTGTTCATCCTTCAGTTCCAAGAAATTGTTTCATGTGAATTTTATTTAGCCCATTTAGAAAAAAATTGTAAATACTTCCTAATGCATTAGTGTTCCCTAAGCAGAGCAACATTTCGCAGTGCTTTGGTTTGGAAAAAAACGTCCTCTTCCTTTGAAAGGCCCAGATCTACGGGAGAGATACACTCTATTGATTCCTCTGCACTTCAGCCCAGCCATTAGCAGGAGCTTTAGATAAGTTATTGAAGTGCTCTTTTACATCAGCGGATTTTTTCTTTTTTTATCCAAACTCACGTCTGGGCTCGGGGAGGGATTGTGCTTCCGTTCGGCAGGGCAGCAGAGTGCGCCGGTGATTGGCTGGCATGCATTTCGTCCCGCGCATGTGCAGTGCGCCATTGCCTCTCCAAACTGTGGTCATAAATGTTTACAGATACGCTTGTCAAAGAAAAACATACATGAAGTCTAGTGTATGTCAGGATCACAAAGCATGGTTTTGTTTTTAAATATAAAGGAATATTCTGTCGCTGCTGCTTGTTGCTGAATTGCTGTTTATGTTTGGCCACTTTTTTATCTATCTATCTATCTATCTATCTATCTATCTATCTATCTATCTATCTATCTATCTATCTATCTATCTATC
>JAABNY020000119.1:4205493-4217342 GCA_015164015.2 Brevimyrus niger | reverse complement strand
ATAGATATATAGATAGATAGATAGATAGATAGATAGATAGATAGATAGATAGATAGATAGATAGATAGATAGATAGAAAAGAAAAGAAAAGGAAGAAAATTGCAGACTTTAGTTGAATGAATAGTAGTAAATTACTGGGGGATGAGGGGGGGGGGGGGGTTCTAAACCCCTGGTAATCAAAACCAGCTAATACAACACCCCCAAATCACATCTCCCCCTATATGGGTGGTGACCTCAACCACCCCAATGCTCAAACCAAAGTTATGCCCTTGGTTATACGCACACACATTTAAGTAATAAAAAGACAAGCATTATTAGACAATAAGCAATAAGTGACAATAAGCAATAGACAGTAACAGTGCAAGGAATGTCAGGAGAAATATTGCCTGGAATTCCACAGTAATAAATAATATTGCACGGTGGGTTTTGCACAGTGAATGAGGGAATGTTCTGTTACTGCCTAAGTGGTTCTGATCCATTCAGACGGCTGGTACCTCCCCCCCACCAACACAGGAAAGGCCAAACAGGATGGAGGACCTCAGACTGGCGGCCTCGTTATGCCGCGATTTAGCGGGTCTCTTTGCCGGCCAGCGCCGCGAGAGCGCGGCCCGTGTCTCCGCGACCCCGGCGACAGCTGCCGCCAATAACTGCGTGCCTCCGCCGCTCAGTCGCGGCACGATCCACACGCCGCTGCCAGCGCCAAGCCACCAACGCTGCACTCGTCCACAAATAGCACTTTGTCGCTAACCTCTCCTTCACCTATGCACCTCCTATTCTGTCTTTCCCCTCTGTCACCAACGGGGGTCCACGTCCCGCTGCCGGATTCTTTTATGTCCGACGACAGAGGGATGGACAGGAAGCAGCTTCTCGGAAAGGTAATCTGATCCGGCGCGGAAAACGCTGTAGCCCCTGTGTCAGATGCACGAATGGCTATGACAATTGCCAAAAAAGCAAGAACTAATAAATGATTAAATGAAATTAAGTGTAATTAAACAATGGCCATGTGAACGGGAACGATGTCCATTAGGCAGGAATGGGAGCAAGGAACTGAAGAGCGGTTTGACGTAACAGATGACAGGTTCTTGTTGAAACTTTTGACCTTTGACAAAGTGGCCCACTTATGTCAGGATGAGCTCGTTAAGCAGCATCCTGCGCACCGTCTCCCTTGAGTCTTCGCTCCATATTCTTTCTACACACTCTGACATGCTTGGAGTACAGGCACTTGGACGACATTCAAGCTCGAGAGGAAAATATGGCTGGACAGCAAAAAGGTTCAAAGTTAATCCACTGTTTGGGGGTAAACATAATGCTCAAGTAAGTTTAGCAGCACATGGAAAAAAAGTTTGAGCAATGCTGAATAAAATTTTATATCTACAGTGTTCGTTTTGACAGTGTATTTTGGTTTAGGTTTAGTCTTTTGACAAAAATGCATTTTAAATGTAGTCATCGTTTAGTCATCGGATTTCTTTTTTTTTTCATTTTTGTGTAGTTTTAGTTGTCAAAAATTAGATGGTATTAAGTCAATAAAATTAACAGGTTTAGTCATAGTCTAATACATAATTTTCACATTTATATAAAAATTTCACTGAATTTTCTGTCACATGTCGGGTATACCTATCTTTATGGGGCTCGCTCATTCACTATGAGAAAAATGCTAATGCTAACTATGACAGCCTTGACCCTCTCCCTGCCCTAATCATAACCATAAGCAACCAAGCAAAATTCAAGAGTTTTTGCGTTTTTAGTTTTTTCATAGCGGTCGCCGATTTTTATATAGTACAGTTATCCCTTATGGCAGGGGTAGCCAATCTTATCAGCAAAGGGCGGGTGTATATGCGGGTTTTCGCTGCCACTCCCTAATTAGATCACTAATTAGAGGACTGATTGGCTAAAGAGTCCTCACACCTGGGTTTGAACAGCTGACCTACAGGTTATCCCAAAAACACACCGGCCCTTTGCGGATTGGCTACCCCTGCCTTATGGGGACCAGGATATCGGTCTCCAAAAGGGGAAAAAAAAATATATTTACCATGTTATAGGGACATTTTGTCCCCATAATGATAGGTATACCTGCTTGCGCACACACATACACACACAAACAGATTGGTCTACCTTGAACCCCTCTTAAACCCCTGAAACATCATTCATTGAAGGAAACATCGGTAAATCTGTTATTATGGAATGGCATTAGGTTTGATCATGTGGTCTTTAAGGACACACATTGATGTAAATTTTGTAATACGAAACATTGCGGTAATTCAAAAATAGCTGTATATAAATTTTATTTATAATTAAATAAAATATAAATAAAAACAAAATTTAGTCATAAACAAAACACTTGCATATGATGCATCTTCATTCAACTTATAAGAAAAAAAGTGGATAGAACTTAACTAAGCAAAATTCAACTGTCCTCCGTCAAAAAGGTAAACAAATATCAGACTAGTGGAAACCAACTGCCAAGTTCTTATTTCTACCCCTAGTTCAGTTCACGACAGTGAACTTTTCAAAGACCATTAATGTGGGTTTGAAGGAGAAGACATCATAGGCAGAAGCACTGAAGATGTCTAATACTTGAGTCGCATCTCATTTCAGAATTTATCTTGTTGAAACTACACATAAAATTTTCTATAATCTGTATCCTATACTACATAAACCATGATTAAATCATTAGCACGGTTGAATTTTCTTAAATATGTTGGGTTAAAACGTGTTACATATCTGCCCCAGTGGCCTAAGGGATGTGGCACTCCCCTCCCACCCCCCCAGGCCAGAGATTGTGGGTTTGAGTCTCATCTGGGCTGGTTCTTTTCCCCTGGGATCAATGAAGTTTATCTCACCCTGTTTTCATTGTACTCCCTGTGTGCTGTGTGATTACAAGCCAACCTGTTGAATCGGTAGCAAAATGATTACAGTTCCTACATACATTTGCAGAATGATCATTTACTTTCTGCAGTTCCTTCTGTTGTTTTTTTCTGGTATTTATGGGTCAAACCATTTCTCCGGGGAACATAAAGTGTTCTATAATTTCATTTATTTTTTTAACTGCTATAATACTCCTAAAATGTGCTTTTGTGTTCTTCCAACAAGTTAAACAATTTCCACCAAAAGCTGATGATCATTACCTGTGACTAAATCTCACCCTTTAATAACCAGCAATTACCCAAATATGACTGGAGCAATAAAACTCTGAGCGATTACTGAGGTTACCATCCTGGCTCAGTTCACCATGCCAAGCATATTCATATTCTAACTTAGTCAAAGTAAAATAAACCTCAGAAACCCACACACACAAACATCCCATCTGTGCACATTTTCCCTAAAAGCATTTCTGCATTTGTGATTCAATTACTTAAAATTTCTTAAAATTATTTTCCAGCATAAATCCTGTATGTCAACACATTGATTTGCTAGTGTCCTCCAGGGCTAATCCATTCCCAGGCTATTTAGTGAAGGCCCTTCTCTTGTCTGTCGCTTACCTATCCTCGCATTAATGCTTTTTTCTGTGTTTTTCTTCTCACCCGACGCATGCCGGTGCTTAAGCTGTCGCTCCAGCCTTCAGTCGAGGGGGCACATCGGCACTGGAGATGAACCTCATTGGGTTAGGCGATAATGCGCTAATGTGCTAATATGTGTTTCCTTCCTTTGTATTAAGGCAGCAGTTTGACAGGGTGTTTCTCTCTATTTCTATTCTACATTTCTGCCGAATTGTTTGCATCTCTGCCATTGAACAGAAAGTTTTCGAATGCACGCAGCATAACGGATATCATGTGAAAACACAAGACAGGTATCATTTCGATAAAACACTGTAGCATTAAGGAAAAAAGGTGAGAAATTAATGAATATGTGTGTGTATTGTGCATTTGGGGAGCAGCTTTAAATGTAGGACATAACCAAAGCAATAAAAACTGGGGCAATATACACTTTTATTTCAAAGCACAGTACAGCTTCCCACTGTTCCCACTGTCTTAATATTGAATATCATAGAGGGGCTTATGTCTTCTTTATTAATAAGGCCAGCGACTGTGTCGAGGAGTCAGGCTTTTAACTGAGCTCGAGAGCCACATCCACATGTGCCAAGTCTCATACTGTAGCTCTCGCACAAAAGTCCTGTTTCATTGCCTCCAAAAGGCTTGTTGCTGCTATAAGGTGTTTACTGCTTTCCATGAAACATGCAAGTACTTGTGTTGTGAGATCTTGTGTTAGATCTGCGTCACTTTAACATTATAAAAAAGAATTGTTGTACAACTCAGACTATGAACTTATTAAGCCCTTAGTCAAAAGGACCGCCTCTGCACCCCCCCCCCCCCAAGTCAATGTCAAAGCTACTTCGTCATGCATTTGTTCAGGATTCAGTTGACATGTGTGCAAGCCAGCATCATAAGATTCCCTCGGTGTCTCCTGGGCAAATAGACATCTTTAAAGTTGACCCTGGAGTGAATGAATTGCACAAACACATTGTCTTATGAAGGCTGGATGTAAACAAATGTAATCCTTTTGAGTGCAACTTCAAAACAAGGCTCTTGGGGAAATGGGGGGTGGACAGTCAGGTTAACGAGGGATGCATTGCTGGTGCATTCAGCAAAGTGACATCTAGCTGCAGCTCAGCGATAATCTAAAAGGGATCATTTTAATTGTATCATCTTCTAAACAATGCTTGTACACTAATTGTCCAAGTGCTTCAGAGACTAGATGCTGGAGAGCATTTTATATTTTGGAAGTGCAGCCTTTGGCGAATCTTGTTCTCAGCAGGTGTGACGTTCTGTCAGCTTCTCTTATTTCTGTTCCTGTCCAGTGACTGTGTCAGCACTGCCGGCTTGTCAGTAGTCAGCAGAAATGTGGTTCTGGGATGATCATGTGTAGTCCACCCCCCCACACCCCCTGGACACCCACCTTGGTACAGTCCACAGCATCTTAGACATCCAAATAATCAGAATCTCTAAAAACAATGGCATCTGACTTCTCCCTCACCCCCTCACTTCACATACGTTATAAGAAAAAAAAAATGTCTCAGCCCCCCAACCACTCCCCCCAGTGAGCATTTGGCTGCCTGCCTTACCTTTTTAACCCTGCCTCCCAGCTGTATGTGAAAGTCAAACCAGCTGCAGTTGCCTAATGATCCAGGAGTGCAGCTTCTATTCGTTTGTTGATAAAGAGAAGTCACTGTTGATATCCCCATGGAAGAGGAATAAAGTCACTTCTGCTAATCCCCATGGAGGAGGAATAAAGTCGCAGCTGTTATCCCCATTGAGGAGGAATAAAGTCACTGCTGCTAATCCCCGTGAAGGAGGAATAAAGTCACTGCTGATATCCCCATCGAGAAGGAATAAAGTCACTACTGCTAATCCCCATTGAGGAGGAATAAAGCCACTACTGCTAATCCCTGTGAAGGAGGATTAAAGTCAATGCTGATATCCCCATGGAGGAGGAATAAAGCCACGACTGCTAAACCCTGTGAAGGAGGATTAAAGTCAATGCTGATATCCCCATGGAGGAGGAATAAAGTCATTACTGCTAATCCCTGTGAAGAAGGAATAAAGTCAATGCTGATATCCCCATTGAGTAGGAATAAAGTCACTGCTGCTAATCCCCGTGAAGGAGGAATAAAGTTAATGCTGATATCCCCACTGAATAGGAATAAAGTCACTGCTGCTAATCCCCGTGAAGGAGGAATAAAGTTAATGCCAATATCCCCATTGAGGCGGAATAAAGTAACTGCTGCTAATCCCCGTGAAGGAGGAATAAAGTCATTGCTGATATTCCCATTGAAAAGTAATACAAATATTGCTGATATCTTCATGGAGCAAAGAACGTCACTCTTAAAAGTAAAGTCACTTGTGATATCTGCATGAGGCGAGAGCTACGTGACTGAGGATATCCCAGTGAACGTTACAGAGGTCCAGGCTGAGATTTCTGTTGAAGTAAAGATATTTTAGTCACTTAATTTACCTGTTCCTCCATCTTAATGTTACAGGAAAACTTCACTTTGATTAGTTACTAAAAGTGAACCTGGCATTTCTGTTTACGTAAAAACAACTTTCTTGAGGAACTTACTGCTTGTGTAGCATCAGCTGTTTCTGTCAGTGCTACTCCGTGTCGTTGTAGTTACAGAACTGGTACGTCGATTCAAGGGCTGGGTAGCAAGAACATGATTTATTTATATATTGAAAACACATTACACTTCATTTATTTATGTGTGGCTTGTGTGGTAACACTTCTGTGGAGGGTTATGATATAGTTCTTTTTTTTCCTGTTGAAATAGGTCCTGCTCACATTGGGAGGTGATTCTTGGCACCAGTGTGCTTTGACATCTAAATGCAGCAGATGTTTACAGTGTAAAAGTCACGGTTATTCTGCTTCTTTCCGTTTCCTCCACTGTGCAGTCCAAAAAAAGTTATCCTGTGGTTTTGTGCTACTCTTCTATAAGTCACAATGTACTCTGTTATTTCAAGGCTCATTACAATACATGTATGAGATTAAAAAGGCACGCGAGAACGTCTGAAGCCGTTCGCATATGCTGCCAATAGACAATGGCAGGATTCGGGCAGGATTTCATCTGCCAAACCACTAGTGCCAAATTCCCCATATTACTGCCCTGGCAGGCATGGGAAGTGTGAATGGTTTTTTAAAAAAATATATGCTTTGTATAGATTTTGTTCATAGGTCAACAACAGGAATACTGTTACTGGGACAGAACCATCTGACCTTTGAGGGGAGGGTAAAGAGACTGGGTGGGGATGCATGGTTGTAATGATCTTGGCAGAGGTTAACATTTCAGGTCCGGAAAGTAAAAATCCAAACCAGGATTTTGTTTTAACCAACACCTGAAATGTCCACCTCTGGATCTTGGGGGGCGAGAGTGAGCTCTGGTTCACGATTACAGACATCAAAGAAGAAATACACGGTCATGTAAGGGCTGTGGGTGGGGGGGAGGGGGGGGTGGTTAAATGCCAAACGGATCAGGCGTGATCACATGACAGACAGTACCCCATCCCCCACTTCTCAAGCTGCCCTTTCAAGTAATGAAAGGAAAACAGAAGTGTGGTATCTTTAACTCAGTGCCACGTGTGGGATTGCGGCGAGGATGGGGTGGGGGGGTGGGGGCGTAGTGGGGAGTGGTGGGGAAGCAGATGACCCCGGGGCTGGAGTTGGGTTTGACCGGGCCTCTTGGAGAGTGTGGCGAAGCCGGTGCTGCCAGACTTGGATGTTTAACACCTGCGTCTGTGGGGAGAGCCAGCAGATCCGCACGATCGGCTTTATTGTCAACCTTGGGAAAGGCAGAGCAAAGATCCAAGAAATCCATTTGAGCTCCAACAGAAGGAGAACTAAGAGGAAAACTCAGAGGACCAGAATACAGCTGGTTCCTTATGCTCCTCTCCACAAACTATAGCCTGCTTTACATCCTTATGAATTAATAATCGATTAAAAGTATAGAAAGGGTCTTGTCCTTTGACTTCCCCTCCCAGAATATCTAAGCCCAATGCCCTTCTAGCAGGATTTATACATTTAACTTTGAGGGGAAATTCAGTCCTTTCATTTTTCAAATCCTAACATTTGTTTTGGGCTGGTGGAATCCCAGCCCTCTCTGCCGTCCTTATTTAACCGTCCCTGTTCCCCCTTGTTTTCGACCGACACATACAGCTTAACAGCTCCCAAGTGTTTTGGGGGTGCAGCTCTGCCATAATGCATCAGAGGTCGATTCCGAATTCAGCGGCGCCCTGCAAAACAACAGCAATTCAGGAAACCAGTCATTTGGAAGAATCATTATTTTCCGCCGACGCCATGGCAACATCTCTTAAAAAGCAATGGCAACTAAAAATTATATAAACATGAAATGGTTTTGACCATTGTGCTGAATGCCACCAGAAAAAAAGGGGGAAAAAATTGCAAAAAAAGGTCTTCTCGGAAATGCATGCACCACAGAACAGGACAGTCTGAGTCTGTTGTCGAAATCTCACATGAAGCAGGACAGGAACAATCTTTGTGCTTGAGTGTTTTGCCCCCGGTGAGGTTTTCACTTTACATAAGAGTTCTTTATGTTGCAAGATGAAGTCACACAGCCAGAGCGGGTCTGATTTATGAAACCATAAATTGAATTTTCATAAATGAAACATTGTGAAATGAGAACATCTGGCAGCTCCACTTGGATTCGAAGAGAAAATATCCCTTTCATTAATCAAATTTGTTGCCGAATTGAGCAACAACTGGGTAGTTTTTGCGTTTGGGTGACACGAGTTAGATCTACGGTGGTATACTTCCATGGACAGCCCTGTGAATATACGGTTACTACGGTTACTGGCCCACAATGCACAGGGCAGAGGGATTACAGCATGTCAGCATATGGCACACACACACACGCGCACGCACACACACACACACACACACACACACACACACACGCACGCACACACACACACACACACACGCACGCGCACGCATGGACACACACCAGCCTACCAGCACCCCAGGGTCTGCATAGCCCACCGCAGGAGGACCATGGGGGGGGGGGAGAATGTGCTAACTTCAGCTGTTGCTGGGCCAGTTTGGCGGCAGCTCGTCCAAACAGCTGAAATATTGATGGCCTGTTTTTAAGAATCACAAAACACAGGTTTCAAAGGGTCCCATTGTTTCGAAAGCCTCCGACAGCATCACCGACTCTGAGGCGCTGTTGCTGAACACAAAAGTCTATTCTCTCATGTCTGCTGTATAATGTAATTTGCTTCATTTCTTTGGGGTCTGTTTTCCGTCGCCAGTCGGGATGAACTCGGCCTGCCCCAGATTGCTGAATAAGGGTAGAAAGTATTGCTAAACCCCCCCCCCCTCCCCCCTTTTAGTCGAAATCCGTTGCTAAATCATTATGGACTGGCCTGTCAAGGCAAAGTAGGGGGAGTGCATTCGGCCCCAAGACGTTGCTATTTGTCATCCTTACATTTGTGCTGTTGCCGAGTGACGGTTCATGCTCTATTATGAAAAAGAGAAAACAACGGTAAAGTTTGTAAATCATGCGAATCGGCGACAAATAGACAAGTTTTTTTTTTTTTAAAGAACAGTTTATGTCTTGCACTAAAAAAATACTCCTTGCTTCTCCACAACCATACAAATTACATTTTAGCTGCAAGTGAGCCCTGTGCAGATAAATCTGACTGTTGTTTTAATTGAATAATGCTTGTTGGTGGGTGATTTTATTGCACCCCTGGTCTGATCCAGCCTCCTGAAGCTACCAGCTGGGATAATTCATGCCCAAACTGCTGAGCCCTCGAATGAAAAGGAAACAGATTGTCCCAGGCCCTTGTCGAGATATTCACCTGCAGACGTACAGCCCACACTCTGAGACGGACGCTCCCAGATTCGTCTCCGGCGGCTTGGTCTCCGCGGCGACGGCTCCTCGGATGCACTGTCTTGCCGGCATTGGATATTCTGACCCGAGGAACGGCTGATGGGCCCATCCAGGCAGATAACGGGATTCCAGCCTATCGAGGCGCACGGTGAGCCATCAGCTGCGGATTAATCTGTGCCGGGGGGGGGGAGACAGATCATCTCATTGCAATGCTTAGCGACCGTAAGTGTTGTGTCCTTTCAGAAGACATATTGTCTGTTATATATGCTGCATATACATAGTAAAAGTGGAAAACACAGCAGTATGAGTTTCCGCGCCATGATCACGGACTCCCTCCCACACGAGTCAGCATATTAGGTGAGGTGTTGAAAAATCACAGCGGTACGGGTGCATGCGATCAGCTCTTTTAGTCTTTTACCGCTGCTCCGAGTCACGTGACCGCGCGCCACTTTCCGGGCGCCTTCGCAAGGTTTCCGCGAGATTTCATCACGCCGCATCGCACTCGGGGCTGCCTGCCTTTGATGTGCGCCCGACCGCGGCCTGGATAACACCGGGGCTTAAAACCAGCGGCGGTTCCTTCGTACGATAGCGTAAATGAAGAGGTGATGACAGCCTTCTACCGCCGCGTCGCTACCGGAGGCCGTGGGATATTAACGCCACATGATGCTTATATGGGCCTCTGCTGCCTCATTGTTTTATTTCTGGGCCCTCAAGCAAAGTGCTTATCGTGAATTTTGGGCTATAAATATGGAAGTGTGTGAGGGGAATGCCAACTAGCTAGTTATGCAATAAGAAAGCAAATAATCTACTTGTTAACAAATGATCTGCTATGGATATCATGTACTAGGTCAGAACAGCTGACTTTATGAAATTCAAACCCATAACCATTGGGTTTTCCAGTTTACTTCCAAGGTGTTCATAGTAGGTGGCGCTCTTCGGGATGTAGACCACTAGATGATTCAGTTTTGTTCCATGCGTGTAGCAATCAAGATCCATTATGCAATAATATACAATTTTTGCTTAAAACAAAAAAAACGCATCTGTTCTGCAACTTTGCATCTTGGAATTTTATCGACCATGAAAGTGATTGATAGACACATAGGTTTGAAGTGAGGTTCAGATTTAAGGTGTAAAGGAAGATTCTATATTTTGAAAAAGACATTATCGTGTATCTAATGTTCATTTGAGGTTTGAAGAAAGAGAGCTTTGTTTTCGCTTTCTTTAATAACTGAAATACGTAACATTAATGGTAACAATAAATACCCACAATACACCAGGAACCTAACGATGTTGATATTTCAAAAGCGGGCTTTACGATGGCTTTCCGGAAGGGAGGATTATGGATGCATGGTTCTATTAAGTGATCTCCCTGTGCAGTTTGCCCGTCACTGAACATTTTTCACACATTTGCATTTGCTCATTTCCCCTGATGCTCGCGCGGCGCCCCGAGAGGCGAGGAGGGAATCTGCGAAGCGGCGGAGTCCCGCTGAGCTGTGAGCGGCAACATCGGCGACGAGGACGTGCTAGAGGCATGACGGCGTGCAGGAGAAAGCGCAGGGAAGAGCGCAGGGAAAAGTGCAGGGAAAAATGCTGGGAAAAGTGTAGGGAATAGTGCAAGGAAAATCGTGCGAAAAAGGCGCCGGGAAAAGCGCAGGGAAAATCGTGAGGAAAAGGTGCAGGGAGAAGCACGGGGTAAAGTACTGGAAAAAAGGTCAGGGAAACGCGGGGTGGGGTACAGCGCTCTGACGACGTCCCAAGTGTTAGTAGGAAGGATGTCCGGATTAGGGATGCATGCAGGAGCAAGGGGTGAGAGTCACCTGCCGAAAATATCCACGTAGGCCTTTTTAGTGAGAGCACGGGGGCACTCCGATACACGAGTTCACCTTTACGCCCGGACGAGCCCGAGGGTTTTCCAGGTCAAGACATTTACTTCTTTGTCAGCTTTTAGCAGCCCTGCTGCAAGCAGCCACACCTCTGAAAAAGAGGATTTCAAGAGTTCCCTGTGAACTAGGGGCAGGACTACGGCTGAGCAAAGGTCAGTGAGGATGCCGTTGTAGATGCACGGCATGTGATGAGTGCAACATGCCATGGGAATCTGTCCTTGCCGGCTTCACATCTAATGCAAGTAACGTCCCCTTTGGCTTTGCATTTGTGTTGCTAAATGCCTTATACTTTTCATATTGGCGCTAATAAACGTAAAGGCATATTTATGAAGGGAAAAAAAAATTACAGTGTTACCTTGGTTCTCGAACTTAATCTGTTACGGACTCCGGATCGAATCATAAAAAGTTCAAGTTCTGATCGAATTTTTCCCATAATGGAAAATAATGGAAAACCAATTAATTGGTTCCTGGCCCCCCAAAATTACACCTAAATATGTTTTTTTTTTTTTAAGCATTTAAACACAAAATGAACAAGATAAAACAAATGAGCATTTTTTTTCTTAATGGCTTCCAAAACGATAAAGATCTTATCCCAACATTACCCCTGTCCTGCCCCGATTGTCCGCTCC
>JAABNY020000119.1:4181341-4203221 GCA_015164015.2 Brevimyrus niger | reverse complement strand
ACTCACACCCACACCCACTCACACACCCACCCCCACCCACACACACACACACACACACACACACACACTCACACACACACACACACACACTCACACACACACACACACTCACACACACACTCACACACATGCCAATGAAAGCAGAAGTTACCGTGTGGGGGGAGCTCGAGAGGTGTTGGTTCTCTTGTGGCTTGTTTGTTAGCAGTGCTGGAACTCCTCCTATTGCTGATGAGTCAGTCTTTTGGTACACCCCCCCACCCCCCCAAGTCAGCGGTACACAGTCAGCATTTCCAGCATGGGTCAGTGCATTATCTCTCGTCAGGGTGGAGGTCGCCTTGGAGGAAGAGGCAGAGGGCTATTCTGAGTGACCATGCCTGGGGGGGGGGGGTATATGCTGGCCTAGCACACTGGGATTCATCGGTTGTACTCCTGTATGTGGGTTACAGCAGATTCGCATGCTTAAATAAAGTGGCCCATTTAACAGAAGCGTGGGGGGTGGGGGGTCACAGTGGCTCAGTGGGCGGCACTGTAGCCTCACGCCTCTGGGAATGGCGGGTGCTGATCCCATGTCCATGTGGCTCTCCAGCTGGTAAATGGACTTCCTCCTACCGTCCAACAGCACGGGGTTAACATGACTATTTATTTATTTATTTATTATTGATATTTTTATATATATATACACACACATACGTGCCAATAGTGCAAAGGAACAATGAAACTAAATATTAGCAAATGATAGGGTAAAATCTGCATTTTACTAACGCAAAATCTCAAAATGTTATTTGTCTCCATAGCACTTTCACAGAGGAACATGGCGACAGACTACAACTCACTTAATCAGCTTTCTATTTTTGAAGAACAAACAAATGATTTAAACTGCCGGCATGTAACCTGGACTTCTGGCGAGCGTGAGGAGGCTAGGAGCATTCCGAGACGGGCGGCAGCGGCTGGCGTCTGGCCGCTCGCTTGTTCCGACTTGCCGCACACGAGACGGCCCGGGGCTTCGCTCGCTGCAGCGGAGAACGGCTCCCGCTCCGGTTCCGTCTTTCGCGGGTCGTCGCGGAGACCGAGCCCCACACCACGGCAAGCCATCAGCTACACTAACACTCAGCATGTAAAAAAAATGAAAAACAATCATGGGGCATACGTTAAAGCGATTAGATCGCAACGGGCCTGGGTAATGGCGCTGGTGTCCTGGGGCACAGCAACGTGAAAAGTTCATTGTAGTGCACCCTCCTCATCTTCGTGCCCCCCCACCCCACAGGTACTTTGCACACGTGTCATTGTGATTTACACGTGTCATTGTGATTTACACGTGTCCCAGAGGAGCCCGCCTGCCAGTAATGGAGGATTCGCAGCGTCTCGCTGAGCTTCTCTGCGCCTCTTACATAAATAAATAAAACATTAATGAGCGCTCCCTTTTTTTCCCTCTGCCTTCATTCCAGCCCCTTCCCCCCCACACACTAACCCCCCCATCTCCACGCCAAGGCGTGCCTCTCACGTTCGTCCACCAGGTCTGTATCCAGAAATAAAAGTCCCTCTTAAATTTGATAAATTTGGCAACAGAAGGTGGGGGGGGGGGGGTAAACAAAACTTTAAACTTGTAATATTATTACCTGGCAACATGCCTGATCAGTAATAAAAGCATTTCGCAGTTACATGCCTGCCGTAAACCATTAGGAGGACAGAATTCTGCTCACTCAAGGTCCCCGAATGATTAGGGCCAATCTGGGCTTCGCTGTCAAAGCTGGGGCCACAGAAACACACCACGCAGGCATTTACACCACGCAGGCATTTACACCACGCAGGCATTTACACCACGCAGGCATTTACACCACGCTAACACAGTCCTCACCGATTGCCACCAACAGTCAGCAAATTTTATCATGGCCAGCGGAGCCTGGCTTTGTGCTGCTGACGGAATTCGGCCCTTGGTGGGGGGCAGCTGTAAGGGATCACAGTGGCCTGTTTTGTGAGCCCGGTCTCCACGGTCTGCTCCCGTCAGTGACGTCCTGAATCTGTGGCTACAGCTTGGTTTGATACTGACTGTGGAGATCAGCCAGAGCATTGGCCTCCAGTAATGATGGTCCCTTCCACCAAGGATATTACACCTCCTGAAAAAGGTCTTAAGAGGGAGGCTCCAGGCCCACAGCCGTCTTGTCCAGGGTAAGCTGTTAGATGATGGATGGTTGAATGGATGGATGGATGGATGGATGGATGGATGGATCTTCAGAGCGTATACTTACTTATTTATGTCTGACACCACCTGACTTCTTGTCCAAGATATTGGTAGCTCCCTTCTTCAACAGACCATGCCTCTCAGAGGAGTTAACCAGCACTAAGTATCTTTCGCAACCTGCCTGGCTCATGTTTCATCTTGTCCTTTGATCTTATTTCATCCTGACATCCTATTGTAGAAATTAATATTAGCCTTCATCCATGTTAGATTAATTCTTGAAATCTGGACCTCGATTCCAAATCCAGGCCTTGTTTTCACTTTTCCCAGGTAGTTTGTGTAATAATTACTGATTCTGATTGGTCAGTGGCTACACGCTTGACTCACAGGTAAGTCTGGAAAATCAGCAGGGCTCGGACCTTGAGGATCTGATTTGAATCGCCCTGAACTATATCCTTCATATCAACTTGCTTGCACCCTCTTAACTTACAAGTGTGTGTGTTATTTAAAGTAATTTTCCCATTTGCCACAAATTGCGGTATGATGACACTGAATCTATTGTTGAGCAGCAGAAAGGGCCTGCAGAATCCTCTTTGAACAAACCACAGATTCTTTGCATGCACACAAAGAGCAAGAAGCTCAAAAAAGTACAAAGTGGAGGTCGTCGGAGGTTGGCTGACTGATGTGACAGATGTGGAAATATCCAGACATCCACTTCAGCGGAAAAACAAAAAGAAATACACATCGGGAGTCTCCCTGAAGTGGAGAGCACCAGCACTGAAGATGCCTCCGTTTCCGGTGCAGCGTCCGCCAGCCTGGAATTCGCAGCGAGGTCGGGCTGTGAGACAAACCTGTAGAGATGCATGCTGTCCTTCAAGCCAGCAGGAGGCGAGCATGTGCAAACCAGATGGGCCTCGGCCTGTGCTCAGAATGACAGCCCATTACATGCGATCTGACACACATTGACCGCAGATATAATAAAAGCCGAACTGACAGATGAGGGAAATTTCCTGGTTTGGAAGAAGTGCGTGTCAGCACATGGTATTACATCAGTTTTGCTTTTGTTTCTCTAAGGTGAAGGGAAAAATCATTGCTTTCCAGAAAAGTTACAGGCACTAAGTGCTGGATAGTAAAACCTGACAACCCTGGGATGGAGGAATTTTGAGAGTTTGAGCTGGATTGCCGTTCCCAAGCCCGTTTCCACATCCGATTGTCCCCTGGGGCCATTTTGGGGTGCAGAATCTTTGCCGGACACACCTCCCATTGACCCCTGACCCCTGGCCCTCTCCCTGGCTCTAAGAGGTGAGGAATTAAAACGCGGCTGTCCCGGCTGCAGGGGTCCCAGTGCTCAGCCACACTGCCGCCGATTCCCTGCGCCTGCTGCGCTAACGGCCCTGGTGCTCCACCTGTAGGAAAATGTCGCCATCTACTGTACATGAAAGGCAACTGCAGCTTCCATCCCTCTGGCAGCAATATTACTAAAACAGCCCTTGGGGGTGTTGTTACTGCTGGCACAATCATTACTGGGCTCTCAGGATGGTGAGGGTGTAATAACATCACAGAATAAGTACTGAAGACTCCCAGTTCTCCAGGAGAGAGTGGCTGAGTCTGTTCTTTAATTGGTGCTTTTATTCCATTTTTGAATCACCTAACACCTGAGGGCTTCGCTTCTCCTTCTGTTTCAGCCGAGCGTCCGTGATGAAAGAGGACCGTCTGGTGACACCCGACCGCTCATCACAGTCCACCACGAGCGATACACGTTTATGCAAAGCCATGAGCGTCGCTAAATATGCCGCAGCTTCAATGTGCACCCTCTGTAACTGAAGCAGAAAGGATTTATCTTATAGATCATTCCAGGACAGCAAACGACGGATGGATTGTTCATAACAAATATTATATTCAGTATAATACGTACATCAGTTAAGGGTAATGTTCGGTAAACAAACCTGGTATCAAATGTTTAGAAAGCTTGACGTTGTTGAGGCAAGCAATTAAAAAATGACTCATTGCAATTTGGGGTCACTTCAGGGGAAAAGCGCGACTTGAACATTCATCACTGAGGAGCCGGAATCCAGCGAGCAGCAGGCGAGAGCGGAGAATGCTGCTGTTTGTCAAGCCGGTAATCTGTCACTCTATGTGTAACATACAGAGAGGACCTGCGTGCAGTTATGGCACAAACCTCACTCCACAGGATTTGATGAGGGAGGAGTAACTGGGCTTGGTGGGGTCATGACCCTTAAGTGGTTAGGGCTCAGGGCCCCAGCGTGTGCAATGAATCACATAGTAAACCCAGCGCCTCACGCACAGGCTACCACCCCAGTTCCTCGAGCACAGGCTAGAAAACCTGACCCCTTGTTAACATGGTTGCAAACCCAAATACAGTATGACCACTCGTGCACACGCCAGGAAACCAGGCTCCTCATGCACATACTAGCATACCCAGTCCCTCATGCACACGCTAGGAAATCTTCTCATGCACATGCAATAAACCCAACTCCTTGAGCACAGGCTAGCACACTTGGCCCCTCGTGCAAAGGCTTGGAAATCCAACTCCTCCTGCATAGGCAGGCAAACCCAGCCCCTGAGGTACCCTGAGCAAGGTACCGTCCCCAAGCACTGCTCCCTGAGCGCTGAATTAGCTGCCCCCTGCTATGTCACGAAAGTCACATATGGGTTAAATGCAGAGGACACATTTCGTTGTTGCGCACTCTGTGCTGTGTTGTGTTGACAATGACCACTGATCACTAAAAAAATTCTAAATTCTGGTGCTCAGGCTAGCAAACCCCACTACTTGTGATCGTGCTAGCAAACCCAGCTAGCAAACACAGCACGGTAGCATGTCTTTCCCATAACATGCTGTAATAAACTCACAACATTAAGCCTTTCTTTGGTTCACCAGCTCAACGCAGTTAAATGTTGCAGCAGGAACCCTGTAAATGCCGCGCCAGAGGGCAACACACAAATGCCGTCTAGCCAAAAGGAAAATGAAGTGAGCCCTTGGCGAGCGGCTAAAGCAAGCTTCAAGCTTCAAAGGGTTAAATAATTAAGGGCCCTACAGGACACCTGGAAGTCGTGACATCACAGCTGGGTGCCAGGCCCCTTCTGTAGTCAGAGGCATGGTGAGTCTCCACCACCTGCCAGTAAGATCAGCACTTTCATCTCTTCCACTCTCACACTCTTCCTCATTGGCTCATTCCTGCTCATTCAATTTGACTTCTCATTTGCACAACTGTATATTTCTGTCTTATGTCTTATGTCCATATTTCAATAAGTCATGTTTAAAGATTTTATATACTTATATTCCATTTATTACGCTTTTGTTGTACTATGATCAACAAGACTGAAATATCACTTTTTGTGTGTGTGTGTGGGGGGGTCCTGGTTGGCTGGCTCTATCGTGTCTATGCTTAGGGCTGTTCATGTGCTGAAGAACACATATAAGTGGGGCCATGCAAAAATACACGTGAGGACAGGGTGGGGGGGCTGATGACACCTGCTTATTCTGTTACTACCCCCCCCCGTGACTGACTGAAGCTCAGCTGGGACTGAATCGCGATAATGACTGTGACCCCCCCTCCACTGCAGCCGGCTAGCATACCTGCTTATATCACAACTGTCGCCATTTCCTGTGTGAAGATGAGGTTGAGGTGGGAAGAACTCCAGAAGTATTGTAGGAGTAATGATGCTAGTATGATATATTGTTATGTATCAGGCTGCATCAACAATGAAAATGTGACTAAGCGTTGTGTTTTGATTGATTTTCAAGTAACCCCGATACCCATCGCCATGAGATTGCTAAAATAAAGAGAGACGTTGGACCTTATTTCAAGGCTTTAAACGTACAAATGTACCAGCATATTTACACCCAGCAAAATCTGTCCAGGGTATATTTCCCATAAGCAACAGAAACGATTCCAACTGTGTAATTAGCTAACGGCAGGACTTTTGTCACTATATGGACATTTACTTCCATCCACAATTTGACAAGCAGATTTGTAGAACACTTGAAACATTATTGTGGGCGTATTGTGATGCCTGAAAGTTAGTATTAGGCATAAATTTAGTTTTGATTTATCCTTATGTTTATGTTTTATGATTTAATTGTGCTGGCGGCCAGACCAGGGTGTACCCCTCCTCTCGCCCGATGATGCTGGGATTGGCTCCAGCTTCCCCACAAACCAGGTGGATTAAGCAGTATGGATAATGGATGGATGGATGGATGGATGGATTTAATTGTGTCACAGTTCACACTCCACCGCTACAAGTGCAGTCTGTTGTGTTCTCATTACGTTATCAGCAATCTTAATGTTTGTTATTATTATTTTTAAAAAATAGGGTTATTTTTAATTTAGGGAATTAATATGGAGAACCAACCCCAAATAATAAGTGGAACTTAATCGAGTTAACGTTTGTTGCACGGAAGGTTTTTAGAGTAGAACACAGCAAATGTGTTATTAAAAATTCCACAAGCGTGGATAAGTGAGTCGTGTCTACAAGCCATTGTTGCTCGACTGTAATGTTACTTCCAGGTTTCAACATGAGGCGACTCCCACCTCAGCCTATTTCAAAATGGCAGCCATGTAAAATTAGCGTATAGGGTTTGACGGTGCCCTAGGCTGCCATACTGAGCATCTATCCCATAATAGGTAAGGAAAAGAATCACAAACCCCAAGCTATGTGTAGTGGTGACACAGAAGGAGAAAACTGGACATGACTTAAAGACAGGAGGAGGGCACTGGGGAGATGATCTTACTGATGCAGCCCTGGGCAGCACACCTTAAAAGCAGGGTGTGCTTTAAATGTTTCGCTTCAGAACTCCTGCTGTCTTTCAGCCAATTGCAGTACAGATGCTGTTCAGACAGGAAACAGAGCCCAGCACCTTATGTCTGCCGTTACAAGGCCAGCACTGCTTTAAAGGCTCTGAATCTAATGCCAAAATCCTCCTGTTCCATTTGCTGCTGAACACCTGTCAGTTTTTTCAGAACATGAAAGGCCGGAATCCACGGAAGATGCGACATGAAAGCCTGCGATTCGCTGGGGCCTGGATTGCCGCAGAAGATGCCAGGGCTCTCGATTGCCTCGCTGGATTGCTGGAGCACAAATTGCTCAAGTAAATTGCTGAACGCGTGGCAGCTCCAGGTCGGGGGGAAAGAGTGAGATTGTAAGTCCTGCACGCCACTGCTGCTAAATGCCACTCATCCATCCACTCATGCATCCATCTGTCCATCCATAACTCCATCATAGCTGCTTATCTAGTACAGGGCCTATCCCAGAATGCTCTGAAAGTACAAGACAGGGAGTATGCTGCCCAGGATGTAAGTAACCATTTGTGTTAAATTACCAGGAAACTAATTACATGTCACAAAAATACTGTAAGTGGCTCTTCAGATTCCAACTGAGTATGGCAGGTAGACTGACTGGTGGATACATGGTGGATACCTTCATAATGCATTATAATGTCATATAATTCATAAAGTATTATAAACACAGCTATCACGATTTATAAAGAGGCATAACATATAATACCGATGTTTATTATGCATTATGAATGCTCTATGAAGTTCTATAATACACTATAAATGCCTACATAATGCATTATAATGCATTACGAAGGTACCTATAGTGCATTATGATGACTGCTTTAAGTAAAGTGTTACTGACTGATCTATACATTTCTTGATTGAGTTATTAGCTTGTGGTCCGGTTTCTGCTTTTGTGATATTTCATTCCTGCTGTAGTCAGAGCATTTGGCCCCTTCCTCCGGCAGCTCTGAAAGCTGACTGCACTCCGGGCTGTGTATTCGGCCAGTAATCAGTAATCTTCAAGCTCTGATCTCTTGATCTCAACCTGACCTGAGTTACCTCCTGCTGATCTTTAAAATCATAGTAGCAGGGTTTTGCATGTCAGAGTTAAGTACGCAATTTTTATACTTTTTCTAGAGAGAAGAAATAACCAAGTCATCCCATTGTGGCCTAGATTCAAACAGTCCTAATGACCATTTTCCCCTTTGTTGGATCTCATATTAATTAGTCACGTCGAAAATTGGTTTCAAGAAAACGCTACATGCATTAAAAAGGCAGAGAGACGCCATAAAGCCATTCCCAGTTTTTACTACCCAACCAAAACACAAGCCCTCACAGCACATAAATTACTAGCTCACAAAAAAAGGAAAAAAGCATATCAGACACACTTTGATCAATAGAGGCTTGTGGTTCCATGTGCAGGGCACATGCAGGCCTGGCTAATAAAGAAACAACGTCTGCTGTTCGGGAGAATGACCCCCACGCCCAGCCGCGCCCCCCTTCCCGTGCCCTCCACCCTTCAGCCAGCTGCACACTTGGGTCTATTTACTTCCTCTGCAAATAAGAGGTGCCATGTTAAAGCTGTGGATGTGTCTTCCAGGGTTGCTTAACTATTTTTAAAGTAAATATTGAGACAGTACTAGTGGAGTCCTAACAAAGATGAACAAACATTACAGCAGTGGTTCACCCCAAAACTGATAAAAGATATGGGACTTCCGTGCTATCTATCCATCTGTTTTCCTGGAAATTGCTTAGTTTCGGAGATATTGGACGTGGAAATGTCGGGCTTCTCTCAAATATAATGGGAGTGAATGGCATTCTGTCTGTGGTGTTTAAAGCACCCAAAAAAAAAATAATTCTAAAATTCAACAGCAATGTCTCTTACCAGGTACCATGACCCGGTTATTGATGATAATCTACGAGCGCTCCGGCGATATCTTCCGCTCGATGACACGATACCTTTTTTTAGTTTTGGGGCGAATTGCCCCTTTAACAAACACAAGCAAACTGCACTCCTTTTCTTGAGATCCTTACGGACATGATATCAAGGCTCAACTGTGGCCAGAAGAGCATCTGCTGTGGGGAGCTAGAGGTGATGTCACACTTCTGGCTTTCTTCGACCAGGACCTATAACAGGGCACTTGAGCGCTTCGGTGCCTAGTGGAAAGAGGCAGGGATGGGATTCAGTACTTCCAGATCTGAGGCCACGGTGCTTTTCCGGGAATGGTGTGATTGCTCCTTTCAGGCGACGGGGAGAGTCAGGTGTTCACAGATGCTGGAAATGAGCGCTGGGTGTTAGTGAAGACACCGTGACGTCGTTCACAAGAGCCAGTGATAGGATGACAAGCGGACTGGCGGCTGCAAATTTTTAGGGACTGAGTGGGTCCATGTCGGTGAACCGGGAGCAAAGTTAAAAGACTGCTGTGGTTCACCGGTCAGTCTGCACCCAGATCCTCACCAATGGGCATGAACTGTGTGTAGAGCTCAAAAGAACAGGGTCAAGAATATAAGCAGCCGAAAGCAGCCGTGGTTTTCCCTGCTGCCGGGCCGATGCTCCGTGACAGGGGGAGGGGTTTGGAGGTCTGGAGGAAACATCCGGAGGAGCTGAAGCAGTCTGGGCACCTTATCGGGATCCCACCTGGTCGACTCCCAAGCAAGCTGTTCAGGGAATATCCCAGCGGGTGGCTGGGGGGCGCGGCATACCCAAGACACACTGGGGGGATTATATCTCCCAACTGGCTTGGGAAGATCTGGAGATCACCCAGAACATGCTAATGCCTGTAGCCACTGCAACCCTCACCAGTGTTATCAAGCTGCATAAAGATGATGATGATCTTCATTCACTAAGAACTATGAAAAAACGGTGTTAGACGGATAATGTTTACAGTTTTTCTTGATTGCTTTCGCACGTTTCATGAAACATACTTAACATTCTTAGTGCTATTAGAGCATTTCTCAAAACAGTTCATGCATATAGCACAACACTATGGTTTGGCTGCAAAAGGCTGCAACTTACCCAAGTAAAATAACTCGTGTCTCAACAGCAAATAGTTCTATCTATGGATCAGTCAGTGCCACCAAAATAAAAAGTTAAATCATTTTAACCATGAGTGTCATAATGCTTAGATATATTGTCAGAACACAATACAATAGTAAACAATTCAGTCACACAGTCAAACAGCAACATAGCAATACATGAACAAACAATGATAAAATCAGGTGCTCCTGCAACCAAAAACACAACAATGTCAAATCGCTGCAATTTATAGAATATATTTTTAAATTATTTAAAAAGCTTGGTTAACTCTTTTGCATGTGGTGACTAGCACAGTGATCACATACATATATAGTTTTGAGTACACGATTATCACAATGGGAAACTACATAATCTATTTCGAACCAACAAGACTAATGCAACTGAAAATTGTGCCAAATTATGACAATTGTACAAAACCAATTGCATAAACGCACTAAAACATTTGGAAATATGTGTGAAACGATGAGAAACTATGTTCTGCTGTGCAAAGGTGACATTATGGTGTTGGGGATTAAACTTGTTTTGCAAATGTTAACTGTCATTTGGAAAATTCTCCAAAGCAATAGAGAAAAACCGTGATGCTTTAATAGATAGATCATTGCTCTTATTCTTGATTTTCAGATTGATATCTGGAGATCTTTTAGGCAAACAATTATAAGCAGACCGCATGTAAACAGGGAAAAGTACAAATGTACCGTTGACTAGTATTTGTTATTAATAACTTTTTGATTACATGGTGGAGCCCAGTGGGCGCCAGTAAAGAAGTGGTGACCTGGCTATTTTTCTCGCACACCTTAGTCAGCCAGCAGTAGTCTCACTGCTGCAGCCACAGCAACAGCAAGCCAAGAACCGCGCACAGGCAGTGCAGTGTGCCCCCACGCCTGTAGGGGGCACCGTTGCAGAGGTCCGAATCACAGCAGTAGATGCGCATGCCGGGAAGCTCCTGCTGTTGGCAATGCCGGGATGTTGCACAGCCACTGGTCAGAACAATTCCTGAGGCAGCTGCGAGAACAGAAAGGCAGATTGACGGGTGGTGAGCAGAAGTAGTTTTACTGGAGACAGGAAGTTTTAAAGGTAGAAGAAAATAATCTGCAGGCCCGACTAATGATGGAAGGCATCTGCGGCCATCTCTGGGGAGATTACTGTGGAATTCATGCCTGGTGAACAACATTGGATAAGCTGCTTTCCTCTGGCTGTTGTCTTACCACAGCAGGAAATAGCACAACATAATGTCAAACCTGTGTAACTTCATTGGTTTTATAACTTAACAATGTCAATTCAAGTGCTGCTAGGTTTCTATTACTGACCCCAAAGCTGAGAGCAGAGGCTTACAGCAATACTTTTGGCAAATACCTGGTTCTGCAGATTTTCTCAATTGCTTTGGCACATTTTATGAAACAAGCTTAACATTCTCAAGACTAGAAGAGCGTTTCTCAAAACAGTTGATGCATATAGCACAATATGGTTTAGCTGGAATAGCCTGTAACTTACTCAAAACAATTAACTCATGTCTCAAAAGCAAAGAATTCCACCAATGAATTTTGACCACCAAAATGAGGAGTACAATCAGCATAGTTTGAACCATGAAAGTCAAAATGCTTTGATATACTGTCAGTATGTCAGTGTAAGTCTGCTGCTCCTCAGCTCCATGATTCTGAATGATATTCCCTTCTCACTTTCTCACTGTGACTGACTGATCATTTTTCTTTAGATAACCGATACTTATTAATGTCAAAGACACCAGGATCAACGCTGCAAGGCTCCACATTACAGTATGTGATTATGCCAACTGATGACAACTGTACAAGGGGAACCAGGGGAAGATGACTGTGTAATATACATACACACATACATACACACACATATATATCTATGTGTGTGCTTGTTACAGTATATGTACAATACGTGTTACTTAGTACTGTTTAAATTGATATATGTCATATTGAAGAAGTGCAGCCTTGTGCATTTTCATTATTGTCATAGTTTGCATCAGAAAAGTGTTACACTTAAATTCACGACTGGACATTTTGACTTGCTTGTAAACAATGAACTGCACTGACATAAATCCTTACTATTCAGAGATGAATTAAGGATTTTGAGGAAGTTGCAGGCAATCCATTGTGTAGTGCTTTTTGTATGAACTGTATTGAGAAATGCAGTTACTATCTTGAAAATGATAAGGATGATTCAAAAAATGTACCAAAGTGTCATTGAAAAAGCTGCAACAGTTACCCTGCCTGTGCCCTCAGTGTTTCTTGATGTTTCCTAGTCTCTAGTGCAGGGGTCTCCAACTCCGGTCCTGGAGAGCTACTATCCAGTAGGCTTTCTATCCTACCTGAGTTGGAGACCTACCTGAGTTGTTTTACCTATTTTGTTTTGCTATCCCCCTTGTTTTCTGGTTCTCTGTTCTCTTTTTGTTAAATAAACCCCATTTGTTGAGACTTAGTATGTGGATCGTCCCTCCTTTGTCATGATCTGCCATAACACACGACTTAAACTGATAATGTAAAAAATAACAGACAACTGTACATAGCCATTTGCTTGAATATATCAAAGTATTCGCAATTTGTCCAAAAGAATGAGATAATCCTTTTATGATGTACACAAGTGTCTCAATGATGTGAAGGCTGGGCAAGTAATTTTGAGAATTTAAATTCTAAGAAATGCACCAAAGCATCTAAGAAAAACTGTATATGGGACGGATGACACTCTATTGTCATGTTACCCATCATCACCTGTTCCCTTCCTCCGCGCAAAGCGGGAAAGGAATGAAAGGCAGCCGATCAAGAGGCTGATTCCGGAATCTTTGCGGGGTCGTGACTGTGCCGCGTTCACCTCGGGGCGCAGCTGGGAGCTGTGTTTCCGTCTCGTCGGGGGTGGAGTGGAAGAAGCGATTAGCAGCCGAGCGCTCCCCGGGTCCCCGCTATCAATCTGGAAGTTTCCGGCGTGCGTCGGATCTCCCGCCACACGTGCATCAATCAGCGGGACGCATTCATCTGGCGAGCGTGAGAGCTGCTGTCACGGTAAACACTCCGCTCCGCCGGCTCGCGCTCTTAAACGCCTCGTGAGAATTTCCCGGCGATTTAAGCGCATGCAAAAGCTGGGATTACGTGTATTTTCTGAACGACAGTTTTAGACGTAGGCACCGGCTTGTAAAACTCAAACGGAGGAAGAAATCAAGGAGACATATGAATCTCAGTATGCCTATTTCTGTTGTTTGTTATAACTTGGATGAAATCTGTCAAATAATTAGGTTAACAGTGATGGACTGGCATCTCGTTCATGGTTTTCCCCAGCCGTCTGTCCTGTGCTGCCCAGATGGGCTCCAGATTTCCCTATGACCCAGACTTGAATGAATGATGATAAAATGGATGGATGGATGGGTAATTAAGTTAATTAATCGATAAATTAACCATATTTCGATTAAGATGCTTTGGGCAGCAGAGATCCTCAGTAATCATGACCTGGATTTTCCTGTGGAAAAACTCAAATGTAGGATATTGGCCAGGACACCTTCATGACACCCAGCGTCCAAGTGATCAAACAGCCTGATCCCAAATATTGTGGTGTCCCACAACAGCAGCCCAGAGCCTGCTGGGAACCTGGCGGGGGATGGGCTGCGGGGCCGGCGATAGACTTACTGTTTTCCGTCTTGATGCAGAAGCGGTGCTTGAAGCCCTTGTGGGACAGGGAGCAGGTGACGACCTCGGGGTGGAAGCAGCCCACGTCGATGGTTTTGCGGGTCGAGCCGACATTGCAGGCATAGCACTGTAGGCCTGTGACTGTAATGGAGGCCAGGGGGGGTGGCTGTTATTTCGGCAATAAAAGGTGGTGCCCGCTCTGTTTCTTCCTACATGTTAGTTTTTAGCCAAAGTTAACTGCAGGGCTTGGGCATGATATTTAGTTTTCAAATTATCTGCTCACATTGCCCCCCCCCCCCCCCCATTTTCCCATTCAGTGTCTACAGAATGGGCAGAGGTGGTTAGTTCAGGTCCAGAAAGTAAAAATTCCAACTGAGATTTTGTTTCAATCAACCAATTTAGTACTGGATTTTTACTTTCTGGACCTGAACTATCCACCTCTGAGAATGGGCTTCTCCTTTCTCCAAACCGAAGTTAACATTATCCATACCCACACACTCATGGGCTCCCCCTAGTGTTTGGGCTTTTCTCCTTGTTGTTGAGTGGGCCTCCCGAAACCTATGGGACCAGCTGTGCACTTGGGGTTTTTAAACCCCGAGCTGGTGGCTGTGTGCACCTCGCGATTTCCTGCCATCGAGCGGATCGAAGGTGCGATCCCGTCAGGTGTCAGCGGGTCGCCTCGTGAACGACGATGTCCGACACGCTGAGATTACACAGTGAAAAAAGGCACCGACTGCCCTGGGGTTTGCCATCGCTCTCTTTCTCTCTCTCGCTCCCTCTCTCTCGCTCTTTCTAGGAAGAACAAAGGGATGGAGGAAGAAGAGGAGGAGGAAGAGGAGATGCAGCCACCCGGCAAGCTCTGCTCCAGAACCAGAGGCAAATTAATCCTCCAAAATGCTCTTAGAAAAACAAATCAACGTGGGGCTGAAGATGAAAAACAGTGTTCGGGAAACAGCTGACATGGAGTAGTCGCTGAGAGCGACGGGCGGGAAGGGAGTTTTGGGATCCAGCGGGGGGGTAAAAAGAGAATCACGGGGATGAGAGATGGACAGCTGCTGATGTGCAACACCAGGTACGTGGGGGGCGGAGGCTGAGGGTGCCACTGTCCTCCAGACCATTGGAAGCATCTCCCCAAGTGCCCCTTTCTGATGATCACGCAAAATTTACTCTTAGAAAAGCCTGTGTGCAGCACTCCTCACGGTGAAGCAGAAACGCGATACACGAAGCACGTCTTCCAGCTACTCGCATTAACCGAGTACGCGTCAGTTTAAGTGGTGCCAGGAAGTCAGGAAGACTGCATTTCGCTCCAGAAAACACCAACACCACTTTGTATATGGACTAACAATACTGATTAACGATATCTAATGCATCTCCTGGTGGTTTCTCATTGTACAGCGGGCTTTTGCTGACTCTTTATACTGTCCTATATGGTCACTGTATGGCGCCATAATAAGACGAAGGTTCATTTTGCGATATTCATACACTTGGTTCCCGCGGCTTCATTCCAGCGTCGAGGAAGCTGTTGTTGTCCTTTATTTCCTGACACCTTGTGATGTGCGCGGTCTGTGGCACTGGGCACTAAAAAATAGCAGCCGTTTGTGCCGCTCTATTAGGAGAAAATCCCATTCTTGTCTTCCCCCACATCGGGGGGTGACCCCAGCCCCAGCGACTCATCGGGACTTGAACCCAGCGTGGTCACATATGCAGCTCCCAGCTATGCCCCTCACTTCAATTCAATATAAAAATTTGTCCCAAAATAACGAGAGAGTCCATTCAAACAAATCGATACATGCAGTGTTCCTTTAATGGAGCCCCGGTCCCTGAATGGAAATAGTGCACTTTCATACTCTAGAGCCACAGAGAACACAATAAGGCAGTCAGATGCATCTCCAACAGCATGAAGGGATCCTGCATCTGCCAGGTGAGCCCAGTCTGAAAATCAATTCATTCACATTGCCCTGTTCTGGCTCATTAAGCCTGAATATCGTTCATTAAGCCATGAAGAAATTGGAGAGGTGACGAGAATTCAAAATCAAAGCAGAATCCCCCCCCGCCCCCTGCCTCTCCCTATGCTTGACCGGCCGTAGAGTAGAACGAGAGGGTCAGCGTGTAACAGAGCCCAAATGGTGAGCAGTAATGACCATGTGTGCATGTAAACGGTCCATATTGCATTTAAAAAGTCAGACTCCATAGGAGCACTTAATAATAGCTGCTTACACCTAGATCACATGTTTACAGGTGTGTAAGAACACACGCATGCACACACACACACACACACATGCACACACGCACACGCAGTTCCCGGGGGAACACAGTGCCCCACACTTACCGTGCCAGACAAACAGTTCTGATGTCAGTATGAACCCGAAGCAGTAAGCCGGCCAGGTCCTTACGGTCATGGGTGCGGTGCTGGTGCCCAGGGGCCGGGGGGAGGGGGGAAGTGCGGCCTCTCGCTGACATCCAGCGCCTGCGGGAGCTGGGATTCCACTCCGGAGCTCCAGCGGGATACGTAGGCAGCCGCGTTCCAGGGGAGAGCGCGAATGCTCTCGCTCACTCCCTCCCGCTCACATGCAGGGCGGCGCTTTCGAGTCAAATCCTTCTGGGGGGGGGGGGCAGGGGGCACGGCAATAGTGCACACCCGCATGCTCCTCAGTGGCGAGGATCGATGTAGGAGTCGCAGCACCCACCCCCCCGCAACATCTGTACTTCACTCACTCCTCCTCCCCGCATCCCCAAAGGAGGCAAAGAACAAACAATGCGATGCCTTGGATAGGGGCAGGCCAATGGCGGCTTTGCTTTCAGGCTGATAATCCACCTTGCCCTCGGTTTTCGGTGGTGGGGTTCAGTCAGGGCCCGGCCGTCGTCGTCACACTAATGATGTGGAACCTCAAAAAGCCATCACAGGGCTTATTCAGTCACGTCCACGTCAGGACATCTCCCTGCGCTTGGTAACAGACATCCTTCTTCGCTTCTGGAAGGGAATTCAATCTAATCAAGATTTAAGGGGTAAATCCTTTCTTTTGAATCCCAAATGCTGGGGATGAGGCCAGCTTGTCTGTAAGCTTCCCGTTCGCTCCCCCCCTGGCAGGGGTGACATATGGTCTCACTCGATGGATCCCGGCACGCGACTTTCTGCCGTTCCTCTTTGGCAACCACATCGAGACGCGCTTATAATACGGACGTGCCGCAGACTGAGGCAGCATGATGCCATTCAGCGAGGAAGACGGGCCCAACACCCATTGGCCGGGGTTATACCCTCATACCTCTGGAGTCGACACTGCGATTTCCACCCCTGCCTGTGTGAAGCTGTGCGGATTTCCTCCAGCAGTCCAGAGAGCACATGGTCTATAAATTGCCCCCAGTGTGTTCCCCATAATAGACTTTTCTCCGCTGCCTCCCAAAGCCCCTGCTGGCAGGCAGTTAGGGAATATGGAAACCGGCACATTTCACATATGCACAGCTTGGGTGGGGGAGGGGGGTGTGCTTTGGGGTTTGTAGCTGGATTTAAGGTGCTTCTTCCCCCGAGTGGCTGGTTCCCAGTCCTATGTCACTGGTCAGTATGGTTGGGAACAGAGGCATATACAAGGGAGGGGTCACAGGGTCAGGGGTCCCAGCTGAAAGCAGATTGGTGCCTGGAGTGCCCACTCGCCTGTCACTCACCAATTTCAAACTTGTCATTGGCTAACAATAAGGCTGGCACCTCTGTATGAATTATAGCCCCTCATAGGCTTCACCAAATCTGGCCCTAGTCAGAGGCGGTAGTCCCCTCAGTCCCCACAGTCCCCACAGTCTCCACAGTCCCCTCAGTCTCCACAGTCCCCTCAGTCCCCACAGTCCCCACAGTCCCCTCAGTCTCCACAGTCCCCTCAGTCCTCTCAGTCTCCACAGTCCCCTCAGTCCCCACAGTCCCCTCAGTCCCCACAGTCCCCACAGTCTTCTAGTGAGTGAACACAGTCAGATTATTCACATGTTTCCCTCCCTTGTCTACCCACTACGGGGGGCTTTAACCTCGTGCTGAAGGAGACGGTCCCGCCCTCCATCTGCAGAGATCAGTGCCTGCAACTTCTCCACTTTCCTCCCACGCATCTCTCTGCCCGTCTGCAGCGAGACCGCCATCGCTGTCCGGCGTCGTGGTCCTGAATACCACCTTCCGGGCCTCGCTGGCTCCGTCTACCGGCGGTTTCACTGGCTGTTTTTCATTAAACATCCACCTACACTCTGCCATCCAACTCATTTACTGAGCATCCAGGTTCTCAGAGGGATTGGCCTGAGCCCTGTCTGCTTTGGTGAGACACAGTGACAGAGACAATCCCATGAAGATCAGCTGTACTGAAATAGAAATCTGAAACTCTGAGGGGCTTAGACTGATATCTGTGCTCTGAATAAAAACTGACACTATTTCTGTACAACTCTTGGTTTCAACCCTCTTATTATTGCCCTTATTATTAGTTGGTGCTGTCAAGTTGATGTTGATATGGGGCAGCCATTGTAGACTGCACTACTCCGGAACATTCTGTCTCCTTTCTGGAAAACATCGGTCAAATATAATTTTTCAAAGTATGAATTATAACTGAACACTTTTTAAAATGGTTTATGTCTTAAGGTAAATTACACAACCTGTTTTATTTTTTTATCACATAAGAGAACAGAGTTACACTGCATTCAAGGGAGATACAATAAATAGAAATATTTAAAATAAAAGTTTAAAGAAATGCAAGGGAGAGAGAAGAAGGACTCTGAATTTGAGCAGTTTTCCAAA
Organism: Brevimyrus niger; assembly: GCA_015164015.2. NCBI lineage: Eukaryota > Metazoa > Chordata > Actinopteri > Osteoglossiformes > Mormyridae > Brevimyrus > Brevimyrus niger. Next base: position 4,184,806 of record JAABNY020000119.1, on the reverse strand, counting down.
AAAGAAAACAAAAAAAACAAAAGTTTGAAAAGGTTCATTCTCCTCCTAGGCTGTTTAATCGAGCATCATCTGCCAATAGCTGCATCTAGGAGAAGGTTACAGCAGCTTGTTTTTAATTGCTTACAAGCTACATGCAGTTTTAGCCGCTATCAATAACCAGAATGCCAGGGGCAGCTGAGCCAGCACAGAAATCACCTCCAACCTGTGTGTATTTTTCTGTGCCCCTCCCTGGAGCTCAGGCCGCAGGGCTCCCCCCTGGGCGGGATCCTATCGGGTCTCGGCGAGGTCCTCCAGGGAGACTCGGCACCTTAGCTGACACGCGTCCCGATAATCGGGTTGATATGGCTGCCCGCGGTGAGATTACCGGCTAACTGTCCGATACGAGGAGCTGCCTTTTTACCGCCCGAGTGTCCGATGCCGTCGGAAGGCCGTGCGGATGTCGTTCTTGCTGCACTCCCGCACACGCTGATTCCTGCATCTGTGGAATCGTGGGCTTTCGCTTATCTCCATGGTGATCAGCCGCTTGTCGTTTGCGTTCGCTTCAGATCATCTAATCTATATGCTATAGACATTTACTCTCTGAAAGTCTCTCTCCCAGGGCATAAAGCAAATATTATTCCCAATTTATTTCAATGGAACACAGCACTGTCGTTTTTGTTAATTCTGCCTCCAAATTGAGGCTTAACATGTAGGGCAGGGAGCCCTGTGTCTCCACATCTCCTCCATTCTTCTCTCTGCATCTGCACTGACTTTCTCCAGCTACTCTTGTTTCCTCCTGCAGCCCAAAAACATGTGGGTTAAGTGAATTGGCGTCTCCAAAAAGGTTTGCCTTAGAAGGGAGGATGATTCTACTCAGCGGCCTTAAAAATGTAGGAATGTAATTGTATTGGTCTGCATTGAGGACTCAGTATAGGATACTTTCATGGATCCCAAAATATCTCAGAGAGGCATATGTCCCCAAAATACTCACTTTTCTGGACCTAATCAGGGATGGGTGTGCTTCTGATCACCAATCAAAACGCTGTCATTCTCAACAAGCTAAGTTAAAATATGTCAGAGAAATTAATAAAATGTAAAATCACCCCCCCCCCCAACCGTACTGACTGTTTGTGGTCAACAGTGGACGCCCATGTGTGCTTGGAGCTGTGGCAAACACTGTCACTGCACACAGTTTACTCGCACCCTGATACCTGTGTCGCTCTGTGTAGGAGCTTTACGTCAGCATGGTCTTGGCAGAGGGGCTTACTGTACATTTACACACTATTTTGGGAAAGAGAGACCAATCCCTCTAGGTGTGAACAGTAAGAGCTGCCAGCACGTCGTCCGTCTAAGTCAAACCATAAAAACTGCTTTGACTGAAATCTGTATATTAAAGCCCGGGAATGCTAAGCTGATTTTTGTCCAAGGAAATACTTAAGAAGTCAGAGAAACTTCTGGGTATAAGTGATGGACAAAAATCCCAAGGCAAAGCAACGTGTTACACGTGTGTTACATGTGTTTTACTCCGGCTGATTAGCAGGGACTGCGGTGTTTCTGGGACCTGGGCAGCGTAGATGCCGCTGTCATTTTAAAGGTCTCAAAAACTGCAGCGAAGCAAAGACTGCAACAGGCCACTTATGGACATCCAGGTTGGCGGTTCATATTCCTGGCAGGACCATCCTGTTGTACCTTGGAGAGATTGCTTCAGTAATGAGGAAAGTATAAATTTCTAATGTTAGTAATTACTTCCAGATGCATTAGGTCTGTTAATTCACCTCTATATGCAATACAAGGATAACCATTCTATGCTGAGGCAACTGTAACAAGTAGGATAAGATACACATAACCATCACATTTAATATCTAGAAATTTACAGGATTCACATATACAAACCTTTTTCTTTTATGATATAGATACAATTTAAAAATGATATAAATGATATAAAATTATGTCATTAAATATTATATATATTATATATATCTGTATAATATATATACAGGTATCATTTAAAAATGAATTTAGAGAAGAAAACACTCATTATAGAAAAATAATATAAAAAATAATCATTATAGCGCTGGAAAATCCAGAATTTTTCCATATAGCTTTCTCATTTTTGATGCAATGATGCAATTATAATTTAAAGTACATGAAGTATTGATTTATGCAATGGCCAGTCTGTTCCAGCCGGAACATAAAACAAATAAGTCACTCCACAATAGTTTTAGATTTAATCAATAGTAATGCCTTTTTAAGGAAATCAAAATGTCTGGCCAAATGATTCCTGGAATGACATACTAATGCATCCAGACAGAGAAACATACAAAGGGGCCATATCCTGAATCTGGGCTATTAAGTATAAATTTATATTGAAAATATCTGCCTGGTAGATGTTCCTCATGAAGGAATATTTTTTTAAGAATAAACACCTTTGCTTTAAACATACCAAACTTACATATAAGTTCTGCACTAGCTACCGATGACAGGGGTCACTGTCATGACGGAGGACGGCACTGCCTTCATGAATTGGTGACACGCCTACCCAACTACTTAGACTCCGCACTGAGTTCGCTCCATGCGAGGTGTTGGTGGTCATGCAACTTCTGAGCGATTCTAACCCTGGTCTTCGTAACATCTCCGCTCCGCCCGACTCTCCTACTCCCTCTGCCGGCGCCTCCTGCTTCTTCCCACTTCCCGACCTGACCAGCCCCGATCTACCCTCGCGGCTTCTCCTCCTGTGTGTCGTCCCCGTCATCGGACAGATCCCCCCAGTTCCCCGACTTCACTGTGCCCGGCTTAATGGCTTCTCCTTCGGATCATCCCCTGGCTTTGGTAAACTGCTTCGGACTGATCTCTGGTTGTGACCGTGCTTGTCATCTGGACCCGATTCTGTCTCTCCCCAATGAAGAGTTCTGGACCTCACCCGAGTGTTCTGTCGTGACAGTCACCACCAGGATGCCCCCAAGGACCTCATGAGTCGCCCGCGAACCTCTGCTAAAAATGGCACAACTCACCAGTGAGCATCGTCTAAAATTTAATATTATCCTGTTGCTGTTCTTCTTTAGTCCCATTTGTATTTATATAGATTTGACAATAACAATATCTAAAAGAAAGTCATGAAGAAACAATATCTAAAATATTTTTTTTATTATAAGTGAAGTATAGATAAGTTTAGGAGGGCGTTTCAAACTGGTAGCTCGTTCGTATGGCTCAGTACCCATGAAGCTCTCAGTTTAAAAAAGATTGGTGACCTCTGACCTATGATGAAACACAAACGCTGCTTTATATTACTGTTGGGGAAAGCGCCGTAGCTTTAACCCCATCTACCTTTGTGTACAGGAAGCGCCGTAGCTTACCACCCTAACACTTAGCACTTCTAACTTCTAGGACTCAGGAATCATGAGATAGCACACTCTGTTTTACTTGCAAGGGTGCCCACTCAGCTCAGGTGCAACAGACAGTATCTGTGCCTCTGGTCAGTGTCACACG